>CM060945.1:876250681-877500681 GCA_030765085.1 Allium cepa | reverse complement strand
GTGATGTTGAGCATGCATATTGATAGTTAAATAACCGACTATCAAATATTTACCTTTAAATAGGTATTTGTTGTGATTTGCTTGAATTTGAATGCCTCACTTATTTTTGAATAAGCGCTCACTATTCGGTTTAGCCGGGAACGGACCTTGGGGTCGTATAACCCATTCCGAATATGTGATATGTTGTTATGAATTGCATTTGATGAACGGTGTTGAAGACCGGATATTTATGAAAACGGAAGGATTACCGTCGAATGTTTCTGCATCGGATGATCTTCGATATAGAAATTTATTATCCTTTGCGATGGGAAGTCCGGTCGTTATTAGTGAATATCCGGATTGCAAGGACTTCTTTGTAAGTGCCTTCGGCTCCATTCGATCCCGGAACGGACTTGTATGGATGTGTGTCTGACATTACAATTTGAAATGTAAAGATGGTTTCTATCAAATATATTTCCGTTGGTGGCGGAGAATTTATTCTCTTAGCTTAACACCCTAGAGGTTATGTAGTTGATGGATACTAGTGATACATTCCCAAATTGGTAATGTGGCATACGAAGTGCTGTTGAGCATTTGTTGAACAAAGCACGGCTTTTGTATAAAGCGTGGCTTTGTGGACGAGACTTCGTCGGACCTCACACCCCGGAAATGGTCAAAACAGGAAGAATGCAGCAAGGTTATTAGGGGGTAGCGCCCCTTTAGTGTATGTCATTCCTTCTGGATAGAGGTGATATCATGGTATGGAGCCCAGATATTTAACTTATGTTGTTGCTGCAAATTTATTGCTTTGTGGTTGTTGGAAATCGAGGATCTTCGGATATAGATCGATTACGATCGGGGAATGACATATTCGTGTCAGTAGTTACCCGGTTAGGGGTAACCCGGCCTTGTGTTGGCAGAGATCCGGTTAGGTTCTCGGGTCGTCTTTCCAGAGGCGTACCCATGTGGCAATGGGAAGTTCCTTGGCCTGACCATTTGTTGGAAATCCAAAGAAACAATACGATCTTGTAAGATTTTAGTTGTAGAACCTATCATTCACTTATGGTGGCGCCCCACTGTTTGGATGGTAGCTATAGTAGGCATACGATAATGGTCGTATGTTGGCTAAGATTTATATCTTTACTTTCGAAATGATTTTTCCTACACTATGCACTAGTAATAATATCAAATGTTTCTTTTTAATGCTTATCAAGCATCTTTGACTATCATAAGGAGAAATCTCCTCCGATTCTGTGTTTGCATTATGTGTGTGTGCGGGAGGCCTTATGGTAGTCTCATTTTCTAAAAAGCATTGCGAATCTATTTTAAAATTATCCTGTTCTTTGTTTTAAAGATAAACTATTTTAGTTCTCACACCAGTCACATGACTGGCTCGGAGTTTATTGTTTTCCTTCCTAAACTCTGGGTGCCCACCAATTTCCACACGGGCAGTCAAGAGTTAGGTTATCAGGATATTCTGAAATTCAGGAGTTGCTGGAGGCAAGCTGGATGGCATGGCGTATTACTAGTATATAGTATTTCTTTTCCGCTGTTTGTCGTTGTTTGTTGTTGTACACTCTGATGATGTAATGTAATGTAATGTAATATGATGTAATGTAATAACTAATATAGTTCTTTGTTTAAAGATTATTCATTTATCTATTATATGTTGTTCCGCTGCGATTGTGAGATTCTGATTTTGTTCTGTTGTTTCTTTCTGTTCTGTTATATCTTTTTATCTCTTCTTCTATCTTTTTCTTCTTCTTTAACCATAATGGTACGGTTTTCCGGCATTCGATTGCTCGGCAGTTGATACAGTGGACTTATTGATGTCGGTTTTCGAGCGTCGAAAAGTTGCATTCGTCACATTGTTCATTTGGAATATTCTTCCCATCAAACGTAAATCTTGCCTTTGATTTTAAAACTGTCGACCATTCTGCTTTATCTCCTTTTAGAGATGGATAAGGAGCGTAACTAACTTGCAATGCTTGTTTGTCTAGTACAAAAGGATCATACTTGTGATAATACGATGTGTGATTTGTTTCAATAAGATTATAATCCTTGTGCACATTAATTCCAAAACCTGTAGCATTGCTAAACCAATTGCATCTAAACAGAACTACACCTCCTCCATGGGTCGTGAGAAATATGTCGGTTGCAAAATTTGTATTAAAATGCCATAAAAATCATTTATGTGATTTTCTAGATCATCACTACCTTTAATAAATACATCTGTATTACTAGTTAATTTTTCTACATTGTATTCTTTGGTGTTAAATTTATATCCATTGACGAAATATATTGTAGATGTCTTTACATTTCTTTTTGGTCCCAATGCAAGATGTTTCAAACCTTCGTCAACCATACAATTTCTCGGTTCATAAACATACTTTGAAAATAATCAGAAAATTCTTTACTAAGATCTCCGTGCAGTTGTTGACTTTCATAAAACTGCATATATGAATAATATATTGCATTAAATTCTACACGCACGTGCATTATGGAAATGAATAAATCATAAATTATTATTTCAAATTACCTAACAAATGGTGTAACCTCGGCACAATTTAAAAAAATATAAGTGTATGCTACATGAAGATCTCTATCATCTAGCCATACTTTTATACATTTCCCAAGAGATTGACCATGCTGTCTAAAAATAGATAACATTGTTTGTGAGGACTCTTGTTCATCGTCTTCGTCATTATGAGAAACACTTTCAAACGATATGTTCACATGGGCACTAAATAGTGAGAGAAAAAGAATGAAGCTTCTTCTTCGAAGTAAGATTTACATATCGAACCTTCAACTCATACTTTTTGCCTCAATTTTTTCTTCAAATGATTCAAGTTTTTACGAAATATTAATTTACATTAACTTTTAACTTTCGAACGTAATTAAATTAATAGGTAACATATTACAAGACTTTCAAATGAATACATTTATCCATATTGCATAGGACCTTGAAGTCATGCTTCAGATGGGAGATGAACGGGTAAATGTTCCATTACATTAAAAAAACCCGACGGAAATATTTTCTCCAATTTGCAGAGCAATATAGGAATATCTTCTTCAAGTTTACGCAAACGTTGAACTTTTAAAGTAGTCGAATAAAGCACTTTGCAAAACAGACTAAGATCCATTATTATCTATCAAACTTTTAACAGCGATAGTTCTTTGAGTAGAACAGGTAATAAATTTTCCATCATTATGCGACAGTCATGGCTTTTCATTCCGTTCAATCTATCGTTTTTAAAGTCAACACATCTACGAAGATTTGATGAAATGCCATCAGAAAATCTTAATCTTTCCACCCATTTTAACACAACTTTAACTTGCTTATTATCTAACTCGTAACATGCTTTGGGTTTTTCACTGTCATTTAGTCTCATATGAAGCTCAGGACGTTTACATAATTCTTGTATATCGCGTCTTGATTTCAAATCGTCCTTAGTCTTCCCCTTGACATTCAAAATTGTGTTAAAAACATTATCAAAGACATTTTTTTTCGTTGTGCATCAAATCAATATTATGACGAAGCAGAAGATGTTTCTAGTAAGGCAACTCCCAAAATATACTTTGTTTGTACCAATTATGAATTGTCGATTAGCCTGCAATTTCTGCTTGCACTTTAGTTTCATATATTTTTGGATAGTCCCTTACAAGTTCGTATATGCCTTCGCTTCACCATATCGTTGGTGTTTGTCTGATTGTTACTCTATTAGCTAAAAGTTTTTTCTTGTCTCCTTTGAAGGGATGATTGACACGAAGAAAACATCAATGACAGTCAAACCATGAAATATGGACATGCTAGACGATTGGATGTACTTCATCCTGAAAGCATTGCATAGGCAGGAAAATCACTTATAGTCCACAACAAAGAAGCAAACATATGAAATTCTTTCTTTGAAATGTTGTATATTTCTACTCCTTCGTTCGACGGTGTTTTTAACTCCTCAATCAACGATTATAAATAAACATCAATTCATTGTGTCGGATCGTTCCTGAAACGACAACAGTAAGAAACATATACTACGTTTTCATACACATCCACGGAGGTAAATTATAAGGCGTGATGTAACGACTTGTAAATTTTAATGGTTTTAAATAATGTAATTAAATGAATTTTTTTGAAATTTTAAATAATTGAATTTGAAAATAAAAATTTGATATTTGGAATACGTCTATGTAAACATAGCAAATGGTAAATTTTCATCAGATAATATAGAAGTTTATTTTATTGTGTAATTTTATTTCAATTTAAATCAGCTATATTTGATGATAATAAATTATTTCTCAAACCTAAATATTTTACATAATAAATTTGTAAATTATTTTCTGAGTGAGACGTCATATTTCATTTTATCAAATTTGGAATTATCTACCTCCGTTTATCTTATTTTCAGTGAATTTGCAACAGTTTGACAGCGAATACCGACTTTTGATAGAATGATTGTATCACTGATATCTGTATACCGTTTTAATCGTCTCGTCGTGCTGATCTCCATACTATATTAATTTGTGTATTTCGGTGTCCGATACACGATAAAATCTGTAAAATGATTAGTCATATCAGTACACAACTTTTAACCTTTTGTTTCCCTATCCTTTCAATTGTCCAGTGTGAGAAACCTGTGGTCAGTAGTTTTAATTTTTCCTGAAATTCAGGTCCTGATCTTTGTTATTCCACCACTTCAATTTATAATTACTATTCCATTTGATAACTCTGATTCATTTTCTTTTCCCTTCTGTTCTCTTTGTTCTGTTCGTTCGTTGAGATATATATAAAATATTATAATAACTAGTCTTGCATTCATATTTCAAAGAGCCTGCTCCACTTCACTTTACTTGAATCCTCCTCTTCCTTCACCTGGAAAGAAAATCTTTCCAAATTTCTCAGTGTCCTTTCCTTTTCCCATATCTTTCATCTTGCCTGATTTCATTCTTTTTTCCACCTGCCATGCCTAATAACCGCCCATGCTCCTCCACTTATAACCATGCCTCTATTAAAAATAAAAATAAAAGTTGCATGAAAACAACCATCACACGCCCCTCCTCAAACTCACCCACCCTTCGTTGCCCATGCCACACATCGCGTCAACCGTACCGACCTCCTCACAAACATCGCCAGCTCACCCTAATCCACTCACAGCAAAGCCAACACCGACCGATTCCGCAAGCTCCTCCTTCTCCGGCCACGGATCCGCCATCTCCACCTGCCTCTCGCCACGTCATCATCGATACACCTCCTCCGCCACGCAGAGACCACACACAGCAAGCCGTCCCTTCTAGTCGAACTCCTCTCTTCCATGCCCAGACCCGCCTTCACTTCCTCTATCCCCAAAGCTCCAACCGAAGCTACTATGTAAGTGGTAAATATTATATATGTTCTGTATATATATGTTATATTATTTCATATAAGTCTACTATATATATACACACTGGTTTATAAACTTTTGATATAGCTTATATATGTTTTTTTTATTTCTATAAGTCTAAAATGTATATAGATTACAGTATATATATAGGTGATAGTGTATATAAGTCTACAGTAGTATATTTTGTACACTATATATATAAAGGTGTATATAAGTTTATATTAGCTTATATATGATTTTTTTTCTATATATGTAGTTATAAAAGTTGTTTATAATATGTAAATTTTATATATAAAACTTATACATTTTGTGCGCATGCCTTTATTGTATATATATAATACATAAGTAGTATATAAGCTATATTCTATAATAGATTTAAAAGGTGTGTGTATATATACATATTTTTGTGTTCGTTTATATAGCGTATAAGTATATATATATATATATATATATATATATATATATGAGTATAATATGTTTCAGGTTTTATAGATGTTAGTTTACATATATCTATGATTTATATGTATAAATCCACATTTGTTTGCATATAAATAATCCCACTGTTATATAGGCATAAGTAAATAAGATTTTGGATATGATATGTATTCTGATCTTCTAAGGTATATATATATTATATATTATAGATATTTTGTTACTAACTCTTGTTTGTTGGAAACTGATTTGAAACTATGCTTTGTTATAACTTCAAAATATATATACATAGTTAAAAGTATATGTATATAAATTCTTTAAATTATTTACTTTACCATGTTAATATCTTTAAGGAAAGATGATAACTTTAAATATACATATATTATGTTTAAAGATATACTTAAATTTATGTTCATACCTTTTAGATATATTTCAAATACTAGCCTACATAGTACATTTTGTTGAAATTATATATTGTGTCTGTCGCAAATCAAAATATTATATATGATATGTAATTTTAAAATATGTGTTCAAAAATTTAAACATTGATTCGAAGTTTAATATATAGATTTTATTTTAAGTATATGTTTCTAAAAATTGATTTTTGAAAACATATGTATATAATATGGATAATAGTTTCAATTTATATCAAGCCAATTGGATTGTTTTCACTGATTTCTATTTATCAGCTTCATTCGTCAAATTCGTGCCCATCTTGCTTCGCTTTGGAATTCGTGCTTGGATTCGTAACTCATTTCATTGTCGAATCTCTATAGCTTCGAAAGATGAGCAATTAATCACGATTAACATTCTTATATTTATTAAATTTGATTTCATTTGAAATGACAATTGAAATATGCTGCTAATTTGAACTGTTAATTTTATAATTGCTATATATGATATGTTATTATCTGTGATTGTTCACCTGTAAGATATGACACCATATCCTATTGTTTATATTTTATCTAATTTATCACTGATGATATATACCTGTTGTTGACATGTTATATTATTAACATAACCGTTCTCACTCTGCAAGTTCTCTGTTAGTATAGAATTCCCTGGGTTGAAATAATACATACCCATAAGGGAAATCATCATGGGTTGAAATGATAAATCTAAGCGATTTTCATTTAATTTAAATTTTGGAATTACGGGTCGAAATGATATATACCCATAAGTATTTAAATTGCAGACTAAAATGATAAATATCTATATTACTTGACCATAGGGTAGAAAATTATGTACAGACACCGTTGGTCTATTTTGAAAAATGATTTTTGAATTTTGAAAAGGAAATATATGGATTTTAATAATGTAAAGATATTTTATTTTGAAAATTTTAGATTTTTAAATTATATGTTTTGGAAATTTTAAATTAATAAGTTAGTTTGAAAATATAATTTTTAAAGAGTTTCTTATAATTTTATTACTTTAAATATATATAAAATAAGATTTAATACTAATAAATTTAATAATAAGATTTAATTTAATAAAATTTAATTTTATTGGTTTATAATATGTTTTAAAATATTTATTTATATTTTTTATTAATATTTAAATTAGATTTATAACTTTAATAATAAAAGATGGAAAGATAAATTAATGTTGACTTGGAATTTTAATTGGCTAATAATTGAATTTAAATAAGAATTTATTTGAACTTATTTATTCTTAGATGTTGGAAATATGATTTATAACTTGATTTGATAAAAAGTGAGTAAACGAATATTCTCAAATTTAAATAAAATTGAGATTGAATATTTAATATTGAATTTATAAATTGGGATTTTAATAAATTGTTATGGAAAGGATTAAGTGAATACTTTCCAATTTGAATAAATTTAAGATTAAATGTTGAAATATAAATGAAATTTATATTGCAAATGTTTGAATATTTAAACTTGAATCTTTGAACTTTAAATTGAAATGGTTAAACTGGAATTGATTCAAATTGAATTTTGAGACTTAAGATGATTTAAATCGATTTGTGAAATTAGAGGAAATTACTTTATTATATAAAGTATTTTAATATATGTAAACTATTTTAATATATAAACTATTTTAATTTATAACTACTTTAATATACATTTTTCAGTATATAAACTATTTAAGTCGAAAGTGTTAAAATGCTATAATTTCCAAATGTTATGATTTCCAAATGTTATGATTTCCAAAGTGTTTCGAAAGTGTTATAATTTTGAAAGTGTTACGATTTTGGAAATGAATATGATTTAAAGTGCATAATGGTACCAAATTGATATGATTTTGAAATGAATATGATATTTTGATTTTGAAGTATGAACTATTTGAAATGAAATGACCACAATATGAAACAAACATTTGGTTGTTAAAGAGTCCGGGATCGGATATTGGCATATTCTCTGCAATACCGAAAACCACTTTAACAACTTTTTATGTGGTGGAGATTCTAGAATAAAGTAGGATGGTTTGGTGACGATTCTATATGGTATTTACGTAGTCCTGAATCCGTAAGTCAGCTTGATGTGGCTAAAACAGGAGCTATACCGGGCCAAGTAGGGTCATTCCCCTATCAGACACATTTCATCGATACCATTCTATTGCTTTTGTGATTTGAATGGGTGCACCTTTGATTTGGGAGTGTGTCACAAGGTGGGAGGTAGTAGCTGCTATGCGTTACACTGGTCCAGGAGTGCAAATGGTATATCTACCCTGGCATTGCATCGAGTGCCTTGTCGCATGCCTTATCGCGCCTTCTACGAGTTTGGTTTGTACCATACCTATAGAGTGCCCTCTAGTAGCCCTCCAGTTTATGGGGGGTTTACGGTACTGTATAGACTATGGAAATATATAAAATATGTTAAGGGGGATATGAGTAACGCCTTAACGCTATTTTAATAGTTTTACTTTAATACAGACATATTATAATAGCGTGTTATACTACACAGTAGATAGTTCCACGGATCCTTAGAGGATAGAAATCTCAAACTTCCTTTAAGTTACTTGTATATCAGTTGATATTTCACTTGATTTGAATTTACTATATAAGAATGTTAATTCTGACTTGACTGTTTTGTGTTTTGCTTTATGCTCGGGTCAGATTGAGTGTCACGGCATTTAAGACTCAACTTTGGAGTTTGGAGCTTCGCTTGGAGATCCATCTATATCTATTCAGCTTTCAGCTATCCAGTTGTTTTTTTCAGACTTGTCATATGTTTGTATTCGAGACTATATTGTATTTGAGATATTATGTTGTATTTATTTCAAACTCTGATGTTTTACAGAAGCTTCATGAACTACTAATTATCTATTCCGCTACTCATTGTTGTAATACTCTGTGTCTGTGATTCTGTGATTGATTTTTTTATTGTATATGTTGAGTTTTTCCAAATATAAATTAACAATCTGACATTTTGAGCAATTCAAGTTCGACATGTGCGGATGCAAATGGTTCGAAAAGCCAGGTCGTTACATGTGATGATAATGGGCCAAGATAAAATGTAGTACCAAAATGAGAAAATGGTGAAAAACTATCTATACATAATCCAAGTCTAACATTACGACTCTTCGCTGCAAAATTCAAATAAGTTTTGTCGAAATGCTTCCATGCTTCTCCATCGGCTGGATGTGTCAACGTACCCTTTTTCTGCGTTCTCACACTATGTCATCTCATTTGAGATACAGCTAGAGAAGATGCGTATAATCTTTGAAACCTAGGAGTGATGGGCAAACAATGCATACGTTTGGATGGAACTTCCTTTTCCTTCATTTTTCTTGGTTTGTACATTTCCTCGTTACATATTCTACACTTTCTAAGAGTGATATCCTCCTTTCAAAACAACATGCAGCCATTTAAACATGTATCTATTTTATGATAAAGTAAACCAAAGGCCAACATAAGTTTTTTAGCTTCATAGTGATTTTCGCACATTAAATTATCGGGTGGCATATCTTTTTGCAGCTTGTACAACGGCTGTAAATCCAGTTTCGGTGATGTTGTATTTTGACTTCATCGTAATGTATTCTGCGGTTAATGATAGCTGGGTGCCGCTTTTACAACCATCATAAAGAGTTTTCTTAGAAGCACCCAGTAAATCATAATAAAAAATTTGCTTCAATATGTGGTTCTTCAGTATTTTCATCGTCGTCCTCAACTTCAACCATTGGGAACATTGATCGTGCTGCATCTCCAACCATATTTTCTATACGATTCATCATAATAATTTCATTAACAGCAATGTCTAATTCAGACTCTACAGAAGTATTTACCACAACTTCTCTATGACGATCTCAAATATAATACTCCAGCACGAAATCGTTTTGGCACAAATGGACTTTCACAATATTGGGTAATAAATACTTCAAATGTTTACACCTACTACACGGACAACGAATTTCTACATCGTTTTCGTTATTACTTAAAGCAAATTCAATAAATATGTTTATACCATTATAAAATCTTCTTTTATCGAGCCTCTCAATCCTCTTCTTTGATACATCTATCTCCTCCGATCAACAAAATAATAGATCATTTTTTCTATTTGAAAAAATATGTCACAGATTCAAAAATAAATATTGGTCATATTACGAACTGGCATTTTATTTTTCAATGCATCGATACAAAAAATTATACATGTCAATTTTACCCTACCTAAGAATACAATATAGAAACATTGGTTTATGGTTATCTTTCTTTCAAGTCAGTCATCCTACTTCCCATTACAAACAATGGAAACCATTATATTTCATACATTATTTCGTTTTAAACGATTCAACAAAATTTTAGCAGCACTTCCCTTTTGTTTTCTGCATTGTACACAAATGCATGTACGCAAAAAACAAAAACAAAAAGTGACGGCGAAATTTTGTGAACCGTTTGAAACAAAATAAAATGCGAAATGTAATTTTTTACTGCATTTATAATTTGTCTAATATATGGAAAAATCTAATAAGTATTGTACCATATGAATATAAATGGTCGTTTTGTGACAAAAACGACTATTTATATGACGATCATGTACAACACCCATTGAACGGGGCCAAAAACTCTCCAAGGGACGTAAAAAAAGGTATTTTATAAAAAAGAATATATATTTACTAATTCTAAACATTTAAAAAATTTATTAATTTACCACATTTATTCGCGTATTTCATCAAATAAGACTGCTTTAATATTGTTGTCATTTTCCAATATAGTCAATTTTTTTAGACTCGTGCATTCATTGTTGTTGTACAAGTCAAGATGTTATATGACTCATGTTTTATTCCAATTAAAACAATACAATGGAAGAAACAACACATATACACACACTATCACAGATTATACACTCTTTAAAATTTCACGGTAACATATGAAATAGGTATACCATGGGTTCCTATAAACCATTATTACGCTATTAGAAATAATTATAATCACTAATTAGCCCTAGTTTATCAACGTATGCAAATCTAGATTTAGGGTAATAATTAGATTTTTGGTGAAAATAAGATATTATATCTGATTTTGAGAGTAATAGACTGATTACGCGGCCGTTGAGGATTCGGAAGCTCGAAATTGGTGATTGAAAGCTTAGAGAAGGGATTTGGGGATTTTTGGAAGAAAAAATTCGTGCTGGAAATGAGGAAGAAGAAGGCTCGGTGAGCTCTGTAATTTGCAAATTTCCAACGGATTCCGACGGCCATTGATGGCCATCGATGACCCGTCGAAAAAATGCCGTCGGAAGCCGTCGCTAGATGCTGTCGGAATGTTAGCCTTTTCTAATAATGGAAAGGGGTTGATGTTGTTCTCAATGGATGGCTCAATACTCAGATGGAAGTGAAAGTACTTCGATAATTTATTATGCATACGAAACAAGGCTTAAATAGCCAAAAACTGAAGACACGGTCTTCTCTACAACTTGCTAACAGAAAAATATGGAAAGAGAACCTAAATAATAGATCAACTAGTTGACTCCTATAATATAGGAGATTATTCAAAAAACTAAAGACTGATTCAAACTCAAAAAAACCAACAATGCCTCTCCTAAACTGAATGTGGCAACATTCAATTTATTCTTCTTTCACAGACTCCCAGCTTCACCCGCATCCTTGTGAAGACTTCTAAGCTTAACGGCTTAGTCATGATGTCTGCAATTTGATCTTCTGTTTCACAGTGAATAAGCTTGACAACGGGGCCAAAAACTCTCCAAGGGACGTAAAAAAAAGTATTTTACAAAAAAGAATATATATTTACTAATTCTAAACATTTAAAAAATTTATTAATTTACCACATTTATTCCGCGTATTTCATCAAATAAGACTGCTTTAATATTGTTGTCATTTTCCAATATAGTCAATTTTTTTAGACTCGTGCATTCATTGTTGTTGTACAAGTCAAGATGTTATATGACTCATGTTTTATTCCAATTAAAACAATACAATGGAAGAAACAACACATATACACACACTATCACAAATTATACACTCTTTAAAATTTCACGGTAACATATGAAATAGGTATACCATGGGTTCCTATAAACCATTATTACGCTATTAGAAATAATTATAATCACTAATTAGCCCTAGTTTATCAACGTATGCAAATCTAGATTTAGGGTAATAATTAGATTTTTGGTGAAAATAAGATATTATATCTGATTTTGAGAGTAATAGACTGATTACGCAGCCATTGAGGATTCGAAAGCTCGAAATTGGTGATTGAAAGCTTAGAGAAGGGATTTGGGGATTTTTGGAAGAAAAAATTCGTGCTGGAAATGAGAAAGAAGAAGGCTCGGTGAGCTCTGTAATTTGCAAATTTCCAATGGATTCCGACGGCCATTGATGGCCATCGACGACCCGTCGAAAAAATGCCGTCGGAAGCCGTCGCTAGATGCTGTCGGAATGTTAGCCTTTTCTAATAATGGAAGGGGTTGATGTTGTTCTCAATGGATGGCTCAATACTCAGATGGAAGTGAAAGTACTTCGATAATTTATTATGCATACGAAACAAGGCTTAAATAGCCAAAAACTGAAGACACGGTCTTCTCTACAACTTGCTAACAGAAAAATATGGAAAGAGAACCTAAATAATAGATCAACTAGTTGACTCCTATAATATAGGAGATTATTCAAAAAACTAAAGACTGATTCAAACTCAAAAAAACCAACAATGCCTCTCCTAAACTGAATGTGACAACATTCAATTTATTCTTCTTTCACAGACTCCCAGCTTCACCCGCATCCTTGTGAAGACTTCTAAGCTTAACGGCTTAGTCATGATGTCTGCAATTTGATCTTCTGTTCCACAGTGAATAAGCTTGACAACTCCTTCCTTTGTAAGTTCCCTTAAGAAATGAAACCTGACATCCATGTGTTTTCTTCGACCATGAAGAACAGGATTCTTTGACAGCTTGATGGTTGAACTGTTATCATACATGATTGTAGTACTCCCCGCCTGCTCCATACCAAATTTCTCTAAGATTCTTCTCATCCAAACACATTAACAAGCACAAGAAGATGCTGCAACAAACTCAGCCTCAGTTGTGGATAATGTGACAACCAGTTGCTTTTTAGATGCCCAAGACATAGCTCCTCCACTCAAAAAAAACGCATACCCACTTGTGCTCCTTCTGCCATCGATATCCCCAGCATAATAACCGTCTGTATACGCAATTAACTCTCCAACATCTCCCTTCTTGTTAAACAGACCAAGAGACATTGTACCTTTTAGATAGCGAAGCACCCTTTTTGCTGCTTCCATGTGTTGTTCCATACGGACTGACACGTATCTGCTAAGTAGACACACTGCATACATCAAATCTGGTCTCGTTGATGTGATATACATCAAGCTCCCAATTAATTGCTGGTACGATGTTGAATCCACCTTATTTCATTCCCCTTCTTTTGATAGTCTCGAGCCTGGTACGATTGGATTCTTCACAGCATTCCCACACAGCAAGTTAAACCTCTCCAAAATTTCTCCAGCGTACTTTCTTTAGGTAATGAAGATTCCTTCTGCGTCTTGTACTACTTCAACCTTGAGAAACTACTTCATTTTTCCCAAATCAGTCTTATCAAACTCCTCCTTCATAGATGACTTGAACTCTCCAAGCATAAAGTTGTCATTTCCCATAAAAATCAAGTCATCTACATATAAACCGACGATGAGAATCTTGTTACCTTTGGTTTTGACGAACAGGGTGTGCTCGTATTCACATTTCTGGAAACCTTCTTTTGAGAAGTATGCATCGATTCTACTGTACCAGGTACATGGCGTTTGTTTTAACCCATATAAGGCTTTCCTCAGCTTGTATACTTTATCTTCTTCTCCCTTTCGAGCATACCCTTGTGGTTTTTCAACATAGACATCTTCAGATAACTCCCTATGTAAAAATGCACTTTTTACATCGAGTTGATAGACACACCAACTGTTTTGAGCAGCCAAGGCTAAGACCATACGTGTCGTGTCCCACCTTGCTACTGGTGCAAACACTTCATTATAATCCACTCCATGTCGTTGTGCATAACCCTTGGCGACAAGCCTCGCCTCATACTTGTCTACTTCACCTTTTTCATTGAGCTTTGTCATGTATACCCATTTCACACCAATTCTCTTTGCTCCTTTAGGTAGATACGTGAGATCCCATGTATTATTTTTCTCTATTGCTTTCAGTTCAGTTTCCATTGCCTTATTCCATATGTCGTCTTTATTAGCTTCTTCAAAAGAAGTTGGATCTTCCAAACACACAAACATTGCCAGATTGTTGGTGTCTTCTTCTTCTTCTGAAAGTTCTTCCCCGGTTGTATAATCTTGTAGATATGTAGGTGGCTTTCAAACTGTTGGAACCTCTTCTGGTACCGATACTTCATCGACTATTGGAACTCCTTCCGGTACTGGCTCTTCTTGTACATTTTGTGATGCTTCTGCAGCATCACTTCCAGTATCAGACTCGGCTTCTTCCCATATCAGTTGTTCTTTGCTTGATTCTCCGGTTTCCTTATCCCAATTCCACCCTTTGTCCTCCTCAAATACAACATCACGACTCGTCACTACCTGCTTTGTGATAGGATTGAATAACCTGTAAGCTTTTGATTCATTACTTACTCCAATCAAGACACACGTAATGCTCTTATCATCCAGTTTTTTTCTTCTCTGGTCTGGAACATGTACATGAGCCAAACAACCAAACACTCTGAAGTAATCGACAATTGGTCTCACTCCGCTCCACATCTCTTCAGGTATTTTTTCGGTTAACACGAAAGTTGGACTGCGGTTTAGTACGTGTATTGCCTATCTAGCTGCCTCTGGCCAGAATCTCTTGGGAACTTTCTTGTCGTCTAAAATGCTACGCACCATATTCATAATGGTTTGATTCTTACGCTCAGTGACTCCGTTTTGTTGAGGCGTAAATGCTGCTGTGAGCTGTCTGCTTATATCCGTCTCCTCGCAAAACTGTTTGAACTCATTTGATGTGAATTCGCCTCCTCTTTCAGTCCTCAAGCATACCAATGCTTCTCCGGTTTCTCTCTCCACTTGGCTCTTGAATTTCTTGAAGAAGATGAAAGTACCAAACTTGTTTGAAAGAAAGTAGATTCATACCTTCCTACTATAGTCGTCAATGAAGGTAAGGATGTATTTCTTGTCACTGTTTGAGGCTGGAGTTATTGGCCCACAAAGATCTGAATGCACCAGCTGCAACCTTCTTGATGTGCGCCATAGGCTTTTCTTTGGAATGACTGCCCGGTGTTGTTTCCCAATCAAACAGCTACCACACGCTGCTACCTCCGGTGTGTTCTTCAAGTGCGGTATTCCTTTCACCATGTTCCGATACTTCAAAGTTCTTAATCCCTTATAGTTCAAATGTCCGTACCTTTGGTGCCAAAGTTGAAGCTCATCAACAGTTGAAGTTTACAGGCACTTGGAAACACCCGAGTTTGACAAGAAATTAAACATCCTGTTCGTTGTCATCTCTGTTTGCATTAGCAGACCCATCCTTCGATGAAACAGTTTGCAGACTCCACGTTTGATGGATACTTCGACTCCCCTCTCTTGTAGTTGTCCTATGCTTAGTAGATTGCTTTTCAACTCAGGGACATAGTAAACGTCCGTGACAATCTGCATTTTCCCACTCATTTTCAGACGTACATTCCCTTTTCCCGTCACCTTCAATTTGGAATTGTCCCCCAACCTCATCGAGTGATGATAATTTTCATCTAAAATCGAGAACCAACGCTTGCTTCCACACATGATTGCTACAACCCGAATCCAGAAATTAAAATTCTTCTTTTTCTTCACAGTTTTCTTCTGTAATAGCCATGAGCAGCATCTCATCCTCTTCGTCTACCTCAGCGTAATTTGCTTTTCGATCACCACCTGGACCTCGATCTTTGCCTAGACATTCAAATTGGAAATGTCCAAATTGATGACACTAAAAATACTCTATTGCAGCTCTGTTAAAGGCCCTTCCTCTGCCTCTTCTTCTTCCTCGTCCTGTCATTCCTCTACCTCTTCCACCTCGATCATCATATGTGACTTTCAACACCTGATCTTCTCCACCATAGCTAGGCTTCTTAAACTTTTGCTCGTGTACCAGTAGCGAGCCCTGTAGCGCATCAACTGAGAGACTATCGATATCTTTAGACTCCTCAACCGAACATATAATGTAATTGAAGTTCTCAGTTAAAGTGCGTAAAATTTTCTCCACGATCTTCACATCTGGCATGTCTTCTCCACGGTTCCTCATATCATTTGCCACAACCATTACTCTAGCAAAATAGTCTATAACAGACTCGCCACTTTTCATATCGAGTAACTCAAAATTTCTCCGTAATGTTTGCAGCTGTGCACGTTGCACTCTTGAGTTCCCTTGATATTTGATTCTCATTGAATCCCACGGTTGCTTAGAGGTCTCTTTCAGTGTAATCGTTTTAAGAATAGTTTTGTCGATTGCACTGAAGATGTAGTTCTTTGCTTTAAGATCCTTCAGTCTTGCTTCCTTAAGAGTCTTCTTTTGTGCATCGGACAACGTCTCTTCACTTGCTGGCTCGATGAACCCATCTTTTACCACACCCCAGTACTATTTCGATCTCAACAGATTCTCCATGAGAAGGCTCCAATAATCATAGTCCCCATCAGATTTGGGAATGCTTGGTTGTGCAAAATTACGTGACTCTGCCATTTCACTCACCTGTGTTTCTTTCACTCTTGATCTGGCTCTGATACCAGATTTGTTGTTCTCAACGGATGGCTCAATACTCAGACGGAAGTGAAAGTACATCAATAATTTATTGTGCATACGAAACAAGGCTTAAATAGCCAAAAACTGAAGACACAGTCTTCTCTACAACTTGTTAACAGAAAAATACGGAAAGAGAACATAAATAATAGATCAGCTAGTTGACTTCTATAAAATAGGAGATTATTCAAAAAACTAAAGACTGATTCAAACTCAAAAATCCCAACAGTTGAGGGGTAAAGTATAGGAGTCAAGAAGAAAAGGAAGTCTTCAACGGCAGAGAGATCAGATCATGTTTTGGTTGCAACTAAGTTTCTATTTAAACGAGAAACAGTCGCGTTGGGTCAGAAGTCCATTCGAAGCACAGTTTATACATCGGCAGAAAGTCGTGCATCAAGTTGTAGAGGTTGTCGAGTTAACTGAACATGTCGGTACCGACTTAAACATGTCAGTGCCGACGTGCTTTCTTAGTTTGTATCCCTTCGAACTTTCTTGCATTCTTTTTTTAACTTCATTTTGTTCCGTTTCATGTTGTTTTCTTCGATGGTTGAGTTACCATGTTGTTTTCAACATCTTCTCTTTAATCCATGAAATTCGTCAAATCCTTGGAAATCACTTAGACACATACGGAAAAGATAGATCATAACTCGTGTGAAGTTGGATGGAGGAATATGAGCTTAAAACAATTCGTCCAAAACAAGTCGGTACAAAACATGTCGGTACATGGCATGTCGGCGCCCACTTGATTTTTTATTGTATTTTTGGTTGAAATTTTCCGGAGCTATTTTCTTACTTTATTTAAACTTGCTTGTCAGTTTTCAAGTCGTTTTCTTTTGGTTTTAATTTTCTAAGTCCGATTGAAGTCTCTTTTAACTCAAAAGCTGGTTAACGCAAATAAAATTATTTCTAGCTAACTAATAAGTATCATTTAATCGCTCATTTTTATTACTGATTTACTTCCCAAGATTGTATAAGAAATGACAAAACAATTGAATACAAAGAATCAAGCAGAAGGGGAAGAATCTCCCATATAACTTCCAATATCACTATCATCAGAATGTAAAAAATCCGATGCAGAGTCGGATTTATCCCTCAACCTAACAGCAAAGAAAAATAAAATTAGGTCAGTAGCTATCTTCAGTAAATATCAAGAACAATAAAAGGTATATATTATCAGCCAAACTTACTGAATAAAGCTCTGAACAGAGTAAACCCCAACATGCTCCTGAGGTATCCGACTACTCCAAGGCACTCTCCCAGTAACATCAGCCCCCGCCCCCCTATTCCCAAATTCCCCATAAAACAAGGTGCTAAGCGCAAAATCGCCGCTCCAGGGGAACCATCCTTCCTTCCCAACAATGCCATCTATATCACAGTCAACAAAAACGGTCCTAGCAAACTCCTTCCACGGCCTGCCCAGATAATTCTTGTGCACCTTCGGATTCTTCCTATAGTACCTGAAATACTCATCCGTACCGTTGACGACGCAGTTGTTGAAGACGAAGCCGGTGGCCTGGGCAGGGTCGGTCCTGCCGTGAGCGGTGACCGTGTTGACCTCCCCTTTGTCGGGGTCCTCCAGCCGGGGCACCACCAGGACTTTGCAGTCCCGGAAAACGGCGGCTGCATTGCCGAATATGAAGTCGACCGTGCCAGTAATGGTGCACGATGTGTAGAGCTGGCGGAGGGAGTGCGCGTAGAGGGTGTCTTGATGGCCGAGGAACTCTACATTCTCGATTATGGACTGGTCGCTGCTGGACCGGAATGCCACTGCTTGGTGTTGGATTGGGCCGGATGTGTTGATTATTGTTAGGTTTGCTGCCATGAACCCGTCTCCTATCACTCCTGCGTTTCACATTTGTAATGTTTGTTAGCTCCTGTTCGTTTTGATGGCAGTAAACATATTATCTTTAATAATAGTTGTAATATATTTGGTGTCACACTTTTGTGGTGTCAGCGTGAAGTACCAAAAATGCCCCTCTATAGATGTTATCAAATCTCTTAAAAGTAGGATCTAACAAATAAACTTTAACAAATTTAAAATGTCCTTTTACAAATATTAACAAATTTAATATCACTTACAAATAGAATCTAATAATTTTTCTTTTTACAAATTCAATACGCCTCTCTACGAATATTATTAAATTTTAATCACTTTAAAATATGATCTAATAGATAAATTTCCTTACAATTCGTTCTTTATTAATTAGTAATAGAAAAAAAAAATTGAAACAATCAAAAATAATAGATATTAGAACTTAAAAATAAAAATTCAACCAAACTACACATAATTTCAATGCTAAATATGATTAAATATTTATGCTCTATTTTTGAATGTGTTGAAAACATATTCAGTTTGTAGAAAAATAACTCACGCGCGAAGCGCGTGCCATGACGCTCGTTATTATTATTCAGATTAGTATGGGCCCGTCCTTCGCACACGGGCTGTTTTATGGTATACGTTGATATTTTGTTTGAGCGTAAATATCTAAACGGAAATCAAGGACAATTTTGGAATTTCAAAAAAAAGGTCGAGTAAATTAGTTCAACGAATTTTCTTTATTAGTAGCAGAGATTATTACAAGAAAGAACCGTAAATTTGAAAAGTTTATATAAAATACTAAAAATAATACCATATATATAATAAATTGAATCCCTTGTTATTGATTAAAATAAAAAGTAGATTATTTACCTTTAAAATATTGAATTCCATTTTATAATCAAGTACTTTTTATAAAAAAATAAAAAATAAAAAATAAAATAAAATAATCCATTGTAATAAAAAGAGCAATGCTCAACAGCATCTCTATTCTTTATTTTGTAGCACCGCTCGTGGTCCCTGATTTCAACAGCATCTCTATTTTCTTGCTATTTAGGGTTGCTCATTATAAAGATATCAAACTTTTATGTCTTCTTTTTGCAGGCGTCAATCTTTGTTCAAAAGGTAAATTAATTTTGTTATCCAAAAGGAAAACCTTTTGAACAATAGGAAGAGGCTTTTATGCACAAAAGAACCTAGAAAATATTTTGATACAGATTTGAATAGAAAGTTGATTAACTTTGCTGCTAATCTGGTGACCTTTTTTGGATTCGCTGTGAAAAAAAAGTCACATCGATCAGTTGGTTAGATTCTATTTTGCATCATTATTTTATAAAAAGATCACGTTGGTTCACATTGGTTGATTTGATGACATTTAAGACACTATTTGATTGCTTTTTAGAATCATCGATAGTGTATTTTAATGATACCAGTTTCAACGCTTGATGACGTATGTTTTAAAATGTTTTTATTCATGATTTGAGTATTCATTCTATAAATATGAAATTACTAGCATATAATAAAATTAGATACAAATTAAGAATACAAAGCATTTCAGCCGTTATATATTTTTGCCATCACATGTGAGGTGGAAATTATGACTCAATTTAATGGTGAAGATCTACCGTGTCATCAATTATGTTTATATTTTGTGTCTAAATAAAATTTTCAGCTAAATTAATTATAAAAAATAATTTTTTTTTAAAAAATGTTTTCAAATTTGCATAAATTCGTGATGAGTTATACTTTAAAAAAAATTCATGTTTTATTTTATTTTAAAAAAGAAATCTGTATAATGTCTTTCTTATAAAAATATTAAAAAAAAAATAAACTACTTTTTAGAATAAAAAACAATGAATAAAAGTTGTATTTTTTTTTAGTTTGAAATATTTAGAACAATGACTTTAAAGGAATAAAGTTGAAAAAATAATAGAAAACAGATAAAACCACAAATTAAAGAGAGTGTCATGAAACTAGAAGAAGTACACTAAATTGTATTTTGATCAGCATTTTTTAACATTCAAACAGGTGATTTATACAACTTCAAACATTAATTTTTATAACTATTCAAGATGAAGTAGTTCAAAACAATTAAAATATGTGTAAAAATGAACTTTCGAGCAGAGCTTAAACTAACTCTTGCTTTGATATTCAATAAAAAAGATGACCACTAGTAAAAGCATTAAAAAAATGAAAAAAATAAATAAATAAATAAATAAGTCATGTACCTACCTACAGTTGAAGAATTGTAAGTAGAAACTCCAACGATCCCAACATTAAGATTTCCAGTAATGACAGTTTTTCCCATTCCATCACCAAGGAACACCACGTTCTTCTTCTCAAACGCCACGATCACAGTTTCATTATACACCCCCTCTTTTATGTAAATTACATACTTATCCTTTCCTAGATCCGGCGCAGAATCAACAGCGCTCTGTACAGTGCTATGATTGCATCCTGATCCACACACTGTGACGTTAGGCACCAGACCCTTGGGCACACTCAGACCAGACCGGATTTTGGAACTTTCTACATTGTTCTTAGAAATATCTGGGCCCCAGAAATTGTCCCTTTCCGTCTGTGGTGGGCCCCACGTCGTGCTGTCGTTACCGTATCTTTGAAAGGCCGTGATTATGGAGAGCGTGTTGCTTGTCATGTTCGATAGTTGTTGCATGAAGCTTATCGTCTCCGACACCTGTATCATTCATTCATCTCCTTTTCTTACTCTCACGGGTTGTGCATGGATTAATATTATATGATTCTTTTTGTCACGTTAACTGTACTAGGATTCATGCAGTATACAACACGTGAACGTTGTCGTCCACAGTCAATATTCATTTTTCATTTACATGACAATAAAGGAAGAAGTGTAGTACCGTTTTCATAGCATTGAATCACCTACTTTACGGCCCATTTCATTAAACTTGGCAATTAATTCACATAAAAAACAATTAAATAAGGGCATAAAATATAAATTTTTGTAAAAAAAAAAAAAAAAAAAAAAACTCACCTCGCTGTTAATATTGACGTTCCTCAGGCCAGCCCAACAGCCGAAATTGTTATGGGCCGCAGCGGTAGCCCAAGCGCGAGCATCGGCGACATCAAATTCGTCTCCCCCAAAAGCTTGGGCGGCGTCCTTCAACCGTGAATCCGAGTAAGTCAGCGCATCAACGCAGCTCCTGGCCGCATTCGTCAGATTTAAATTTGTTGAATTTATCAGTAGCGTTTCTACTTTGGCGAGCGCGATAGCGTTTTTGAGCAATGTCGTCTGAATGGAAGCGTTTATTATTTCCTTTGTGGTGGGGTTTGGTGGTAGTTCCGGTGCTTGAGAGATGGTGGAATTGCATACCGATCTGTACCGGGTCGCTCTGCACGCGGTTTGGATTCGGGTTTCGGTTTCGGTTGACGTTGCGGAAGAAATTAAGAGGAAGGATTGGAGGAGGAGGATTAGTAATGGCATTAATGACATTTTGAGGGGGTGATTAGAGAATTAATTTGGTTTTTATTTGACACGAGGGTTGAAATTTAGGAGGCGAAGGTTGGTTAGTTTTTTATGCGCCGTACTAGTTATATAATGGAGTCAGAAATGCTGTCCAAAGATGCATGCACCATATACTTTTAACGGATCGCTACGTTTTGTTATCAGTTTATTTGTTTAATTAATTGCTTAATTTACTAAAATGAATATTAACTGATAACAAAAACTGTTATAACCTAATTAATTGTTAAGATGAATGATCTCATTCCTTTATCTCGTACCGATTTTTATAGGAAATAAATTAATGCCTGTTTGATACTTTACTAATTTATGTTTTAAGTTTTTGTATTTAATGAATGTTCATTGACAAAACGATAGCATTCATCCTCCCTTAGAAGTTGGAAAGAGTAATCTACAAAGTGAATTTATATTCAATGTTATAAAAGCAGACATACATTAAAGATTTTAAAACAAAGGATCTTTAACGATTAAATTCACATATTATCAAGCATATTCGTTGTTATCTGCATAATTTCACAGAAGGATGTGGTGTTGAAAGACGCCGACATTATGCTTGGTAAAGCTATCATTGCCGTTAAAGACTGTAGATGCCGCTTGCTCCTACTAAAGAATCAAAGCCAAGACCTAACACTTTACCATATCGAAGTTGTCGGAGACCTTACCGACTCCAACGCAGTTTGACCGTGTCGAAGACCCTGCCGCTTCTCCTCCATAAATACGGGTGCTGTTTTGGGACCGGTTCTCTCTCCACGTTTCTTACGTGTTTTCAACTTTGTAAACCTTAAATCAATTAGGAGATTTGCCGATAATAATACTTGAACCTTGTATGCATAAAGAATCGAATATCATATCATTGCATAGCTTATTAACATGATTTAAACTCGCAATTTGCATACTTGATTGAGCTTGAACTAAGACTCGGATATTGTCAAACACACTGACTTGAATCTCTTCAAACATATTGGCTTGGATAATATCTTACCTATAGCATATTAACTCGTACTATTCATGATCTTCGAAATGAAAATGTCTTTGTACAAAGAATGGCTATGGATATAGAACCATGCGTTGTTTTACCCTATGACCTCGATAGCATTCAATACTTCACTTCGACGACCTGGACTAGCCTCGAAGAGGATTCTCTTTGATTAATCCTTCTTTAACATGTTGCTGGTGTTGGCGAATTTATTCGTTAACATTTTAGCACTAAAAAGAGGGATTGAACCTCCGATCCTATATAGCTTTCCCATAAAATAAATATGTGAAATTCTTTCTTTTAAGAGAAAATGGTGAGAGCCAGGGAAATAATAACATCCGGAACTTCAACTTTGAGAAACGAAGATTGGTCAACCTTCAACTTTAACGAGACATGCAAGCGATGAGACTAAAATTTAAGATTTAATACAACAAGTGATGGTAATGCGAGAGCTTCTTGAAGGGGCTCCATCTCAAGAATCTTCGAAAGTGATAAAGCTTATGAAGGGGAAGACGAAGCGCAATCTCCAAGTAAAATTCAAGGTGAAGAACAAATAAAAACCAAGGGAGTTAAGCCAAAAGGTCCCTTGAGCAATCAAATAATTCAACCCATGGAGATAATAAAGATTACCACGATAATAAAACCAATTAAAAGGGCATTCTCAACCAAATAACGAAGGGCACATTTAAGGAGGAGAGAATCCTTGACCCGAAGAAAAATAATAACATTCGAAAGACTCCTTTTTTAGAAGAAATAATGGCTGTTAGAGTTCCATCTCACATCGAGATTCATCCACTAAGTATGATAGAACTACCGATCCAGATGATCAATTTGTAGCTTTCGAGAGCCGATTGGATTCGTATAACGCTTTAGGGGCAATTCGTTGCAAGCTCTTTCCATTAACTTTTCATGAAGCAGCTATCAAATAGTATAAGAACTACCAAGGAAAAACCATCTATTCTTGGGAATAATTTTCTTATGAATTCATGAGTTAGTTCTACAGATATAAGGACCCACCCATGGATTCCAGAATGTTAGCAAATATTAAGCAAAGGCCAAGAGAGTTGGTTGGTGAATATCTAAAAAGATTTAATATAGAAGCATTAAAGGAAGAAGACACAACTGAAAGAGAAAAGCTCATGATAATTTGTTCAGGATTAATCGAGCAAACTCTTATTGGGAAAGAACTTTATATTCATGGATGTAAAGATCTACAACACTTCTATTTCAAGACCAAAAAATTTATTCAAATGGAAGAGATGGACCCTGCCGCAAAGAAATCTCAACAAAAGTAAAAGGAGGGAAGATTCAACTCCGAACATCTTAGTAAAAGTTTAAAGGGGAATGATGATATAAAAGAGGCTGGGAAAAAGATTTCAAAATCTGAAAATCTAACTATGTAGACTTAAAAGAACCCCTCTCTCATATTTTCGTCATGGCGAAAGACGATGTAGTTTCCTTGTTACTCTTAAAATACGTAGCCGTCCTGAGCCAAGTACAGGAGGAGATTATTGTGTCTATCATAAAGTAAATGGACATAAGACCAATGAATGCCGCACCTTGACAAGAATAATTTAGAAAATGATCAAATCGGGATCTCTAAAGGAGTTCATTAAGGTAGCTTAAAGGATCTCTCGTTCCGAAAAGAATAGCCCAGACACTTAAAGTGTTACTTCTTCTATAAGAGAAGAGCATGTTTAAACTTCAGATTCAAACCCCATGCAAACTATGAAGTTTTATGGCAATCTCACACCATGGATTATTTTTACTCATAAAATTTCTAATTTAATTTGTACTTGAAATTGATCTTGTATTAACATAAAATTTGAGTATATTTACATGGTAAAACAATACCAATCCATTGCACATGGAAGGATCTAAAATTTTCCATCAAAACATAACCAATCTCTAGTCTTCTTCGAAGAAAAGATATACCAAATTTCTAGGATAAAGTGGCTCTCTATCTCAAAGCCTGAATCAATCATCCTCCCAACATAAGCTATTTTCTAAGGAAAGGTAAATATCGAAAATATTCCCAAAAGAAGGGATTCGTAAAGAAAACACGCTCTTGTCCACAAAGGTCTATTAGTTCTTGAATCATGACTTTTCAGACTTACAAACAAGACATTCTTTTTTGCTAAGCAAAACCTAAGGAGGTACAATAATATATATCATCATATAAGGGTGGAAGTAAATGCACCAACCTTATTTTGAACAAGCCATTTTATGGCCGAAAAGATTTTATTAAACAATATCTACGAGGAAAATTACTTTCAAAAGTCAAGAAGGATTATTCCTAGTTACCTTAGGGATGAAGGAAAATAAATATTTACCTATTTCAAGAAAAAATTTATACCATCTTTGAGAAATATTACTTAGCATTAGTAAATGCTACTAAAGATTTTGGTTAAGCACGTTTTGGCAAAAGCATTTTCAAAGCTTCCTGAAATTATTGGCAAGGGAAGACTTATACCCATTTCCCCAAGAAAAGTTTTTAGAACTATCTAGATTTATCAACAAAAACTCTAATTAGAAGAGCTTATTCAAGATTAAAAGACCATTGGTTCATAAATCATGACCACTTAGTCTCTTATTTGAGATTTGTGATTCTATTATGAAAATGATTTTGTGACGACCCACATTTCGGAAGTTTTAAATCGACAATAATCCACACATTTCCGACTTAAACAATCCGGAACGTAGATAATCAATGGGGTTAAATAAGAAAAATAAGAAGAGAAGAAAAACAAAATACAGAATCTCACAGCGGAACGATAAAATGTAATACTCAAATAAACAATTAATAAAGCCGTTTACTATACATTTGATTTAAATCTATACACATTTATCAGAGTTATATATATACATCAGGAATAAATGATCAATGCAGCAGAATAACATGATTTATGGAATAGTAGTAATAATAATAATATACTAAGCTTCATCTT
Organism: Allium cepa; assembly: GCA_030765085.1. Lineage (NCBI taxonomy): Eukaryota > Viridiplantae > Streptophyta > Magnoliopsida > Asparagales > Amaryllidaceae > Allium > Allium cepa. Next base: position 877,474,458 of record CM060945.1, on the reverse strand, counting down.
CGTCCTCCAAAGAATAGTCTTCAATGCGTTGGAAAAAACTCAGGACTGACCCTAGCGTAATGAAAAGACAAAACACTCGAGCCAGAACTAAAATACTCTTATGTAAATCAAATCAATATCACAAATATGAGTGCAATAAATTAAGAGATGTTACCGGAATTTCCATCTCCTAAGGATCTGTAAAACTATTTATATATAATAGTATACACTATAATAGATAATGTTTATCAGTAAAATAAATATCAAAATAGCGTTAAGGCTTTACATTGATCCACGTTAACACATTTACAGTTTAAACCAAAGTCATAATGGGATCGTATAGGGATAAATATGACAAGGCACATGAGGCAATGCCCAAGGTAGGATTCTACCGGTTTACCCTTTCTGGCTGGTCGTATCCCATCCGTGGCCGACCGCGACAATCAATTCAAACGACAAATAAGGTGCACCCATCGAATCCGAAACCACATTAGTAATACGAGGGATCAACGTCGCTAGAGGTTGCTAACCTCAATGGCCATACATAGGCTCATGTTTTAGTCATTTTAATTATGACACGAATGTCAAGGCTATCCATCATCGTTCTCTTACTTCATTCCAGCAAACGTCGCCAATTCAACCACTACATACTGGATATCATCCACCGCGTACACGCTTGTCAAAGTGGTTCCAATATTGAAAGAGAGTATTTCAATAAGAGGCCCCGGTCTCTTTAACAACCAATCGTCATTTTACACACCGGTTGGTTCTTTTACATTTCGTAAACAATTTGCACTTGATATCAAAATATCATAGTTGTTTCAAAAATCAAATCCACTTGGAAATCATTATAATTCGCTGCAACATCAATTCCATTTTGAAATTTCCATATTTATTCAAAAATACACCATATCCATTTTTACCTTAATATCTCGATTCCATTTTCAACACCGTTTCGAGTTACAACTTAGGTTATAACTTCAATTTAACCTCATTCGCATTTTAAATCTAAGATTTAAATATAAACATTTGACCAATTTGAATTTTTAGAAAATAGTTTAAATAGTTTTAAAATAGTTAAAATAGTAAAAAAAATAGTTTAATAGAAAATATTTAAATAGTTTAACCAAAACAATTTGAATATAAACATGGTTTATGTAGTAAGATAGTTTGGAAATCAAAGTAAATTTGAATATTTAAAGAATATAGATTTTAAATTATTTATATTAAAATATTCATTTGAAATAGTTTCAAAGCCAAACCGGTCAACTTCCTAAAATTTCCAATTCAATTAGTCCAAATACTATTTCGATTTAATTGATTCAATTCCGATTCCAATTCGAACAAATTCCGATTACAAACAAATTCCATTCAATTTACAAATTTCTTTCAATTTCAATTTCCATTTCCAAATTTAGTTTAAATCTCAATTTCAAATTAATTTCAAATTCCAATTCCAATTTCGATTCCAAATTAATTTAAATTCCAATTTCAAATTAGATTAAATCCCAATTTGGAATTAATTTCCAATTTCAATTTCCAATTCCAAATTCGATTTCAAAAATCGATTAAACGCTTAAATCAAATTTACTTTCAATACCAAATTTTAAATCTAAATTCCAATTATAATTCAATTCCAAACTCAAATTTGAAATATCATTTCATTTCACTTTTCTTATAAATATTCAAAGTTCGAATAAACCCAATCCTTTAAAACAAATTCATTTTTGAAATTTACGACGTATTTCATTTATAACTTAAAATTTTAACTTCGATTATTTAACAATCTCATTTATCAAGTTTAAATTCCAACATTTCAAGCTCCAATTCAAAATAATTCAATTTCCATAAATTTGATTTTTATTCTAAAAATCAGTTCATTTAAACAATTTCAAAACACTTTTAAAATCATTTAATTTAACCAACCTGGTGTCCGTATATAATTTTCTAACCTATTGCGAAGTGGATAATTATTTCAATTTAATTCCAAGAATGGATATATATTATTTCAATCCAAATTGATGTCATAGGTATATATCATTCTAAACTATTTCTTAATTTATTCAAAATAATTCAGTTTACGGTTTTATATGCAACAAATAATATACAGGATGGTAGCATGATATATCCAATTAATTTAAACATCCAATCATTCAAATATCAACCAATTTTCATCCATCACAATCAACCAACCAAACAGTCAGTAAGCACAACAATCAACCAATTATTGCAAATCAGGGATTTTTCTAGCAGTTTAATTCTAATTCAACTTTAATTGTCAATTTAAATCCTATTAATTAATTCAGAGGTCAATTGGATGTCAACCAAATTTATGAACAATATCAATAAATAAAAATCACTTCACAATATAATTTGACTAACATTAAAATAAAATAGCGGAACGTAAGCGTATAAACACTCACCTTTTTTGAACTGAAAATATTTCCAGCTTTATATAAATTCCAGTTCCACTCTAAGTCGAAGGTGACTTCGATACGATCCCCTCCATACTACTCACCCGAATCGGACCTCGTACAAGCACCACACAAATTTGTTAATATACGATCGATAATTAAACTATAATTACATAAATTTAAAATAATATTATCAAACTTTACCTAAATCTCTCACGTCTCTTCCCAAGCAACATACTCGTTCATCATCTCAGGCCACACATGCGACTACCTTCACCGTGATGATAATTTTTTCAACGTCAACGACAAGACAAACCCCTCACCGTTGCACCCAAGCCATGCACGCCACACTCCCCAGTGCAACCACATTGACTATTGCAATCGCCTCGTTGTCGAGGCCAGAAAATTCACGCAATACTCTATCCATCTCAAACGAATATCTATCTCTTACCTTCTCGTGCTCAAGTGCCATCGCGATCGTTGCTCGACTCACGTACAGCGTCTCCATTCCTGGCCGACATCGTGTCCCTCTCCCCTTTTTCGATCGTGCTCGCCGTCGCCAGAGTACACGCCGAAGCCCTAAAATCCAAACCCTAAATCGAAGTGCTGTCGATCGATCGTCCAAGCACGCATCCCCGCAAGCCCTCCTTCCAGTCGCCTCAAACAACATCGACTTCGGTTGTTGGTTTAATCGATCGAGTTTTTTTTATTTGGTTGCAGCCATTTTTTTCGTTGCTTTTTTTAAGAAACGGTCGACAATTTTTTTCGAATCGGCTGTGGATTTGAAATAAAAGATGAGAGAGAGAGAGATATGACATATAGCATGGGTTTGACTCGAATTGGTAGGAGCGGTTTGACTATATATTATTATTTAAATTATAAAATATCTCATTTATAACCGCCCAACATTCCGAACTCCAAATGGAACATGTCGTCCAGCGTTCATAATGTTTTACCCTCATTCCGAACGCAATGGAACTAGTCTCGAGGTCTAATTCGATCATATATGAAAGATAGCTTTTCGAATCGAATCATTTAAATAATGAATTTAAATTCTACGCATTTTCAGCTCGCACGGCCAACCGACAAGTCCGATTGCTATGAAAATTGAAATCATACAATAACTCACCATTTCGGATCCGATGAAACTGGTTTCGTAGAAATCAGAGACAGTGGCCAAAATGACTATTTTTGCTCGTTGATTAAAATATAAAATTTCAAATTTTAAATTATTCGCATTTAAATCCAAATTTAAATGTTAACTATCTTCGTTCATATTTTGAATAAAATTTAAATCAATTTCTGATATCATTTTTTATCATCTTAAATCCAAACTTAAATTATTCAAATATTTTCCAATATTAAAATTTAAACAATTTAATTATCAAATAAACAAATATTAATAAATCATTAAGTTTTTATTTATATTCATATTTATCCGATAATTACATTAAATTAAAAATTTTAAAATAGCCAAAAATAAGGGTCTTTACCGATTTGAAAACCCATTATACAAATGTTCAATATCCAAACCCTTTTTGAAAGATAGTCCCTCAATTTATTAGAAAGGTCCTTGACAAAAATTCTACTTCTCAAAAAGAAGTCCATGATAGAAAAGCTGATGTTTGAAAAAAAATTCCGCAAACATTTCAATTGACCAAAAATTATTTTCACAAACTTTTGAAAAGGAAAACTTCTATATAAGCCTCCTCCGGAAGCACCTCCTAGAGGGAGGGACAAAGCCTCCTCCAAGAGCACCTTCGGGAGGTAGGGACAAAACCTCATCGGGGAGCAACTTCTAAAGGAAGGGACAAAGCCTTCTCCTGGGCACCTCCTGGAGTGAGGGACAAAGCCTCCTCCTAGAGCACCTCTTGGTGCGAGGGACAAAGCCTTCTCTAGAAGCACCTCCTGGAGGAAGGGTCAAAACCTCCAAAGCACTTTCGGAGCACTCCGTAAAGAAAAGGGAAAAATGCCATTTAGCGATCCTCATCCTAGCCAAAGTCTAAAGAGTGACTTATACAAGAAAGAATTAAGAAACCCACAGCCCAAAAGGGGCACAAATAAGGGGAATGGACAAAGATATCCTCAACTCAGGGCAAAGTCAAAGCTCAAAAGGGGGCAAGAATATGAAAAATGGATAGAGATGTCTACAACCTAAAGCAGAGGCAAAACCCAAGAAGATGCAAAAGAAAAAAAATATATGTCCAAAACCCAATAGAAAACAAAGATTTAAAGATATGAAGGAATCTAAAAACCAATGAAGAAATAAAGGGAATTAAGCAATGAAGCAAATCCTGACTAGGAAATAACAATAGCTTCATTCAAGGGATAGATCAAAATAGACTTCTGCTAGATTTGGTTTATCCCTAGAAATAAGAAAACCTTAATAGGAGGGTCTATATATAACGACTATCAATGAACTAATTGGGCCCCCTGAGCAACCAAACAGCTGAATGGAACTACTTGCTAAATGATTGAACGTAACTACTTAGTGAATGGTTGAATGGAAAAACTTAGCAGTAATATAATAATATTAATGGAAATAATAAGTAACTAAAACCTTAATGACTATATATATATACTAATAAGAAGCATTTCTTTAGGCAAAAAGAATATTTGTCGTTATTCGAAGTATTAGACCATGGTAAAGCGTCTAATGTAGCATTCAAGTATGGCAACAAATTTAGTGTCAGGTGAAATAGAAAATATTTTGCTATTACTAGATTGTTTTTGATAGATTTTGGATTCCATATTATTAGATTAAATTCTGACAAGCTTTATGGTTGACTTTATTTTAATTGAATTTCTGACCCCTTGATGATATGATTTATGGTTTTCTTGTTGGTTTTCTTCGTGATTTTTTGATTTCCTATTGCGTTTCTACTTTTCTTATGGAATTCATATTTTCATATTACTATTGGATTAGATTTCTGGCCCTCTATTATCGCCAGATATGAATTTCTAGTCTTCAATTATTATCGCCAGACATGGATTTTTGATATTCATTCATCACTTTCTGGATAGTTTTCTAGTCCTCTTATTATCAGATGGATTTCTAGATTTCTTATTACCAAACAATTTTCTGGCCTTCTTATTATCGGTGGATATTCTAGATTTCTTATTGCTAGAGGATGGAACCTTGGATTTCTTATCATCAGACGACATACTAGATTCGTAACCTCCTTTTTATCAAATGGTTTCCTAACTTTTTCTTTAGAATTAGTACTAGATATTTCCTTTTAATTCTTTATCAAATGAATTATTTATCTCTTAAACGCTAATCCATCATTTAAGTAAGTCTCAATTCTGAAGATAAAAATTACAACGAGAAGACAAGCAAGCTGCTGCATGACGTCTTGCACTAAATCAAGGATTTAGAAAACAAACCATGTGATACATTCAAAAAATCTTAATACCGGGAGCCAATCTCCGACAATCCAAGAAGAGTTAGATTGAGAGGAAATACTTTGAAACCCTATTAGTCTTCTCAAATAAAATTCTTACTTATCCCTCCATCTGCCTACCAGGTGACATTATTAGAAATTTGAATACTCATTCTTGAAAGCATGTGCGAGATTTACTTGTTATCCAGACAATAAAAAAGTTTAAAAATAACTTTTACAACAAATCAATGGTTGATGAATAGTAAATATAAAGTTCACAAGAAAAACTTAAACTTGTGCGTTGACTACAAGAGCATATATAAGTGCTTAATCAATGATAAGAAGACGAGTTTGTGAATATGAACCAAAAAATTTAATAATAGTTAACATGGAGCATTCTAAATGTAATGCTACGCTAGTAAAACTATGTCGGGTGAATAAATTGATGCCAAATGTTATATGAGTTACAGTATAAAGCGAAAATATGTTAGTATTAAATCGTATATTAGTCATAACCCGGACGTATGAAATTTAAGGCTATAAATTATTTCAATGATTCAAAAACATCCTTTGTTTGATTTTAAATCACACAAAAAAGAACACCATTAGATTTAATGGGCCCGAAAGGCTAACTAAAGTAAAGAAAATTTACGGTTTTACCCTAAAGAGTAAAAAACTTTTTTTACATAAGGAGGGGAGCAAATGTTATCCACTTAACTTCATAAGAGGATATGGTGTTAGATTCAAGGATTTAAAGACTTGAAATTAAACCTCATTGCAAGAAGAGGCTCTTCGATCATGGAGAAATAAATAGGATTACCATACATCATCATGTCATGAGTCATCAATGTCGCACTGCTCCAATAGGGAAAAAGGATAGTTTCGAATGTCGAAGAGACCCATAATAGGCACTTCGATGGTTTAACCTTTATAGTTATATATATATGTGTGTGTGTGTGTCAGTATATGTAATTTAACCAATCAACATTTAATTAATTATTTATCCAATGAATAATTTATTAATTAAAATCTTTAGTTAAATAATTTAATAAATTCAAAAAAATTATCTGATTTACCTTAAACAATTAATGTTAAACTATAACCTTTATACTTATATATACATATATCACTATATATATGTAGGTATGTATATTATAATTAAATAACTTTTAATAAATTATATTTTTAATTAATCAAATTAATTAAATATTTACGAAATTTTGTAAAATGTTAAATTAGTTTCTTAAAACAGTTTTGAAATTTTTTAGATTTATTTTATAATGTTTATAAAATTTTCTTTTCTAATTTATACTTAACATTTAAATTTAAAATACATTTAAAAGTTTCAAATATTAATATAAAAATTAGCCAAAGGCCCAAAATCAATTTGGGCCTTACATTTTGTCCTACCCTTTGGACTTACTCCACATATTGCCAGATTGATAGTCAAGGTGAAGAGAATACTTAAACGTTCAATCCGAAGCCTAGACATTACTTTTCTAGCCACCTAGCAGATATAAAAGATTAATTAGTGTCCATAAATGTTAATTAACTAGACTGCATATAACATTTGGTTTCTCATACCATTGAAGGAACCTGCTCCGTTTCACAGTGGTAAAATGGTAAATCTCAAAAAAATTCCCTTGTTGGAACTTAGCGGCATATGAGATCTAATAATAGATCCAATCTAATTTTTTAATAAAATCATAATTTGTTTGAATGTCTTTCATTATTATTTAATTTAATTAATTAAATATATTTAGTGTGAATTATGATATAGAGAAGGGGTAGGAACCAAGGATGAAGCAAGAAAAGAGAGTGAAAATTAATTAGAAATGAATGAAAGAATAATGTTTTATGGAGAAAATAAAAACCTTTCTCGTTCTCTCGTTGCCAAGCCCTTCTCTCTTCTATGTCTATATCTTAACTAGTGCGAACCCGTGCTTCGCACACGGATTGACGTAAATATGAAAACATATTTAAATAAATGTAAATACAACCTATTACTATTGTAAATACAGTTTTGGGCTTAGCTTTTTTTTCGTTCAGCACAAATCCATACAAAATTCCCTATATAAAAGAACAATAAGAAGAATAAATAGATGAAAATAGTCTTTTCCGTATATATAATATGTCTTGTCATAATAATTTCGGCTGTCAGAGGTTGTAGTACAAACATGGGTTACATTTTATCATTAACATATGTTATGTGAATAGAATAGTATTAAATCATGGACACATAGTGGAATAAATCTGCAATATAAAAGCACTACAATATATGGTATTGCTGTTTATGAACCAATATATCCAATAACCAATTACCAATATAAGAATGTACAGTGAAATATTAATATCAGAAACTTCAACATACACACAAAAAGTTCAAAATATCAGTTTATGAAACATAAATCCTCAACTATAGCAGCATGATATGCATAAAAAATGTAGCTACACAGGTTGTTTTTATTATTGAAATGATAACAAAAACAATTGCGATGCGGCTGCATAAAGTTTAACGAATAGCTTTATTCCATACATTTTGGGTCCAAAACAGCAACAACAACCTGAAAATAAACAAAACTTCATATTAATAAATTCACTGTCATGCATACAGTTTAGCTAATAACGGTGGAACAAAATAAATGTATATTAATTGGTTTACCATGAATATAGTTTCAAAGTAAAGGTTGATTACATCTTTGTAGTTATAATTGATTGGGTGAAATCAAGAACAGGAAACAAATTAAATTTAATAATAATTTATACATTAAAAAAACACTAACAATTTCCTATAATTTTTTGACAGAACCCATGTATTTACATATCATGTTGATATAAGCCTACTGTTTCCAATAATAAACAACCTTAGATATTAAGTAGAAGTGAAAATGTACGGTATTGATTCTGCTCTCTTTAACTACTGACAAATCAATAAAGATCTATAAAAGGCAGCGTAATAAATAACTAAATTGTAGGTTACTTAGTTTTACCTACAGTTAAACAAAATATACATGTATAATTTAACAACCAAACGGTGAATATTGATTTAGCCATATTTAATTATTCATATGTACCATGTTTTGCATAGGTAAGAAACATTACATTTGGTATACATAATTGAGTTAGTATGCTTGCTTTAAACGGTTGGATGCAAAAACAGAAAATGGAATTTTCAGCTAAAAATGGCTTTTTTATCAGGCGTATGTATTGCAAGTAAATGTACAAACAATCTAATATTTGGTAGCGGTGACTCTTTTTATGTATGAAATCCAAATTATTTGAAATGGTAAAAGAATTTATCCGAAACATGGACAATTGAGTGTACCTCCAAAAGTTGTCTAATTATCGGCATTAAATATGGTAAGAGCATGTGTGCTCCTGCATGAATTTAATTACAATGAAGCTTGAAGAAGCTGCTTTAGGGAAAAAAGCAGACAAAGAAAACGTAGAAGAATGATGAGGGAGAAGTGTTTTGGAATATGTAGATTGTGAAGTGTAAATAGTGAACAAACATACCTCGCCATCCAAAAATTATAAGTTGAATCCAATTACATCATTGGTTTTTAAGTTGACTGAGTTCCACAACCTGCCAATCCGCACTCATACCGTTGCCCATATAGTGTGAATGGTGAGTGAGTCGAGCAGTGAATGTACAATATCCATTGTTGACAGCGCGGTACATAATAGGAATAAAGTAAGTTAGCTAGTGGGAAGTCAGATGAGTAGCCTGGTTTCATAGGAGTTAGGTAGCGGTAACTTATGACCTTTAATTTGGAGTAGTGCAATTCAGTTTAAAGACAATGTAAACCTTTGGCTTCTAATTATTCTGTTCCAATTTAATGGCAATAAGTAAATTGAGTAGCTGAAATATGGACTGCAAGCGGTCACTGAAACTACATTGCCTGTAGGGCAGCAAATGAAATATAAAAAGTGGCAAGGAAATAGGTAGGCCCAAAAAGGAAATAAAGAGTCAGCATTAAATGTTATGCATTCAGAATACCAATCAAAGAGAAACGGACAACACCTGATGATATTAGTGCATTTAAACAACTGCCGCTATAGCAAGAAATTAAAATGAACTCAAAGCTTCAAAATGTAAATTGAATTAACTTCAAAACCTTAAAAATTTTATTCCCAAACGGTGAAAAAAATATAAATTTTAATGAGAAGAAGCAAAAAAATTACACAGAAAGGAGAAAAAAACTACAACTGAAAGCACCAGGGAGGCTGGTGGAAAATTATGATTAAGTAATATAGTAAAGACATGAAAATGGCTTTTAATATAAAGCAGTTTATGAAATACAAATAAATTATAAGTGTCTCATTGAGGATATCATGTAGCATATATTATAATGTAATTAACCATGGCTTTTAATACCCATGCTTTGCATACGGATGGCGGAGATTTTTTTATAACCATCATCCGTTCTTTGTTTGTGTTATATTCGGAAAATTATTTTGATAAAGTTAAGTTATGTTGATATCTAAACTAACGCATAGTACGCATATATCCTTTTTGTATAAGAAATTAAAAAATCAATATGATGATGAAAAAACATATACTAATTGACAGTAAGCAAGAAAGAAAATAAATCAGCCTACAACTACTAATTTTTTGTGTGATATAGTCACTATAGCTACGTCCATGAAACACAACATGACATGTATTATCAATATTTTCTTAGACTAAATATAGGATGAGTCCTTCGAAAGAAGTGAATTTAAATCCTATATATTTAAACAGCAGGTTATACCACAGTTTCATCTTCTCTCTATGCTATAGGTAGCCTAAATATAAATATTCAAATCTTTAGATGGTAATATAGACTTGTGAAAGGAGAAATTATTATTACATTATCCATTACCTTGAAGGGCGCCTTTATCATAAATAAAGCCCAAGTAGCAGAATTCTAATTCTCTTACTCTCTAATTATTATGTACATAAAACAAAAAACAGTTTGGCAAATGTCATTCTAATCTGCGCATCATTTCTCTCTATACATCAACATTTTTGATGTTTTCTAAAATTTCTTGGGTTTCACATCATAAATGTTCATACAATATACAAAATCAATAGGAAACCATCAAAACATTGTACTACCTTGAAAAATATTATATTTACAGAGGTCATGACCAAAAAGGAAAATTTGTAGTGCTTGCAAATCCATACCATGTATAAAAGTTAAATTTTTGCGCATGCATATAAGATGAATTATGTGTGTTTTAGCCTTTTAGGTTAAGTTCAGAAACTGTAGTTTATAGTTTTATTTTAGGCAGAGAGAGGAAAAATAAATAGCATGAAATATCTGTCCGCACGTAGGCTAGAGAGCCATAAAGTGAATATGTTGATGGCATTAAGTTGGAAGATTTTGATTTTTGCAGTCAAAGATAAGAGAGCTATTTCAGATTATTATATAGCCAATACATCAACATTTCCAAATTGTCAGGGAAAGAAACGAAATAGTATAAAGCCAGCCCAGCAGTATATGGAAAAACGTTGTTTTACAGTTATTTTTACGATGACAAACTTGAGAAAGTAAAAATATAATAAAACTCGGTGCATCTCAGTTGGGTAAATTTCAATGGAAAGTCAGTTTGCATTGTAAGTCAACGTATGACACGATACGGTGAAATTAATATGTGTGTAGCGTACCTTGTTGGAGCTTGTTCTATCCATTACTCGTTGTAGAAAACTTTTTTCATTCCGAGATCGCTGTAGCACGGTGTTTAGTTCCCATGGTGCATGTAATTAAACCATGCGAACCCGTGCTACAGAGTTTATCCCACAAATTATTAGCAATATTGTATTTGATTTTTCAAAGTTCATAGTTATGCATTATGCTTTCTTACTATTTTAACTCTATTTACACTAGTTTGTATAAACCTGTCATCCAAAAATAACCAATAATGAACTTATCCAAATGCAAAGAAGTTTCTTGTTACGATGTGGTTATTTATTATAAGGTGTATGAGATGCATAAAGAATATCATAATACTAATATTGATTTATATAAACTATTATTATATTCGGAAATAATTTATGTCAATTTAACATGCATGGCCGAAACAAATGGTCCAATGTGAGAGCATGGTAGATTTCTTTGGTTTATTAATGTTTGTTCAAAAATATCATAATATTCTACGTAACAAAAATATACCATTAAATTCCAACGAAATTCAAAATATCATAATTTTCCGCTTAATAGATTAAAAGAATCCATCTGAAATCAATCTTTGAGTTAAAAACAAAAAAGAGAAAAATGAAAGGTCATTAGATCCATTATTTTAAATCACAAAAAGTGGAATTAGATTTGCTTAAACTTGGAAGCTACTAATCTTCATTTCGAATCCAGTAGTCTAGTTGGCAAAGAATTAAATTGGAAAGTATATTTGTAGCCCAAAAGAAGAATTCAGTTTAATAATTGTTCCTTGTATTTTTGGATATTCCATTGCAAAACTTAACACCGTACGCAGATGATTAAGTAATATCTATATATTAATTCATTTAGAGCAAGTTCTAATATTTTATCATTAATGGTTTGCTTAAAAATAGTCTTCTATAATAGCAAAAATATTGGCAAAGTAGAGATCCAAAAGCCTAGAAGTATAAAACCATAAGCATACATCGTGGCAAATTATCCAAATATCAGAGACATCCTAAAATGTGATTTTAAAATATTTACCATGTTGGGTATATAGGGTTTCAAAGATGCTCTACATGGGTACACCATAATGCAGTCTTTACATTTTTTGCTAACAATCCCTGAGAAAAACAATAATAAATGAACTATTAAATAACAATTGTTTTCTTTGAATACATGTAGAGAATTATGATTCAAAATCATTTGTTCAAAATAATTTCTTATTATTCATGTTAGAAAAAAATAGCTTAATACGATAACAAAAGCTCTATTATAAATTGCATATATAATAACTGTTCATGCTAAAAATGATGATTTCAGGTAACAAAGAATTAAGAGGGAACATAAATATAATTTTGATAAAAGCATCTGTAGTTTGCATAACAACGTACGGTATAATAATTAACAAAATTTTGTTATTTATCGGGCTTTCCGATCCCGTCAAGACAACAGATTTGATCTAAAAATAGAAGATTAATTTAAGGATTTCATTGAAGCCTAAACTTAAAAAAGAAAATATTGAATGGTGTATAATTAACATTATGGCATGCTGCCATTATAGCTTACGTAAAGTCTAATTGTAGGATCAATACATTGCACATTTGTCGAGTAGAATAGGTGTGAACAAAAGTATAAAAACAACAGTTATAGCTAATACAGACTTAAATGTTTTCTTTAATTAAGCAAGATCCAATGTATTAAAAAATTGGAGTATTCAGTTTTTAGGACACAGTGTAGAAAAAAATTAGATCGAAGAATAACGAACTTTAACAATTAAATTAAGAAAAAAACCTTATTAGATTATGTAAATCTCAGGTTCAGTTTAATCACTCATCTTTACTAAATTAATCTAAAAAATGAAGCTCCAAATTGCAAGGAAAAAAGTGATTTCAAAAACATTTTAATTAATTAACATTATCGTAAAATATATAAGAAAACAGCTCCGGAAGATAGTTTGCTGAACATTGAGATGCAGCAAATTATTAGTGCTCAGTTTTCCTATAGCATCAAATGCCTATTTATACGGGTTTTATAACTCATAAATATTATTAAATGACATGTATCGATTTATGGCATTTGTCATATGAGTTATGTAAAACCTATTTACATACTATAATACGTGTTCAAAATACTTTAATAGTCATTTATGTCATTTTAAACAGGTATGGCGTAGTAAGATATGGAATAGTATTTATGAGTACTCATAAACAGTTATGGCATAGTATTTTAATCAGGTATGAGTACTCATAAACAGGTAGGTATAGTATTTATGAACCCTCATAAATAGGTATGGCATAGTATTTTTAAGTACTCATAAATACTTGTTTGTTTTATTTTAAACAGATACTCATAAATACTTATTTCTGTTTATGCCATTTTAAACAGATATGGAATAATATTTATGAGTACTCGTAAACACGAATGGCATAGTACTCATAAATGGCCTTTTAAACAGGTATAGATACCCCTAAATACCAGGTGTACTCCTAAATACATGTTTATGCCATTTGATAGATATCAGTCTTAAATGGCATACATAAATGGCATAAATGCATCAAAGTACCTGTTTATAAAATATTATAGCATCAAATATCCGTCAATGGCGTGACACATGAGATTTATGAGTACTACAGCATCAAATACCTGTTTATCAAGTACTCAGTTTTACTTGCATCAAATACCCTAATGTGAATATTATCAATGTTCTAGAACTCATAAATAATTAAAATATACATCTTAAGACATTTGATGCAAGTAAAAAAGTATCACATTACATAAACATCCCATTTTGAACCGATGTGCATTTAATAAAGATTAAAAGATTGTGATGTCCAAAAGTTTACCCGTTTTAACGAAATTAATTTGGGACAACAGATTTCAATCTCATCAGCATCACTTTCACACAAAGGGCATTCAAAGTTTACCTTCACTGTATAGTAAAGGAAAGAGTAAGCAGGCTAAAAATCTTTAATAGTTAAGTCTTGTTATTAAATTTCAAAAGTAACTGACATGACAAAAGCAGGAATACCACCTTAGAAAGTAGTACAACATAGTTAAATTTTCTTTACCTGGGTACTAAAATTAGACCATCACACCTGACAGGTACTTTCTTTCAAGCTCTTCACTTGGAAAATTAACCAAAAGCAGGTGAGATTTGGCAACCACTCTATTGTTATGAAGCAACTTTTGGAGCAGTGCACCTAACATTATTTGAGAAGGTGATGAAACTGCAATAATACATACAAATAAGATAATTTTTGGATTCTATCAGTATTAGTGAAAAATGTCGAGTATCAGTATTAGTGAAAGGGGTGAGTATGAAATGGTAGGTTGATGGAAAATTAACATGTGAAAATATTTTAAAAAAAAAATTATATAATTAATGGAGAGAAATTAGCAACCATATAAGAAGTAACCAAACATAATACATCATCTTTTAAGAATACAGGTTTCAAAAATTGAAGACTTGTACAATCAATGGAATACTGCTTGCCACAATAATAGCAATTATTTATGGGGTAATTTAATTACCAGTTCCTTTTCTTATCCAACAAACACGTGGAAATAATTATAATCATAGGCTTTTATTAATCTATTTTGAATAGTTTGTTTCGATTTCTAAAAACTTTGGGTTAAACACATATAGAAATACAATGGTGAGCAGTCAGGTTGCATCTCGAATTGCAAAAATCCAATACTACATGTATTTCTTAAAAGTTTAAAGTATTGCAAAACAAAATGACCACTTTACTGCAATATATATCTTTCAATCGAAAAGAAAATAGCACAATAGCAAGTAAATAATAAATCCATGCTAATGATTTCATATAGGTTTTTCTGTCCCTATTCAAAATGGCCAGAAATTGTCTTGAAACCCCACCAAAAATTCGTACTTAGAACATCATATATATATATATATATATATATATATTAGTGAAAATAACCATGCATGTTGTCATGAAATCCATAAGTATTCTAACAGCCCTCTTTGTATATGTAATTGTCGATTCCCCTAGCTGCAAGTTCTATTGTTTTTCAGTCTTTCTAAGTCCAACAACTGAAACAAATGAATTGAAGAAGAAACAATCCAAATTCTAGTTCATTTGATTTCCATAGTTCCATAATCCTTAAATAACCAAACTCATCTAAGAATGTAATAAAAATTATTAACTGCAAAAGTTAATGTAATAATTTATAACTCCCAACTTAATTTATAACATTAGAAATAAAATTATTACCAAATTCATTAGCGGCAATCAGTTGGATGATGGTACCGTATACCTAGAATGCAACACGAAGAAAAGCATTCGATTTTCATATGAACTCATTGTATCACAATGCTGGTTATAAATTAATTCATATTTATCCTGATAGTGACATTTTAATATTATATAGACTCCCCCTAAGCAATGCCTTAATAATCACTTAATTACTCGCTAAATAAGACTTCCTTTCAACTAATATAAAAAGGAGGCTAAATGAGATATCCTAGAACTGTATAAGGGGAAAGCGATAGAAATGATTTATATTCTTTAAAAGAACTAACCTAATAAGGAAGGGTTTGATGGGAAATTGATTTGATCTTTGAATATCTAGGGAAAAATATTTTGTAGGAGGGAAATAATGTGTATAATAATGACAATAAACATACTGCACCCGACATGGATGCATCTCATCAGGCAATCCAAAGACATATACACATTCACTCAACAAATTGAATGAACATTGGAAAAAATGTCAATATATCATTTAATAAATAACAACTGGAATACAGTAAACACCAAACTCAAGTTTGATGATATCTAAGTAATTCAGAACCCCACCTATAATCGAGGTTTACATGTACAATTCATTTATTATATAAAGCATAGTCCAGCTTCAATTAATGCTAGACCTCAAGATTAAAAACATAAAAATATCAAGGATATAGTCATAAAATCAAAATTCAAATCTATCAGAACTTGCCATTGCAATACATAAAAGTAGACTAATGCATCAAATCCACATTACAATAGATCTAATTACCCATTGACAAATCCTAAATTTTTGCAATTGACATAAATCTATACTATTGAACCGTATGGAGTAAGGATGATGAAACGAAGAGCAAGGTCGGGGAAAAAAGAAGAGAAAGAGGTACCTACAGAGGGAGAAGAACCAACCCATTAAAGACAACCCATCGATGCTGCATAGCCGACCAACCCCATAGCGAACGGAGAAGACAAATACTACAAACGACGGGATAAGGCAAGTTGAATGGTTGTCAGCCTATCTGGCAGAGATGTAGAGTCGAAGAGGCTGGCGAGGTTGGTAGGAGGAAACGTTGACCTTGACAACATAAAAAAGGCACAAATCGAAGAAGACATGAGTATGTAGGGTTTGGATGAGAGGAAAGGATGGGGAGAGTTGCGTACAGATTAAAAAAAAATACTAAAAGAGATGGTTGAGTTTAAAATTAGGGTTTGGATTTCAGGCGTAAGAAATTGGGAAAAGTAGATTAGGGATAGGGAGAACGGAAATTTTAGATGGCGGAAAAGAATGAAGCGGAGAGCTGATAGGAGAAGAAAATGATATGAAACGCGACTGTTCAGTCGACAAAAATCCTAAGAAGGCTTATGTGCGCTTGAAATGCAACTCACTAATAATATAATAGTATAGATTAATTAATCCATATTAATTAGGTATGATATGTGAGTGGGAACTAATATTATATACATGCATGTGCAATATATAAAATATGTGATGTGAACTTGCTCAAATATATACATGTGTAGAGATTGTGATTCATATCTACCATGTACATACATAGTATTTATATATGTGTTAATTGCCGTATTGAAATAATTTGATATAAAATATAATATACATATTATATTTCCTAAATTTACATTCCATAAAATAGTAAGTATAATTAGGTATGATATATGAGTGGGAATGAATATTATATACATGCATGTGCAATATATAAAATATGTGATGTGAACTTGCTCAAATATATACATGTGTAGATATTGTGATTCATATCTACCATGTACATACATAGTATTTATATATGTGTTAATTGCCGTATTAAAATAATTTGATATAAAATATAATATACATATTATATTTCCTAAATTTACGTTCCATGAAATAGTAAGTACAATCTTATAAAATTACTATATATAATTTGATTACATAACATTTTTCAAATTCAAATCCAAAATTAAGATATCTAACTTTTGACTTGTGAAACATATATTCAAATGCTAGATCTTGATCTAAGGCGTTATCTCAATATTAAAAAATACATTAAATTCAGTTATAATAATATTAGAGGTAATACATAGCCAAAATGATTTTATAATTCCAACCATACACACACACATTAAACTCAAAATTTTAAAATTAAATTACATATTATAAAATATGAATATGTATTATAAATAATATTTTGGTTAGAAATATTAATTTTTTTGATTATTTAAATTGCCAAAAAGGATTTAGATCTAATAAACATATAAGTTAATTTAAAATATGGAATCATTCTAAAATATGACATTAACCCACCCCATATTTAAGATGATTAAAAATTAATAAATGGTTATTTAAAATCATTAAAAATATTTTTCATTTTATAAAATTGTTATACACATATTTGAACATATGTGGACAAAATCAAAAACATACAATTTTTTGAAAATTGGTATTACCGCCTCATTAAAAACCTGTATAATACCAAGGTAGTGTTGTACAGGAATAAAGAGCGCGGTTTCTTTATAGCCAAACAAGATTGTTTACAATGAGTACATGGCAATATAGTATACAAGATTCACATGATAACATAAAGGTAATAAAGGAATAAAATAACCAATGCTACAGTACCAAGGAGAATTCTTATCATCACTACAACAAAACCATCTTTTCACAACTGCAAAAAAGAGTTGTAATAGGTCTATTACAATGGGCGGTTGCCCGTCGTTGTATCCGAAGTTGTAACAGGTCCATATTTTTTTTACAATGATCTTCGACGGTTGTAAAATAATTTTTTATAACTGCTTATAATAGTTGTAATTTTTTTTTACAGCTGCTAATGGCATTGTAAAAGACTTTTTTACAATTTCAATTGACAGTTGTGGTAAAAAGAATGCAAAATAAAAAAAAATTCTAAAAGATTTTGCAAGTGCAGCAAGAAATAGATAAACAACGGGAAAAAATTGATATAAATTCAAATGCATCATAATCCATTCATAGAGAAGACATCACTACTTTATATTCAAAATACAAAATATAAATCATACACCATCATAACAATATATCTTTTAAACTAGTATCACCCGTGCTCTCATATAAGTTGATCAGCTCATCAACTAAGGTGCTATCTACATCAAATTTCGGACGATCTATAAATCCTAAAGTATGCAGTTGTTTCCCAAAAGGAGTTAAACCGTATGCATATTGGACAACATTTGTGCAATCCTTGCTATAATTTGTTCGTAGCACTCCTTTCTGCCACATCCATGGTTTTGTAAGGCATGCCTCTTCATTACTTGATATGTTCACTTATGATCAATCTAGGACAAACTAGATCCATCAATTGAATGTTTGCAGGAGCTGACATCATCAATTTTTTTGCTGCATCAAGAAAGGATGTCTAGTCTGTACAACATCATTATTAAAGAGCAGTTTTCAATGTCAATACAAAGTTTATAATTAGCAAAGCAGAAAATAAGTGACACACATACATGCGTCATAAATATCGAACTCTATACAACATTACCACATTGGAACAATGACGATGTTAGATCTGGCATGCCCTTCCATTCATGTAAGTTTCATAAGAGAATGATTGATGGAAAAAAAAAATCTAATAATGGTGTTACCTTTTGAATGTATCAACTATGATAAATGCACTCTTTTCGACATGAGATAAGTAAAAAATGAAAGCTTGACGTTTACAGCACTTCATACGTACGCATGTAATGAACCACTTTTCCATCAGTTTAAATAGTCAATAAACCACACATGACAAACTCAAATTGAACAGAAAGGTGGACAGTTAGGAAAAAGAAGGAGAAAGAGGACAAGAAGAAACTAAACAACACAAAATCTCACAGCGGAACAAATAATCTATAATATATGACAAATCCTTACACAAAACAAAAACTGTAATATATGTATATACATATGTCAATCAGAGTATACTAACCTATTTCAACACGAACAGTTATAACAATCTGTCCTCACAATTTCTGATAAATACAACAATGAATGCAATGGAAAAATAACCATGTACGTGAATATGTCTCTGGGCCTCCAGCTCGTCTCATGAAGCTCTAAACATCAAAGTAAACCTCAGGATTTGAAGACCTTATTTCTGGAGGACGAAGATGAAGATTGTATTATTATTATTATTTATTGTATTTCACTGCATCATGTATTCCGCTGCATTATTTATTATTTTTCGGTATGTGTAACTTTGATCTGTGTTGTATAAATATAATCAAATATTTTATAAAACAGCTTTATGAACTGTTTATTTGATTATTATATTTTTTCATTCCGCTGTAAGATTCTGTTTGTTTTTTTTCTTTCTCTACATTTTCTTACTCACCCCAATAACAATCCGCCCTTCTATATGGTTTAAGTTGACATGTGTGTCTATTTTAAAACGTGCTCGGCCTGACTCGAGCATTATAGGAAAACAACGCACGGGTCAGTCTAGTAAAAATCAGTGTGAGAAACACAATCAAAGGGATTTTTAAAGTTTAAATAACCTTTCAAAACAAAGGAATCTCATAAGACCATGCTGCACATAAACATGGATGGGTTTTACCTTATGATAACAAAACTTTTATATTAGAAAATCTAGTGATATTATAATAATGTCTAAGGGAGAAAATAGTAATAATCAAGTAGCTGTGATGCTCGTGAGTGCACATCACAACAATACTAGATATATAATCGAAAACCGATAAGGAATGTTCACTGATTGTGTAGGATTTCCATGAGGGTTCCCTCAGTATTCGAGAACGGTCCTCTTGCACAAGGATCGGAGATATCCTTCTGAAGCAGCATACATCCCTAATGTTGTACCATAGGAAAAACATGGCTGGCCTCGCTAAGACCGAGTGCATCACCCCATGCGCAACAACTGTAGGTAACATCTAGGAGGAGCCGACTACACCCTATGGGTTTGCCAACCCTACTGGCCATGCATCTTATTACTTGTTTTAGTCATTCCCGCTGATGAGGCTACGTCTGGCATTCCAGCTCACGCAACGCCAATCACATCATGGAATCCCACGTGGATTCCAATACCTTAACAGGTTTTAGAATCACACATAGATTCCCATATCTTAATTAGATCTTGGAATCACACAGGGATTCACATACCCCAACAAGTCTTGAAATCACACATGGATCACAACATCTCAAATATCATGAATCTCCTTCATAGAACCGTGTATGGTTTTTGAAGTGGTTGTGGGTTCGAGTCATCTCTTACGAGTCAACTCTTCCGCTTTGTGGGTGTTCCATAAATCAAATGCCAATTTCTGGAATGCTCAATGTGGGTTCTTTAGGAAATAATCAGATTATACATAAGAGTGGGGATCACCCCATAACCATTTAAGTGGATGGATCTCCTTATCATTTGTCCTAGAAGAAAAAAATGAGTTTATACGTACAATTTAGCACCCCCAATGGCAACTATACCATATAATCACCGTGTTTCCCCTAGAATTTTCTAGAGTTAAAATTCTTCGGTGTTAAGTAGGGAATATTTTCCTACCACCAAAATTAAGAAGGATTACATATTTAAGCCAAGATTTGATAGTCGGTTATTTAACTATCAAATAAAAAACCATTCAAAATAAGATTATATTTCCCATACAAATCACTAAGCCTCACTAAATTTCCATTATTTTAAAATCATTTTTTAAACACTTTGGAAATCACTTCCATACACTTATCTCAATAGGACAAGTATATTTCAAAACATTATATTTTTGATACTTAGAAAATACAACCATATACTTATCTCAACCGTTTAAGTATATTAAACCATTTCACTTTCAAAACTTGGGAACTTGTAAACTCTTAAAACAAGATTTTTGAAAGTATCGTTCCGTACAATCATGGATCACAGTTTACACAATGGTTACATTGCCATCCCAGCAAATCCATAGTGAACAATATGCAATCCCTACCTCTCGAATTACGCCATGAATATCAAGCCTCTCTTTCCAAATTTCTTTATCTTATAAATATTTCCAAATCTATTAGGAAAGCTTATTTATAAATCTCCAATCTATTTCTAAAACATCTTTTATATATCTCAAAACTCTATTTATAAAACTTCTTCTTTTCAAATCTTTAAAACTCATTTATAAGATTCTTTTATAAATATCCATAACCTTTTATAACTCTTCGCACATTTTAACAAATCTATTTACTAACTTTCAAATCGGTAAGATTCCCTCGGTAAACCATAAATTATTTAAAATATCTATAAATAATTAGTTATTATTTAAACATCTTCCTGTTTCATTTAAATTAAATCTCATTTAAAATAATAATTTAAAATCTCATTTAAACATATTAAATTAATTTTTAAACATTATTATTGTATTAAAAGTTAAATTCAAACTATATTAAAATAATAATTAATTAACTTTAAAATGATATTAAAAATAATTAATCAACTTTAAAACGTTTGCTAATATGATAATTAATTAACATATAAATATCATTAAATAATCTAAGTCAATATAATTAATTTACTTTAACTAAAAATTAAAGTATAGTGAAATAATTTTAATAAATAATTAAAACATTTTTATACAATAACCAAGTGACTTTAAGATAAAAATTTAACATTCTCGAATAACAATGAGAAATAACTTTTAAGAATCATATTAATAAAATAATTAACTTTAAAACATTCTTAAAAAACAATTATAAATTATCTTTAAAATATTATCAATAAATAGTTATCACCTTTAAAAAAATTATTACTAAATAATAATCATTTTTAAAAACCTTATAATAGATAATAATTATTCTTAAATTACTTCAAATCGATATTTATTTTTCAAATTTTGAATGAGGCATAACGGTCATCGTGGTACTTAAACAAGCTACCATCTTATTCAATTAACTTTTCAAGTTAATAATAGATATTTACATTATCCACAACTACGTAAATAAATCCAACATTTAACCATTATTGTTTAAATATAACTTATTCAAAGCATGATATCAATTAACGATATATAGTCAAATGTCCAAATATATAAAATAGCAGAACGGGGTTTATTCTGCTAATTAAATGTCAAATTAATTTAATTAGCGGAACGATGTTTTATTTTGCTAAACATATGTCCAATTACCATTTTCGATCTAGTTTAACTCAAAAGCATTTTGTTTGGCCAAATAAATATTGATAATTAAGGTATATAAATTTATAAATGGCTAAAACTATTAACAAGTTATACTGAAACGTTGTGCTTATTAACACGAGTACAACGCAATAATTTGTTTGTCAATCGGTTTTAAAACGAGCGATATATTACATTTTCAAGTTACACATATATTTATTCAAAAATTAAAACAACTAAATATAAATACTTCTCACCCAAAGCTAACGGGCTGATCCCATTAAGTCCAACCATGTCCAAACCCGCGTGCTTCTTCTTCTTCCATTTTCCATCTTACTTTTTCCTAGAAACCGAAGTGCATGAATATATACGTGCACGTGCACATGCGCACTGACCCCTCACCGCCAAGTCCAATCCCACCATCCGATTTGCCATCATCTCCCCACCTCCGCACCCATCAACCATCCTTCCCCAATTTTCCATTATGCTCCAGTTTTGCAAAATCGCTGATCAACAGCACTCCTCTCTACATTGACCATCTGCTCCACCTCCATCAGGACCGTAACACCAACCTCTACGACCTAGCCTAAATGTGATCACCGCCAATCACCTTGCGTCGTTGCTAGCTGCTCATTTCTGAACGCAACAATCCAATACCCTTAAACCCTAATCTATATAATTTCCAACAATATAGAGCACTAAAGCAAAATCTGCATCAGTCAATGCCTCCACCTCGTCCCAAGGCTCCCCTCCGACATCTCAAATCAACCCCTCGACCACCGGTTCTGTAACGACCCGCTATTTTGGACCATTCAAATCGACAATAAAACCGTACATGTCCGACTTGAATAATTCAAAATACCGAATTGTTAATAAAATTTGGCAAAACTTAAAATATATAGTAAATAAATCAATCATAGATCACTTACATAGAGTAATACAATGCAGCGGAATAGATAAAGAATAGTAGTTCATGAAGCTACTATATACCTCAGAGTTAGAAATAAAATACAACCGAATAGTTCAAATGCCATGAAGTCTCCAATGCAACAGATGGCTTCTCTGAACCAATCAACTGGATGATTGAAGGGATAGATAGCTGGATCTTCAAGCAAAGCTCCAACTTCGAAGATGAGTCTCAAATGCTGTATCTCTCAGTCTGACCCGAGCGTAAAGCAAAACACAAAACACTCGAGTCAGGATTAACATTCTTATATCTATAAATCTAACTCAAGTGAAATATCAACTGAAATATAATTAACTTAGAGGATGTTTGGGATAACCATCCTCTAAGGGTCCATGGAACTATCTAAAAGATAGAAATATACACTATAACACCGTAGTCTTTTCAACTGAATTTATACTTCAAAACCAAATATCATTTTCACTTCAAATATCTCTATACTTCCCAAATAGTATTTTTATATATTAAATAATTTGTACAGTAAAGAAATTTCAATTCCCTCAACTTAACAAATCGTTTAACATCAACCCGACCACCTCATTTAAATCTATTTCAATCTCAATTTATTAATTTAAATTCAACTCAATTTCTAAAATAACCACTTCAATTTTATCGATCTCAAATTCGGATTTGAAATCACAAAATACCCTTTATGTTCAATATATTTCAAAACTTTAAGTATTCAACGTTTCAAACTAACTTTTTAATCAATTTAGTTTCTAAATAATAAATTCAACTATACTGATTTCAAATACATATCCGAATCTCAAAATAAACCATTTAAATCCCAATATAGTTCAAAGCTTTAATATTTTAATTAAATGTTCAATTTAATAGTTCCATATAGATCTCGATTTGACCTCATTATTATCTAGTCTTAAAATAATCCCTCATTAGATACAATATCATTTAAGTAACCTTAAATTACATTTTACTCAATATTTTCTTTAATTTATTTAAACGTGAAATATTCATTAAATCACTTAAATAAAAATCCAGTTACAAAATCATACCCTTAAATTTCCCATTCAAAAATTTCAAATTGATTTAATTGAATAAATCCTTATTTAAATACCATTTAGATAAACCCACATCTATCTCCCAATCTTAGTAAATTGCAGAATACTTTTGGAATAAAATTTACATAAATATTTAGCATAATTTATGTATTAAATCAAATTTTGACTAAATTAAATATTATTAAATCTATATATCATTACCCTTTATATATAAAAAAAATTAAGGATTAACATTTAATAAGACCATATATTTCTTTCCAAAACAATGAATTAAATTTCAAAATATTTATATATATGGACCAACGATGTCTGTATATATTTCTTATCATATGGTCAAGTGTTACGGATATTTATCATTTCAATCCGTACACTAAATGTATACGGGTGGATAGCATTTCAACCCGTAATCCCAATTCAATTAAATGAAAATCGCTTGGGTTTATCATTTCAACCCATAACGATTTTCTCCTATTCTAAAGTCTGTTCGGGTATGTATCATTTCAACCCATAGTGATTTCTATACTAACAGGGAACTTGCAGAGTGATAACAGATATGTAAATAATAACAACAACAGGCATATATCATCAAAATAAATATATAAACAATAGGATATGGTGTCATATCCCATAAGTGAATAGTTACAGATAATAGCATATATAACAATTTAAATAACTACAGCCTCATAATACAATTGTCGTCTCAATTGAAATCAAATTTAGTAAATAAAAGACTGTTAATCGTGAGTGATTTCTCACCTTTCGAGGCTAGAGAAAAAGAAGTGAGTTATGAAATCTAGATCCGAATTCCAAAACAAAGCTAGATGGACACGGTTCAATGATCAAAGCTGATAATAGGAATAGACGAATTCAAATCAGAATTGGATCAAGGAAGATAAATAGGATAAGTGAGCTTATATACAACTAGCCAACATATGCAGACACAGTTTATAAAATATGCAACAAAATATGCATGCCTCGGTTAATATATATACATAGGTGTGCAGATCGACTATATTAATATAACCATATATATACTATATAACATTTCCTCTACCAATTTGTATATGACTATACATATGACTATACTTGAAATCAAAATACACATCCCTAAAAAAAAATCCAACGTATATCAGTCAGTGCAAACAACCTTAAGGCTGACATGAAATAAACTTTTGAAAGCATATACTGTTGAAATTATAAAATATTGATATAAATTATACTGTAAAACTACCATAGAAAATTTATATATATACCTACATTTAAATATAACTTATGTAAATTGTTGAAAATAAAATAAAATATAGTACGGTAGACTCTAAAATACTAAAACAATCATAAAAATATATATATTATAAATTGACCTATCAAACTTGTACCCACCAATTTTATATAATATATATACCAAAACAGTAACGAAAATTGAAATACTATATTTTATATATCTAACATATGAAAGCTAATAAAATAACATATTTTATTATAGTTAAAACTGTTATAACCAAATATATAAAACATATAAAAATACGTATATTAATAGAAGGCTGCCAAACTTATACCATATATACCGTAAGCTATCAATAGTAAAATAAAACGCGTATATATATATATATATATATGTTTAACTTATCAACTAGTTAGTAAAACTTACGTATCTAAAAGCCGTACGATAACTATATGCTAACAAAAGTCAAAAACTATATACCGTAAAATCTTAAAATAATATACATAATACAGTATAAATATATACTAACCTTTATATATAAACAGAAGTTAAATATTTATATACACGTTTATAAATATAACAATTATCATATATATACTATTATGAAATATATTATTATTTTTAAAGTTCAACTGCTAGAGAATTCAAAATCCCCATAGTTGCAGTAAACATATAAAACAAAACTTATGCACAATCTATACTGTTCTTAATATATAAAATAGACTTATATCAAATAAAATGCGTACTTACTTTTAAAAACCAGAGAGGAAATGTTTTGCCAACTAATGCATGCGGCCATGGGGAGGAGGCACGCCAAGGAAAAGAGAGAGCTCATGCTCAGGTTTGGAAGAAATAAGAAAAGATGGAGGGGAGATGAGAACAGGCGATTTTTAAAGGAAGGATGCATGCGTGATTCAAGCAACATGACATGGCGAAGGGCATTCTTCAGGCAACAGAGAAAATGCTAGTTTCTTAAATATAAAGGTAGGTCTGCATCTGATATGTGAACGTGCTATATGACTTTATATAATATTTACAAAGCTCTCTCCTCTTTTAATATTCATTTGAGGGCAACGAATAGCCTACAGAGAGAAAAGAAGATGCAATCTATGCTATACTATATATATATATATATATATATATATATATATATTCCTAGAAACACGAAAACGAAGAGGTAAAAGAGGGAAGAGAAAGAGGCGTATAAATGAATGGTAAATAAATTTAGATTTCAAATGAAATAAATGGAACAACAGAGATTAAAGTATGGATGTAAATCCTAGAATAATAAAAAGCAACGGTTATATGTTGATTAAGAAAAATAATTAAAATAATTAATGGCTTAAATGGGGCAGCATGTTTCAAATTTTTGAAATGCAAAAGAAACGTACACTATAAATATAAAGTTTTCAAAAGCAAAAGAAACGTAAAGCTGTCCATTAATTCATCAAAACGTTATTTAAGTAATAAATTGAAATGGAAAAAAAAGCAATTGTAACGGTCAATAGTTGATTTAGCTATACACTTAAAGCAATAAATTTTTGTTTGTTTGTACAACACATAATGAGTTTTGAAAGTCAAGGATATAAAAATGGATAAAAGGAAAGAAATCAGGAAATTTTTGTGAGCAATAGCTTTCCAAGGAAAGGTAGGCTTACATTATATATACATGCTGAGATGATTAGGCACGTTCAAAATTTTTAAAGCAATGAAGGAATTTGAAATAAATATAAAATGAAAGAAATTTGAAAAGTCCGTAGCTATGATTTAGCCAAAATTTATTAAAGCCATTTACTAGGAAGGTTGGAACCGAAATAATAGGGAGAGGAAGGCACATTAAATTTGATGACAAAGTTGTGTTCGGATCTATAAGCAAGTGGTTTATATATTATAGGCCTTATGAAAGCGAGGGAAAGAACGGATGCTACTAGCTTGATGATTTGAGATTCTTTCAAGCGTTAAAAACAAAAATAAAGAGAGACCAGAATAAACGCACCACCATAAATATAAATATACGCTTCAATTGCGAAAGAAACGTATAGAGAAAATTATGGGTAGTGGGAAAGGTAAAGTCAGTGCACGAAACTATAAGGAATAATAAAAGCAAGGTCGATGATCTCAAATTTATTAATGGTTACGAATGGAAAAGTCTACCTGGATTGGAAATGTATTAAGCAATAGAAATCTTTAACGGTAGTAAAAAGAAACCGTTACGCACTGATTCAGAAATCAATTAAAGCAATTAATAGCTTGAATTGGACAGCACGTTTTCTCAATTAAATAAACTTCCATAAAATTATTTGAAAATTTACAATCTGCTATATTTAAATATACGTATTCTAAATATATAAACATTTTATTTAAAAATTCAATTATTATAAGATTTCACAAATATTCAATTAAATACGTTATAGAATCAATTAATATTGTTAAAATTTTCCGGGTCGTTACACTCTCCCCCACTCAAAACTTTTCGTCCTCTAAAAGGAAGGAGGTAAGAGAATAAAACAACCAGAAAAAAAATAGATTGAAAGCGAAGATAAACAATAAATTTTAAAACTATATAAATTTTATTTAAAATATTTATTTGAAAATTTCATTTGAAATTAAATTTTCTTTAATATTTAATACTTCTCAAACTCCTTTGCAAACAATTATTTACATTATTACTTCTATTTACAAAGACTATTGAAAATATCAAATCCAAAATTTATGAAATTTTTACTTTATCTCAAGATACCTTTCAAATATTATCAATAAATTAATAATCATTTTCTTTAAAGATGTTTTATTTAATTTATAACTTCAAAAATATTTATAACACTAAAATTTTATATAAAACAATGTAGTATACAAATAAACAATATTTAAAAGATTTATTCAAAAAGGAAAGGAAGGTAGATTCCGAAAATGGAATATAGGTGAAAAATGAAGCTGAGCAGATGAGGTAGATTCAAAAGAATAGAATCGGGCATGAATAATTTATTTCAAACCATAAGAATTTTAATTTCAAATATTAATACAAAATTTCTTTGTTGGGAAAAATACTTTTATAATAAATACCTTTATAATAATACGTTTATATCGAAATAAATCTTTCTTTCGAAAATATTTTTATAACTTGATGTTTTAACAAGTTTATCCTCGTTCTTGCAGATTCTGGCCATGCGTTGATCAGGCGCAAAGCTAGAATTCTTCAAGTACTTAGTAGACCTGTTTCAACACCCAGTGAAAATACTTGAAAAACCTTTTTAAAAATAGATATGGAAAGTACAATCCAAACAAACAACCAAACCAAAACCTTTGTCCGACCATGGTTCGCAGATACACAATGGTTACGCCTGGGTCTCCCAGGAAACAATCCATATCCGTAAGCTTTCTCAGCCCTGCGAGTTACGCCATGATGAATAGTAGAGTGCAGGATACACAATGGTTACGCCTGGATCCCCCAGGAAACAATCCGTACCCCTAGGCAAGACTCAGCCAGGCACTTGCGCTACTATTCGCGACCTACACAGATTGCAGGATACACAATGGTTACGCCTGGATCCCCCAGGAAACAATCCGTACCCCTAGGCAAGACTCAGCCAGGCAGTTGCAATATGCAGTCACGAGAGAAAAAAAAACCATGGGTTACGCCACGGTGGGAAACACTCGAGTATTACATCCGGAAAACCGAAAATCAGAGAGAATAATATCGATAAAATGAATCCACGATGTGGCCACAAAGCGGATATCAAGCAGAAGGCACTTTCCATATCTTTACTTCGAAAATATATATCATATAGTACCTTTTCAAATACTTTCAAATATCATACTTATATAAAATCCATATATATATATATATATATAAGATTCCATTTTCAAATCGAATACTTTCCAAATCAATAGTATATCAAATCATACTTATATAGACTTCGATTTATAAAAAAAATTCTCTTTCCAAATTGAGTACCTTTCAAATCAATAGATTTCAAATCACTTCATACTTATACAAATCCATTTTATATAAGTTCGACCACTCCCAAATCAAGTGCTTAACAATATAAGAGTCTCAATTTCAAATCATTTCAATATCAATTCAGTTTCAAAATCATATAGGATTTCACCAAATTTTCTTCCAAATTAAGTATCTAAATTTCAAAGTTCCCAAAATAATAGGTTTAGAAAATTATCCCAGTTTCCAAATTAAAATAATTCAAGTCAAACAAATTCATTTCCAAAATCACCATATAAGTACTAGTTTTTAATTTCAATTTAATTTCAAAACCAAATATTTTCTCAAAATCAATTATACTCAAAATGGTTTCCAAATTTATAATCATCACTTTAAAACTTTTAAACTATCTATTTCTATTAGAAATATCCAATTTACCTTTCTGAAAACCATTATTTGAAATTAATTTTTTTTCTTTTTTCCAAAACATTTCAAAACTAAATTCCATATTAGTATAATTAAAATAGTCATATTCACTTACTTAACAAAAGGTTTCAAACTTACTTAAGTCATACTCTTCAAAACTAAACTTATATGCTTTATCAAAAAATTTATACTTTTCGAAATTTCTTAGTTTAAAACTTTTAAACCTTGATTTGGAAGTGCTCGAAACTTCAAAATAGTCGATGAAATCAAATTTCAAATCTAAGAGTTGGAAATCATTTTTTATATATATAGAGTTATTACTAGTCAAATTGAAAACTCGAGGACTGAACACCGGTCTCACTTTAAATTGTTTCAAATATATACATATATCTTTCGAAAATATCAAATTATACTTCGGAATTTGAAATCAAAAACGGTTTTACAAAATCACTCGCATAGCGAAGCTATTAAAGTGGCCTCTCCCCCACTCTGAAACTCGAAAATCAATGTCGATGATGCGTGCACTCATCACCAAAATTATTCTCTAGCGACATAACTGAGTTCTGGACTTCTATTTTCTTGAAAACTTCTTTGAAATTTCTTCAAAATTATTGGAATTCATTTGAACCCATTTGAAACATTTCTTATTCGGAAAAATACTTTTAAATCGTATTATTTTCATATATTTTTCCCAAAATCTTAAAACCAATTTCAAAATATCGGAATTCAATTCTCGAATTTCAAATTTAACCCTTCAGTTATAAATCCTTTTTATATAAATCACTTTCTTATAAATTTTCAAAATTTCCAATCCTTTCAAAACTTTTATATATAGAATAACATTTCTTATTCGTTTTATATATAGGTATATAATCCTTATCGAAAACATTTTCACTTTTATATATAGAACAAAATTATAGTTATCAAAATAATAATTTCGTATAAAACAATTTTAAAATACAACAAACCCGATTTTCAAAGGATGATTCAAGAATGGATTTCAAAACAAAGATAGAGATTTAATTTAGAGGAACTCTAATCAATAGAATCCTGATTCGAAGATAGGCTCAAATAAGGTTGAGAAAATCAAATTACAAAATAGAAGATGGATATCCGTCTATAAATCACGGGCGACCTTAATCGGGTCAACCGTGACTTCAGGAATATGATTGATGCGGAATTCCATGAAAAATCAACATTCGAACGCCCGATATAGAATTTGGCATAACTAGATATAGCATCATCGTAAACCGAGGATACATAAATCTTCGGTGAATCAATGCCAATTGTAAAGGAGTTTCACCCCCTTTACAAATCATTCAGTGGAGTTATGGGATACTCAAGAATCAAACCAATATAAATAGGGAGAGACATAATGAATTTCGGAACCGAGGGACATTCCAAAACTCAAAGGAAATCGAGTCAAAAGGAAGAGATTCAACTCGAGCGAAAGTGATTCTGTAAATAAATTTACCATATATGCTAAGTTTTGCCTAGAGCCAAAGCTCTGATACCAACTGTAATGACCCGCAATTTTGGACCATTCAAATCGACAATAAAACCGTACATGTCCGACTTGAATAATTCAAAATACCGAATTGTTAATAAAATTTGGCAAAACTTAAAATATACAGTAAATAAATCAATCATAGATCACTTACACAGAGTAATACAATGCAGCGGAATAGATAAAGAATAGTAGTTCATGAAGCTACTATATACCTCAGAGTTAGAAATAAAATACAACCGAATAGTTCAAATGCCATGAAGTCTCCAATGCAACAGATGGCTTCTCTGAACCAATCAACTGGATGACTGAAGGGATAGATAGCTGGATCTTCAAGCAAAGCTCCAACTTCGAAGATGAGTCTCAAATGCTGTATCTCTCAGTCTGACCCGAGCGTAAAGCAAAACACAAAACACTCGAGTCAGGATTAACATTCTTATATCTATAAATCTAACTCAAGTGAAATATCAACTGAAATATAATTAACTTAGAGGATGTTTGGGATAACCATCCTCTAAGGGTCCATGGAACTATCTAAAAGATAGAAATATACACTATAACACCGTAGTCTTTTCAACTTAATTTATACTTCAAAACCAAATATCATTTTCACTTCAAATATTTCTATACTTCCCAAATAGTATTTTTATATATTAAATAATTTGTACAGTAAAGAAATTTCAATTACCTCAACTTAACAAATCGTTTAACATCAACCCGACCACCTCATTTAAATCTATTTCAATCTCAATTTATTAATTTAAATTCAACTCAATTTCTAAAATAACCACTTCAATTTTATCGATCTCAAATTCGGATTTGAAATCACAAAATACCCTTTATGTTCAATATATTTCAAAACTTTAAGTATTCAACGTTTCAAACTAACTTTTTAATCAATTTAGTTTCTAAATAATAAATTCAACTATACTGATTTCAAATACATATCCGAATCTCAAAATAAACCATTTAAATCCCAATATAGTTCAAAGCTTTAATATTTTAATTAAATGTTCAATTTAATAGTTCCATATAGATCTCGATTTGACCTCATTATTATCTAGTCTTAAAATAATCCCTCATTAGATACAATATCATTTAAGTAACCTTAAATTACATTTTACTCAATATTTTCTTTAATTTATTTAAACGTGAAATATTCATTAAATCACTTAAATAAAAATCCAGTTACAAAATCATACCCTTAAATTTCCCATTCAAAAATTTCAAATTGATTTAATTGAATAAATCCTTATTTAAATACCATTTAGATAAACCCACATCTATCTCCCAATCTTAGTAAATTGCAGAATACTTTTGGAATAAAATTTACATAAATATTTAGCATAATTTATGTATTAAATCAAATTTTGACTAAATTAAATATTATTAAATCTATATATCATTACCCTTTATATATAAAAAAAATTAAGGATTAACATTTAATAAGACCATATATTTCTTTCCAAAACAATGAACTAATTTCAAAATATTTATATATATGGACCAACGATGTCTGTATATATTTCTTATCATATGGTCAAGTGTTACGGATATTTATCATTTCAATCCGTACACTAAATGTATACGGTTGGATAGCATTTCAACCCGTAATCCCAATTCAGTTAAATGAAAATCGCTTGGGTTTATCATTTCAACCCATAACGATTTTCTCCTATTCTAAAGTCTGTTCGGGTATGTATCATTTCAACCCATAGTGATTTCTATACTAACAGGGAACTTGCAGAGTGATAACAGATATGTAAATAATAATAACAACAGGCATATATCATCAAAATAAATATATAAACAATAGGATATGGTGTCATATCCCATAAGTGAATAGTTACAGATAATAACATATATAACAATTTAAATAACTACAGCCTCATAATACAATTGTCGTCTCAATTGAAATCAAATTTAGTAAATAAAAGAATGTTAATCGTGAGTGATTTCTCACCTTTCGAGGCCAGAGAAAAAGAAGTGAGTTATGAAATCCAGATCCGAATTCCAAAACAAAGCTAGATGGACACGGTTCAATGATCAAAGCTGATAATAGGAATAGACGAATTCAAATCAGAATTGGATCAAGGAAGATAAATAGGATAAGTGAGCTTATATACAACTAGCCAACATATGCAGACACAGTTTATAAAATATGCAACAAAATATGCATGCCTCGGTTAATATATATACATAGGTGTGCAGATCGACTATATTAATATAACCATATATATACTATATAACATTTCCTCTACCAATTTGTATATGACTATACATATGACTATACTTGAAATCAAAATACACATCCCTAAAAAAAAATCCAACGTATATCAGTCAGTGCAAACAACCTTCAGGCTGACATGAAATAAACTTTTGAAAGCATATACTGTTGAAATTATATAATATTGATATAAATTATACTGTAAAACTACCATAGAAAATTTATATATATACCTACATTTAAATATAACTTATGTAAATTGTTGAAAATAAAATAAAATATAGTACGGTAGACTCTAAAATACTAAAACAATCATAAAAATATATATATATTATAAATTGACCTATCAAACTTGTACCCACCAATTTTATATAATATATATACCAAAACAGTAAAGAAAATTGAAATACTATATTTTATATATCTAACATATGAAAGCTAATAAAATAACATATTTTATTATAGTTGAAACTGTTATAACCAAATATATAAAACATATAAAAATACGTATATTAATAGAAGGCTGCCAAACTTATACCATATATACCGTAAGCTATCAATAGTAAAATAAAACGCGTATATATATATATATATATATATATATTTAACTTATCAACTAGTTAGTAAAACTTACGTATCTAAAAGCCGTACGATAACTATATGCTAACAAAAGTCAAAAACTATATACCGTAAAATCTTAAAATAATATACATAATACAGTATAAATATATACTAACCTTTATATATAAACAGAAGTTAAATATTTATATACACATTTATAAATATAACAATTATCATATATATACTATTATGAAATATATTATTATTTTTAAAGTTCAACTGCTAGGGAATTCAAAATCCCCATAGTTGCAGTAAACATATAAAACAAAACTTATGCACAATCTATACTGTTCTTAATATATAAAATAGACTTATATCAAATAAAATGCGTACTTACTTTTAAAAACCAGAGAGGAAATGTTTTGCCAACTAATGCATGCGGCCATGGGGAGGAGGCACGCCAAGGAAAAGAGAGAGCTCATGCTCAGGTTTGGAAGAAATAAGAAAAGATGGAGGGGAGATGAGAACAGGCGATTTTTAAAGGAAGAATGCATGCGTGATTCAAGCAACATGACATGGCGAAGGGCATTCTTCAGGCAACAGAGAAAATGCTAGTTTCTTAAATATAAAGGTAGGTCTGCATCTGATATGTGAACGTGCTATATGACTTTATATAATATTTACAAAGCTCTCTCCTCTTTTAATATTAATTTGAGGGCAACGAATAGCCTACAGAGAGAAAAGAAGATGCAATCTATGCTATACTATATATATATATATATATATATATATTCCTAGAAACACGGAAACGAAGAGGTAAAAGAGGGAAGAGAAAGAGGCGTATAAATGAATGGTAAATAAATTTAGATTTCAAATGAAATAAATGGAACAACAGAGATTAAAGTATGGATGTAAATCCTAGAATAATTAAAAGCAACGGTTATATGTTGATTAAGAAAAATAATTAAAACAATTAATGGCTTAAATGGGGCAGCATGTTTCAAATTTTTGAAATGCAAAAGAAACGTACACTATAAATATAAAGTTTTCAAAAGCAAAAGAAACGTAAAGCTGTCCATTAATTCATCAAAACGTTATTTAAGTACTAAATTGAATTGAAAAAAAAAGTAATTGTAACGGTCAATAGTTGATTTAGCTATACACTTAAAGCAATAAATTTTGTTTGTTTGTACAACACATAATGAGTTTTGTAAGTCAAGGATATAAAAATGGATAAAAGGAAAGAAATTAGGAAATTTTTGTGAGCAATAGCTTTCCAAGGAAAGGCAGGCTTACATTATATATACATGCTGAGATGATTAGGCACGTTCAAAAATTTTGAAGCAATGAAGGAATTGGAAATAAATATAAAATGAAAGAAATTTGAAAAGTCCGTAGCTATGATTTAGCCAAAATTTATTAAAGCCATTTACTAGGAAGGTTGGAACCGAAATAATAGAGAGAGGAAGGCACATTAAATTTGATGACAAAGTTGTGTTCGGATCTATAAGCAAGTGGTTTATATATTATAGGCCTTATGAAAGCGAGGGAAGGAACGGATGCTACTAGCTTGATGATTTGAGATTCTTTCAAGCATTAAAAACAAAAATAAAGAGAGACCAGAATAAACGCACCACCATAAATATAAATATACGCTTCAATTGCAAAAGAAACGTATAGAGAAAATTATGGGTAGTGGGAAAGGTAAAGTTAGTGCACGAAACTACAAGGAATAATAAAAGCAAGGTCGATGATCTCAAATTTATTAATGGTTACGAATGGAAAAGTCTACCTGAATTGGAAAAGTATTAAGCAATAGAAATCTTTAACGGTAGTAAAAAGAAACCGTTACGCACTGATTCAGAAATTAATTGAAGCAATTAATAGCTTGAATTGGACAGCACGTTTTCTCAATTAAATAAACTTCCATAAAATTATTTGAAAATTTACAATCTGCTATATTTAAATATACGTATTCTAAATATATAAATATTTTATTTAAAAATTCAATTATTATAAGATTTCACAAATATTCAATTAAATACGTTATAGAATCAATTAAAATTGTTAAAATTTTCCGGGTCGTTACAGGTTCGCAATTATTTTTTGAATGAAATTCGATCATCTCTTCCCCCTCGATGATTCACAACACTAAACATCATCAAATGACCCTTAAAAGTCATGATTCGATGATACGGTCACATCCATATCCTCCGTTCGTCAATCCGTGTCATCAAAAATGATCGTTTCCTTGACCACCTGGTGCTATTTACAGACTTCTCTCAAACTACTCAATGGAAACCCACAAAAATATTTTTAAATAAACTTGACCTAAAAACTCACAACTTTTTAGTTGACGGCAAGTGCCAATTCAAATTATTTGAAAGCAATTGATTTTTGAAAAGGAGAGTTGGACATTTCAATGTTTACAGAGAGGAGGTTTTTTTCTCAAAGAGGATGAAGAAGAAGCCTCCCTGGAGATCACTGAGTACATATGTACATAAGCTAACCCATTTCAACATCAACTGGACATAATAGCTTAAATGCAAGCCAACAAAAAGTCGGCTTAAGGACAAGGAAGGCAGAAGCAAAGAAACAAGATGGTGGCTGAGAGGGAGAAGACAATGTACCTTTTTTATGCATGTTTAATTTTTGTTAACGAATTCTGGTATCCTACCATACTGTATTGTGTCCGATCAAGAGCCGCAAATGACATAAAACAAAAGAAGATCGTGTGCAACGGGTTACACGATCACAAAGCAATAATAAAATAGACAAGTTATTAAATTTTGGTAAAGCTTCAAAATGCCGACGTTTGTCATAAAATACATCAAACAGAAATTCAATTATTTTACAAATTAAAAATTATGGAAAATTCTAAAAGTTAAATTAAAAATAGTCATTAGAAATCAAGTCTAAATTTGAAACATAGATTTCAATAAAATTTAATTCAAATTCGAATATTTAAACAAATAAATATTCAAATGCGAAGATCCAAAATACGGTTGTCACAACAAAGTACATAAAAGGAATTGTACCTAACCATACATACATATTCAAATGTTAAGATTGAATTATGACATTGACACCTTAAGCAGATCAATTCATTATTAAAGGTCACCGGATACTAGTAATAGCAAAAGAACCTTAGCTCAATTCACAAATGTTTTAAGTAATCTTAAATGCTAATTGCAAAAGCTAACTTTGTACGGTTTCGTGAGTATTATCATAGAAAGTGATGGTAGAGGCAATTCGAGCTCTTTGTAGCCAAACGAACATGCGATTAGCAATTTTAACATCAGATATGTTATTATCATAATGGCATTAAAAGCAATAGTTGATAATGTTGTCCATTATTTGTAAGTAGTAACGAAACTGTATAAGAACATGTTATAATGGTATTGTTATTTCTTTACCTAGAAATATGCTACTATGGTGTTTCTTATTTCCAAGGCAAATGTCTTATCATTTTCTAGCAATATTTGCCCAATTTTATCAACCAACTCTTTGTTTTGGTAAATTTACCTTACAATTATGAGATTTAAATGATAAATTATGGTGAATAATCATGCGTGGAACTGAGGGCACCATTCTTAGTGCTTCAGGCTCAGACACTCAGTCGTGGTCCTTGGATGTCCGTCGACTGCCATGTATAAAATAAAAAATTCTATTCGGCAGCTAACGACCGAACGTGGTAGCTCAGAGCACAACGGGTGGTGCCCTTACCCCCACACATAATCAAGGTAAGGAAGTTTTTTAAAGAAGGGCATACTAAAATTGAGATCAAAAAATATTTTTGCATATGTCAAATAAACTTTTACCATAAGAAAAGTAATGAGAAATGATAAGCTTAAAAATTTCTTGCATAATCAAAGAAACCAAACAAAAAGCAGTTACATAAGAAAGCATAACTATCCTGCTAAAATACAAACCATAAGAAGGATTTCAAACTTTTCACTTTATAAACAGAGCACATCAATCATTTCACAGTCCGAACATTTGAAAAATTAACGTATTAGAATTTCCTTTAGATACGTGATATGAACTAGAGCAAACCTTATTTGAAACATGTAATAATCGCATACAATACTTGTCTCCTAGATTTTCCAAATCTAGGAGATAAGAAAGCGATATTTCAAAATCAATAATGATGGACAACGTAAATCCAAATCCGACAAGGAAGATGGCATGTAAATAAACCATACAAATAAAAAATTCTTTCGCTGTCAAAATAATAGATATAAAATTATGAAACTGATAGACACCTTAAAATGACATAAAGATTGCTTAGTGGTATCATGAAATCATGGATGGAGAATTTGGCAGCGTGAATTTTGACATTAATACCTCAATGTGTCATGTGTGAAAATCAGTGGAATTGAAAGGCAGACGGTGCAAATCAAATCATGATCGGCTCCATCGTCATCGGAATTGCGGCAAATAGTGGATCCATATTTTGGCAGTAGGCAGCTTAAGTTTGTTGAAGGGCAGCTTTGTTTGAGGGAAGGATGATTTTGAGATCGATTTTGATCTAGGAAAGAGTATGGGAGGAGGGTCACATGAGGGAGTATAAATATAACCGAATTATTTTGGAGGCAACTTTTCACTATTCTCGCCTAAATTTCATGCTTTGCGCTAAAATTTCATGGTTTGCCGCCAATTTTTCTTGGGTCATTGCCAAAAATTTTAAAAATAAATATATAAGTTAGCATTAATAAGTGAAAATTTATATTAAATATGATACAAATTTCTTAAAATTTAATTTTTATTAAAATATTAAATATTACTTCTTAATTATTATTAATTATTGCTTATTACTTCTTAGCTATAATTAAATATTAATTATTAAAAATTAATTATTATGTATATGTTGCCAATTATGGATTCTTAATATTTAATAGTAATTATTAAAAACTAATTACTATTTGTTAACTATTAATTATTCAATATTAATTATTTAATAGTGATTATTAATTATTATTAATTTATAAGGTTATTATTAAATATTAGTTATTATTAACAATTGATTATTAAATATTAATTATACAATACTAGTTATTATTAATATTTAACAGGCCTGTAACAACGCATACTTTAATGTGCTTAAATTTTTACAAAACCAAAACCCAAGTCCATAAGAGCACAAATCTTTGGAATTGATACCTGCAAATAAGCATAAGCGTTATAAGAGATTGAAAGAAATCTAAACTCACAATGGAAACAACAATCGGATAAGAATACTGATTTTGACTACTACCTTAGAATTAATGGTATTCCTTGGATAGCAGATTGTCACATCAGCATCGAGCATGAGAGAAAAGAAGGCTTCTCCAACAACTAATCACGTCCAACACTAATGACATGTTCCTCTAAATCTATCATGTGGGTTAAATTGAGGAGGGGGTCTGAACAACATTTTAGCGACTAGGAAATCTATAAATTGTCCATAACATAAATTTATACCGATTGGCCTCCATTTAATTATTATGTCTATTAAGGTTAGCAATTCTAATCTAACCTTGCATTGCACATATGATTGCTTACCTACCTATTCCCAAAGTACAAAATACTGACGAAGCCTTGTCAACCACCCAATACTTCCATACCCTTAATAGTTCTAAATATGAAGCGGGCTTCTACTATCACCACATAATACTTTTAAAAGAGAAATAGGCGGACTTTGCCATTTAG
The DNA here is from genome assembly GCA_030765085.1 of Allium cepa. NCBI lineage: Eukaryota > Viridiplantae > Streptophyta > Magnoliopsida > Asparagales > Amaryllidaceae > Allium > Allium cepa. The sequence goes on along the minus strand of CM060945.1, from coordinate 877,434,126 downwards.
GACCACAATTGAGGTAGACTCCATCAATTAAGATCTATTTCCAAGGTGGACTTTTAGCATCGTCATTATTGGTCTATTGGTGCTAACTACAAATACCTTTGACCACTATATATGGCCTTATAATTTATAATAATCATACCACCAGTGCATCTATCGTTATTAAAGTCTTAGCAATGTGAGAGACTGTATCCAAGCCACTTAATACCTTATTAATAAGGACTAGGCAGGTCTCCAATCATTTAATATCTATTTATAGGTAGGCTTTGCCACTTAATATCTAAACCAAAGGCGGACTCCTCACTGGTACTATCTAGTTGGCATTGATTGGAAATCTCATTGGGCTACTTAATAGGTTTTATAAGAAAGAGGCAGACCTTACAACCGCTTAATACCTCAAATCTGAAGCGATCTCTCCTAAGATATCCCGTATCACTTTTATAAATAAGGAATCTCATTAGATTACTTCTTTAGGTAGGGAGGCAACCCCTAAGATAGCCACTTAATACCTCAACTCTTAAGTGAACCTCTTCAGAGATATCCCTCATCGCTCCTTATTCAAAATTATTACCATTTTATACTTTCCAATTAAAAACGCAAGTCCAATTTCTCACATCATCACGGGTCCTGGAATTAGTGATATCACACATCAATAGTAAGTTCACTAGACTGTTGGTAGCCTCAAAGTGAAGGGAAGTCTTTCTTTAATTGAGTGACTCTACGGACCTCACATCACTAGCCTACTAAGTCCAATTAACCATTCTAAGTCTTTATACTATCTTAGGTTGACATTGGACTTAGCTTACTAATTCTCTTTTTATTTAAGGCAACAAGATTTACCTTAAATGCTTATCAACCGATAAATCCTCCTTATATGCTCATAAATGTCAATTTGTTCATAAAATCCTAACGGGCATTTTCTAAGACATTTATTTATGATTACTAATTTCAAATTAGTAACATTTTTATATATGTTCCATTTTTATATATGTTCCATTTTTATATATGTTCCATTTTTATCAGTCCCATTAATCTACTTGTCCCTATTAATTGTAACCCTTATTTTAATACTATCCATTATTTCTCATTAATTGCCAATTAATTTTGGTTACAATTTTTTATTTCCTATTAATAATTAATTAATAGGAATTCCTAATTTGTCTCCCGTTAATATAAATTACTATCTTCTCAAATTCTAACTATTCGCTTCACTAAATATAATAATAACCAATGAATGTTACACATAAATAACACATGAATAAAAACTGTTCTTCTTTATTAACATAATAAATATGTATAAACTACCTAATAAAACTACATGTTCGCAATCAAATATATTCTAGTCATAAATATGTAACATGAATATGCTTTCCATATTCGGTTTGCTGGAACTAAATTCCTAAGGTTTTCTGCTATGATTTCCGTAAATTGGTTTAACACAAAAAGAAAAAATGGACTCCGTTGGAAATTACAATGAACGGATTTATTTTTAATCGGCATAGAGATTGTAAACTACAAAGAATCTGTACTATACACATCTCTTCGTTTTTTGTTTATCGGTATTCCTTGTTAAATCAAACGACCCCCTTTTGAATGAAATGTGGAAAAAGTAAACAAATTTATAAAAATCAAACGGATATTCTTCCATAAATTTAACTGTGGAAGTCTACAACATAGCACAAACTAGGTAATAATTCAAAAATCCTATTTTATATCCAAGTACAGATTTGAAATAAAAATATACAACATTCAAATTCTAAAAATTTTGGACTAATTTCTAGATCTAGGTGTAAACATATTTTTAAATTAGATCAAAAACAAGAATATGTGGATTCTACACTAATTTAAGCCTATAATTCAAAAATAAAATTGATTTAGGCATAAAAATCAAACATATGTCAATGGACTAGATTTAAAATCATAAACAATATATAAATTCCCTACTCACCTTTTAAAAGCGATCCAAATCTCTAGATCTAAAGTAGAACCATAAATTCATCTCCAAATCCTTTTTTTAATCCAAGAAATATGTATAAACAAGGTATAAACATACTTTAGAATTATAGATCCGAGAAGAGATTTGGGATTGGGAGAGAAAATCGATACGAATACATAAATATATAATTACCTCAAATACGCATATGGTTGATTCTCTTGTCCTCTTTATTTGATTTTCCAATTCATATGAATATAAATACAAATATCTTATTTTTATGATTTAAAAAGAAAGTGGAGAGGAAGAAATGACAGGGCTTCGTTGCTCTATGTAGAAAAATATGAGAAGTGAACGGAGGGTTAGGCTTGAATTTATAGGCACTAGAATCAAACAGAACCGATAGATCAAAATATAAAGATCCGGGGCATTAGGCCAAGGAAATCCCCAGCCGTCGCCTTAAGAGCAATTGACCGCCCCCTCATGGGGGTCGACCACTACAGTAAGCGGGTTGACCCGTGTACCCAATTTTATTAATTAAAAACATTAATTTGTTAAACGAATTATTTAAGTTCCGAATTTGTTTTCCATCCCTAACTTCTTCGTTGGACTCTGATCACAAAACTTCAAAAACGAAAGTTGCTCGGAATTTCACTACAAATGCATTGGTGTAAATTTCATGGTCAAATTCCATCATTTGCATAAACTCCATTTTTGAGCCTAATTAATTAGCTAACTAATTGGATAACTAATGCCAAATTACGGGGTGTCACAAGGCCTCTATTACAACTGGTAAATGGAACAGTTGAAAATAAGCTTATACAACTTTCTGATAAAAACATTATAACTATCAATTATTAGTTATTAATTATCAAAAATTATTTACAATATTTTAAATACTATTTCTTAAATATATTAAATATTACTTCACAAATATTAATATCAATTATTACTTCTTAATTATTAGCTATTAATGTTAATTACTAAATATTGAAAATTGATTCTTATTTATTAATTATAAGTTATTTAATAATAATTATTATTATTATTAATTATTAACTATACTTCTTAATTTTTAGTTACTAATATTAATTATTAAAAATAATTCCTACCCATTAATTATTTAATAATAATAATAATTATTTATTTATTATATTAATTATTAATTATTAATTATATTTCTTAGTTATTAATTATATTTCTTAATTATTAATTATCAACATTGGTTATTAATTATTTTTACAAATTAATTATTATTTATTAAATACAAATTATTTAATATTGATTATTATTATTTATTATTTATTATATTAATTATTAATTAATAATTATTAATATTAATTATTTCATATTTCAAATTAATTATTATTAATTAATAGTGATTATTATTTTTTATTAATTATTTAATTATTAATTACTAAGTATTATTGTATAATTATAATTTTTAATTAATTATTACAACGGGAAAATGAATAAGGCTGTAATAGACATCTATTACAATTGGTAAAAAGAAGAGTTGTTAAAAATATGTGTCTGTTACAAGTGATAAAAAAGCAGGGTTGTAGTAGGCATCTATTGCAACTGAAAAAAGTTTTTAAAAATAGGCATCTATTCCAACTAGCAAAAAAATGTTATAATAGGCATCTATTACGATTGACAAAATAAAAGAGTTATTGAAATAAGTTTATTTTAATTTTTTTTAAAATGTTGTATAAAAACCTTTATTACAATTGACGTTTTGTGACAGATGTTAAATTATAGTTGTAATAGGGTGTTTTTGTTATAGTGATTTTCACTTCCAATACTTGCTACGAATTAATCCATTGCCAAAGTCTCTAAACACGTTTATTTATCGGCTATAGTTCAAAAATTCATCCTCCCATAGCTGATAAATACAAGATTGATGCACCGACTCGCGATATTTTAGAATTATAAAACTACCATCAATCTCAAATGGATCAGAGTTTAGTTAGCGGAAATTTTTTGAGCTTTATCCTTTGTCTTTCAAGTCAATTCCCTGCCCATTTAAGAATTAAGAATCGAAATCATTCCTTACTATTCTTCTTTTTGAAGCTATAACTTGATAATTAACATCAGCAAGAATCCTTCTAATAAGCTCCAATTTGTTATGCTTAGAGTTTTCAAAGATATGGTAGTTCCGTTTTTGGTATATATATAATATATAGAACTGGAAAAACTACATATAGCCAAGTCTTGTATGTGGTCCTTTTGTTTGAAATGATTCCTAATATTATTCAGTTCTTCTAACATGTTTAAAGAGCTATGTGGAGGAGTTTATATTTAAGACGGACTAAGAACCAAATAAAAGCATTAAAATTACATTTAAAAAATAAGCTTTCATTATCTACCTCATAAACAATACATTTAGGTCAATAGAATTATCTATTAAATTTGATTTGTCTTTACTGTTGAGTCAACCCATAAAAGGCCCGACAAGCACAAAAATCTATTTTGCAACTAATAATATTATGCCACACCATGTTTGTCGATGGTTGAATCTCATTATAATGACCCCGAATTTGCGCTCCTATGATTTGCGAATATTTAATTAAGTTTAAATATTCAATATATAGCTTTTATAATGAAAATTAAATTCTTTTAAATATCAAATAATGATGGTGAAATAGTTTTTAAAATTTATTTACAAAATTATTTGGTTCGAAGAAAAATCGAAAATGTGACCAGAATTCGTTTTCTAAATTTTTTTATTTTTTGTCGAATAAAAGTTGTCGAAAATATTGTGATCAAAATGAATTTTTTTATGTTCGTTTATAATTAAAGTTTGGATTTCATTTCATATGTATAAATATGTATTCACTTAAAAACCATATATATAAGTAAGATAAGTTTTTCTTTGATTTAATAAAATATATATTTATTTAAATGTAAAGATGCTTTGGAAAACATATGTAGACATAAGTACTTTTATGCATTAAATGCATGTTGGCTTAGAAATGCAAGGGGGTGACAAGGTGGTGAAGTGTCGCAAGGTTGGTGGAGGGCAAAGGACAAGGGTGTTTAGATAATACTTTTTCTTCTTCTCTTACTTATAAATACTCTTTCCTACATTTTACCTCCTCTTCCCTGTATTCTATCTTCCTCATTTCCGACCAAAATGAAGGCTTTGTGTTTTTTTAAACCATATGAAATTTCAATAGCTACAACTTTTATTTATACTACATTTTCAAATTTTAAGTGTAGCTATGTCAAAAATGTATTTTTTCAGACATGTTTTTGGATTCAAAGATCCAAGTCTGAAAATGATTCTTCTTATTTGGGTCATATCTTCCTCAAAAATAACTGAAATTGAGTGTTTCTTTTTTTTTAAAGTGTAGAGAAAATAATTTCCCAAAACTTTACTAGTGAACTCTTTCCAAAATCCAAGAAATACATGTCCAAAAATCGAGAGGAAGTTGACCTATTTTTGAATGGATTTTTGTTTTCCAAACTTTTCGAATTCCAAAATGTATCAAGTTTTCAAGGGATTTTTAATGATTAAATTCTTTAAATTTTGGTAAAGTTTTTCCTTTATATGTATTTAATATTGGATGGTAAAATAAGTTGGTTGTTTGGTTGGAATATTATATGGTTTGAATATATGTATATGTTGCTAGTTGTGGTTTGGATATTGACTTATGAATCGAGAGCTAAAACGTTGTGTTTCATTATAAAGATGTGATTTTTGGGTTTGTGCTATGATAGTGATATGTTTATGGATGTTTAGGCATGCATATTGATGTCATGCTAAGGAAGTGGACACTTTGATATGGTATTGACAATTGGATTTCTTTGTGGAAAAACTAGTGTTTTGTTTAAAGGAAATTGAAAATCATTTCAAAGTTTTCAACTTTGTTTTCATATACAAATTCTTATGCTTTGTTTATAATAAGTTTGTAAGTATTTAAGTGTTAAAGGTTTGAATGAGGAAAGTCAAAATATTTTCGAGTTATGATATTCATAGCGATAGTCGTTGTGGGTGCAGTTTCGATTAAAAGGTCAATTCTTTGTAAATTTTGTTTTCATACTTAAAAGCGTTTTAATTTTTTTTATAAACTTAATAATGGTTTTTTTAGAAAGTTAATTAATATTTTAATAATTAATTTTTAATTAATTAAGTTTTGATAATTAATACTTAATTAAGTATTAAACAGAGTTTATTAATTATAAATAAGCGAAGATTAACTTCTACTTAATTAAGTTTTAAAAGTAAGACTAATTTAAATTAATTTTTGATTAAGCAAGATAAATTCTGAATTAATCATAAGTCAAATACAAGATTTGTTTTAAATTAATTATTAATCAAATATAAAGTCAATTATTTATTTATTTAATTAATCAACTGTTAACTATTTCTAATGATAAATTAATTAAGGTTCACTTTTCAAGTGAATTATTTATTAAAATTTTAATTTATTATTTAAGTTTTAATCAAATATTATTTAATCAATTAATTAATATTATTTAATATTTAATTATTAATGGAGGTATAATTAATTTTTAAATAATTAATAAAGGATTAATTAGGGTTTAATTAATAGTTAATAATTATTTATTTAATTAAGTTAAGATTCAATTAAGATTAATTATAATTTAAACAAGGATTTAACTTACCATTAATAATTTTAAAAAGAGTTTTAAAGTCTTAACTCCTTCGTTTTTCTGAGAATCAAACTATTTTAAAGGAACTTCTTTTCCAAAGATGGTTTTGAATTCAAGAGATTCAAGTGTCGATACCATTAAGAAACCATATAACTACGAATGGGTTATAAATTAATTGGATTGTTTGGACATCTGTTTAGCATGACAAACCACCATCATGCTATTATGTTCCATGGACATGTTTATACTGGTTAGTTTATATTGACATATTATTTCCTGTTTTGGATATGAGGTGCATTTACATATATGTTGACTTATGTAAATAAATTACTAAATGACTTGAAAATGAAATAAAAATAAAATGTTAACTTCAATTAGTACCATTGGAATTGATAAGCCTCTTTTTGAATTTATGAAGTATGATTTTGAGTTAACTTCAATTCTTTAATTACTCCGGCGTTTTAAAGTTATAAATGATTTTCACGTTATATAATTATTTTATAAAGGTATTTATAAGTAATAACTTGTTTAAATAAAAGGGTTTTACTAAATAAAAGGGTTTATTTAAAGTGATTTAAAATGAGATTTTGTAAATGATATTTTGTAATGTCAAAGATATTTTACAAAGGAAATTTTATAAGACTTTTATACTTAGAAATAGATTTTATAAATCATTTTAGTGATTTTAAAAAGAAGTTAAGTTTAGTATGAAGATTTATAAGGAGGTTTGAAATATGAAGTAAACTCATGAAAAGAATTTTTACAAGGGATAAGTGAATGATTTTTATAAAGTGAATGGTTTTGTAGTAAGTGATGTTTTGAAAAGGCAATTTTCTTGGCTATTTAGTATGGAATTTGAAAAGAGGAAAACTTTTATAAAGTTTGGTAAATATAATTATAACGTTGAGATATGTATATAAAAGTTTTCTTTCAAGTATAAAAGGAATGTAAAGGGTTTTGGAAATAGTGTTTTAAAAAAAATCTTTCAATCAAGTTTGGCAAACTGTTTTAATTAATTTAAAGATTAATTAATAAAGGCTTAATGGATCCCGTATGGAGTCAAATCAATGTTGAATGATTTTTTATTTGATAGTTAAATAACTAACTATCAAATCTGGACCTAAACATAACTCTGAAGATATTTAGGAGAAACACGTGAGTTATATGGCACTGTCATCCCCAATGATGCTGTAGTGTGCGTATATATCTTGTTTCATTTTTCTAGTATAAATGATAAGGAAATCCGTGCATAAACGGTTAGGAGGTGAACTCCTTTCTTATCTTTTTTTATTTATTTCCTAAAAAACCGGGGCCGAGTTTACCGAAAATCATCGAAAGTTGTTTCGAAGAGACTGGGAATGGATTTGTTATCTGAAAAACACTTCAATCGAAATCAAGCATTTCAAACTTAAGACATCTTGAAGATTATGGAATCGAAAACGGAGTGTTGAAGTGCAAGGGCTACTTGCTACTTGTCCTGAGGGTGATTCCAAAATGGATGTAGTAGAAGTAGTGCCTTCGGTTTGTCCTTATCCTAGACAACTTGTATGGATGAATGCTGGAGATGCATTACTGCCTGGAAAGCAGTGTTAGCATTCCAAGTGGAATTACTATACAAAAGGTAAGCTTAGCCTCAAGCCTCATCAACTGGGAATGACTTCGGGGAGATGCAGAAAGGCTAAGTGGGTCGCTCCCATTAGGGTGTGTCATTATCTTTCTAGATGTTTATCGATTGGTTGTGTAAAGTCCCGCAAATCCGTGCCCCTTTTGAGCTGGCAAAATTCCACAACAATTCAGCCCAAAGTGGAACAAATGTACGAGTCTTCGAATTTAAAGAAGACAGAGGTAGAAGAAGAAATAGAAACAAAAATAGAATCTCACAATTCACAGTGGAACAACATATAATAGATAAATGAATATCTTTAAAACAAAAGCACTATATCAGTTTCTACATCACATTATCAAAGTTTACACGACACAATACAAACACTGGCGGTTATAGCAACTTGTGTACAACAAAATTTGACTTGCACTAACTCAGACGCAACGGACACTACATAGTATAAGTGGTACGTCTCGCCATCCAGTTTGCTTCCAGATCTCCATAGCAACTTCTTGACTTCACTCCCGAATAACTGATAACCTGACTCTAGGCTGCCCGTGTGGAAAATTGTGGGCACCCAAAGTTTAGAAAGGGAACAATAAACTCCAGGTCAGTCGCGGGACTAGTGTGAGATCTTAAAAACAGTTATTTTCACAAAGAAAAGAAAAGAAATCTGCTATGCTTTTGGAAAATGAAACTACCATAAGGCCTCCCACCACACACATAATGCAAAAGCAGAATTGGAGGAGATTTCTCCTTGTGATAGTCAAACATGGTTAATACGCAAAATCTTTTATTATTATTTTTAGTGCATAGTGTAAAAAACATTTCGAAAGTATAATATTACTCTTAGCCTGCGTACAACAATTATTGTATGCCTACTATAGCTGCCATATTTAATAGCAGGTTACCGCCACATTCCATGGCAGATTATACAACTAAAACCGTACAGGGCGCGTATTGTTTCTTTGGATTTGCAACAAATGGTCAGGCTAAGGATCTTCCTACTACCACATGGGTACGCCTCTGGAGGGACACCTCGAGAACCTACCCGGGGAGTAAAACCTAAGATATGCCACCCCTGGTCGTTTGCGACCTTTATCCGAGGATCCTCTACACCAACAACCATAAAGAAAAGTATTTGCAGTAACCACATAGGTTAAATATCAGGGCTCCATACCTGCTACCACCCTTTTCAAGAAGGAATGGACATACCTTAGGGGAGCTACCACTGAAACCTTGCCGCATCTTTCCTGTTTCGACCATTACCGGGTTGTGAGGCTCGATGAGGTCTTGTCCACAAAGCTACGCTTTTCACAAAGTCATGCTTTGATCAACAAATGATCAGCAGCACTTCGTATGCCACATTACCAAATTGGGAATTTATCACTTGTAACTATCAACTACATAACCTCTGAGCTCGTACGTCTCAGAGAAGGGTGTTAAGCTAAGAGAATAAATTCTCCGCCACCAATAGAAAAGTATTTGATAGAAACCAGCTTTACATCTCAAAGTGTAACGTCAGACACACATCCATATAAGTCCGTTTCGGGATCTAATGGAATCGAAGGCACTTCAAAGAAGCCCTTGCAAATCCGGATATTCACTAATCACGTCCGGAATCCCCATCACAAAGGATGATAAAATCTCCATACCGGGGCAACCCGATGAAGATACATTATACAGGTAATCCTTTCGTTTTCGAAAATACCCGGTCTTCAACACCATCTTCAAATGTAATCCCATTTCATCGTATCATTATGCGAAATGGGTTTTATGACACAAGGTCCTCTCCCGGCTTATCCGAATAATGAGCGCTTGTTTTAGAAATAAGTGTTATATACAAATTTCAAACAAATCACAACAAATTTGAACTTTGATCCTTTTAAACAAAAGATCAATCACAATCACAAAGGTTCGATGTGGTTTTCTGATATCCATTTGGAATTCGAACCCCGGTCGCATCGAAATTCAAATGCAATTAAAAAAGGCCAATATTAATAGTCGGTTATTTAACTATCAATCATCACTCACAACAATCGCTGAATTTCAAATAATTTTTCCCCAATTATTATTTTCAAAATATCTTCGCAAGGTATAATTTTAAGACTTCAACACTTTGAAAACAAATTCTAATTCAATTTCCACATTTCAATCTTTTGAAAACAAATTTCAAATCATTTTCCTTACGCGGAATATATTTCCAGATATTTATTCATTTCCACTGGAAATCTACCGAGTTAAAATAATTCGAATCACTTATCCAAAGTATTCTTGGAACATTTAAAATAAAACCATCTTAAATACTTACTTAAAATATTGGTTATGAAAACATTGGAATAATTATCATATAAGATTTCAAGTCCCAACTAATTTTAAAATAAAATTAGTAGATAAGGTATAACTATTTAAATAACCGGTTCCTAAAACAAATATCAATTTTAATTTTTAAAATAATCCCTTCTATAAGTAATTAAATAAATCCATACTTTAAAGATTTTCAAAATAACTTAAGAAAATAAATTCTCCAAACATTCTTTTTAAAACAATCTCTAGAACTTTTAATTTATGCCTTAAAAGCTACTTTGAAAATGTACTCGGCTTTCCAAAGGAAATACACTTTCATTTCAAAATGGTCCATTTAAACCAATTAATAAATCCTTCTTGATTTATTTCAACTTACATTCCAAATTCGTAAATTCCTTATTTTTAAAAATAAACCAATATTTATTTTTCAAACAAATTTCCATTTACTTTATAAATTCCCATTGTGAATTTAATTTTTCAAATATCCATTGATATGCGATCTTCAAATCGATTTTCAAATATTCACTTTCAACACCAAATCAAATTTCAATTGATTTCCAAATTTATTTTCAAACACCTAATCAATTTTCGAATTTATTTTTAAAATAAATTCCTTTATCTTTTCCAAATTATTTAAAACCATATTTTTAAAATAAATTCTTCACCTTTTGAATATTATTACTCGAAATCCATTTATTAAACTGTTTCCCATATTTTGCAATTTTATTCAATAGGATTTCACTATAGATTTTCTACATAAATTTAAAAATCCAATTTTATTTATTTCTGGTATCTTACGATACCAAAAATATATTCGGCTAAATTTTAGCCTACTTTGATTTCAGTCACAATTTAATCACACACAGATTATAAATAAATAAACACACACCATACGAAACAAAATCAAATATTTGAGGAATCTGGTTGCATCCCTCCAGCCTGATTTCCCTGCATCCAAAGACGTTAGCACAACAATTAAATACGAATCCCATTTCGAGGTGGAATATCACGGTATATGGGATTTATAAAATATTATCCGCTATTATGCGACGCATAAGGTCTCATCCGCTATATAATGCGGGAAATCAACAACTCCAAATACATATATAATACCAATTCCACTTCGAGGTGGAATATCGCGGATATGGGTTCAATATAATATCATCCGCTATTATGCGGCGCATAGGGTCTATTTCGAAACAAATAATAACAACCATCATCAAAGCGCACAATCAACAATTTTAAATTTAACTATTTAAAATTAAATCAGAAAAAAAATCTGATTGAGTGAGAAGATCTCACCTTGCTTTTATTTTGCAATTCCATTTCCACTCCAGCTTGTTTTCTTTCAAATATTGACACTTGTATAAATAATTATATCATTTATTTATATTTGAATAAATCGAATAATTAAATTCCTATTGGATAAATTTAATTAACCAATGATTTTAATTTCAAAATTAAAATTTGATTTTGAACTAATTTCTTTTTAACAAATTCATTTAACTAAAAAATTAAATTTTAAAACCATATTTCTTTTGAAATCCTCATAAATTTCTATAAAATATGTAGATCCAAAAATCCACTTATATTTTCTTGTTTACGCACGAATAACTTTACTATAAAAATAATTTCTGCTATATATTATACATATATAATTTAAAAACAGAATTGCTTTAATTTTTTTTCTTTCTTTAGATATAAATTTAAAAAATAAATTATATGAAAATACCTCACTGCTAAAGAAACACAGACTCGTCGAAGTCACCGCAACTGTGGCCACCTCCGAACCGTCGAGCACCATCGAACTGCTGTCGCCACACTGCCCAGACCTTCCCCAATTCCTAACTGCAGCACAAGCAACCACAATCCTTCGAACAAAAACCCACATCCAATATCTCTTCTCCTACACACGAAGACGATCGATCCCCAGTCTTTGCATCACCAACCCACACACGCACGTGTAAACCTAGGTCGGCCTCCTTTCTCAACGCAGCCTCGATCAACTTGCCGCCCAACCCTAAAATCCATCGCGCTTCGTCTAAAAACATCAAATTTGCCAGCTACGATGTTTCACACGGCCACGACCAAGCATCGACCGCCACCATTGTGATTATGCTGTCGCTGCACTTCCTGCCCCATTGCGACCTCAGGCCTAACACCCTCTTCCCAAATATGCTAGAAATGAACAGTAGCTCCAAGCTCCACCCTGCCTCGCAATCGAGGTCGACCCAAACTGTTTGAGAACTTCAGATTAGTGCATGAAATTGAGAGTAGATTTGAAGCGACGCGTCGATCCATGGATCTATCATTCGATGGAAGTGCATCGACGGGATTGCCTATAAAGGAACGTCGAACGAGCATGGGATCGATTTCGTCGAAGTTGGAGGACGCGTTGGCACTAGTGATGAAGAGTGTGTATCTGTACTTCGATTTTAGGCAGTCAATGAAAGAGATGGTGGAAGCACGACATGTGGATGAATTTGAAAGCTTGGATGAGAATTCTTTTTTTTTTTGAATTGGGTTTTGATTCATTTTTTTTTCTCTACATTTTTTTATGTTTTCGATCACCAAGAAGGAGATAAGGCATCATGCTTTATAAAATTGGAGAACAGTGGCTTCCAGTATAAGATAGGCCGATTATAGGAGATAATAGAGTTTTGCTTTGAAGTTTTAAATGTTATACTATAATCAAAATATCTCGTTTAAAATAATTATAAATTCTGAACTCAGGTCGAGGCATGCTATTTGGGGTTCATAATGTTATATTCCTATTCTGAACGCAATGCAAATTGTTTCGAGTCCTAATTCGATCGTATGGAGAAGATAGCCTTTTGGACCAGTTAAAATATCGAACTTTCGATTTAAATTTAGCGCGTTTGCTTATCGTACGGTCACACGACAACTCCGAATGCTACAAAAATTGAAATCCGATAATAATACAATATCATGGATCCAATGGAACTGGTTTCGTCGAATTCCGAGACTGTGCCTCAGAAGGCTATTTTTAAACATCGCTTTAAATGATATAATTTCAAAACTGAATAAAGTATTTCCAAATCAAATTCTAAAGCTTCCATTAACCTCAGTATTATCAACATAAATTTTCTAAGCCATCAAATTATTTTTAATTAGCTTAAAATTGAAGATTCAAATTTTTACCCAACTTTAGTAAATTCAATTCAATAACTTAATTGTCAAATTCATATTTATAATTAAAATTCAAGTTAAACTAATCTCCAAATATTTAAAATCAATTAAATATTCCATTTCAAATGTTAAAATTTTCGGGTCGTCACGTCCTTTCCCCCTTAAAAGAATTTCATCCCGAAATTTCTAGTTAAGAAGAATGATCTTTAACCCAATTATTATTTTCCCAAAATCAAACAGTTTTACCAACTTTTTAAAACAATCTTTTTCATCAAAGATCTATTATCACCTTAACTAACCTTTGAATTTCAACTGTAAGTTTCAAACAATATTGTTTTCTTAGTCAATTCAAATTTAAATTTAAATTCAAATTTTAAATTTTAAATTTTTCTCAAAATTTTTCTCCCTAAATTTTCGAATTTTTCTGCCAGCGTCTCCTTTGCGCGGCTAGCTCGGTATGACTACAAAATGGCACCACGGGCCCCCATATTCAAAAAGAAAACGAAAAGCCAAGCGGCTAGACAAGAAAATCATCAAATTTCATACTGTAATTTATATACATAACCTTTTGTCGAGCAACTTAAATTATCTTCAGAATCAAAATCCAATTTATCCTTTGTTTTTAACACACCTGTATATCCTGATATCCATAATGTCCAATTTCAACATTCAAAAATCATTTTTGCACATTCTTTTACAAAAGTTTGAATACTTACTCCTTATACCATTTTTACTTCTCTATTGAAGTTATATATCTCTTTTCATTCAATCTTACATTTTCAATTTTCTTTGAATTCAATTCACAATTTCAATTCTATTTGGATTCAATTTATCTTCCGAATATTGAATTTTATCAATTATCTTTCATTCACAACTGACTCATCTCACTGTTTTAAATTTGTTTCTTTTACCAATTCATTACAAATTCCAATTCATTTTATCTCAAACCAAATTTTTTATTTCTTCCACTTTTATTATCTTTAGTTCACTTCGAACTAATTTTACAACTTCATTTTATTTCACATAATTCAAATTGGTTTTTAATATTCAGTTTCAATTCCAGTTTTATTCTTTTGTTCATTTCCAAAAATTTATTTTCAATTCACTAGTTTCATTTCAATACTTCGCTTTGTTTATCATAAATCAAATTCAATTCCAATTCCGGTTCTATTTACTTACAAATTCGAAATGAACTTTAACATTCAATTTCACTTTCATTTAATTTCAATTGTAAATTTATTTATTCGTTCACAACTTTATTTTCCACCTTATAAAATTATATTCCATAACTATTTTTATAAGATTCCAGAGTATTTTCAACCTTTCAAAATCATTTCTGAAATCAATTCAAATTATATTTTGAATTTCCAAAACCAAACCCACTTTGCAAACAACTTCCATTTAAAACAATTTGGCAGCAATCCCTCTCTTGGAAATTCGAAAATGAACACCGATGATGCTGCAGTCATCACCGAAGTTATTTTCCAGCGACCGAAAAGAGTTTAGTGCTTTTATCCCTTAAAAACATTTTTTCAAAACCTTTGAAATTCATTTTCAAACTAAAAAGGGATTTAATTTCCAAAATTTCAAATCCTTTCAAAAACATTTTTCCAATATTCCTTTGGAATTCTATTTCAAATTATAAATCACATTTGCAATTTATATTTATAAATTCCATTTGTATATAAATTTATTTCTTAGCTGTTTGTTATCATTTCAATTTCTTATTCAACAATAATGATAATACTTCAATATTATCACTTCCTAACAAACAAGCAGCCATATATTACTATAATAATTTATGGAAAATTAGTTCCTTCATATACGAAAATAGTTTGGGTAAAATTATTTCGTTTACCTTAATTTGAAAACAATATTGTGTCGATTTATCTTGTTTAAGAGTTTAGAAACCCTTATCGATACAGTTAGCCAAACTGCACTGATCAGAATATATAAACAATCAACAGATAAGTCAACATGATACAAAATAATTTTTTTTATATTCACTAACAAATACGCGCTCATATCTATTATTACACTCAGACTCATTCTAGAGTACTATTGACTCTATCTCTAATGAGTAACACCCAACAGAGCCAAGGTTGTCGCTTAACCAAATATTTTGATACCACATGTAAAGGCCCGCAAATCCGTACCCCTTTTGAGCTGGCAAAATTCCACAACAATTTATCCCAAAGTGGAACAAATGTACGAGTCTTCGGGTTTAAAGAAGACAGAGGTAGAAGAAGAAACATAAACAATAAACAAATCTCACAATTCACAGCGGAACAACATATAATAGATAAATGAATATCTTTAAAACAAAGCACTATATCAGTTTCTACATCACATTATCAGAGTTTACATGACACAATACAAACGATGGCAGTTATAGCAACTTGTGTACAATAAAATTTGATTTGCACTAATCCAGGCGCAACAGATACTACATAGTATAAGTGGTACGTCTCGCCATCCAGCTTGCCTCCAGATCTCCATAACAACTTCTTGACTTCGCTCCCGAATAACTGATAACCTGACTCTAGGATGCCCGTGTGGAAAATTGTGGGCACCCATAGTTTAGAAAGGAAACAATAAACTACAGGTCAGTCGTGGGACTGGTGTGAGGTCTGAAAAACAGTTATTTTCACAAAGAAAAGAAAAGATATCCGCTATGCTTTTGGAAAATGAAACTACCATAAGGCCTCCCGCCACACACACAATGCAAACGCAGAATTGGAGGAGATTTCTCCTTATGATAGTCAAACATGCTTAATACACAAAATCTTTTATTATTATTATTATTAGTGCATAGTGTAGAAAACATTTCGAAAGTATAATATTAATCTTATCCAGCATACAACCATTATTGTATGCCTACTATAGCTACCATGTTCAATAGTAGGTTACCACCACATTCCATGGCAGGTTATACAACTAAAACCGTACAGGGCGCGTATTGTTTCTTTGGATTTTCAACAAATGGTCAGGCTAAGGAACTTCCTACTACCACATGGGTATGCCTCTGGAGTGACGCCTCGAGAACCTACCCGACCCTCTGCCAACACAAGGCTGGTTACCCCCTTCCCGGGGAGTAAAACCTAAGATATGCCACCCCCGGGCGTTTGCGACCTTTATTCGAGGATCCTCTACACCAACAACCACAAAGAAAAGTATTTGCAATAACCACATAGGTCAAATAGCAGGGCTCCATACCTGATACCACCCTTTTCCGGAAGGAATGGACATACCCTAGGGGAGCTACCCTTGAAACCTTGCCGCATCTTTCCTGTTTCGACCATTACTGGTTTGTGAGGCTCGATGAGGTCTCGTCCACAATGCTACGCTTTTCACAAAGTCATGCTTTGATCAACAAATGATCAGCAGCACTTCGTATGCCATATTATCAAATTGGGAAAGTATCACTAGCAACCATTAACTACATAACCTCTGAGCTCGTACGTCTCAGTGAAGGGTGTTAAGCTAAGAGAATAAATTCTCCGCCACCAACAGAAATGTATTTGATAGAAACCAGCTTTACATCTCAAAGTGTAACGCCAGACATGCATCCATACAAGTCCGTTCCGGGATCGAATTGGACCGAAGGCACTGCAAAGAAGGCCTTGCAAATTTGGGTATTCACTAATCACGTCCGAAATCCCATCACAAAAGGTGATAAAATCTCTATACCGGAGTAACCCGATGCAGAGACATTCGACATGTAATCCTTTCATTTTTGAAAATACCCGGTCTTCAACACCATCTTCAAATGCAATCCCATTTCGTCGTATCATTATTCGAAATGGGTTTTATGACACAAGGTCCTCTCCCAGCTAATCCGAATAATGAGCGCTTATTTTAAAAATAAGTGTTATATACAAATTTCAAACAAATCACAACAAATTTGAACTTTGATCCTTTTAAACAAAAGATCAATCACAATCACAAAGGTTTGATGTGGTTTTCGGATATCCATTTGGAATCCGACCCTCGGTCGCATCGAAATTCAAATGCAATTAAAAAGGCCAATATTAAAAGTCGGTTATTTAACTATCAATCATCACTCACAACAATTGCTAAATTTCAAATAATTTTTCCCCGATTATTATTTTCAAAATATCTTCGCAAGATATAATTTTAACACTTCAACACTTTAAAAACAAATTCCAATTCAATTTCCATATTTCAATCTTTTGAAAACAAATTTCAAATCATTGCCCTTACGTGGAACATATTTTCAAATATTTATACATTTCCACTGGAAATCTGCCGAGTTAAAATAATTCAAATCACTTATTCAAAATATTCTTGGAACATTTAAAATAAAACCATCTTAAATACTTACTGTTTTCCCTGCATTTTAGCCTACAATGATTTCAAAGTATCTTATGGTACCAAAAATATATTCGGCTAAATTTTAGCCTACAATGATTTCAATCACAATATAATCACACACAGATTATAAATAAACAAACACGCACCATATGAAACAAAGTCAAATATTTGAGGAATTCAATTGGATCCCTCCAACCTGTTTTCCCTGCATCCACAGACGTTAGCACAATAATTAAATACTACTCCTACTTCGATGTGGTATATCGCGATATATGGGATTTATAAAATATCATCTGCTACTATACGGTGCATAGGGTCTCATCCGCTATATAATGCGGGAAATCAACAACTTCAAATACATATATAATACCAATTCCAGTTCGTGGTGGAATATCGCGGTATATGGGTTTAATATAATATCATCCACTATTATGCAGCGCATATGGTCTATTTCAAAACAAATAATAACAACCATCATCCAAGCACACAATCAACAATTTTAAATTTAACTATTTAAAATTAAATCAGAAAAAATATTTGATTGAGTGAGAAGATCCCACCTTGCTTTTATTTTGCAATTCCATTTCCATTCCAGCTTGTTTTCTTTCAGAAATTGACCTTGTATAAATAATTATATAATTTATTAATATTCGAATAAATCAAATAATTAAATTCCTGTTGGATAAATTTAATTAACCAATGATTTTAATTTCAAAATTAAAATTTGATTTTGAACTAATTTCTTTTTAACAAATTCATTCAACTAAAAATTAAATTTTAAAACCAAATTTCTTTTGAAATCCTCATAAATTTTTATAAAATATATAGATCCAAAAATCCACTTATATTTTCTTGTTTATGCACGAATAACTTTATTATAAAAATAATCTCTGCTATATATTATACATATACAAATTTAAAAACAGAATTGCTTTAATTTTTTTTCTGTACATATAAATTTAATAAATAAATTATACGAAAATACCTCACTGCTAAAGAAAACACAGACTCGTCGAAGTCACCGCAACTGTGGCCACCTCCAACCGCCGAGCACCATCGAACTATTGTCGCCACACTACCCAGACCTTCCCCAATTCCTAACTGTAGCACAAGCCACCATAGTCCTTCGAACAAAAACCCACATTCAATATCTCTTCTCCTCCTCCACGCGAAGACGATCGATCCCCAGTCTTTGCATCACCAACCCACACACGCACGTGTAAACCTAGATCGGCCTCCTTTCTCATCGCAGCCTCGATCAACTCACCCCCCAACCCTAAAACCCATCACACTTCGTCTAAAAACATCGACTTCGCCAGCTACGCTACTTCACACAGCCACGACCAAGCATTGACCGCCACCATTGTGATTATGCTGTCGCTGCACTTCCTACCCCATTGCGACCTCAGGCCTAACACCCTCTTTCCAAATATGCTAGAACATGAACAGTAGCTCCAAGCTCCACCCTGCCTCGCAATCGAGTTTGAGAACTTCAGATCAGTGCATGAAATTGAGAGCAGCTTTGAATCGACGCGTTGATCCGCGAATCTATCATCCGATGGAAGTGCATCGACGGGATCGCCTACGAAGGATCGTCGAGCGAGCATGGGATCGATTTTGTCGAAGTTGGAGGACGCATTGCCGCTAGTGACGGAGAGTGTGAATCTGTACTTCGATTTTAGGAAGTCGATGAAAGAGATGGAGGAATCATGGCATGTGGATGGATTTGAAAGCTTGGATGGGAATTCTTTTTTTTTTTGAACTGGGTTTTGATTCATTTTTTTCTCTATATTTTTTTATGTTTTCGATCACCAAGAAGGAGATAAGGCATCGTGCTTTATAAGATTGGAGAATAGTGGATTCTATTATAAGATAGCCTATTATAGGAGATAATAGAGTTTGACTTTGAAGTTTTAAATGTTATACTATAATCGAAATATCTCGTTTAAAATAATTAAAAATTCTGAACTCCTATCGAGACGTGCTATTTGGCGTTCATAATGTTATATCCCTATTCTGAACACAATGGAAAAGGTTTCGAGTCCTAATTCGATCGTATGGAGAAGATAGCTTTTTGGACTAGCTAAAATATCAAACTTCGATTTAAATTTAGTGCGTTTGCTTATCGTACGGCCACACAACAACTCCGAATGCTACGAAAATTAAAATCCGATAATAATACAATATCACGGATCCAATGGAGCTAGTTTCGTCAAATTCCAAGATTGTGCCTCGGAAGGTTATTTTTAAACATCGCTTTAAACGATATAATTTCGAAACTGAATAAAGTATTTCCAAATCAAATTCTGAAGCTTCTACTAACCTCAGTATTATGAACATAAATTTTCTAAGCCATCAAATTATTTTTAATTAGCTTAAAATTGAAGATTCAAATTTTTACCCAACTTCAGTAAATTAAATTCAATAATTTAATTGTCAAATTCATATGTACAATTAAAATTCAAGTTAAACTAATCTCCAAATATTTAAAATCAATTAAATATTCCATTTCAAATGTTAAAAATTTCCGGGTTGTCACAGGTTGTGCGTGAGATCTCAATAAAAAGGGTTGCAAAGCAACCTAGGTGATGACATATTTGGCACTATCCAGTCAGGGGTAAGTCGGCTTGTGTTGGCAGGGTATCCGACGAGGTCCTCGGTATATTTTTTAGATGTGTACCGTGATAGGTGGTACCCCGGTGCCTTATCATAATATGTAATCCAATCTCCAACCTTTACAGTTTTGATTGTAGAATCTAGTATGCTAGAATTTAATTAATGTAACAACGGCTATGATTAATGAGTATTTGTACTCTAGACATTATTATAGTATCGTTGGATTTCTATAAAAAAAATTGGGTTATCGTAAGGTAAAAACCCATCCGTGTTTATGTGTGGCGTGGACTTATGAGATACCTTTGATTTTAAAAGGGTTTTAAACATAATAATTCAGTTGTTTGAGTTTACCCACACCAGACTCATGTCTGATCCGTTGTTTATTTTCTTTCCTTAAAACTCTTGGGTGCTCAAATTTTTATGGGCAGCTAAGTAGTTGAGGTTTCCTATGGATGCATCTTGGAGGAGCTTGGAGCAGGAAGCTTCATCGATAGCTAGTTATTATATTATTTCCGCTGTATTGTAGGTATCTTATATCAAGGGATAGACTGTTATAACTGTCCAAAGTAGAGTTTTATTAGTATGACTCTGATGTATCATTTTTGAAATGGCTTTGTAAGAAATTATGTTGATTAATATATATTATTCCTTTGTGTTGTGAGATTCTATGATTATTTAGTGTCTTCTTTCTTTCCATTAACGATCGGTCTTTTTGGTACTTAAATGCTTGACATAAAATATGGTGGACGTATTAGTGTTAATTTTCATGGGTCAAAACTACGTTCATTGCATTTGGTATTAGAGCGCAAGGTTAAGCATGAAAATTGGCTTTGGTGGGTATCTATTAAGAAATAAGGTAATAAAATGCCTTACTTTGAGTTTGAGTGTATTATATAAGAGCGCGTATTTGTTAGTGATATAAATATTTTTGTATTATGTTGATTTATCAATTAAGTGGCTTATGAATTCTAGTCGACACAAAAGGTACATCCGTATCGATAGGGGTTTCTAAGCATTTGAGTCAGGCAAATAAAAATTGTATTATTTTGGAAATTGGGCAAGTGAAATAATTTTACCCAAATATATATTTTACATATAAAAGAATGATTTTCAAAAATAGTATGGTATTTTTGAGGAGTTGTTTGCTAAGAGATAATAATATTTTATTATTATCATGTAGGGCTATTTAGTCGTGCTCGTCCAGTTTGAGCATTGACTATTATTAGAGCGTATAGATTGCTTTCCTTTTTAAGATTCAGGTTGGGTAAGTAGAAATAGGAATAACATTGAAGCGAACACCTTATGAATTAAGTTTCACAATTTGTCTATAATGTGTTCGATTGATAATGTTGGCTTAAAATTGGGTTTAATATAAGGTGTTTATTAAAAAGAAACATTTTGGTTGATTTATAAATCATAATTTTAAAATATATTTTGAAATTAGATGAATTTTCAAATAATTTAAATCCCGATGCTTTTGGAGAATGGTTTGCAAGGTTTAGGAAAAATAGAAAAAAGTTTACTTAAAAATACTTTGAGGTATAAATATTCTAAGAAAAAAGGGATTTGAGAGTAAGATTTATCTTTGGACAGTTTGGAAAATGAGTCGCAATATGTTTTGTGATGATCTGAATAATCTTCAAGTGGCAATCGAATGTTTGCTTAGGCAAATGTGATAACACACTTAGTAATTTATTCCGTTTGTCATTGTACGATCGAAACAAGCTCGAATCCGAATGAATCTAAAGAAAGTGGATGATAAATATTATGTTAAAATCGATTTAGTTGGAAATATATATATATATATATATATATAGTATTTTTTTTTCAAAAAGGGATTTGAAAAAGAAAAAGTATTTTTATGATTAACTAGTTCGAGTGACTTGAAAGTGACTAAAAATGGGAAAGGGATGTGTTCGGATGGTAAACACTTCACTTGAGTATAACCCTCTAGGTAAGGAGATATATGATACTATTTGGTAGTACTCAGTTTCTTGATATCATTTTGGTGTTACTCGGGCTATATGTATATTTTCCACGGGTTAAAGATAAAGTATCATTTTAACAGATTTTGAAATAAAACTTGGGCATTTTGGCTCATAAGTTTCCAAAATGATAAGGTATCTTCATTTTAAATGGGTTAATTAATGAGGTTAAACTAAATTTTATAAGAAGGTACAATAAACTTGGTTTCATTTAACAGTGTCTTTTGATTTTAACATCTACAAAGTGAAAAATTATTTGATGTTATTGGGCCAGCTAATAAATGTCATTACCTTGGTGTCTAAGAAAAGGACTCTAGGATAGAGTTTGGATACCAGCATCCTACTCTTCTTAGCTACTTACCAGACCGATTGGGTAATGATGTTTGATTGGTTGACTCAGTGTTGAGACCCAAATTATTTTGGGCCTACAATCTGAATAGTTAAAAATTTAATAGAATTAATAATCATATGTTTTTTATACTCTTAGGATGTAGAAGAGTATTATACAAATTTAATAAATTAAAGTAATTTATGAAAAAGTTTCATAAATAAGTTGTGTCGTTTTAAAGTGTTGAACCTTAGTTGAAGTTTCAATAAAATGTTCTATAAATCATTTTGGGAGGGTAAAAAGTAATTGGGTAGTAAGAACCTTTAAATAAGTACGTAAGTTGTACGTAGATCCTTCCTCCTTTTCATATAGTTCTTGATCCAAAATTCGAGCACATGACTTCGAGGTGTTTCACACCATTCCGAATAAGGATATATTACTCGATTTTTGATGACAAGCACTTGATGAGAATTTTTGATACGGGACAAATGTTTTCTATCATAATTACAACCGAGGTTCCAAAACAAGGAGCTTAATCAGAGTATGCAATAGAAAATCGGGTGAGCAATACTAGCTTAAAAGTGAAGTTATGTATTCGAGTAGTGATCGAATAATATTTTTGTATAAGAATGATTAATGTACATCATACAAATTGGTATATAGTGTTAAGTATTTTCAAGGATAGATTGAGGTGTAATTTCGAGGACGAAACTTTTTTACGGAGGGAGAGTGTGACGACCCAGAATTTTCACTCCTTTGAATAGTGAATATTTAGTTAATTTTAAATACTGGATGTATAGGTTTTATAACGAAAATAAAACTCTTTTAAATAAAAAATAATGATGATGAAATAGTTTTCAAAATTTTTTACAAAAATATTTGGTTTGAAGAAAAATCGAAAATGGGACCGAAATTCGTTTTTAGAATTTTTTGACCGTTGAATAAAAGTTGCCAAAAACATTGTGATCAAAATAGCATATGTATATACATTCATTTATAATTAAAATTAGTATTTCATTTCACATGTATATATATGTATTCACTTAAATATCATATATATACAAGCAAGATAAGTTTTCTTTGATTTAAAAATATATATTTATTTAAATGTAAAGATGCTTAGGAAAACATATGTAGACATAAGTACTTTTATGCATTAAATGCATGTTGGCTTAGAAATGTAAGGAGGGGACAAGGTGGTGAGGTGGTGAAAGTTGGATGGAGGGAAAAGGACAAGGGTGCTTAGGTAATTCTTGTTTTTCTCTTATTTATAAATAGTCTTTCCTTCCTCACATTTTACCTCCTCTGCCTTCTATCCTATCTTCCACATTTCCGACCCAAATGGAGACTTTATTTTTTTCAAACCATATGAAATTCCAATATCTACAATTTTTGTTTGTATCATATTTTCAAAATTTGAGTGTAGCTATGTCAAAAATGCATTTCTTCCGGACATGTTTTTGGACTCAGAGATCCAAGTCAGAAAATATTCCTTCTTATTTAGGCCATATCTTCCTCAAAAGTAATTGAAATTAAGCGTTTCCTTTCTTGAAAGAATAGATAAAATAATTTCCCAAAAAATTTCTATTAACCACTTTTTCAAAATTCGAGAAAAACATCTCCAAAAATCAAGGGGAAGTTGACCTATTTTCGAGTGGATTTTGTGGTTTTCAAAGCTTTTCGAATTCCAAAATATATCAAGTCTTTAAAGGACTTTTGTGAGTAAATTATTTAAATTTGGGGAAATTTTTACCTTTATATGTATTTAGTATTGGATGGTTAATTAAGTTGGTTGATTGGTTGGAATATTATATGGCTTGAACATATGTATATGTTGCTAGTTGTGGTTTGGATATTGACTTGTGAATCGAAAGCTAAAACTTTGTTTTCATTATAAAGATGTGATTTTTGGGTTTGTGCTATGATAATGATATGTTTATGAATTTTTAGGCATATGCATGTGATGTGATGCTAAGGAAGTGGACACTTTGATAGGGTATTGACGATTGGATTTCTTTGTGGAAAAACTAGTGTTTGGTTTAAATGAAATTGAAAATCATTTCAAAGTTCATAACTTTTTTTTCTTATGAAAAATCTTATGCTATGTTTATGATAAGTTTGTAAATATTTAAGTATTAAAGGTTTGAATGAGGAAAGTCAAAACATTTTCAGGTTATGGTGTTCATAGCGATAGTAGCTATGGGTGCAGTTTCGATTAAAAAGTTAGATTTTTTTTAAAATTTTGTTTTCATACTTAAAAGTGTCTTTAAAATGTTTTATAAACTTAATGATGGTGTTTTAGAAAGTTAATTAATAATTTAATAATTAATTTTTAATTAATTAAGTTTTGATAATTAATACTTAATTAGTATTAAACATGATTTATTAATTATAATTAAGTGAAGATTAACTATTAATTAATTATGTTTTAAAAGTAAGATTAATTTTAATTAATTTTTTATTAAGAAAGATTGATTTTAAATTAATTATGAGTTAAATACAAGATTTATTTTTAATTAATTATTAATCAAATATAAGGTAAATTATTTATTTAATTAATTAATCAATTGTTAACTATTTTTAATGATAAATTAATTAAGGTTTACTTTTAAAGTAAATTATTTATTAACGGTTTAATTTATTATTTAAGTTTTAATCAAAATATTAATTAATTAATTAATATTTAATTGTTAATGATGGTTTAGTTAATTTTTAAGTAATTAATAAAGGATTAAATAGGTTTAATTAATAGATAATAATTATTTAATTATTTAATTAAATTAAATTAAGATTAAATTAAGATGAATTATAAATTAAATAAGGATTTAACTTATATTTAATTATTTTGAAAAGAGTTTTAAAGTCCTAACTCCTTTGTTTTTCTAAGAATCAAACTGTTCTAAAGGAATTTCTTTTTCAAAGATGGTTTTGAATTCAAGAGATTCTAGTGTCGATACTATTAAGAAACCATATAACTGTGAATTAGTTATAATATAGATTGTTTGATTGTTTGTACATATGTTAACAAAATAAATTCCCGTTCTGCTATAAATTAATTGGATTGTTTGGACATCTATTTAACATGAAAAATCACCATCCTACTGTTATGTTCTATGGACATGTTTAGACTGTTTATTTTATATTGACATATTATTCCCTGGTTTGGATATGAAGTGCATTTACATATATGTTGACTTTTGAAAATAAATTACTGGATGACTTAAAAATGAAATTGGAATAAAATGGTAACCTAAATTAGTACCATGGGGATTGATAAGCCATTTTTTGAATTTATGAAGTATGATTTTGAATTAACTTCGATTCTTTAATCAACCCGGGCTTTTAAAGTTATAAATGACTTTCACATTATATAATTTTATAAAGGTATTTATAAATAATAACTTGTTTAAATAAACGGGTTTATTTAAAGTGAATTAAAATGAGATTTTGTAAATGATATTTTGTAATGACAAAGATATTTTATAAAGGAAATTTTAGAAAGTATTTTATAGATAGAAATAGATTTTATAAATCATTTTAGAGATTTTAAAAAGAAGTTAAATCTAGTTTGAAGATTTATAAGAAGATTTGAAATATGAAATGAACTTATGAAAATAATTTTCATAAGGGATAAGTGAATGAGTTTTATAAAGTGAATGGTTTTATAGTAAGTGGTGTTTTGAAAAGGAAATTTCTTGGCCATTTAGTATGGAATTTGGAAGAAGGAAGATTTTTTAAAGTTTGGTAAATATACTTATACTATTGAGATAAGTATATAAATGTTTTCTTTCAAGCATAAAAGAAATGTAAAAGATTTTGGGAATAGTATTTTAAAAAGATATTTCAACCATATTTTGCAAAGTGTTTTAATTAATTAAAGATTAATTAATAAAGGCTTAGTGGATCCTATATGGAATCAAATCAATGTTGAATGATTGTTTATTTGATAATTAAATAACCGACTATCAAATATGGACCTAAACGTAACTTTGAAAATATCTAGGAGAAACATGTGAGTTATATGGCACAGTCATCCCTAATGATGTTGTACTGCGCGTATAAATCTCGTTTCATTCTTCTAGGATAAATGTTAAGGAAATCCATGCACAAAAGGTTAGGAGGTGAACTCCGCTCTTATCTTTGTATTTTAATTTCCTTAAGAACCGGGGTTGAGTTTGTTGGAAGGTATCGAAAGTTGTTTCGAAGAGACTGGGAATAGATCTATTATCCGAAAACCATATCGATCCAACTCAAGCGTTTCAAACCGATGACATCTTGAAGAATATGAAATCGAAGACGGATCATTGAAGTGCAAGGTCTGCTTGCTAGTAGTCTTGGGGGTGACTCAAAAATGGATGTAGTAGAAGTAGTGCCTTCGGTTTGTCCTTATCCTAGACAGCTTGTATGGATGAATGTTGGCATTGCATTACTTCTTGGAAGGCAATGTTAGCATTCCAAGTGGGATTGCTATTCAAATGGTAAGCGTAGCTTCAAGCCTCATCAACCGGTAATGACTAAAATCAGGAGAGATGCGGCAAGGCAAAGTGGGTCGCTCCCATTAGTGTGTGTCATTACCTTTCTAGACACATCTACATATTTATGGATTGACTGTGCATGAGATCTCAATAAAAAGGGTTGCAAAGCAACAAGGGTGATGACATATTCGGTACTATCCAGTTAGGGATAAGCCAGTCTTATGTTGGCAGGGTATTCCTACGAGGTCCTCAGTACATTTTCTAAACGTGTACCGTGATAGGTGGTACCCCGGTGCCTTGTCATAGTATGTAATCCAATCTCCAATACGTGCCTTTATGTTTTTGATTGTAGAACCTAGTATGCTGGAATTTAATTAATGTAACATTTTCGGCTATGATTAATAAGTATTTGTACTCTAGGCATTATTGTAATATCATTAGATCTTCTATAAAAATGTATCGTAAGGTAAAAACCCATCCATGTTTATATGCAGCGTGGTCTTACAAGACGTCTTTGTTTTTAAAAGGATTTTAAACATAATAATTCAGTTGTTAGAGTTTACTCACACCAGACCATGTCTTACCCAGAGTTTATTTTCTTACCCTAAAACTCTTGGATGCTCAATTTTTTATGGGCAACCAAATAGTTCAGGTTTCCTACGGATGCATCTTGGAGGAGCTTGGAGGAGGAGGCTTCGTCGATAGCTAGTTATTATCTTGTTTCCACTTTGTTTTATGTATCTTGTATCAGTTAGGTAGGGATGGGCTGTTATAACTATCCAAAGGCAGATTTTATTAGCACGATAGTGATGTATCATTTTTGAAATGGATCTGTAAAGAATTATGTTGACTAATATATGTTATTCTGTTGCATTTTGAGATTCTGTGATTGTTTAGTTTCTTCTTATCTTCCATCTTCTTTCTTTCCACTAAGGATCGATATATCCGGTACTTGAATGCTCGACATGAAATACAGTGGACGTATTGATGTCAATTTTCATTGGTCGAAAACTATGTTCGTTACACTCATATTGGGTTCTTAATTTTTCCCAAGCATCTTTAAATGAGAATTTGCCTTTATCCCATTCCTCGTAATCCTCTCCGCTATTAGTATAGATATTTACTTATTTGATAGAAGCTTCTAATTCTCTTGTTTCAGGGAAAATTGATGGGTTCATTTGTTTATTTCTTATAATACTGCTCACCTTATTATCAGCTATCCCATTGGTTTCAACTCTATCCCATCCCAATAAATCTACCATTAATTTGTTATTAATCCATGGATAAAACCATAAAGTGGTGGCTTCACCATTAGAAATAATTCTTCTAATGTAAAGTATACATTTCTCTCTATCTTTTAGCATAGTTTTCCAAATGGAAGAGCTATTATTGTCTATATTCATAGTCCAATTTTTTTTTTATTCAAGCCATATTTGTTATGAAGCTATTTAGACGACATGTTAATTTTACTCATATAATTTTCATATCTGTCGTGTTTTAGATCAATAAAGTTTTTTAGACCTATTCCACCCTCTTTTTTAGGCCTACAGTCACATCCCATGTTATTTCACGAAATTTCCCACCACGGAAAATGTCTGCACACATTTTATTAATTTTCCTAATAGAAGCAATGGGAATTTGATATATCATCAATCGGTATAAAATCATAGGGGTAATGACCGAATGAATAAGTTCTACTCTACCAGCAGTTGATAGTAATTTGTTGTCCCAGTTCTCCATTCTTTCTTTAACTTCACATAGGAGATTCCTGCAATAAGAATAATGAAGATAATTAGAGGATAAAAAAACTCCCAAGCATTTAAATGGTAAAGAATCTTCTTCTACTTTCAAAATGCTTTTAGTCGGAGTTCTATTTCTACAACAATTACTGAAATAAAATTTGGATTTATTCAGATTAATATTCAACCCTACGTTGGATCTAAGGTGATTAAAAATGTCTAGTAAATTGGTACACATTTCTCAACTGCTTTACTAAAAATCATTAAATCATCTGCATTAAGTAGATGAGAAATTGTAGAGAAGATTTTTTTTATCGGTTTTAACTTTCCTTCATTGGTATGCTTTCCAAAAGAATGGTAAAGTATTCCATAGCTATGCAAAAGAGAAATGGAGAGATAGGGTCCCCTTGTCTAATTCTACAATTGCTAACAAACAAACTTGCAGGTATCCCTAGACTTAGAATATAAAGTAATACATTCTCTGATAAGATTAATCATTTTCAAGGGGAATCCCATCATTTTAAATATATAGCAAATGAAGAATCTATTAATCCGATTATAGGCTTTTTGTAAATCAATTTTCATATACAAAAATTATCTGAACCCTTTCCTTTGAAGCTCCTGAGCGGTTCATGCACCAAAAGTATGTTTTTAGCAATGTATCTCCCTTGTATGAATGCCTATTGATTTTCTAAAATTTAAAAAGGAAGCTGACATTTAATTATATTACTGATTATTTATGAAATAATTTTGTAATACATATTAAACCAAGTTATAAAACATTAACAAGAAATAGAATTAGACTTAACTTTTTCCGAGACAAGTGCTATAAATGTATGATTAACTCCCTTTACCAATTTGCATGTCTCAAAAACTTCCTTAATAGCCTCAACCAAAATATCTTTGATTTTGTCCCAATTATTGCCAAACATTTATCCAAAAAAGCGCCAAATATTGCAATATCTAAAAAGAAAACCCTTAATATTGTTGTGAAGAGGTTGAAGTCTGACCATGATGGGGTTATGATCACGGGAATAATTTGAAAGAGTAATTGAAACAAATTGGGGGAAAAGGTTAAGCAATAAGTTGTTCGTTAAAACTCTGTCTAACTTAGCATCCATTTCACTTTTCCTCCAAGTAAATTTAAAACCTTGTAATTTCGTATCTACTAGACTAGATGCCATTAGAAAATTATTAAAACCTCTCAAGTGAGTAAAAGGAATTGCTCGACCACACTTTTTCATTAGCATTTAAGGCATTATTAAAATCCCCTAATAGTATTAGAGGCTTATCTATCGAGTTGATTTCTTTGCTTAAGCAGGCCCACAACATTTCTCTATCTTTGAAAAAGTTACTAGTGTTAATGAATGAAATACGAAATTCACAACTTCACTTATTATACACATTACAACTAATGTGTTGTTTGCTTATAGAAAAAATTTGAAGATCCTAAACTATTGAGTCCCAGCAAATCAAAATTCTATCTTTCGCACTAGTATCGTTATTACGAATTAACTTCCAATTAGTTGGTAATCGAAATTTGTCTATACCTTTTATTGTTAGTTTATTTTCCAATAGACTAACTATATTAGGTTTATGATACGTTTGGAATTTTATTATATCATTATATCTATTATCTGAGTTCATACCCCTAACATTCTAGCTTAAAATAGCTATTCATTTCTCGTACGGCTCCTTATGCTGTCTCTTTTAGGAGGAGCAATAACAACGGTTTTTTTATTACTATCCCTTTTCGTTTTTCCAATTTTATAATCTGGATTATCAATGACATATCCTAAAAAATCATTGTCTGGCTCGTTAATATTTGGATTGGCCTCAATAGCATTAACTATATTTTCAATAAATATATTTTCCTCTCAAAAGTATCATCTTCCAATTCATCTAGTATATATGAATTATCAGATTTTTCAGAAAATATAACTTCGCTATCACCTATTATTCCCCTAAGTTCAACTAGAAGTATTAGCTCCAATTTTTGCGACAGAGGCCACATATTTAGTATTGTCTTGGACTGCAAGTATTTCCTATTGTTTACTCTTGAGTGTTCGCTCATCTACCAAGTTCGTTGTATTCAATGTGTTATCAACTAACTAGTCTGTAAATCTAGCCTTAACTTCGTTAGTATTCGCTTCAAAAATGGGGCCATGTGCTTTTGCTTTCACCGACTTTGTAAGAAAATCATTAACTTCCATGCAACCATTTGCATTTGCTATACCAGTTCCTATCTGTGCTTTAGTTTCATGTTTGGCCTTGACAACTAAATCCCCATATTTGTTTTCGTTCATTTTCGCCTATTGTAGTTGATTATTCACTTCAGTCGTGCATGTTACCTATCACCTTAGCCTATTTTTCATCATCAATCATCTCAGTCATGCACACATGCTCCACTGCAGCATCATATTGCTCTACCATGTCACCTTAATCCCCTTCCCCTGTTCGGAAACACTTGAACACACATTTAAGACATGCACATTTGCTCACATGACATCATATCCTTAACCTTGATTCCATAGGACAGTTAGCATTTGTCACCTTTTCTTCTACCCTGTCAACCATATTTCCTACATTTAGTTTAGCCTCATCTACTGAACCCCCTTGTAATTTTTTTACACCTCCTCATGTTCAGTATTCTTCCTTTGATTTGCTACATTAATTTGCAAAGCAGGGCCATTTATATCAAATACACATTGATTTGCATCTTCACATTTTTCTAGAACATTGAAATCCTAACATTTTGTTGGACCGCACAGCATTCATCTAGGACTTCATAGAATATATTTTTAGTTTCTGAATCAATCTCTATAGATGTTGGCTCTATGAACTGATTTTTCCCTTTTATCGAATCGCCCACTTTGGAAACTGCCTCTTCATTATTGGGAGGGGGCTGTTATCTTCAATGACTTTGCCCATCATTATTCTTTGTACGCATTCTAAAAGTATGTCCTCTGCCGTTTTTATGATCTCCTTATTTAGGCTAATTCCCTATCAATATCCGTGAAAGATGGTTTACGTAACGACCCGTATTTAATGCATCGAAGGGTCATAAAATCTTTTTATTCTAATCGTATAAGATCATATGATTGTATAATTGTGGGATATGACTCTTAGCGATATTTTATACACCTATGATTTTTCCTGAATTTAAATGTGACCATTTTGACCTTGAAAATCGTTTTTGTGCCATAATTTTTGATAGGAGTCGAATTAGCGTCTCAAATCAGTTCCATTGCTTTAGAATGTTTGTTTCTCATTTTATAAAGTGGTCATAACTGAAAATGGACTTACAGTTAGAAAGTTATGGATGTTATAATTTTTAACACCTACTGGACAGAATTAGTGTGTAATTAATTAAGCCCGTCAGTTGACATATTAGTCTAATTAGAGATGACTATAAATAAGGGCTGTAGGAGTCAAATTAGAACTTTTCCCTCTCATTCCATGTCAAGTCTGAACCCTGATTAGACATAGATTCATCCTAATTCATCCAAATTGCACTCTAAATCAAACTAGATTGTGGATTAGAGATTAGATCCTCAATTAGAAAATATAGATCATTGATTTACTTGATTTGGAGTGCTATTCTTCATTGTTTAGATTAGAACTACATATAACTTGGTTTGAATTTGGTATTTGGTAGTGGTTTATACCTTTTCACTGTACTATGCATGTGTATATAGTAGAAGTATAGGATTTAACATGCTTTAAATTGATTTTTGGCAATAAAAAACTTTTCTAACTCTACTGACATGTTAATCCATCCATATGATATAGATTGATTAGAAATAACCTTTATTTATGATCGTATTTCATGCTTTATGCATATCTATGTTAGAAATTGACTCGTTTATCTTTTTTTAATGGATTGAAAATTTGATTGGATGAAAATTGCTTATTGCTGTATGTTTGGATGTTATGATTTGATATTGTTTGCTAGTGTTGTGATTGCATATAATGTTAGGTTGGAGAATTGAGCAAATAGCAGAAAAAATTGGTCGGAATTGGATGAAACTTGACGAATAGGTTCTAGAGGATAGCAGGAGGCTATGGAATAACTTACACTTTGATTAGATGAAAGGTGATAATTCAGACCCGAGTCAAGGCGATGGGCCAGACCCGACTTATGGTAGTAGCTCATGAGTTATGGTCGACTTGATGGCTTGGAAGAGCATGGATAATAGAGGCTGTTTAAGGCAAGGTTTTGGAAGATTGGCTAAGTGCTTGAGTTTCTAACAAGTCATCAGGTTGGCAATGAGTTATTAAGTTAGATTGGCGACGAGTTATAAGAGTTGGTTGGAATTGGATGAAACTTGAAGGAGAGGCTAAGGAGCATACTAGGAGCCTACATATTAACTTGCAAGTCAATAAGAGTTGAAGTCCTAACCCGGGGCCGAATTATGGGATGAGTCGGTAATTAGTTATCAAAGGGAGGTATATAACTCAATGGTTGGCATGGATGGATAGAGCTTGGCTAGATGGGATGTTATGTAGCAAGGTGCATGGTATTTGGCTAAGGACTGGATGTTATACTAAGTTATCCTTAGAACTTAATGATGAAGCTTTGGATTAGGGGCCAAGTCATCAAGGAAGGATGAGTCGAGGTCTAAAACACTTGAAGAAGTGTAGTAGAGGCATGGAAGAAAACCTAGCATCTCATTGGGTAATTATATAAATAAGCATCGAGTTATGTCTATAACTCTGTACCAGTTATCAAGGTGCCAAGGTGGAAGGTGGAACTTCTAAGGATTGATGTAGAGGTTCTATAGATCATGCTGGAGGTGATGGATCGTTCGTATCAGGTTAGATGACGATGTAATAGCATGATGGAAAGCCATGGTCTTCGGATGTTGGATCGTGTTGGGAGTATGTTCCAAAGATAGCGGCTCGTAAATGAAGAAGCCATATGATCGAGGAATGTGGAAGGGTTCCACATGAATAATGGAAAATGGGTTGAGAAAGAAGGGCTTGGTATCTAAATGGAGCAAAGGTGGGCTCACATATATGTGCTAAGGAATCATTGATGCTCGAAGAGTTTTCTATTGTACTCGAAGTAGGGGTATTGTAAGTGAGTACGTCCATGGATCAATAGAGGGGCTTGTATACCTTGGACCTGTAACTTTGTGTCTAGTGTCCTGCTTTGGGCTGAGAGATACGAGAGTACAATAGGATTTCCATTAGTCCCTGGCTTAGGGGCCATATGTGTATCATATATTCAAGACACAAGGAGTGATGGTTAGGATTTTTAGTGGATATTGTAGATGCTTTAATTGTTTTCTTTAGTAGGCTATCACTTATAGGTATAAAGGAAAGTAAGTATTGGAGATAATAATACCTTGAAGACTAATGTCCTCTATTTGGTTTGTGGTATGTCTTTATGATATTGTAGAGTAGCATATTATAATGTTATGTACTAACTCTCTGGTAGCAGGAACATGTCAGGTATGGTTTGTATACTCTTGTTCTTACCGTATCTATATGTATCGTATTTACATATATATTTATCGCTCACAACAGATTGCTATCTGATCCAAGGTTTTATGCTTTACTTCTTATTATCTTAGGCACTCTTAAATGAGTAGACTAGAAAACAGGTCCATGTGATGCAATAGTTGTTCGAAGGACGAGCTGGAGGGAGCTATCTCGTATGATATACTTATACAGATTCTACACTTGTTCTACTATGCAGCACTAGGGAGCCTTAGCAATGACTGATTACATTTGTATTTAAGACCCGACTTATGGTGGTAGCTTGTGAGTGATAGTCGACTTGATGGCTTGGAAGAGCATGTTTAATAGAGGTTGTCTAAAGTAAGATTCTGAAGATTGGCCAAGTGCTTGAGTTTGTAACAAGTTATCAAGTTAGGTTAGTGATGAGTTATCAAGTTAGGTTGTGATTAATTATAATGGTTTGTCAGAATTGGACAAAACTTGAAGGAGAGGCTAGGGAGCATACTAAGAGACTATATGATAACTTGCAAGTCAATAGGAGTTGAAGTCATGACTCGGGGTTGACTTATAGGGATGAGTCGGTGATGAGTTAACATAAGAAAGGATATAACTCGGTGGTTGACATGGATGGATAGAGCTTGGCTAGATGAGATGTTCCGTAGCAAGGTGCAGGGTATTTGGCTAAGGATTGGATGCTATACCAAGTTATCTCTAGAACTTAGCGATGAAGCTTTGGACTGGGGGTCATGTCATCAAGGAAGGATGAGTCTAGGACTAAAGAATTTGAAGAAGAGTACTAGAGGCATGGAAGAAAACTTAGTATCTGGCTGGCTAAGTATATAACTCGACACCAAGTTATGCCTATAACTTGGTACGAGTTATTAGTATGCATGGTGGAAAGTGGAACTTTTAGGGACTGATGTAGAGGTCCTATACATCATGCTGGAGGTGGTGGCTCATTCCTATCAAGTTAGATGACGATATAAAAGCATGATAAAAAGCTATTGTCTTTGGATCTTGGCTCATGTTGGGAGTACGTTTCGAAGATGACATCTTGTAAAGCAGGGAGCCATAGATCAGGGAATTCAGATGGGTTCCTCATAAATAATAGAAACTAGATTGAGCAAAAAGGGCTCGGTATCCAAAAGGAAAAAAGGTGGGCTTGAGTGTATGTGTTGAGGAAGCATTAATGCTTGGAGAATTTCTAGTTGTACTCGAAGTAGGGGTATTGTAAGTGGGGATGCCCATGGGTCAATTGAGGGAGTTGTATACCTTTGTCCTGTAGCTTTGGGTATAGTGTCCAGCTTTAGGTTGCGAGAACGAGAGTACAACAAAGAACCAAAATTTCCATTAGTCCTTGGCTTAGGGGGCATACAAGTTATAATATATTCAAGGAATAAGGAGTGATAGTTAGGATTGTTGATGGATGCTATGGATACTTTAGTTGTTTTCTTTAGTAGGCTATCACTCATAAGTATAAGGGGAAGTTGATATTGAAGATAAGAATACCTAGAAGACTGATATCCTCTGTTTGGTTTGTGGTATATCTTTATGATATTATAGAGTGGCATATTATAGTGTTATGTACAAACTCTTTGGTTGTAGAAACAGGTCGGGTATTATTCATATACTTTTGTTCCTTACTATATCTACCTGTATAGTATTTTGAGAGGTATTTACCGCTCATACCAAGCTATTTTCTGGCCTAAGTTTTTATGTTTTGCTTCTTATTATATTGAGTACTCTTAAATATTTAGACTGGATAACAGGTCTAGGTGACGCAGTAGCTGTTCGGAGGACAAGTTGGAGGGAGCTATCTCGTATTATATACTTATGGATTCTACGCTTACTCCACTATGCTGCACTGGATAGCCTTAATAGTGACTACTTATATTTGTATTTGAGATAGTTATTGAGTTGTTTCCATAGTGTAAACTCTATGACATTTTATGCATAACCATGTGGATCTATACTCTGACGATTTGTTCAAATGGTAATTATTATCTGTTCAATTGTATCAGTGATATTATATTTTATCCATGTGCTCTGAGATATGATAGGTTTTATGTTATGTTTGGTATTATTCATCTTGGCGATCGTCCTACATCGACCGAGCACGACTGCAACGCACTATTTAATTATTATCCGTGCCAATGGTATACGACGTTCGTCATAGTTTAGGAATCCAAACTTGATTTTTTTCCTATAAAATTGAGAATGAAATATCTAAATACTTTGCGTATACTGCACCGACTTGGTTTGAACTCATGTTCTGTTTTAATTGAAATTTCCTCATAGTTATATAAGATAAGTTCAATTTCATTTGAAAATTCAGATGTAGCATTCATATCAACTAAAACATAGGCAAAAGAGAGCATAAATTCTTTATATGTGATTTCATCTAGTTCAACAGGGAATCCTTGAGCACTAGTAATGATACTTAAAGCCTCCACATCCTAGAATTCAATATCTAAGTGTAATAGTTTTATCTATACAGGATTAGTGGTAAGAATATCTCTATCAAATTTAAGGCCCGAGCACCACTTTATTATTATTATTATTCTAGAGTCAAATAAACAAGGACCGCCTTCCAAAAAAAATTTCACAATATTTTTTTATCTTCAAATCGCATTAGAAAGAAACCATTACATCTAGCAAAAAATTCATATTTTCTTTTTAGTTTCCATACTCGATCTATGTTTGCTATAAAACAATATAATAAGATCTAGTCCCAAAAACATACACTGCTATAGAGTTTCCCTATTTTTGTTCAGATTTATGAAAGATCTATTAATGTACCGAAGGTTTCTAAACATTATTCTACTTACATGTAAGTTTCAAATATGTTAACTTTTTACGTCCCTTATTCTCCCCTCCTTGATATTTATCCATGTTCATGGTAGTCCCTTTAGCTACGTCAGCCCTCGATCCCTTATTTATTAAGGTCAAAATTAGTGAAATTCATGCTAGTACCTGGCTTATTAGAATTCATGTTTTGCTTTCTACGAATTATAATATTAAGGTTATGTCTATTTCATTTTGCTTCAACTCTTTTCTATCTATCAAATAATCTAGAATGCCTAGGCTCACTTAAGTCAGCACGTTGAATGATTCCTGTGTGACTCACCCCTATGTAAGCAGAAGTATTTTGGGAATAAGACCCGTCGACACCAGTGGTCGAGAGATCAAGGGAAGCACCAGTTTTGAAGGTAGGAAACACATATTCATCTCGATGTGAAATCCCTTCCTATCTCAATTCTATAATCAACTTCAAATTCTTATCTGGTGGTGCGGGATCAATAGGTTGCGAATTGTGGTTTGTAATTAGGGTTTTAGCGGCCGTCATTGTTTAAACAGATCTAGAATATTTTATTGAAAAT
Organism: Allium cepa; assembly: GCA_030765085.1. Classification (NCBI taxonomy): domain Eukaryota; kingdom Viridiplantae; phylum Streptophyta; class Magnoliopsida; order Asparagales; family Amaryllidaceae; genus Allium; species Allium cepa. The sequence goes on along the minus strand of CM060945.1, from coordinate 877,396,192 downwards.
ACATATTGAATTTAAATAGAAGATTTAACTTACTAATTAAATTGTTATGGTTAATGATAATTATAGGGTGAAAATAACATATATAAAAATGGTGATAAACATGAATCAAAATAAGAAAAGTTTAAAGAAATGGTAAGATTGTACCTTATAGATTTAGCTTATCAATGACATACTGATTTGATTCTCCTTAGATTCTTAGAACAATACCTTGCTAAATCGAATCAATACCTTGTATTTTATTTGACTTAATCTTTTTGGGTACATGCAAAAAAAATTCTAACATGGAAGAAGAAGGGAGCGTTAGCCATGAAAGAAAGAAAAAGAAGAAACAATTGCATGAAAAAATGAGGCAATTAATAGAATTAATGTAGAGGTTTTATTTTTATTTAGATCAGGAAACCATTTGTTATTCCTCTCTTTTAAAATTTGTCCCTCTAATTATCATTCAACAGATCTCATCTATATCTCCTCCTCTCTCATATTGCGGCTGTCCAAATCATATTTTACCTATGCCATCATTTCCAAAAGCTTATTGGAGTAATTAACTATACTTAAAGCTAATTTAAATATATACTGACATCGTATATTGACACTTTTATATATATAACTTTAATATATACATACAAATAATTACTAACAACTTCTAAAACATTAAATAAATTAATAATTATTACTGTTAAATATTAACTAATTTAATTAATTTATAACATTTTGTAGACTAATTAAATCATATGGTTTTTAGGAGAATTCACAAATGAGGTTTTGAGATTTGGAGGTGTGAATTCAGTCAGCAATTAATATCGAACAATTCAAATATTGACATTCACACACCATCTTAGCTTGTGCTATGACAGTTTGGCTATATTTATCACTTACGTATATTCTAGGTGAATTTCGATTACATATTTTCTTAAGCGGTACCTTTTAGTAATGATAATTTACATAAGTTCCGTTCGTCAAAACTACATCACTTTAGGATATATATGGAGTTTGATATCGATCAAATTAAAATATTATCCACATTTAACTTGATTTGTCCAAAAACCAAGTCCTTGTACAAAAAAATTATTTATTATTATCCACGCTACTCTAGTCAAAGATTTTGATTTTGAGTTGATTACAGTTGACCTGATACTCACCTCATATAATAGAAAAGATGAATTCTTTATTGAATAGTGTTTCACTGTAATGCTTCAATCCAAACCCAACTATTGTCATCCAATGGATCTCTATGACATGATTTTATTATAATCAAATTGGAGTATTCACATTGAAGCTCCATAATATTCTCAAATTAAGGGAACTGTGTAACATTGTCGCCCTTAGATTTCCAATTTAACCTTGTTGTTACTAACAAACAGAAAACTCTCAAACAAGTCATTCTATACTTATCCAATAACTACGAGCATGTAACCCCTTGTAGGCATTAGTAATACACTTTCCAACATTTGGATAGCGTTACGCACTCTAGTGCTAATGGATGTATGAATTTCCTCTTCTCGAAACATCTCGACTAGGTATATTTTAAACAAAATGTTATTTTATTTCATGGTTTATTACTTATGATTGTAATTATTTGCAACTACAACTGCATAAAATTTTATTTAAGGATTTTTCTGTTTATATACTTTAAATTAATTACTTAACTAATTGTGCCACGTTATAACAAAATATATTACAAAAATCAAACACTTTTATTATGAGTAAGATTGATTAAGAAGTTAAATATATGTAACAAATTACGTAATTGCTCCCTAAGGTATACCGCTAATTCTTTCAAGTATATCATGTTACTACAACTTTGAGGACGCTCAACAAACTACAGTCCTCATAAATGGTAAGTAGCCCTTTACTAATCATATCTTGCACATAACTCCTAACCAAAATTTTAACTTTTCTCTTAATCACCTTTATGACCTTGAGTTTGCTCGGTAAATCATAAGGTACATTGGATACTCTAAACCCTTCATGATATCCTAAGTGGAATTATTATAACCCTTGAGTTTTTTCAACAAGGTTACAAAATATTCTTACTTATCTAGGGATAATATAACATCACCTTAAATATTCTATGGGTTGAGTTTTCTCAACAATCATAGGCATGCAAGGTACTTTCTTTTTATTATAAGTGATGGAGGACATTATTATTTTTAGATTCATAATTTAAAAATAATTCTACAAAATATTATCAACTATTCAAGGGAGATGAGTATAACCCATGATATCTTATATCTTTTATATACTTCCAATGTATACTCCATTAAGTCTCATTAGTTTTATTTTATTTAACGTTTCATTTTCTTTATACATATAACACACACATCCTTATATATATATATTATGATATTCATAATCTACTAAGTGTGTGTGTGTGTGTATATTATTCATTTGTATCCTTTCATTAATTAAAATTTTAATATATTACAATATAAAAATATGTTTTTATATATATAATTTAAAACAATTTTAAATATTCTTATTTGTAACCTTTATTAGAATATTTTTATACCGTATCAATAACTTTTATAAATTTTTATTTTTGGTTAATCTAAAGCAATTTTAAATTAGCATTTTATAACTCTTTATAAAATCGCGCAATAAATTATTTAAATTTAAACGATTTAAAATTTATTTATAATATCCAAATATGCTTATTTGAATCAACATAAGACAAAAAACACTTCTAAGTCTTTTACAATGTCGTACCCTTAGAATAGACCACTTTGACGGGCTAGATAAAGGCCAGAAGAAAGGGTAGTTTTATGTCCTTAACTAGAGTAACTTTCTTTTCACCTTAAGCACATTTTCTTTAGACACCCATCTAATATGTTTTTCCAAAAGAATTACCCAAGGTGATGGTTAATTATTCATGTAATCATGATGCAGGCTTTGATATCGTTATTGATCAGGTGCATTGGCAGAGGGGTTAAAAGCAAGAATTTCAAAATTTTCATTTTATTACTTTGAGTAAGTTCTTATTTTGTGTTTATATGAATAATAAATTTTACACTAAATTATATTTAGTATGTATCAATAAAAAAGATTTGTAAACATTTTATTTATTTATTTAATATATTTATTTATTTATTTATTATTGTTTATTAATAATATACTATTATTAAATTAAATTAACTTTAACTTTGATTTAATGTTATGACCTAATAAGTTTATCAGTTTGTACTCATATTACAAAGATCATAACTATATTAAAAGGTATTAAAAAGGTATGAACTAACCTAAAGGAAATATAGGAACATGTATATGATTAGCCATTGCGACTTATGGTTAATAAATATATATAGGTAATATGATAGTAATAATGTCAAAGTGATGTATATGTGTATGTGTGTACATCTAATAATTAACGTATCGATATTATTGTTTTTTCGTTTATTTGTTTAATATTTATATGCACAAATATACAAGCATATATATATATATATGTGTGTGTGTGTGTGTGTATGTGTGTGTGGTATTATTTAAAATATATATACACAACGCATATTATATTATCAAAATTTATATGTTCATCATACATTTGAGCTTATATATATTTAACATAATTTGTTTTGATAAGTAACATATATAATTAATCAAAGAGTTGAAATATCTAGTAAATTAAATTGACTTGACAAATTCAAAAAAATTAATCAGTAAAAACTAAAAATAATATATGCATAATATTTTTTAAAATTTAAATTTAGGAATTCCAAAATAAAAATGTTTTTCTATTAAAGTCCAAAGTTTTAGGAAACTAAAAAAAATCATATACAAAAATTTATATATGTGTGCGTATGTATATATGTATATAATTCAAATTATTTTTCATCATAAAAATGAAACAGTAAAGGATTTTACCTTTTACGTTTTTTATAAATATTAAAACTAAAAACTATATAACAATTTCAATGAATAAAACATTTTATTTTAATTATATATATCTTGTTATATGACTCGAAAATTATATGTTCTTTCTTTTATTTTAACATTTGAAAATATGTTTTACAAATTAATATTATATATATTAAAATGTTTATTTCTTTATTAATTATTAGGGTGAAATAATTTATATATTATAATTATTATGGCCAAAATAATAATCATGGAGGTAAATAATTTTTAACAAGACTATATATATATACAATTAAAAGAATATTACCTCCTCATTGTAATCTTAGCGATTGTTGAAAACGTCGGTTGTTTTGTTCTTTCCTCCATCTCCTTGGCTTGTTTGCAAGACCATTTCCTTGGCTTCACCAATGTCTAATGGTGGCTAGAGCTATCTTTCTTTTATTTAAAGAGAAAGAGAACCAAGGCTACCATTTTATTGCCAAAGAGATATCAAAATATCTTCTTCTTTCTCTCAAACTCTAGAAGAGTAGGTCCAAAGCACCCCATTTCCTTTTATTGCTAGCCTCTTATAGTCCATTCTTTATTGATCAACATTATCATTTACTCAGTTTGAATCTACCATTTAATCATTCTATTCGAGCATCTTTTTTCAACCAACCAATGTACAACTTTTATACATCATTCTAATCAATTTTAAGCATTAAATAAATTTCAATAGAACATAACATTTGTAACAATTTATAACATTTATAATTAATTTTAACATTAGTCAAATTTGAAAATAATTAACAACTCGATTATGTTGACCTTCTGATCTGAACTTGATCCTTAACCAATATTCAAACAACTCGTATATCAAATTTTGAATGGACTTTGTTAAAGTATAGTGTCAGACGCATGTTCAACGCTTACAGATCATTTAGGCAAAATCCAATTTCTAATTTGTAATAAGCTCACTTAGCAACGATATTTTGTACACATTATTTTCATCATTACCATGCCACTTAAATATATAAAGTTTGGTTTAACTTCAAAACCTCTACCAATATCTATATTTGATTTCGTAGACTACTTTAAAGTCCTTGATTAAATCCATTAACATTTATCGATTAATTAATTTACTCTGGCCAACGATTTTGACTTTAAGTTAACTACCAACTATGGTGATACTGACCTTCTATAACGAAGGAGACAAATCATCTTTTGAGCAGTATTTCACTTCATATAGTTCAATATGTACCAAACATTGGACATAACATGGCCATTACGCCATGTGCTTGACTATAATCAAAGTAAAGTCTACCTACTTAAAACTGATGGCACTCTCAACTCAAAAGACTATTGTACATTGTTACCATGAGATATTCTACTTTAACTTAGTTATACTTAATTATAGAATACTCTCGTCGGATAGTCCTATATTTGTTCAGAACAACAACAAATACGTAAACACTTGGTACCCCTAGTAGACATGAGTAAATTACTGTGACGCCCCACCTCTATACCCACGCTAGCCAAGAACACTACGGTGTAATGCTGTCAACTAGCACGGAGAATAAGGCTGTTGAGGAGCGGCCATCAATAGTTGGCCTTACACTAGTATTGGTTATCTCGATGGGAGTGATATAAATATATATTCTTTCATTTTTCATCTCTGATTTATTTTCTCCCATCGACATACCCCAATTCCAGTATAAAACGAACTACGATGGTTCGTAATAGTTTAGAACAATAAATATAAAATAACAACACAGATAAATATAAATGCGGAACACAGATAAAACAAAAAATCTCATATATATATAACTGATGTCAGTTACAATACATTTGACACGGTACATGTGATACAACTACAATAGTCAACTCAGGAAGTTATATATACAAGTACATTAACGTATATAATATACATGAATACATATCTTCCTATACAATAATACAGTCTACTACAAAAGACGACTACTCCAAAAGATATGAAAGAACTTCATAGCTCTAGCAGCAACCCAAAGTAGAATATCTACAACCTGTAAATACTCGGTCTGACCCGAGTATTAAATTCAAAAGAAAAATAATACTCGGGTCAGTCTAATTCAAACTCAGTTATTAGTGCACAGAAGCAATAATAATTAAATAATGAATAGACGACAGTAATTAAACCAAATCAGAATGCAATTCAGAATATTGAATTGAAACGAACAGAGCAGTTCAAACCATTGAAATATCAATTAAAATATTAAGATGAGTAGGGCTGCAGTACACGCACGCGTGTACTGCCTCGCCACTACAGCATATGGAATATGCAAAAGGTCAATTAATCAAAACAAGTTAGATATCATAAAACCATACCGTGTGGCTGCAGTTCACGCTTGCGTGCACTGCCCTGCCACTATAGTGACGATGTACCCAATGGATACCGTGTGGCTGCAGTTCACGCTTGCGTGCACTGCCGTGCCACTACAGTGATGATGTACCCAATGAATGCATCAGTGGCTAAAAGGAATGCAATCTCACGTGCCACCAAATAGTAATGTAGCAAGAAGGGAACATATAGAACAGTGTTCTACATGAGGACACAATCAAATGAAGGTGAGAGCAACAAGATTCAAAACAGTAAATGCATACACCGGTGAAACAGTGCAAGTATCATAAACAAAGTCGAAGTCAACTAGGCCTAACAACATGTAACAGCAGTTACAAATGACTCAGGCCATTGCACAGGAGCATCAACAACTACATATGCAATTATAATGCAACAGGGGACATGGTCAAGACAGCAAGAACAAGTCAGAAAGCAGGTCAGAGAAACAAATGAAGACAGCAACTTCAAACTGCTTATAAACAAAAACATGGTCAGGTACATAAAACAGTGGTATACCAACCAAGAACGAAGTAATTCAGGCTTAAAGCCATCAACTGACAACGTACAACTCAAATGAGTGAGTGTACCAGGGGTATGTCAACCCAGAATTGTGCACGGCAAATATAATCTGGGTCAATCAGTGAACGTGCACTGGTAGAGAAACAGTGAAACAACAATGGTTTCTAGGCGAATGCTACAATGAAACTTAATACAACAGTAACTCAAGAAAATCAGAAAATCACACATGCAATGGGTTGCAGCCAAATACCTGTTCAAATGAAACAGAGGTGGCTACATGCAACTTTACTCAAAAGCAAGTATAAATGCCCACCTAGATGTACACAATGACAACAAGGCAGCAAACAAGAATCAAGCTAACAGTGGACAGAGTTGAGGCTACAACCCAAAGCATACTACGTGAAGAACAAGTTTGCAAGTGAAGACAACAAGGTGCCAGCAGTTGCAACCAGGTTCAGAGGCATCAGTGGTGGCCTCGATGTACATGAAAACAAGGCTACATTAAGAACATCAAAGGCTACAAGTACTTGAGCTCAAGGCAGTGAAATTCAAAAGTGCAACAAAATGAAACTGCAGATCAACAAGTATGTACACAATTCAAACACAGTGAAGTCACAACTCAATTCATGTACAAGGAGCAACACAGTGAACACAGTGAAGCCACAATTCAATTCATGTACAAGGAGCAACACAGTGAACACAGTGGCAACACTGGAAGATATGAACCAGAAGTATAGCATGGCAGTGAAACAATGAAATATGCTCAAGTATCTGCATATATATATACCAGTGCAAATACAACACAAAACCCGAACCATGGTCAACAATATATGCATACACACATACGAATGTATGTATGCATATATATACAGATAAGTCAACCAAAACAAGTTCGAACTTAGCAATTAACCAATGCACCAAGCCCATAAAGGTCAAAACCAAACAAGCATCAAAACTTTCAGAAATAATTAACTGAATGCAGTTCAATGCAAAAACAGGACCAGACCAACATATGAATCAGTCAAGGGAACTTGAAGCATACAAGCTCAAGGAAGCTTGCAGCAATACACAAATGGACAAAATAACCAAGTGCAACATCAAACAGAATGAAATGCACAATGTCATAGCAAACTGGCACCAACGAAGGCAACATGAAGAATTCGAGATAGTGGTGGCCACGAAATCGACATCACAGCAAAACATTCAAACAAATCAAAGTGACCAAGTTAGACATCAATGCCGATAATATTAGGTCACAAAATTAAAAGAGGAAAGTCACTGCCGTGCAATTCAAGTAGCAAAGAATCAAAGCCACGATAGCACACAATAAGCGAGCACACGAACAATCAAACTAGGGTTTGAATTAGATGTAAGTGATGGAATCACTTACCTGATTTGCGAACTCGATCCTCAGAAAACGAACGAGCCAAGCACGAGAATCAATCAACAGAGAAGCCCTAATTCGAGAAAGAAGAACGAAGCCCTAATTCGGCAAAGAAAGGCCGCCATTTTCTTTGCGTGATTAGTTTTAGGTTAGCAAACGAAAAAAAAATAAAGAAAAGGGGACGGTTCGAAAATGAAAAGAGAAAATGGGGGAGGGCCGGTTCGAAATTAAAGAGGGGATAAGGCCAAATAAATAAAAAAAATAAATAAAAAAGAAAACTTTTATTTAAAGCCCGATAAAATTTTACTTAAAATTTGTAAAAGAATTTTAAATCCAAATTTAAAAACTTCAATTGGAAATTTGTGTCAATATTAATCGTTTAAATTGTCGATTATAATTCGACACGAACATCGGGTTGTTACAGACTCCCCTCCTTAAAGAAATTGCGTCCTCGCAATCTTAAGGAATATATGGACAAAAGGTAACAACCAAAAGAGCATATCATCACAAGATGAAGAAATTCGAAATATGAAGTTCACCATAAAGAGCATGAAGGAGCAAGCCAGAACGTGTTTGCTCAAAGTCAAATCTAGTGAATCTTCAATTTCTTCAATAATACCGGACTCAAGAATAAAGATCGGAAATCCCAAAGGCATTTCCGTAATTGGAAGACGTGGAAAACGTCATGAATAGCAGAAAATTGAGCCGGTACACTGGCGTAGTACAATATAAACGCCAAAGAAATCTTTTAATTTCATAAAGGAAATTCACAAATTATCAACAAAATCTAATTATCAATAGATAATTCAGAGATCTCAAATCACAAATATTCGATTATCAAAAACGATAATCAAATCAACAAGTATTCGATTATCAAAATCGAAAATCAATCTTAAATCACAAATATTTAATTATCACAAACGACAATTAAATCTCAAATATCTAATTATCAATAGATAATTAGAAACAATAAATATCTGATTATCAAAAACGATAAATCAGAAATCACGAATCAACGATTATTTAATTATCACAATTGATAATCAAATCACAAATATCTAATTATCACAAACGATAATTAGATCTCAAATATCTGATTATCACAAGCGATAATCAGAAACAATAAATATCTGATTATCAAAACGATCATCAGAAATTACCACAACGGTAATCAAATTTCAAATTACAAATTTTTCAATTAACGAGTCCGAAATTAACCGAAATAGCAAACGCACATGACTCATAACCACGAGTTTTACTAAATCGTTTAATTCACTTCATCGTTTCCTTGAAAGTGTTAAATTGTGTATTTTAAATAAATAACATTTTACGTTCTCAAACGGACAAGTCCGGAATTAAGCGAATCAGTAAAAGAAAGGGGTCATAGTCCTCGATTTTACTGAAACGTTTAATTCGCTTCCTCATTCTTTTGAAAGCGCAAATCGTAAAAATTTTGAAAACAATTTTGATTTATATTTTGAAACAATTTTTAAAATATGTGATTAAAACAACGACATCAGAAGCAACTTCGATAAGTGGATTTTCATTCATCCAAAGAGTCACAAGAATCTTCTTAAAGATAGAAAGGGGTATCATACCCTAAACTTGTATTCATAACAAGTCAATAACACACGAATTCACCAATGCACAAGAATTGATAAAACTTATCAATAGAAATCACGAAAATTGGTGAAGCACAAATTCTAGAAATCCACACAAGAAATCCAGAAATCACAAGCTAAGAGTATGAGAACTCGAACGCGAGTATGAAAACTCGAACCGGAGTATGAAAACACGAACGCGAGTATGAAAACTCGAATGGAGTATGAAAACTCAAACGGAGTATGAAAACTCGAACAGAGTATGAAAACTCAAACGGAGTATGAAAACTCGAACAGAGTATGAAAACTCAAACGGAGTATGAAAACTCGAACAGAGTATGAAAACTCAAACGGAGTATGAAAACTCGAACGGAGTATGAAAACTCGAACAGAGTATGAAAACTCGAACCGGAGTATGAAAACTCGAACGGAGTATGAAAACTCGAACCGGAGTATGAAAACTCGATCGGAGTATGAAAACTCGAACGCGAGTATGAAAACTCGAACCGGAGTATGAAAACTCGAACGAGAGTATGAAAACTCGAACGGAGTATGAAAACTCAAACGGAGTATGAAAACTCGAACAGAGTATGAAAACTCAAACGGAGTATGAAAACTCGAACAGAGTATGAAAACTCAAACGGAGTATGAAAACTCGAACAGAGTATGAAAACTCAAACGGAGTATGAAAACTCGAACAGAGTATGAAAACTCAAACGGAGTATGAAAACTCGAACAGAGTATGAAAACTCAAACGGAGTATGAAAACTCAAAGGAGAGTATGGAAACTCACCAACACGCGAGCATGAAAATTCATCAACACATGTAACGCAAAGCGAGAACGGGAGCACAGAATCTCACCTACACGTGAGCATGAAAATCACCAACACGGGCAACGCAAAGCGAGAACAGGAGCACGGAATCTCACCTACACGCGAGCATGAAAAATCATCAACACGTGCAACGCAAAGCGAGAACGGGAGCACGGAATCTCACCTACCCGCGAGCATGAAAAATCATCAACACGTGCAACGCAAAGCGAGAACGGGAGCACGGAATCTCACCTACACATGAGCATGAAAATCACCAACACGTGCAATGCAAAGCGAGAACGGGAGCACAGAATCTCACCTACACGTGAGCATGAAAATCACCAACACGGGCAACGCAAAGCGAGAACGGGAGCACGGAATCTCACCTACACGCGAGCATGAAAAATCATCAACACGTGCAACGCAAAGCGAGAACGGGAGCACGGAATCTCACCTACCCGCGAGCATGAAAAATCATCAACACGTGCATCGCATAACGAGACGCTATCTCATGGTTGCAAGCCATTAATTTTGACACACGAATGGCCCGAAGACCGTGGGGCGCTACCCCACATGTGTGAGTCGAAATCACACAGATTGAGGTCCAGACTAACCAAAAAATCAAAAGAGGTATGTGTGAGTGGAATCACACAAGTGGTGTCTAGACAATCCTCAAAGCCCAAGAGATATGTGTGAGACGAAATCACACCGATGAGGCCTAGTCTAACCGTAAAAATGATCGTCATGATCAACGAGAAGTGTCAATTACACTAAGCTAGTAAATATAAAAGTTTAGCTTCATGTCCCATAACCACTTGCTTAACTTAAATATTTACGAACAAACTGTAAATCTTCACTAATAAAATTTGTCACAAGAGATTCAATCGAATAAGTCCAAGAATTAACCGGCGAAGTAAACGCAAGCATTATATACCACTCGTTTTACTAAGTCGTTTAATTAGATTTCTCATACGAGTGAAATAAAGATTTGTATATACTAATAGATTGAAAAACAGTTTCAAAAACGAGTTTGGTATTGAAAATAGAGTTGAAAACATTTTGATAAAAGAGTTTTTGATATTTACTACTAGTATTGAAACCTTTATATTTTTAAAGTGACAAATCCCAAAAATGATTGTAGAAACAATCAATCACAAGAATTCACATACGAAGACGTGAATAGAATCCAAAGAAATCGATACCGAATTCATCGAAAGGTATGTTCACAAAAATCCCGAAGAAAAGGTCATCAAAGTTGCTAATAAATGATAGCAACAAATCGGGAAATAATCAAGAATCGATTAAATTCGAAAACCAAATCAATTCACTAAGATTCACATTCGAAGACGTGAATAAAATACAAAGAATTTCAATTCCAAATCCATCAAAGTAGGAATACCCAAAATTCCTGAAATAGAAGTTATCAAAGTCGACAAAGGTGATAACAACTAACCGGAAAAGAAGAACCGATCAACAATTGGAAAAACAAAGCAGAACGAGTATAAATGCTTGAATGACTTTAGCAAAAGTAAAAGTCAAATCAGCGTCGATATCGACAAGGCAAAGACCAAGACAATTTCTTTTATACCAAAGAAATTTTAAAACTATCAGAGAGAGGCACATGAAAACCAACAAACCATGGATAAACAGACAGAGTCGACAATTGGAATGCAATTTGTCTCAAAGATTGATACCCAAAACCCAATTGTATGGAAACTGCATTAAGTACACGAATCAGAGATAAGAATGCATATATATAGCAGTTCGAATAAACAATGCGAGTTCAAATCGAAGTGGGTACTAGTTGCAGCAATATGCAACTTGATAGAGCATATATACACTGATACTTAGAAGTGTAAACTCAAGTGAGCAAGTGCGACAGAGAATAGCAGCAATGCTCACGAATAAGCATTAGGAATTCACTCCTAACAAATCAAAGATGATCTTAAGATAAAGATGTGAAATAAAACATCGACAAATAGTTGTAACACATGTACTATCTAAGTTATGTTTTATATTTGTTCTAAACCCCAGGCTCTGATACCAAGCTGTGACACCCCACCTCTATACCCACGCTAGCCAAGAACACTACGGTGTAATGCTGTCAACTAGCACGGAGAATAAGGCTGTTGAGGAGCGGCCATCAATAGTTGGCCTTACACTAGTATTGGTTATCTCGATGGGAGTGATATAAATATATATATTCTTTCATTTTTCATCTCTGATTTATTTTCTCCCATCGACATACCCCAATTCCAGTATAAAACGAACTACGATGGTTCGTAATAGTTTAGAACAATAAATATAAAATAACAACACAGATAAATATAAATGCGGAACACAGATAAAACAAAAAATCTCATATATATATAACTGATGTCAGTTACAATACATTTGACACGGTACATGTGATACAACTACAATAGTCAACTCAGGAAGTTATATATACAAGTACATTAACGTATATAATATACATGAATACATATCTTCCTATACAATAATACAGTCTACTACAAAAGACGACTACTCCAAAAGATATGAAAGAACTTCATAGCTCTAGCAGCAACCCAAAGTAGAATATCTACAACCTGTAAATACTCGGTCTGACCCGAGTATTAAATTCAAAAGAAAAATAATACTCGGGTCAGTCTAATTCAAACTCAATTATTAGTGCACAGAAGCAATAATAATTAAATAATGAATAGACGACAGTAATTAAACCAAATCAGAATGCAATTCAGAATATTGAATTGAAACGAACAGAGCAGTTCAAACCATTGAAATATCAATTAAAATATTAAGATGAGTAGGGCTGCAGTACACGCACGCGTGTACTGCCTCGCCACTACAGCATATGGAATATGCAAAAGGTCAATTAATCAAAACAAGTTAGATATCATAAAACCATACCGTGTGGCTGCAGTTCACGCTTGCGTGCACTGCCCTGCCACTATAGTGACGATGTACCCAATGGATACCGTGTGGCTGCAGTTCACGCTTGCGTGCACTGCCGTGCCACTACAGTGATGATGTACCCAATGAATGCATCAGTGGCTAAAAGGAATGCAATCTCACGTGCCACCAAATAGTAATGTAGCAAGAAGGGAACATATAGAACAGTGTTCTACATGAGGACACAATCAAATGAAGGTGAGAGCAACAAGATTCAAAACAGTAAATGCATACACCGGTGAAACAGTGCAAGTATCATAAACAAAGTCGAAGTCAACTAGGCCTAACAACATGTAACAGCAGTTACAAATGACTCAGGCCATTGCACAGGAGCATCAACAACTACATATGCAATTATAATGCAACAGGGGACATGGTCAAGACAGCAAGAACAAGTCAGAAAGCAGGTCAGAGAAACAAATGAAGACAGCAACTTCAAACTGCTTATAAACAAAAACATGGTCAGGTACATAAAACAGTGGTATACCAACCAAGAACGAAGTAATTCAGGCTTAAAGCCATCAACTGACAACGTACAACTCAAATGAGTGAGTGTACCAGGGGTATGTCAACCCAGAATTGTGCACGGCAAATATAATCTGGGTCAATCAGTGAACGTGCACTGGTAGAGAAACAGTGAAACAACAATGGTTTCTAGGCGAATGCTACAATGAAACTTAATACAACAGTAACTCAAGAAAATCAGAAAATCACACATGCAATGGGTTGCAGCCAAATACCTGTTCAAATGAAACAGAGGTGGCTACATGCAACTTTACTCAAAAGCAAGTATAAATGCCCACCTAGATGTACACAATGACAACAAGGCAGCAAACAAGAATCAAGCTAACAGTGGACAGAGTTGAGGCTACAACCCAAAGCATACTACGTGAAGAACAAGTTTGCAAGTGAAGACAACAAAGGTGCCAGCAGTTGCAACCAGGTTCAGAGGCATCAGTGGTGGCCTCGATGTACATGAAAACAAGGCTACATTAAGAACATCAAAGGCTACAAGTACTTGAGCTCAAGGCAGTGAAATTCAAAAGTGCAACAAAATGAAACTGCAGATCAACAAGTATGTACACAATTCAAACACAGTGAAGTCACAACTCAATTCATGTACAAGGAGCAACACAGTGAACACAGTGAAGCCACAATTCAATTCATGTACAAGGAGCAACACAGTGAACACAGTGGCAACACTGGAAGATATGAACCAGAAGTATAGCATGGCAGTGAAACAATGAAATATGCTCAAGTATCTGCATATATATATACCAGTGCAAATACAACACAAAACCCGAACCATGGTCAACAATATATGCATACACACATACGAATGTATGTATGCATATATATACAGATAAGTCAACCAAAACAAGTTCGAACTTAGCAATTAACCAATGCACCAAGCCCATAAAGGTCAAAACCAAACAAGCATCAAAACTTTCAGAAATAATTAACTGAATGCAGTTCAATGCAAAAACAGGACCAGACCAACATATGAATCAGTCAAGGGAACTTGAAGCATACAAGCTCAAGGAAGCTTGCAGCAATACACAAATGGACAAAATAACCAAGTGCAACATCAAACAGAATGAAATGCACAATGTCACAGCAAACTGGCACCAACGAAGGCAACATGAAGAATTCGAGATAGTGGTGGCCACGAAATCGACATCACAGCAAAACATTCAAACAAATCAAAGTGACCAAGTTAGACATCAATGCCGATAATATTAGGTCACAAAATTAAAAGAGGAAAGTCACTGCCGTGCAATTCAAGTAGCAAAGAATCAAAGCCACGATAGCACACAATAAGCGAGCACACGAACAATCAAACTAGGGTTTGAATTAGATGTAAGTGATGGAATCACTTACCTGATTTGCGAACTCGATCCTCAGAAAACGAACGAGCCAAGCACGAGAATCAATCAACAGAGAAGCCCTAATTCGAGAAAGAAGAACGAAGCCCTAATTCGGCAAAGAGAGGCCGCCATTTTCTTTGCGTGATTAGTTTTAGGTTAGCAAACGAAAAAAAAATAAAGAAAAGGGGACGGTTCGAAAATGAAAAGAGAAAATGGGGGAGGGCCGGTTCGAAATTAAAGAGGGGATAAGGCCAAATAAATAAAAAAAATAAATAAAAAAGAAAACTTTTATTTAAAGCCCGATAAAATTTTACTTAAAATTTGTAAAAGAATTTTAAATCCAAATTTAAAAACTTCAATTGGAAATTTGTGTCAATATTAATCGTTTAAATTGTCGATTATAATTCGACACGAATATCGGGTTGTTACAATTACCATCCATCTTATCGAGAGCATTACTGCACTAGTCTCAGCATATGTAGCAATATCATTTTCTCGACACATCTTAATTAGGAACATTTAAGAAGTAAATATCTATATAAAGTAACAAAGTGTGATCAGTATTTGTTCACAACATTAAGTGAATAGAGAAGCTAAAAAATTTCATTAAATATAATTGTCTTTGCATTTTATAAGTTCCAAAAAATGCCCTCGTGGTGGTAAAATATAATAAATCTTAAATATTAGTTTCGTGTGCGATATATGAAGATACTGACATGAACACTTAACTAGTTACAAATTTTGGTTTTACAACAGCAAAATACTAAAAAAAAAAATTAGCTAAAAGCCTCCTTCTTTGTCTTTGGTGGCTTCCTCTAATAGTAATATGTATAATCCATAAACTCAGCCTACTTAAATGAGTACAGTGAGTTTATGAGAAATAATAAAAACACGGATCAGGCATAAAGCTTGGTATGAGTAAAACGTTGCCCAAACATACACAGTAAGACCACACCATGAAAGCACGAAACTGGTTTCCCTGACTTATGCATCACAACAATTACATCATATCATGGAAATAATTATCTATGGCATAAGCATCCATGTAACATCATTTTAGTTATAAGTATGCCCTATGCTTAACATCCAATTATGAATCAATTCATACACTCATCATTTCATTTACACACATCAAATAACATCTTATTTAATAGAGTTAGGGGTATGTTTTAGGGGCAATTCTGGAATTTATTCTAAATTATTAAATTTATAATAAAATCTCATTCAATATTAAAGGTGTTTGTCTTTCTGTTATATACTTGTCATATTGTGATATGTGAATTAATTGAATAATTTAAGTATAAAAAATAGAAAATCCTTAAGAGATATGTTAAGTGATAGTAATTACAATTTATTGTTATCATGATAAATTTATAACATGAAAATTACATATTATTTTTAATATTCCTAGTCAAGATGATTTGAAAGGCAATCATTTCATCCGATGAGACTAATGAACGTAACGCTCTCCAAATATTGGGCAATGTATTACACATGGCTGCTAGAGGGGACTAAGCGGTCATGTACAAATAGTTACTGGATAACTATGAATTGCTCACTCGAGAATTTATGATTGGTTAACATAACTAAGGTCAAACAGGGAATCTTGAAGTGACGATATTGCGAAATTCTCTCTACTTTAGAAAACTATTGAACTTTAATGTGGATGCTCCACTTTTATTATAGTTATTTATGGTATAACATCCATCTAATGACTTTTTGGGTCTAAGTTGGAGCATTAGAAGTGAAACACTATTCAATAGAGAATTCGTCTCCTCGGTTATATAACTTAAGTATCACGGTAAACTACAGTCAGCTCAAAGCGAAAATCTCGTGTTCGGGTAGCGAGGTTAATAATAAATGTTATTATTGAACAAAAGACTTAATTTATGAATTATCTTGTTGAATGCGGATGATATTGAAATTTTGACCCGAACCAAATTCTATAAGTCCTAATGTGATATAGTGTTGATGAAGAGAATTGGTGTAAATAATCATTGTTGCATGGTACCACTTATAATCAATAAAATTGGATTTTACCTAAGGATGTGAAGTGATAATTTTTGCCAAAATTTCACACCGCTATCTAAGGTGATCCGTGAACATGAATATTTGAAATGTTCGATATTAATCGTTGACTAAATTTACATTTTTGACACATACAACCGAAATGATGAATATTCCGAATAAATCACACGATTTTATTAATTTATAATTATTGTAAATTAATTAAATTAATATTTATGAAACATTAATTATTGAATTTTATTTGATATTTGAATACCATTATTGTTCAATAAAGTGTGTAAATAAAAGTAATAAATACACGTATCGATATAAGATATTGGTGGAACGTATAAATTGGATTTAAATAAAACAAATATTAAACGATTTTGGAAGATTTTGTGGCCCACTTCTCTCCATTTATAGCCAGCCAAGGGGGCAAGGTTTTCTTATTAGGTTTCAAAAGGCAAGAAATTAATTAAAAGGAAGAGGAAAAATCTCTATCATTTATTCTCCTTTCATTACTTCTTAAAAAAAAAAATTATTCAATCGTTTTCCACTTTTCTTCTCTTTTTCTTGGCTGAATTTTAATGCTGGACCAGGGAAATAATTTGAAAAAAATTCAAAAAAAACCATAAACAAATGGCGATTTTCATCTCTAGATTCTTGCAAATTCTGGAGATTAATTCTATCGAGTTTATGGCTTTTTGGTTCATCATTTCGATGTGTGATTTACAAGAAACATTCAAGTTAATTTTCAATTAATTTATTTATAGGTCTAGTCATTCATATGTTTGGTTTTTGTATGATTCATTATGTATTCATTTGATTATCTTGTAATACGTGAATGAAAATCCTCTTCCATCCCAATTGAATATTACTATCAAATTATTTAGTTTTCGATCAAGATATGTTCTTCCCCTTTTTAGCATATATTCATCTCAAATTGATATGTTTTAGTCATTTTTTTACCTTTGACAATTAGTTATTATTCAATATAATGTTTAGATCCTTTTATTCTTATCATTGAATTTACGCATGCCTAATTCGTCCAATCATGTTCTTTTGTTTGAGTGATTTTGTTATAAAAAAGGGAATTTGAAAGTTAAATTTTCTTTTAGATCTAATTTAACTTTTATAAAACCAACACATACAATTGTAAATGAATTGTTTATGCTAAACACTTATTATTCGTTGAATCTATAATTGTATGGTTGATTTTGAATACGAACATATGAATATTGTTCAAATAAGAATGAATTTTTTTCTAAAATTTATAAACGATTTTTTATGAAACTTATATTTATCTCCTTTTCTACATTATAAGTTCAGAAAAAAAATCTTAAACTTTAGTTTCGTTTTTACTTTAAAAGTTAACCTAAATTGTTTGCTTTTAAATCCCATTTTCTTATATACACACACATATATATTTTAAAATATCATATTCACAATTATATGTTATTCTATTTTAAAATACTAAAATTTTAATTTTCATATGTATGGAAATATGCATGAGTTACATTAATTCAAATTTATAAAATAGGTCTTATTACCCAGTGCCTTGACCCAACTATATTAGGCTGATCACGCGGGCTAGATTCGATTATTGATGAGAAGGATGATCATGTGGCAATGACTACATGACCAAAATATAAAGTCCGGACATTGTATGGAGCTTGGAGGGGACGGAGTTGATAGATGTACAATGCAGGATGTCTAAAGGATAGGATTTGGCCTATATGAGAGAGGGACCGACATAGTGGATGATAGGTATGAATGAGATGGTATAAGGTTCAGTGTAATATGAAGAGGCCATAGAGATCAGTATAATCACTGGGTTAGTATGTCAACTTAGGTAAGGATGCAGAGGGATCAACATAAGACAGGTACCTAGTTCAACATGGCCCAACAACGATGGATAGATCTGTATGATAAGTTAGATAGAGGGAGATCGGCATGGTGTGACTTGTGAGATAAGGATCGACATGTTATTGATCATGAGAGATGGTTCGACATGGCTTGCTCATAAGGGATGGATCGGCATGGTATGACTTGTGAGAGATGGGTTGGCATGGTATGGCTTGTGTGATATGGATTGGCATGGCTTGTTCGTGGAGTATGGATCGGTATACGTTGGAGAACCAGGATGGATCAACACTCCCTTGACTAGATTGGGATTCAAACGAAAGTATTACAAGAACTAGAGCTCCACGTATCCAAACGCCATGATATTTGAAGCATTATCATATTAGAGCATAAGGGAGCTACCATAGGGATCGCTAGCCAAGACTAAACATACGGAGGGATTGGTACCAATACCTGTCCATTGAGAGTTGGGCCTAGTCTTTCCTATGGTGGCCCATGTAGTCAAGAAGGTCTTATTGAGTTCTAGTCAGATTGAAGGCCGCCTTCATCTTTAAATACATGCATAAGGGGGCCATTTTGGGGACTCTTACGCTGTTGGTTAGATTCCACCATTATTGTAATCAACTTCCTCCAATAATTCTTGAACTCTTGCTGATTCAGATGTACTTAATTGTAATAAAGTTAATTGGAAAGCAATAAAGAGAGTATTTAAAGTGGACATAGGCCATCACCGTCGAACCACTATAAATTTTGTTTTTGCTTTTGTGTCGCATTTTTTATATATTTTTATTTTCCTCTATTTTCATTTAATTTCTCACTATTTAAATCTTTTCTTTGGTGTTTGTGGCCAATTTGGTTGCAAAAATTTTGGTGCTTTCACTAAGAACCTTGATTTTCGGTCTTTTAGGATCACCTTTGTCGCTACTGGATTAAGGAAATCTCTCGAAGGAGATACAGATTCATCTTTAGAAGCTCGTGATACCACTTAAATTTACCATGATCTAAGCAAAGAAATCCAGAATGGTGAGGCGCACCAGACCTACTTCCCATAATGTTGACGCAAACAAAACTACCTGCGTCCAACAAGGAGCTCTAAAAAACCAGCCTGCTAATTTGAATGTGGAGCCTATTGCAATCTGGAACCCCGCCGATTCCATAACTAAAGCTGAATTCAATGACTTGATGAAAGTGCTGATGGAGAGTCGTAGGCAGCTAAACGAGCAAATCCAAACTAATGCCCACTTGATGAACCAGACTGCTCAAGAGCAACGCCAAAGCACCAGAAAGGATCTTGCTTCTTACTCGACATGGGATAGTCCAACTTCATTAGACGAATATCACAGTCGAAGGCGTCGTAGAGTTGAAGCGGCGCGGACGGGGCATCAGAGCAATGCTTGGCAGACTAACATGGTCTGCCAAGACGGGTCGGTGCCGATCCCTCCCTAGGGATCGGTACCGATCCCTCAGCCAGAGGGACTGCTCCTTAAGTGCGATTGGGGAGTTGTACTCATGCTGGTCTGGGAACTTGGATGCTGGAGTACATTGGATGCTGACCAACTACCTCTCCGTAATGATAATGAGGTGAATGCTCAGAATGTAGATTAGGAGGATGATTGGCCAAGGAGGCATGAAATGGCCCGTAGACACTGGCCGAAACATTCATGCGAGGTGGAGCACGACCACCACTTGGCGCCACCTATCTAGACACGGACTTATCAACAATGGTCAAATAGTTGGTGACGGAGAACCAGGGCTTGACGAATGACAATTGGGGAGTCTCTAGGAGACACGCCTAATTTACCGATAGCGTTTTACACACAGAATATCCTAGAAAGTTTAACATGCCTACGATGTCTGCCTATGAGGGGAAAACTGACCCCAGGCAGCACACCATGAGTTACAAATGGTTGATGGATGCAGAAAGAGCGAACGATGCCACCAAATGTAGATGATTCCTTATAACTCTCTCTAGGATCGCCACGATGTGGTTCACAAGGTTACCACTGCAATCAGTCTCAAGATCATGCGATACTCATGGCTATGACGATAGAGATCGATCCAAAATTTGAATTCGGTGACGGCTAGCTAGAAAACCACTGACCACGCTAGAACGTTACTATTCAAAGGCGACCCAGTTTATGAGACTGGAGGAAGCCAGATCGTCTAGAAAGAGCAATGCTGTAGGGCCTAGTAAGGAAGCAGTGCAAAGTAAGATCGCGATAAAGCAGTCCAATGAGAGTTCTACGAAGGCGTAGGTCAATGTTCAAAATAAGTCGAATCAGCAGAAAAGAAGCGGTGAAGAGAGTCTGGAAGAGGGAGCCTGGAAGGTCAAAGCCTAGGTTTCCTATGTATGTCAACTATACACCTTTGAATGCATCCCTGGAGAACATTAACCTGTCCACCTGTAATACTTTTTAAGCAACGTCTGAAAGAGTCGATAGAGATGCAAAAGCAAATCAGAAAGTATTGCCGGTTTCATGAATGTTACTGGCACAATACGAACGAGTGTAGGCATCTCCAGGATGCCATTAAGAAATTAATTCGGGAGAAGAAGTTGTAGTAGTTTGTGAAAAATCCACAAGATGGCGAACATGAGACGTCTGACTCTAATCGAGGGCAGGGTCCGTGTAGGGCTAAGGTGCCTACACGGGCCGGTAGAAGTTTGGTAATAAACACGATAGTTGGTGGACCGCATCCTGCGGACAGGAGTTGGCAGGAAATGGAGTGCTATGCTAATTCGATGAGACGTGTGGATTTTGAATGTTGTTCGAATATAAAGGACATAACTTCAACCAAGCAACAACTTACGATGATTGATGATATAGTATTCGAGAGAAGGGACGCCGATAGAGTAGAGGCCCCTATTATTGATTTGATGGTTATCTCAACCATGATTGGCCCTGCTCTGGTAAGAAGAATTTTGATTGATTGTGAAAGTTCTGCGAACATTATCTTTAAAAAGGAGTATGATCAAATGAAGATAGAGGCGAAGAATTTGAAACCATCTAATACTCGTATACACAGTTTCAATGGTGTGGCTACTGAGGCAATAGGTTATGTCGAATTGCCAGTTGAGCTGGGAGAAGGTGAACGCAGGAGAGTGTGGATCCTACCGTTCATTGTTTTGGATGTTGAATCACCGTACAATGTTTTTCTTGGCCGTCCGGCCCTGGCTGAATTTCAGGTAGCTCTTGCCCCTTGGTGTTTGATTTTGAAATTCCCGACTGATAACGGAGTAGGTGTTGTGCGTGGTGATTAGGCAACTGGACGTGCCTGTTATATGGCCGAGTTGATAGAGGTTTAGTGTAAAGAGAAGGAAAAGAGTATAGATAAGTCTGTCCACATCCAAGTTACTGACGATTGATAAATGGCGCTTAAGCCTTGGCTTAGGCGCCACAGTCGGTTCTATTGTGATATAGATCCGAGAGATGATGAGGAAGAACCTAGGGAAACTCAGACGGTGCCAGTTGAGCTGACAATTGATATAATATTTAGCCACGAGGACCCATCGTGGGTGTTGAAGATTGGTTCGCAACTCGACCCTTCGATGATGAGTGAACTTACTGGCTTTCTCCAAGCAAATCTGGATGTATTCGCTTGGACGCATTCTGACATGTTTGGGATCTCACCTGCCTTTGCGAGCCATGCATTAAACATTAATCTGAAGTATGTTCTAGTGAAACAGAAAAAGATGGGGCATGGACCCGGAGAGATCCGTCGCTCTTAAATAGGAGGTGGATAAACTTAAAGTCAATGGGTTTATTCTCGATGCCCTCTATCCTGAATGGATATCTAATCTCGTGCTGGTAAAGAAGGCGAATGGGAAGTGGAGAACATGCATTGACTATTCAAACTTGAACCAGGTGTGCCCTAAAGATAGTTTTCCCCTTCCTAGAATTGATCAGCTAGTCGACTCGACTCCATGGCACAAATTATTGTCATTCATGGACGCGTAATAGGGGTATAACCAAATCCCGATGCATGTCCCATATCAGAAATATACCATTTTTGTGATGGATGTTGAGTTATACGGCTATGTAGCAATGTCGCTCGGATTAAAGAACGCTGGAGCAACCTATCAACGTTTGGTTAACCGAATGTTTAAGGATCAGATTAGGAGGATGATGGAAGTCTATGTGGACGATATGCTCGTGAAATCACGACAATCAAATGACCACATTTGAGACTTAGTGGAGATATTCAATATCCTTTAATTTTATAACATGAAAATCAACCCTCTAAAGTGCTCATTCGATGTTACGTCAGGGAAGTTCTTGTGTTTTATTGTCAATGCATGAGGAATTGAAGTTAATCCATAAAAGCTTCAACCCATTCAGGATATACAAGCACCTAGAAACATTAAACAAGTGCAGAGTCTGAATAGGAAGGTTACTACTTTGAGTCAATTCATTTCCAGGGCAACTGATAAATGAATTCCTTTCTTTGACCTGATAAGGAAGGGAAAGAGGAATTTTGATTGGACTTAAGATTATGAAGGCACATTTCGAGCTCTGGGATCATTTGGAGAGACCCCCTGTCTTATCAAAGCCGGCAGATCATAAGGAGTTGTATATAAACTTGGTTATATCATCACATGCCATGTGCTGCCTTGATTCACGCGGAGAACAGGATTCAGAGACTAGTATATTACGTCAGCAAACGATTAACGGGTGTAGAAAGAAACTATCTGAAGATAGTGAAATTGGCGTACTACTTGTTAATCTCGTCATGCAAACTTCGCCTTATTTGTAAGCCCATCCAATCAACATTTACACCAACCAGCCGTTATGATAGGTCCTACAACGACCTAAGATGTCTGGAAGATTGCTTAAATGGAACATCAAGCTTTGCCAGTTTGACATTACATATCTGCATGAAGAGCTATCCAGAGATAAGCATTGGTAGACTTTATAGCAGAATTTACCGTGCAAGACGAGGCCCTAGAGAGTGGTGTAATCCCTACTGTACGATGGAAGGTGTACATCGATGGAGCATCTAGTGATCATGTTTCCAGAGCTGGGATTGTTTTTGTAACCCCTGAAAACTAGTCAATTTGCTACACTTTGAAGCTTGATTTTCCTGCTACAAATAACGAAGCCGAGTATGAAGCATTGATCATTGGGCTAAAACTCGCTAGAGAGCACGGAGTAAATTTTCCTGAAATCTTTTGCAACTCACAACTAGTGGTATATCAAGTAAGAGGAGATTATCAGGCTAAGGAACAATGATTTGCCCTGTATCTTACTCAAGTTCAGGAGCTGTTGACGGTTATCGAATACTATGATATTTCGCATATCCTGGATGAGCAGAACGGAGAAGCCGATTCGTTGGCAAAGTTCGCAAGTACTGGTGGTGAACAACATATGGGCTTAGTTCCAGTCGACACATTGCATACCCCAAGCATAAATATAATCAAAGTTGATCAAATACTAGAATCGGGGCCCGAAAGGGAATCATGGATGACTCCATTTAAAGAATACTTTCGCATGGAATCTTGTCTGAGAAGAGAAATGAAAAGCGATAGGTCCTTCATAAAGCTTCACGGTATATTATGTAAGAAGGAACAATGTATAGAAAGGGGTTTTCCGTTCTCTTACTCTAGTGCATTGATCATGACGATATAAAGTGTGTCTTGAAAGAAGTCCATGAAGGGGAATGTGGTGATCATACTAGGAGGGGGCAAACTTTATCATAAAAGATACCCTGTTATGGATACTACTAGCCAACCGTGAACCAGGATGCTCCCGATTATGTGAGATGATGCGACAAGTGCCAGATATATGCAAAATCAGCAAGCTCCGTCGACAAAGATCACCCAAATGGTTAGTCCATGGCATTCGCTATATGGGGCATCGACATCATCGGGTCTGTACCAATCTCTAAAGGTGGCGCAAAATACACGATCGTCGTAGTTGATTATTTCACCAAATGGGTCGAAGCGGAGCCTTTAACTATGGTCATGATGAAGAAAGTTATCAACTTCGTTGTTCGAAACATCATATGTCACTTCGGTCTTCCCCGGACTATCGTGACAGAAAATGGGACTCAATTCGATAGTGTTGAATCTATAGAATTCTGTCGGAGATACTATATCAAAAAGAAGTTTGCGGTGGTCGCTCGCCCTCAACCAAATGGACAGGTTGAAGTTGTAAACAAGATTATCAAGTCTATTTTGAAAAAACATTTGGAGTAGGCTAGAGGCAAGTAGGTGGGCGAACTTCCTACGGCACTATGGGCCTACATGACCCCTTAAAGTCTATGACTAGCCATAATGCATTCTCTCTTGCTTACGGAGCCAAAGCAGTTGTTCCAGTAGAACTTGAAATCTCTTCTCACCGAGTGACCTGCTACGAATCTTCGGACTTTATCGATGAGAAATGCGAGGAAGCCAACCTGTGATTGCACACTGACATCAAGTCGTTTGATATTACAACACGAAGTTAGGTCAAGAACCTTTGATGTTGGCGATCTTGTCTTGAAATGAGTTTTTTCGGTCCCATCGCACATGAATACGACATGGGAAGGATCTTACATCATTGAACTAAGGCTTGGAGAAGGAGCTTTCAAGCTAACGACTATTCATTGCGCGATACTTCCGAAAGCGTGGAATGGTGAATATTTATGACGCTATTTCACTTAGAATATTTCCTCTATATTTCACTACTGATTACTTTGGACATTTTCTTTAGTATTTGATCTTTTAGATATGTAATATGACAAGTTGGTTTTCTCCTTTTCATGTGATGAATACAATTTTGAACTCCTTTTGCATAAACGCCTGTTATCGCATTTTATGCTAAGTGTACAACGAAAATGATTAACATCCATATGTGTAATGTGTGAGCAGATTCACGAAGTCTGAAATCAATCAATCATCCCAATCCCCGATGGGTCCGAACAAGATGAGCTCTGTAAATTTGCTCGGTTGATGAATCCCGTAAATGAACCCTAGGGCGGTACTTGCAAAGGAATGAAGGTCGTCGATAATTTGGAGATTGGATAAACAACCAGGCAGATACATGACTGCCCACGAGAAAACTATAAGTCCCCAGATTGAGGACTAGAGTGTCGACAAATTAAGCAGAAAAACGACTGCCCCTGATGGATACACGACTGTCCACGAGAAAACTGTAAGTCCTCAGAGTGCGAACTAGAGTGTAGACAAATCGGGCGAAAAAGCGAGTACCCCAAGCAGATTCACGACTGCCCACGAGAAGACTCTAAGTCCCCATTGTGCGGACTAGAATGTAGACAATCCGGATGGAAAAACAACTGCCCCGGTGGATACACAATTGTTGACGAGAAAACTCTAAGTTCTCAGAGTGTAGACTAGAGTGTATACAATCCAGGCGGAAAAACGACTACCCCGAGAGGATACACGACTGCCCTGAGAAAACTCTAAGTTCCAGAGTGCGGAATAGAGTATAGACAAGCCATACGGAAAAAAAAATGCCCCAGGAAGGTACACGACTGCCCACGAGAAAACTCTAAGTCCCCAGAGCGCGAACTAGAGTGTAGACAATTTGGGCAAAACAATGACTGCCTCGGGTAGATACACGACTGCCCACAAGAAAAATCTAAGTCCCCAGAATCCAAACTAGAGTTCATACAATCCGAGGATAAAAACGACTGCTCCAGCGGATACACGACTGCCCGCGATAAATTTCTAAGTCCTCAAAGTGTGGACTAAAGCAAAAGCATAAGTCGAGTGCAAACCGACCGACTAACTTGTAAACTCATTGGGCGGATGGATGAATTTTGATTATTTTCAATCCCACAGATACTGACTTGAAATCGATGGAAGGGGTTCAAATTACTAAAGGCTGGATACGGCAGCTCATTATGATTCTGGCTTGACATCCCTTACGACTTAAGGCAACGACTGATGAGAGGCCTTGAGATGGAGATAGTGAACAATTAAGGAGACCTGCGAAAATTATTACAAGTACATGGAATGGAAAGTAATTATTCAGCTATTAAAGTAATGATTCGCATAATGTCTAGTCAATAAACAAAAACTTTTGTTCACTAGTCTTAAGAAATCTGTTACAAGTTATTCTAAAGGTTCAGGATTCATGCACGTACACTTACTACTAAAAAAACACATTCAAATTATTCAAGCTATGTACAACGACGCGAAGTGGTAATTATCTTTTCAAAATTTTCTCCTTCTTCGGCTTCCCAGGAGTAGAATTAGTTGAGCATCTTTTCAAGACCCATTGCCACTCTTAGCTGAGACACTCGAAGATGTGGGAGGAACTTCACCGGGGATCAGCCCACTGGGTGGAATGACATGTAGAGGTGCAAGATCAGGATCTTTAACTACCACCTCAAGCGGCTAGCATTTGACTTCGCATTTCGATTTCTCCTCCTCTTCCATCTACTTCTTTATGTTGATTTTGGCAGTGTGCTCGATAGCACCCATGATCACCACGTCATCAAGTTCCTTGCCAAGAGATGGGTCTTCGGGCTTGTCTTCATCAAGTGCCCCGATGATTTAAGCATCGAGTCTCGGAATATCTAGAGCGGCCAAAGCTTCGGTTATTCTCTTATTTCTCCATGGAAACATCACTCCTTAGAGTTTGTTCAGGATTGAAATGGCCAAAAGAAATTCATCAAAGCATGGGCGTTAGTCAATGGCCGTTATGCATTGAAAACAATGACTCTTTGAATTCAAAGAACTTCAGTGCATTACCAACATCCGGTTGACTCTCGATGGTTATTAGAACGTTCCCTTCGAAAATGGGAGATATCATATGTGGATCAAGGTCGGGTCTGTTCGGATCTTAGCCAATCTGTTGCTCCGTGATTTGAGAAGATGATGTACCGGCTATTTGGGTAGGAGAAGGACCTTTGGGATCTGTTCTAGAAGGTTCAACGACGTCTTCTCTTGTAGTTTTGTAGCGGACAAATCAGACGGTTCATTTGCTCGAAGCACCTCTTGCAACAAGTGCCTCTTGATTAAGCTCTATCACTCCAAGTTCTTCCTTCTTGATTTTGGTAATAAGCTCCTAGGCTTCGACGAGCGATTCAATATAGCCTTCGCCTAGAAAGATCGAGTCGTAGTGAAGAAGAACTATCACGTTATATTTGATGATAAGCGGATCGAACAAGTTCTTGATCTCGTTTCTAACAGACTCGATGGCAGCTTCTACCGAGGAGTTAGCTTCTTCGAGCACTTCTCTTCTGCTCTCTTCACAGGCTACTTCTTTTAAGGATTCGATCTGAGGAGTTGTTCATCGAGCTTCGTTCTTAAGTTTCTTGCCTCGATGATCTCCTCGCAGTATCTCTGTTATTCTTCCTACGCCTCGATTTTTTCCTCCCTCTCTTTATTTAATAATTTTTCAAGTTCTTCAACACAGAGAGCTAAGACCTCTTTCTCCTTTTACAAGGAGTTCTTTTCTAATGCTAAAGTGACATTACGATGAAGTGCTGCATCCAGTTCTTTTTTGTGCGTAGTCTCGAGACGATTTACCACCTCTGCCTTTTCTTTCACGTTCTTCTCTGCTTCGGCAAGTTGGATTTTATACTCAAACAGCTCTACATCCTGGTGCTTGATGGTGTCCTGTCATGAATAACCTCCAACTTGGGGCAGTCGATTTCATGTTGGTGCTCGATGGAGACTACGGTGGCTTTCTTGGCTAAGTGAATAAATGATTCATTCTAGATGTACACGTCATTCATGCATGATAATGAGTTCTCTATGGCACTTTCGGGAATGATGTGTACGGAAGGGAGGAACTTAGTCCACCAAAGTAGATTTTTGGAAAAGTAGCATTGAGTTTAGCTAAATTTTCCGCTGCAGTAGGATCATGTGCAGGAACCAGTGGAAGCGGATCATAAGTGATAAGCGGGTGCTTGCTAAAGCGAGCTCGCATGATTGCCTTGAATTTGATGACTCGGAATGTGTGTCGTGAGGCGTAGCAGAATGAGAACCTAGTACAAGGACTTATCTCCACTATGGCTGGGAAGATTTGATTGATTATCTTTCGAGGAGAGTGTGGTTGAGACCTCTGTCTGCATGAAGAAGAAGACTTTTGAGAATAATAGTCTTTGTCTTGCCCGTCATCTCTGTCTCTGTGCCTTTTGGATTCAAAATCTCTTCTTGAGCGATAATAAGTAGAAGAACCCCAAAGATGGTCGGAAGCGTGGGAATGTGATATTGCACCTGTAAAGAACCAAATAGGAGCATATTAAAAGTTGTAGTATGAAGAATTAATAACGTGTGTGTAGTGGAGTGCAAGTGTTTGTGTGTGTCCTAGTGCTTCCCCACGATGGACCAGTAACGGTGGCTTTACTCAACGGAGTTTCATCCCCTCTATTGGAAGATTGCATGCCTTTGCCGCTTTTGGCAGGAGAGTTGAGCCCTTCATCATCGATGTTAAGGAATTCATAATTTAATATATCATCTAGAATCAAAATGTCAGAAAGTCCCTTCAACGAGCTTTCCATTTATTGGGAAGACAACTCCTTTTGAAGCGAGGTTATGACGAATTTCGAATCCGGCCTTACTCTTTTGTAGCTTGTACACTAACATTTCCTCCTCTTAAGGGAAGTTTGCATTTGGATGGTCTATGGCACTTTGACCACCGACGCTTTTCCAATGCCTACATCTCTGCTTCTCGAGCCAACATCTTGAGATTCTTTTATCTCTCCCTCTTTGATGTCTTCCCAAGTTTCTTCAGCAGGGGGCACCATGGGGTCGCTTGTTTCTACCCTTCCACCGACAATAATTTTCGGGACTGCTTTACTTATGGGAAGTCCAATTTTGCGATCCTCTTCTAACAACCCGAATAATTAAATCAGCTCAACAGTGACATGAAGTTTGATGTCCTGATCCTCAATGAGAGTAGCACGAATGGCAATGATGGATCTAGAATACTCGACACCTATGGGTCGAGGGCGATCACCTAAAAGAACTGAGGATGTTAGCATGTTTAAAGAAGAAGTTGCGATGTGAATCATCGACTAAAGATGAACAAAGGAGTGATACTTACGTCATGCCAACCATCTCCTTGTGAAACCAGGAGCGCATTGTACATAAAACCACTCGTGCTTGAATAGACAGAGCTTGTTCCATACACCCCTTAAGACTTGGAATTTGTGCGAGGTTTCGAGAAAGACATTGAAGGGCTTCCTGTCTGTCTTTTGAAATTGTAGATATATCTGACGTCTTTAGGAGTTGGCGGATGGAACAGAACGTTCATAAAGAGAAGGAAAGTCCTATGGATGAAAGCGTAGTTGTTGGGATGCAACTGGGTAGGAGCGATCCCTGGATACCTCAACATCTCCCAAGCAAAAGAGTTAAAGGGTGGCACGCATCCACCCTAACATATAAACTTGTTGCAAGCAGTATATCCAGTTGGAGGCAAGTGAGGTCCATCTTATGTCGATGGAACTAAAACGTCATCAAACGGAATTTCATGGATGGAACACATTCCACGAAGAGCGACTTCATGGATTCTAGATGCTTGTGAGTCATCAGGGTTATTTAGATTCATAGCACCCTCAATGGTATCGGGAGATGGACTAATGACTTCTACAAGAAGGACTGGAATGTCAGAAAAGAGGTTTAGTTGTGGGTCAGATGCCTCAATATTTTCTGTATAGTGACTCAGAGAAGGTTTATCAGATATGGTGACAGAGCTTGACTTTGCCTCAGAACTAATGTCTCTTGCATGGATTCGGAAGACATATTGATGAAGCGCATCATGAAGCTTAAGGTCTACGTCAGCCATACTGAATAAATAATCAACATTAGAAATAATAACCCATTCCTCCCCTTGTCGTGTGTGAACTATAGTGCAGTGCGATGTGAAACTGCTATGAACAGTTAAGAATCATTAAAGCAAGATTGAAATGGAAAGACTTAGAACTACATCTAGAGAGACTGTCATCACGATCGTATCAATCAATAGGAAAGTTGATAGGCAACGAGAGCTTTAGGATCGGTTATCAACATATTAAGCAATGAATTTTGTGTAGGTTTTTTTATGTAGTTTTCATTTGGTCCACGTAAAGAAGTACAGAGATGTGCTTATTTAAGATTAGTTCCAACAATCCAAGTTCGAGCAAGGCAATATGCGATTCAATGTTTAAAAGATTCAAGCTAAAATTAGAATTCTTTAAAAATACTGATCCCTCTGTTTTATATGCCGATTCCTTTCCTTTAGCCTATACACCGATCTCTATGCTTTTAGTCCTAAGCCAATCCTTTAAACAGTTAGCTATTACCGATCGCTTATCCTAGCTTCACTACCAACCACTCTCTGCAAACGTTATCGATCCCTATAACTCATTTACCAACATCGATCCCTACACTTAATTCGCTGATGCCTATCCCTCATTCACTCGCATGGTCTACCGAAACTGCTCACCTGATACGAACTCCTACCGAACCCTCGTAAAGCCCTTCCCCGCCACGAACACTAACATTAACTACTCTCCATCCTATCACCAAACTACCAAGTACTGAACCCTCCTTCTTCCTTCCTCCTTCCTCTTCTTTCTCTAGCACCTTTGTTTTCTCCTTATATCTCCCTTGATTTAGCAGAACCCACTGAATCATTCGCTTAGAAACACCTCAAACACACGTGAACCGCAAATTCATGACTCAACTGACACGATTATAAAAGGGAAGCATACCTATCTGAATTAAATTATGAGCACGTGGTCGAAACTTGGGATTAAGGGAAAGTTACCGATGGTTTTGATCGAGAGTGATGTTTCACATTTGAGTTTAGAGTTAAGGGTGAAATTTTTTTCTTTCAACCATTCGGTTATGAGCTCGTACAAAGAGCAAGAGAAAAAGCTTTAAGTGTTATGAAGTGAAAAGTGAGGAGAAAAAGGAAATGGGTGTGAATTTATATATGAGCGGCGGAAAAGGAGTCGAACCGGTCATTGAGGGTGACCAAGTCAAAAAAGAAAAAAAGAAAAGAGAAAGGGCTAGCATTGAGGCATGCAGAACCCTGTTCGCGTGTCTCCAATAATGGATCGATGAGTAGGATACAGATCCCTCCATAAAATAATGAAAAAAATAAGAGATGTGTGATTGATGGATATGGATGAGATAAAAAATGAAGTATAGAAGTGACATGCAACTAGGAAGTGGCAAATGATCATCATCGTGAAGATTCAGTTGTAAACATAAGTGTATAGGAAACTATTAAATTTGGCAACGAACTACGAACGTTCGATCACATCTGGAAGGCAACAACGGGAACATGCATGTGAATGAACATGGGAATGGTTTAAGAATTCAACCTTTTGAAATTAACTGAAATTGCGATCTAGCCTGAAGTGATCAAGTTTGATATCAAATCAGAAGAAAGCCTATAAATCTCACATGACCTTATCTGTACATACTAATAAAATATGACATTAGACTTGTGCCATCGAAGATCGATAAAGGAACAGAATTCAATCAGAAAGTTAGATAGACATCTACCCAGCAACTTTGACCATTTTTCAATTCAATGCACATCATGTTACCTACGAGATGTACTTTAGGGTGGCAAGTGTTACCCGGTGCCTTGACTCAGCTATATTGGGCTGATCACATGGGCTAGACTCGACGGTTGACGAGAAGGATGATCATGAGACAATGGCTGCATGGCCAAAATATAAAGTCCGGACAGTTGTACGGAGCCTGAAGGGGACGAAGTTGATAGATGGACAACATTGGATGTTAGAAAGATAGAAGTTAGCCTATATGAGAAAGAGATCGGCATAGTGGATGATAGGTATGAATGGGATGGTATAGGGTTCGGTGTAACATGAAGTGGCCATAGAGATCGATATGACCACTGGGTTAGGAGGTCAATTTAGGTGGGGATGTAGAGGGATCGACATAAGACATGGTACCTAGTTCAACATGGCCCAATAGCGATAGACAGATCGGTGTGATACATTGGATAGAAAGGGATCAGTAGGGTGTTACTTGTGAGATAAGGATTGGCATGTTGTTGATCATGAGAGAGGATTCAGCATGGCTTGCTTTTAAGGGATGGATCAGCATGGTTTGACTTGTGAGAGATGGGTCTGCATGGTATCATTTGTGTGATATGGATCGGCATGGCTTGCTCATGGAGGATGGATCGATATACGTTGGAGAACAAGGAGGGATCGACACTTCCTTAACCAAATTTGGCTTCGAATGCAAGTGCTACAAGAACTAGAGCTCCATGTTTCCAAATGCCATGATATTTGAAGCACTATCATATTAGAGCATAAGGGAGCTACCATAGGGATCGCTAGCCAAAACTTAACATATGGAGGGTTCAATGCCGATCCCTGTCCATTAAGAGTTGGGACTAGTCCTCCTTATAGTGGGCCCATACGGTTGAGAAGGTCCTGTTGCCAAAGTTCTAATCAGATTGGAGGTCGCTTTCATCTATAAATACAGGCATAAGGGACCATTCTGGGACTCTTACGTTATTGGTTCGATTCTGCCATTATTGTAATTAACTTCCTTCGTTACTTACTTGAACTTTTGATGCACTTAATTGTAGTCAAGTTAATTGGAAAGCAATAAAGAGAGTACTCAATGTGGACGTAGGCCATCAACGCCGAACCACTATAAATCTTGTTGTTTCTGCTTTTTGTTGCAATTTTCTTGATATTTGTGATTTTCCTTTGTTTTCATTTAATTTCTTAATTTATTTCACTACTTAAATCTTTTCTTAGGTGTCTCTAGCTAATTTGGTTGCAAATAGGTCTTATGTAACTATATAACTTTTAACATCAAACACTTCTTTAATAGAAACAAAATTCCGTAACATTGATTTTGGATTTAACTACACACTTATCTCATGTGATTTTAATATATAAATACATATATGTATGTATGTATATGCGTGTGTGTGTGTGTGTATTCAATCAATATCTTGGACGATAAAGATATATATGGAGGGGAAATCGATCCATTATGGTGTATATCCCAGCACATATATACTTTCTCAATAACTATGTACATTTCTTATCTATGATACATGCATTTCACAAAAACAATTATTTTGATACAGTTGTAAACAAAAAAGCCTTTTAAACATAATTGAACAAAATAAAAATATTTTATCTAAAACAAATTTTAGATTGGATCTGAAATATCTTTAGACCTCGTAGGGATAAATAAGACCAAAATGGAAAGAAAATTTTGAAATATACCATATCACCCACTTTTGACTGCCTCGGTCCTGACAATGATACCATAACCAAATAATCTATGCAGTCTAAATTAGCAATGTTAGAGCTAACCGATTAAATCTTACCCATTTTGTAGGGTGTCTAAAAAGGTGGTGTGAAAGGATTGGGTTTGGGTAATCAAGTACTCGACTCTACTAGGCTACTAACTTGACCCGATGGATGAAGAAAGCCTAAAGGTTATTTCCACTAAGGGACAAATTGACTTTGGGACTTGGGCTAATCTTTTAAAACATGCATTGAAAAATTATATTTTAAGTTTAGAAGTTAAGTTTAAAATACAACATGTTATAAATGTTATAAACTTTTCAAAATTGGTTTTGAAAAGTTAATGTATTGTAACGACCCAGAATTTTTATTAATTAAAATTTGAATATTTAATTAATTTTAAATATTAATAAGTGAAATTTATAAGTCGAATAAATTTTATTCGAATAATTGGATTTAATTGAATAATTAAATCGATAATTTAATAGATGGAAATACAAAAATAATTGAAATTGGGTTAAATATGATTAAAAAATGATTTGTAAAATTTTATTTTATCATATTGAAGTTCGAAAGATGTTTTTGAACTTTTAAAATTGAATTAAAAGTTTATCTGTGAAAATTGAATATTTTAATATTTAATCGACTAGTGAAATCAGCCATTTTTCGAATAGTCTCAGAATTGGACGAAACTAGTTCCATTGGATCCGTAATAGTTTGTTATTACCGGATTTCAATTTTCGTAGCAATCGGGGTTTTCGTTTGACCGTGGCAGCTCGAAACGCATCGAAATTGTTTTAATATTAATTTGACGAGTTAAAATAGCCATTTTTCAAACAGTCTTGGATTTCGACGAAACTAGTTTCATCGGATCCATAATGTGATATTATTGTATGGTTTCAAATTTCGTGTCAATTGGATTTACCGTTTGTCCGGTGCAAGCCAAAACGCCTAGAAAATCATTTAATCGGTTTAATTTTAAATCGAACATTTATTGCCATAACTCGCACAGATGACCGAATTAGCTCCCGAAAC
The DNA here is from genome assembly GCA_030765085.1 of Allium cepa. Classification (NCBI taxonomy): domain Eukaryota; kingdom Viridiplantae; phylum Streptophyta; class Magnoliopsida; order Asparagales; family Amaryllidaceae; genus Allium; species Allium cepa. The sequence goes on along the minus strand of CM060945.1, from coordinate 877,360,754 downwards.
ACGTTCCATTGTGTTCGGAACGCGGGGTAAACCTTAGGAACGCCAACCGACACGCTTCGTTTGGAGTTCGGGAAATCCGGGATGAATATTGTTCGTGAAATTTTCTATATAAGCCCCCTCTCTTCATAAATTTGCAAAAATATTAAAACCTAACCTTAAATTCTTCAGAGCCGCCACTAATGGAACCTAAGGCCGAAAATCACTCATCTTTTTCCCTCAAAATCTTCAAATCCATCGTTTAATTCGAGAAACTTTCTACATGAAAGTTGTAGAGCATGACAAGATCTTTATATTCAACGGCTACGATCGTGTTTGGAGCTTTTGATCAACGGAAATTTGGGCTCAAAGGCCATGCGTTCGGCACGTTTTTCTGAGCAAATGGGGTGGCCGAGTGTCACGTGGTTGCGGCCGAGGGTGGTGTTCGTGGAGGCGCACGACGCGAAGGTGGTTGATCAACTTATCGATGCTCGTGGAGGTCGTGATTTTTAACCCTAATTTCGAGCATAATGGGTTCGGTTGTTACGTGATAGCCTGGGGAGTTTTTGCGTGAGAGAAGATGAAGAAAGGGACGGGCTGGATGAAGCAGGGGCTTGGATCAAGGGCTGAGATCTATTTAGGTTTAGAAAATATAAAATATGTTGTAAATTATATATTAAAAATTCGTGTAACTTTAAAAATTCATATCTTTTTCATACGAGGTCGAAAACGCACGAAACTAGTTGTGTTGGAATCGTATCGTCGAGCACTACGCCATGGAATTGGATTGGAGTCGTTTGGAGCTAGCAAAAATTTCAGGTAAAATTAAACGCGCGTTTAATTTTATTCGAAATAAACGCTGAAACGAAATTGAAACCAAGGTGAGAACTTCTCACTCAATCGAATCGGTTTCGATTTTAATTTTAAATAGTTATATTTAAAATTGCTTGAATTATGTTTGAATGATGATTGTTATCTATTGATTATTAAGAATAGATGTTATGCACCGTTAGTAAGCGGAGGTTATTTATTAAAAACATATACCGCGAATATTTCACAGTACAGTGAAATTGGTATTATTTATGTACTTGGAATTGATTTCCCGCAGTATATAGCGGATGAGACCCTGTTGTGCCGCCTATTAAGCGGATAATATTTTAAATCCCATATACCGCGATAATTCCCTACTGGAACGGAATTGGTATTGTGCTAACATCTTTGGATGCAGAAAAACAGGTTGGAGGGATCCAACTGGGTTCCTCAACTGTATTGATTTATTTACAGATATTGTGATATTTGTTGATTATCATATCGACATATGATATTTGGATGTCGTGATTGACTATTTGGTGCTGTTGCATCATCGGATCCATTTTTGAAGTTTTAAAGTAATGATTTTGGTTTTTAAAAGATTTTTTAAAGTGATTTTTGAAAGTATATGTTTTATTTAATTTTGAATTGTTAAAATAAATAAACGTTATAATTTTATTTTCGTAAAAGTTATGATTTTTGGAAAATAATACTTAAGTATGATTTTTGAAGTATATAAGCTTTAAATAACGATTTTTAAATTATTAAAAGAATAAATTTAGTTAAATTGGGATTTTTGAATTATTATAAACAATTTATATAAAAGTTGTATAAAATTGATATTTATAAATTAAAATATAGAAATTATAAAACGAGCTTTTTATAAGTGTTAAAATAAAATTTGAACCTAGATTCATAAGTAAATAAGAATTTTTGATTTATAAATTAGTGTTGATATAAAAGAATGGATTTGTGAATAAATGAATTATAAGTAATTTACTTATAAACCGGATTTCGACATGTAAATGGAATATAAATAGAATTGGTTAATAAAGGAGATTTCTAAAATGAAGTTGCTATAAAATATAGAAATGGAATTTATAGACATTGTTTATAAATTCGAAATCAATGGAATTTGATAAATTGGATGTTGAAATTGGTTAAGGAAGTATATTCACGATTTTGGACAGTGAATATATTATCAAATAAAATGTATATGCTTGGGAAAATGAATATTTTAAATTGAAGTTAATCGTTTTAACGATGTTTTGAAAGGTGTAAACATCGAAAACATAGATTTCAACATTCATTGTTGAAATAGACGTTTTCGAGAAATAGAAGGAAATGATGGACTATAACACTGTTGTTATAGTAAATGATTTCCGAAAGGAAATATTTTTGTATAGTATTGGGATTTATATATCTATTTTAATTTCGAATCCCTATACTAGTGATTTTAGGTCGTCGTAACGATGTTTTACGCAACATTCGTTTTGGCCCAAACAAATGTGTTTAAGAGAATGATTTCTTAAAGAATGAAATATATACTTAATTTTCAATTTAAGTATATTGAATATTTTCCAAGTGTTGAAAATGAATGGATTTGTAAATTACTTATTATTTAATAAGTATGGAAATGTTTTCCAATATGAACTGAATATTTTGAGACTTTATCTTTTAAAGACAAATTGAAAATGAATATTAAAAATCGATTTGGGAATCATATATTCATGGATATTTTGGAATTGTAAATTCACTAGGGAATTTATAAAAGAAAGGGAAATTTTTTTAAAAATAAACATTGATTTATTTTTAAACTGTGGGAATAAATTTACGGATTTGGAACGTAAATATAAAGTAAATCGTTATGGATTTATTTAATTGGTTTAAATGAACCATTTTGAAAGGAAAGTATTTCTGCGTAAGGAAAATGACTGAAATTTGTTTTCAAAGGAGATAAAGGTGAAAAGTGATTTGAAAATTCGTTTTCAAATGGTTGAAGTATGGAAAATTATATATCTAGTAAAGATATTTTCGAAAGTAAATAATTTGGGAAATTAGTTGGAATTTGGTGATGTTGAGCATGCCTATTGATAGTTAAATAATCCGACTATCAATATTTACCTTTAAATAGGTATTTATTGTGATTGCTTGAATTTGAATGCCATATTTATTTTTAAAATAAGCGCTCGCTATTCGGGTTAGCCGGGAAAGGACCTTGGGGTCGTATAACCCATTCCGAATATGTGATACGTCGTTATGGATTGCATTTGATGACCGGTGTTGAAGACCGGATATTTGTGAAAACGGAAGGATTACCGTCGAGTTACTCTACATCGGCTGATCTCCGATATAAAGGTTTTATCACCCTTAGTGACGGGAAGTCCGGTCGTGATTAGTGAATATCCGGAATGCAAGGACTTCTTTGCAAGTGCCTTCGGTTCTGTTCGATCCCGGAACAGACTTGTATGGATTGTATGTCTGACATTACAAATTGAGATATAAAGCTGATTTCTTTCAAATATATTTCTGTTGGTGGGGGAGAATTTATTCTCTTAGCTTAACACCATTCTCTGAGACGTACGAGCTCAGAGGTTATATAGTTGAAGGTTATTAGTGATATACTCCCAATTTGCTAGTGTGGCATGCTGAGTGTTGCTGTGAAATGATCATTGTTTGATCATTTGTGATATGATCATTTGTTTGATCATTTATCTAGGTGATCATTTCTATGATCATTTGATTGACCCAAAGCACAACTTTTGTATAAAGCGTGGCTTTGTGGACGAGACTTCGTCGGACCTCACACCCCGGAAATGGTCAAAACAGGAAGGATGCGGCAAGGTTATTAGGGGGTAACACCCCTTTAGTGTATGTCATTCCTTCTGGAAGAGGTGGTATCATGGTATGGAGCCCAGATACTTAACGTATGTTGCTGCTGCAAATTTTGTGGTTGTTGGAAATCGAGGATCCTCGGATAGATCGGTTACGATCGGGGGATGACATATTCGTGTCAGTTGTTACCTAGTTTGAAAGGTAACCCGGCCTAGTGTTGGCAGAGATCCGGTTAGGTTCTCGGGGCATCTTTCCAGAGGCGTACCCATGTGGCAATGGGAAGTTCCTTGGCCTGACCATTTGTTGAAAATCCAAAGAAACAATACGAGACTTGTACGGTTTTAGTTGTAGAACCTGCCATGGAATGTGGCGGTAACCTGCTATTGAACATGGTAGCTGTAGTAGGCATACGATAATGGTCGTATGTTGTCTAAGATTTATATCTTTACTTTCGAAATAATTTTTCTACACTATGCACTAGTAATAATATCAAATGTTTCTTTTTAATGCATATCAAACATCTTTGACTATCATAAGGAGAAATCTCCTCCGATTCTGCGTTTGCATTGTGTGTGTGTGCGGGAGGCCTTATGGTAGTCTCATTTCTAAAAGCATTGCGAATTGACTTTAAAAATATTCCTCTATTTTGATTTTTAAGATAAATAAACTGTTTTAGTTCTCACACCAGTCACGTGACTGACTCAGAGTTTATTGTTTTCCTTCCTAAACTCTGGGTGCCCACCAATTTCCACACGGGCAGTCTAGAGTTTGGTTATCAGGTTACTCTGGATTTAGGAGTGCTATGGAGCTCAGGAGGCGAGCTACATATCGAGACGTACCACTTGTATATGATATTATACTATGTATTATTCCGCTGTGTATTCTGTATGAGGACAAGTTTATATAACTGTCCATTGATGTATTAACTCTGTTGTCTATTGTTGTTGTAAACTCTGATAATGATGTAATGTATAAATGTACAGTTCTTTGTTTTAAAGATTATTCATTTATTTATTATATGTTGTTCCGCTGCGAATTGTGAGATTCTGATGTTGTTCTGTTATTTCTTTATGTTCTATTCTATCTTTTTTCTCTCTTCTTCTACTTTTTCTTCTTCTTTAACCCTAACGGTACGGTTTTTCGGCCTTCGATTGCTCGACAGTTGATACAGTGGACGTATTGATGTCGGCATTCGTGGACGAAAAATCGGAAAACGTTACATGTATTAACTTCAAATTTTTTATCTTAATTATTTAATTAGTTGGATTAAATAAATAAATAAGATTAATTAATTAAAAGTTAATTGTTTAAATTAATACATATATATTGATATGGGCGTATATTTATCTTAAAATGTTTAAGGTAAGTATGGATAAAATTTTGAATTTAATAAATCTTATTTTAATTAAAACTATTTTCATTAATTAAATTAATTAAAATTTAATTAATAAATAAGGTACATGTATAATGGTATGTGTACATAATTACAATACATGTTATGATCCACGTTCATCTATATATTATTAAGTATGAATGAAGTAAAATTTAATAGTTGAAATTTAAATTTAATTAATTAAAATGCTAGTTAAATGATTAATTATATTGATCAAATATGAATTAATTAATGAACTAAAATTAAATTAAATTAAATTATATATGAACTAATTAAATAGAATGGAACTATAAGAAATCCAAATTAGATTTAAGGAATAAATACATACGTATTGCATTTACATCATGAAATCTTATATGCCTGACACTTAAACCATGAGGGTGTTTCTTAAGAAATGCATTATTCCTAAAATTGAAATCACTCTTATATATACATATTAATGATTATGAATCCTTAATATGTAAGTTTTCCTCTACCATTTATATCTTAATAGATTGCTTACATACTCTTTTATTGTCAATATTCCTCAAGCAAGAGATGTTATATATAGAACTATTAGTATATATTGGCTAGACAAAGTTAGATATATATACGTATTTGTTGATGTTACTCAAGATGCATGCATTATACTTTGGCCGTCGTAAAAAGGTAGGTACGAGTGAATACTCTTTTATGATTTATTGATATTCTTTAAGATTAAGAAGAGATTTGAACAAGGATCACCGGTTAGGGGTTGTATATGATATAACTGATAAGGAGTTGTCCTTCGCATAAAGGCTGTGATTTTTTAATACGACTCAAGTTCAAAAACCCAAGGTATGCAAGTCCAACACCTACTAGCGAGATCAAAAGATTTCTACGTTTTCCTTTAGGGTTTTGAGAATGTAAAATTCTAGTGGGAGCTTATTAGATAAATAAAATTTAATCATTTAACCTATCTATATTATAAGAACATCAACAATGTTCAAATTTTCCAAATCTACTTAAATTAAATGTGCAACATGAGAAATCTAAGACTGTTTTCTAATGACAAGCTTATAAGACCTAATTACACCGACTAGCTAAAAGTAATCAAGATGATGCTTATATACGAAAAGTTATGGTCACCGATAAATGAACCTTTAAGAAAAAGATCCGTTGAGGGCGTTGACTCCGAGACAACTAAGTCTAATAATATCTGGGCAAGTAATTGCGAAATCTCTTAAGTGTTCTGGTTGTCCACTTTAGACAAAACATTGCAAGCGAAACATGAACATATGTATTTCCATAAAATCTTCGAAAACCTCAAAGCTTTTTTTAGGGAACAATCTTGTTTTGAAAGGTATAAGACTACTAAGAAGTTGTTCAATACAAAAATTCGTTGAGGCGGTCATGTTGAGGATTTTATCTTGACAATGAAAGCCTTTATTGATAGATTTTTTGAGTTGGATATCAAGTTAAGTGATGTGCTATAAGTGAATTTTATCCTTGGCTCTCTAACTTCGTAGTTTAATCTATTCATATTGAATTCAATATGAACTAGTTGAGCATAAACCTTATCGAGCTACTCAATATGTAGAGGTCGACTGAGGGTCCGTTTATGAGAGGACTTATTTCTTCGACTCTCAAAAATTGATACTAATACATCCTTGGATTCATGTGCGTAAAACCAAGTACCGGAGAAGCGGATTCTCAAGGGTAAGAAAGAAAAATAAAGACAAAACAGAATTTTACATATGTTCGATACAGGCTTTATAGCAGAAATTAAAATACATTTATCAGTTTTAAAAACATGGACAGTTATAAATTTTTGTCCTAACAAATGTAGAATACTGCAGTACAAGAGTGTGATGCAAATAGAGAAAAATCTTTAGTAAAATTTTCTGACTCCATGCTTCGAGCTCCATCTAGATTTTTTCTAAACTAAACCTGACTACTAAGTTGTCCGAGAAAATTTGGACATCGAGAGTCAAAGGAAAAAGAAAAAGAAAATCCATGCCAGTCACGGGACTGGTGTGAGAATTCAAAAATACACGTTTTGAAAACCAAATGGTATCTTATAGGACCATGCTACACATAAACACGGAACGGGTTTTTACCTTATGATAACCAAATCATTATTACATAAAATCACTTGATATTATTTTTAATGACATATCATTCAGATATTTGCAAATAAACCTATTAATCTTAGCAGAAATGGTCACACTACTAAATTCCAGCATACCACCTTGTAATACAAGGCTTTCTACATCTGAAATCGTATAGTCTGTTATTGGAGAATGGGTTTCCATACAAATGACTAGGTGAAGGGACTACCTTCCGGCCATATATCTCTAGAGGAATGTATCGAGGCCCAACTGATGGTCCTCTACCAATACAAGACCTGCATACCACTTCCTCGATAATACCAAATATGCTATCACCCTGGTCGTTACCGACCTATCCGAGGGCCCGCAAAGCATACAGCCACAATAATTTAAACCCGAACGTTATAGTGGGTAGAAATATATCTAGAAGGGGATGATCATGCCCTAATGGTTGTGAACCATATAGCCTTGCTTCATCTACCCTGTTTCAGCCATTTTCCAGGTATGAGGCTTGAGGTAACGATTACCATTTACTTTGCACATTTCACTTTGAATGACACATTGCCATTCCATCGATCACTATTGACTTCCACAATCATACAACCTTCAAGCTCATATGTCTAAGAGTAGAGAGTTAAGCCAATAGAAGTTACCTTCTCCGCCACTAAACAGATGTATATTTATAAAAGTCAACAATGAAATCTCAAGAATGCAATGTCAGACATCTGTCAATACAAGTTCATTCTTGGATTGAACTAAACCGAAGGCATCCTCCTACCACTTTCTGTCAGGAATTAACCTTAGGATTATTTGCGAGAAGTCAATGTAACCCTAAGAGTTTCAAAAATGAAGGGACCACTACTACTTTAATATTTAGGAGCTACTAATTAACAACAAGCAGTCCTTTCATCCTGAAAATCCTCGGTCTTCATCCTTCATTCTCTTTATCAAGACTTTAATTTTTGAACGCACACATTGGTTCGAAGTGGTTTTCAGATAGGAATTATCCGAATCCAACCACGGTACCTTCGATCCAATCATCGATAAAAAGAAGTTCTGGGAGTAGGAAATCATTCTCTAATTGATTAAGTTCTTTTTATCAAAATCTCTTCTTGAGATATATATTACTAAAGCATTCTTTCCAACGGAATTATTAAACCTCTCTTATTAATTACTTTGATTACTTAAACCCTTTTTAAACGTCGAATAATTCGAAGTCATTTCATTTTTTACTTAGGAAAACATTTCCAAAATCATTTCATTTAAATTTTAAAAAAAGATTTCTTAAGTCAAAACTCATAATATCGATTTGAGTTAAAACCATGTTATCTAGGATACTAATCCAAAACCAGTAAATATTAAGTGAGCGGAATCTATAGAAATCATCAAATTCTACTCAATATCAATTCTCGTATTCAACCAATACCACGGGCGGAATAACGGCGAAATCATCTTTTAAACTCCACGAACTGTCGCGCTCTGGCCCTGGACCAGAGGGGATCGAATCTTCTTTCGCATTCAGAAGAGTCCCCTCTTCGGGCTTTAACACTATGTATAAGAAGACCATCTCTATAAAATCAAAGTTGTATTTAATTTAAATTTGGAAAATTTAATCTTTTATACTTAACTCATTTCCGACATTTCGACTTTGTCTATCACTCGCCCAGGTAAGAGGCCAGGTGAGCCAAGGCATTGGTTACTCCTAAACGTCTCCTTAATTTAAGCACCTCACATCCGGATCTCACGAATAAAAAAAATCCAGTATACTCATCGACTTTTAGACCCAAGATTAAATCAATTAATTTGTAATAGCATTTCTTTACATTGTTTATTTAAATTCTTTTTAAATAAACTATAAAACTTTCAAATCATCATTAAAACACTTAATTACTCCTTTGAAAAAATTTATAAAAGAATTGTAAAAGAATTGTTATGTTTAAAACCTATTTCAAAACTTATAGAAAAGTGCTGTAGTAAAGTGACGTGGAAAGTGCTTTTTAAAGCTATGCTGATCAAAACAACTTTTTATCATTTGAAAATTCATTTTTATAACTCAACTCACTTTTATTTTTTTTAAATATTGTTAGAATTTATTTCATATTTTTAAACAATTTTAAAATATCATTTTCAAAGAAATTCAATTTTGGATTCGGAACTGCAAAACTGTTATTTTTCAAAAACTTGTTTTACTCATATCTCAAATCTACTTATCAAAATCTCAATTTTCTTTCTTCGTTGGAAAACTATGGATATAATAGCTCATAAAATTCTTATCTCGAAGAATTCCGAGCAATATTCCAACTTTTACACTTGTTTGACTTTTATGATGCGAAATCACGAACTGTCGTTATGCTACGTGCCTATTTTTAACTAAAACTTCCATTCTCATTCAAACTTCACCAAAAAACTTTTAAATGTTTATAAAAAAATTCAAACTCGTTTAAACCATTTTTAAATACGTTTAATAACCCATACACACCATTTCATTAATTCGAAGAATGTGATTTTCTTTGTGCTTATTGACGTGTATTTCCGTGACTTGCATATATTTTCAACATTCATACGAAATAATCCAAACTTGATGATCAAAGCATGTTAAACATCCATTTCAAACTTCATATCATCATCCAAAATATAATATAATAGTTTAGGAGTTCTCACTTCATTTTCTCTTTGACCTAATATAAAATCGGCTATAACTCCGCTATCACGAATTAAACTTTACGGAATCGAGCTCTGAAGCCTTGAAGGGGTTGGGAATAGCCTTGGGAGTGTAGGAGGTGCTCACGGCCTAGCTAGGGGAGGAGAAGAGGCTCGAAGATGATGGGAAATAGTGGTGGCTGTGAGTTTGCAAGAGGAAGAGGAGTGGATTTAGCTTGGTTTTGTGAAGTGTGAATATGAATTTCATATATTTATAATATTTGCACTATTTTGGCATAATTTTCTTACTATTTTTGTTATATAAAGAGTGTCCATTAGAGAGGGCATTGGAGCTTGAAAAGAAGAGGAGGAAGAAGTGGAAATTGTGTTAGGAAACTATGAGAATAGGGGTGGTATTTATAGGGAAGAAAATATGGAAAATATCTAAATGTGCATGGGTCAAAACACCCCTTGTCCACGCCCCCTCTTTCACATCATTCTACACGTTGATTCTCCCCCTCCATGTGCTCCATCACATCATTTCATTTCCAAGACATGTGCATGTCCTTTATGTGTATAGTTGACTTTATGAAGCTTACGGGTCAAGTTTTTATAATATATATTAGACTTTTTTCTTATATATGTTTACATGTATATTTGTATGTTTATATATGTTCATATGCATGTTAAGGTATTTATATGTATGTTATATATGTGTACATGACAAATAAACAGCGTTGCATTGACTCCGAACTACTTTCATTCGATAAACCGTTGCTAGTCGGAGAATCGATTCGCGGTCACGTTTTCATTTATACATTAAATTACATATATATGTAAACAAAATTTGAAAATAAATTTCTTATTATTTAAAATTAATTAAAATGATCATATTTTAATTATAAAACCATATAAATTAATATTAACAATTATTTTCGAAAATCGCTATTGTACCGATAAAGCGATATCGATTTTCCTTATATTTTCGAATCAAATATACATCTTTATAATATTATTATAAATGATTTTTATCACTTTATAACCATTCAAAATGAATTATCTTTATTTCAAAAATTATTTGGATGATTATAATAATTATTAAATTATAAAATATCAATTTAAACTCATAAATCTATATGATGCCATTTTATCGATATAAATTTCGGCGTAATTATTTTATTTAAACATTTATTCAAAACAAGGTTAATATTATTATTATTTAACATTACTTAAAACAATATTATTTTAATTATCAACCTTTTGGTTGCATAAATTTAAAATACATATGATTTATTAAAGTGATAAATTGGCGGATCATTACAGACTCCTCTCTTTAAAGAATTTCGTCCCCGAAATTATTCAAAACAAAAAACCCAAAGGTTTTGCCCAAAATATTTATTTTTAAAACTTACACCTGTACGATCTATACAGATCATTCGTACACAATATCTGATTCGATCTTCTATTCGAATTCATAACTTTACTTCCGAACTAGTATCGATTTCCCGATCCTTTAGTGTAGACTTTGACCAGGCTTTCTGATCAGAACTTTAGTTTTCCTTGCACAACTCTCGACTATGATAGAAAACTCAAGTATCTAACCGTAAACCCTCATCAATGTTCATTGTCAAGAATCAAGTGATAAATCATCTTTCGGATAAGTGTCAAACACATCAAAGTCATGTACTCGAATCTTAGATTAAACCGTGCGATGAAACAATTTATATACTTCTTATGTATTTAGTAATCTTTCCAAATTTCTTATAAAAATTTATAAAACTCCCATATTTCAAACTTTTATAAAGATACTTCTTTATACATAACCATTTAGCATTTTTTTATCCAATAATCCTACTTTAAGAAAACATTTCTTTTCAAAAGATAAACATTTTTTTATAATACATTTCTAGACATATCTTAGTGCTTTTCTAGAAAACTTGTTTTCAAACTAATTCATTAAATTAGTAAATTACCATAAACTTCTTTTAACTAATATCAAATGTGAAAACTTCCTTTATTAATTAATACTCTGTTAATAATTAAAACTTCCTTTATATATGTATATCATACATTCTTTACTTATACTAGTTTTAATACTGAAAAATATTTATATACTTATTTAAATGTTTTAAGAATATTTAACAAGTTTTGCTTACTTTAAAAAACAATCAAAGAGATTAAAATAGTTACTATCAAAATTTTGTCATAATAAACTCCTTTTCTTTTATAAATTTGAACTTATAACATTTTCTATTTTTTTGCAAAAATTACAATATTTGTTTTTATCTTTAAAATCCCATTATTAAAGATCTAAATATACTCATAAAAGTTCTTCTAAAGTGACATTCAAGGGTTTAAAAACAAATGTTGCTAAAATGTCGTTTACTACGAACCCAAAACCATTCGTTAATGACTTTAGATATTTATTTTAAAGATCGATACTAATGGGAAGTTAGGACAACATCATATTATAAATTCTCACATGCTTACATCATTTAAAAATTTCTAAGCTTGGATCCAAAAAGAAAAATTCCCCTCCCTTCCTTACTCTAATACAATTTAAAACATAAATAAAAAATAAACATCCCATCCATACTCATACATACTAGAATTATTCTTAATTCCCCAAACGCTATTTTTATTCTTCCGAGTCCAAACATAATGATGGACTCCAACATCTCAGGTCAATCATCACTTCACCTTCTCCTTCTTCATCGCTATCTAGCTAGTCGTCGGCCTCATTGTTGTCTTCTTCTGGTATCTCTCCCTTTACTTGGGGTAACCATGGCTGGTTCAATGGGACGTTTCCCATACCAATTGGTTTTCCAGGAATGACTTCTCCCTCTTCTGACTCCTCTAAGCCTTGTGCATTTTATTCCTAAGGATTCTCAAATTTTCTGACATCCTCCTTTTCTTCTTCTTCTTCTGTTGATTCTTCATTGTTGCTTCCTAATTCAATCTATTTTATATATGAACTAGATGATCCCATCCTTCCATATGACACATTCCCCATCCATATCCTATATTACATTGCTACATTTGCTTGATATGATAGCATCAGATTTTTCCATTTTCTTTGATTCTTCCCCTATAGGCTATGATTCATCTTCCTCGAGTTCTGATTCTTCTTCCATTGGCTCAATCTCTTCTATTGGCTGTAAAATGGAGCTAGCATGATATGCTATTTAATTTCCCCTTGAGGCCTGCCTGGTTTCATCATCGCTGGAGATTATAATTACTTGTGGAACTGGGGGCCGGCATAAGCATTCCGGCCATAAGATATACATCTTCACATTTTGAGGGGAAGGGGGCATGTTCTCCTTCGATCGAAAACCCACCATTGCTTGGTGAATATTCTGGTTGCTCCTTTTCGTCGCTAGAGAGAACAATGAGGCTATTCTTCTTGCCTTGATTCGCCCTAAGACTTCACTTTCATGTAACTTCCCTCATTCGGTTTCTACAAGATATACAATTATTCTTTTAGATGCAAGTTGTTGGTAATTTCTAGCGTATTCTTAGGCAAAGGGGTTTGGTCAATACTCAAAAAATGTTTCGAGATATATATTTATACAAAATGATTATCATTTCGAAAACTCTTTAAAAAATTTACCAAAATATTCTTTCTTTTCAAATATGTGTATATATATATATATATATCAAGTAAAAAATGATTTCATATAAAAATAAATGCATTTGTATATTTATTAACAAACACACGCTCACACACACACACACACACACTTACTCTCAAACTAATTCTAGGGTGTTACTAACCCTATCTCTAATGAGTTACTCATCCTAGGGCATTACTAACCCTATCTCTAATGAGTCTTTTACCCTTGTCAGGGTCAGGTATTCACTCAACCTAAGCTCTGATGCCACGTTGCAAGGACCCGTTTCTTCGATTCCTAAAAATCAACACCGATACACCTTGGTATTCACGTGCTGTAAATCCAAGTACCGGAGAAGCGGATTCTCATGGGTAAGAAAGAAAAATAAAGACAAAACATAATCTTACATATGTTAATTCATTGAAAACTTTACAACAGGAATTAAAATACATTTATCAGAGTTAAAAACATGGACAATTATAAATTTCTATCCTTACAAATGCGGAATACTATAGTATAAGAGTGTGGTGGAAATAAACAAAAACCTTCAGTAAAATATTATAGCTCCATGCTTCGATCCCAATCTAGATTTCTTCTAAACTAAACCTGACTAGTAGTCCGGCCGGGAAAATTTGGACACCTAGAATTTAAGGAAAAGGAAAAATAAACTCTAGGTCAGTCATGGGACTGGTGTGAGAACTCAAAAATACGCATTTTGGAAACAAAAGGTATCTCATAAGACCACGCCGTACATAGACACAGAACTGGTTTTTACTTATGATAACCAAATCATTATTATGTAAAATCACGTGATACTGTTTTTAATGACATATCTTTAAAAAAATTTGCAAATAAACTTATTAATCTTAGCTGAAATTGTAATATTAGCAAATTCCAGCGTACCACCTTGTAATACAAGGCTTCCTACATCTAAAATCATACAGTCTGTTATTGGATAATGGGTTTTCGTACGAATGACCAGGTGAAGAGACCACCTTACGGTAGTACATATCTAGAGGAATGTATCGAGGCCCAACTAATTATCCTCTACCAAAACAAGACCGGCCTATCTCTTCCTCGATAGTACCAAATATATCATCATCCCGGTCGTTACCAACCTATCCGAGTCCCCTCACAGCACACATCCACAATAATTTATACCCAAACATTATAGCAGGTAGAAATATATCTAGAAGAGGATGATCATACCCTAATGGCTGCAAACCACATAGCCTTGGCACAACTACCATGTTTCGGTTATTTTTGGGTTTGAGGTTTGAGGTAACGATTACCTTTTACTTTGCACATTTCACTTTGAATGCCACATTGCCATTCCATCGATCACTGTTCGGACGACGGAAATTCTATCGGTTTAGAAAACCGTCGAACGAATTTAGAAACAAAAATAACCGCAAGCGCACGGTGTACAAATGTAGCACGTGGCGAATACGGGTCGATCCACAGGGAATTGATGATTTAAATTTCCTACTCAATCAAATTATACTAAAGTCGAGAGTGTGTTTAAGCTAGAAAATAAGAACATGAACTAACTAACAAAAAGAAAAGAAATGCAAATATGAGAGTTAAATGACAATTTAGAGAATAAGTCCACTCTCTAGACAATGTAGTTCAACACATGAAATCATGATCTCTCTTTTATGGTCATCAGTGTTTTAATTGATGTGTTTATCATAAGTATGACATATTTGAGCTATTAATTAGCCAACATAAGTCATCAAACTATAATACACCCTTTAAAACACTTACTAACTTTCATGAAACTTGACAAAGAAAATGAAAATGAAATCTATTTTAAGTATGGCCTATTAACTATTGATTAGAAATATAGACCATCAAATTTTAATTTCAAATCACTTTCTTATGCCATAATCATATATTGATGAAGAGACATTTGTGTTAGTGATTGTTTAAGCATAGCCTATTTGACGTCAACAATATAGACTATCAAATCCAAAGCAAAAACAACAAATAAAACCACTTCTGTCATCATCATCAAGCATAAAAAGAGAGCATGAATTAACAAAATGTTGAAGCTACATTAATTAGAGAGCTTCATTACCCCTAAATTGAAGGGGTTTAGCTTCTCATATTTGTCATTTTATTAACAAATGTAGCTAACAACATGAAAGCAAAATGAAGAGGAAAAAGAGAGCAAAATGAAAAGATAAGCTAATTAACTTGCATAAAAGAAAAGAGATCTACACTACAACATAAAAAAGAGGCATGTAAAAGGAAAGAGCATGTATTAGTAACATAAAAAAAAGGAAAATTACATGAAAATAAAAATGGCTAAGTAGCCATGGAAAGAAAGAGAGCTTTGATTTATTTTCTAAACTAAAACTAACTAACTAAGAGGAAGAGGCTAAGAGAAGAGAGAGGAGGTTACATGAAACATAAGGGGTTATTTATACAAGCATGAAACCCTAATCCATAATTTGAAGAATGACTAAACTACCCTTGAGAAAGTGTGGAGGCCAAGTAATCATTAGCTTATACTAATCATCATTTAAGTGTACATGAAGCCATTATTTCCATAAGCATGTGCATTAGCCTCTAACTTGTACATTAAGGTAGGTGGGTAGGTGGGGTCCTCCATGATATTCACTTTGAATTATTTCCATCTTCATTCCTTTATATCCATTTTGTGCGTACATGTTTCTTCATGAACCCACTAATTTGAGAAGCTATATTCCTACAAAATATTATAGAAATTTCCAATTAAATTCTCTCAAATTAATATACGCGCACAAATGGCCATTTTGACCTTATATGAAGATAAATATGTGAAAATTTGAAATTAATATAATTTTGGTTAAAACATGTTAAAATACCCAATATGATCGTTTATTTAATTTAAATAGAATAAATATGGTGGTAAAAATATGCACATTTACGTGCACATCAAATACCCCCACACTTATCTTTTTATTCGCCCTTGAATAAAGATAAACGAAGATAAATCCGTTTTCGTAGGAAGCACGATTGCATTGAGCGTATGCAACAAGCCGTTAAACCTCTAGGTGTCCCCAGTAGGACGAGTGTTGTCTCGTGAGGGTTTTCAGCGGATACTACCCACAAAATCCAAATGCAAGATGAAAATATTTACAAAATGCAAGATTTATTTACAAAGAGATGAACGCGAATTTTTGAAAATATTTACAATGAAGGACTTACTTTTTAATCGACACAAATAAGTTAAATATAGGTTTTGGTTATTATCTTGAAATTTTTTAGTCATTTACTCGTCAAAATTTTCAATAAAAACAAAGTTATCATAATAAATAGACTATAGTTTAACTCGTTTTTTTCTGTTGATAACAAAGTGTAATTATGAAAAGGATCCTTAGTTGATTATCAAAGTTTATCAAAGTGGTATTTTCATTTGTTTTCAATAACAAATCAAATTGACTAAGTAAAAATAGTGCTAGGATTTCAATTGCTTGCTCTCTCATTATTTGCAAGAAAATTTACACACCTAACTCAGGTAAACTGAGGCCAGATATACCACCCATGTACTGCCTTTTGGGCTTATGTGAGGGGAGTATAGAGCATGGCGAGTGTGCACACTTTCGTGTATACACCTATCGACCGTAGGTGGTTTTTACTAAGTCTGTTTTTTTACATGTGTTCCATACATGCATAACCGTGAGGACTTTTAAATGAGTATGAAAGCACATAATCAAAGATTCCAAGTAACTCACTCATGCATAACTATGAGGGCTTTTAAATGAGAGTGAATACTTGGATGTTATTATTATTTTTTTATGTTTTTTTAAGAGAAAGAGAGAGAGTTTTGCAAAATCATCTTAGCACCATTTAACTTAGAAGACAAAAAAATGTTATATCCTTTACTTTAAATCAACCACTTTTTAAAACAAAGATTTTCAATTAGGATATACTTCACAATTAACACATATGAATCTCTCTATATACTAGTTAAACCATTATTATTTGTAATCAAACTTCATTTTTAATTTTGTTAAGACAAATGAATTTTCAAAGATTTCAATTTAATAAACCGAAACCATATATTTATCCTATAATGTTTCTTTAAAAATAAATCAAAAGAAAATATGCTTTTGGGATTTTTTCCAAAAAGAAAAATTGATTTTTTTAAAAGAAAACGCAAAAGTAAACCATGAAAAAAAAGGAATATGAGTCTCCCCCACACTTGATTTTGACTGTGTCCCCGCAGTCAACCCAAGTGGAAGGAAAAATAAAAACCTAATCTTTATTTAAATGAAAATGAAAAGATGATTATTTACAAGACATCAGAAAGTATGCCGTTAAAGAGTAAATGAACCGGTCTTCCAAAAACCGATTCATTTGTCTCGTCAAGGATACGAGACACGACTTAAGCGCAGAAAACCAAATCATAAAAGATTTCAAAGTTGAGTGTTGATGTGGAAAAACGAATTTCGTTTTATTGAAAATCATACGAGTTGATTTATTTTCGATGATTTTTGGGGTAGATACAACGATTGGTTGAAATTCAAATTTATTTTCACCAAATTGAAATTCAAGTTTGTCATTGAAAAATTCTTCAAAATTATTAATTTTAAAATCAAAGTGGTGATTTAAATCTTCCCCGTCAAAATTTAACAACCCGTCATGCAAAAGTCCAAAAAATTCATGTTCATTAAATTCATCTTCCTTTGTTGGATTATGTGACGACCGCCCATGACTCCCGCACCAAAACAAGGAAATAATGCGCTGAAAGGCGTGCCAGGCAGCCATGGACGATAGTCAGGGTAAAACAGAACAAAAGAATCTCTATCGTACAACTCACAGCGCATGGACAAAATACAATAGAGAAATATAATATAGTGAAGCTCCATAGAACAGAACATCATCATATAAGCATCACAGTAGTTTTATACAATCGTCTACTCAAATCCATACATGAAAGCCTCACTACAAATCACTCAACCAAATACAGCAGCGGATACCCAGTACATATAGTAAGAAAACTAATATGCATAGCCTCCTGCTCGTCTTCGCCATCATCAACGGAAAACTCTACTCTAAGCACAGCACCTGCCACCTGCTACCTAGTCTGCCCATCCCAAACATGGATGAACAGCCCAAGGTAATAAGAGGAGACATAAAACCTTGAGTCAGACAAAGTCTTAGTGAGCAGTAAATTAACAATCAAGCATACCAAAAGAGCATAAGGAAATAAAGGAATAGGAACCAAACCATCCCACTCCACCTCTTTCTACAGTGATAGCCCCCAGACACACACTAAGGAGAAGTAAGCATAACATAGCAGATAAGTAAGGTAAAGCAATAATCACTCGAGTCAAGGACGATGTTTTCCAAATACAAACCCCCAAGGCCTAAACCAAGATCAGATAAGCACCCAGAAAACACCGCTCTTGAAGCCGAATGATGATACAACCAAACATCCAAACATCCATGACTCTGGCTATCACTGTTAACCTTGCTTCGAAATCACCGTTAATTGAATGACCGACTCCTTCCTGAGCCATCTGTCAAGGGCTAATGGTAACCCCGGTTCTAGACAAAACCCCGCACACTGCCTTGTGCCTAGGACTTATCTTCTTGGCCCAGAGTACTCGACTAACTGCCTGTAGTCTTTTAGGCGTCCCTATGTACTCTTGCTTTAGGTTTGCTAGAACCTTCAATAACGATGAGATCCAAGCCTCCTTGTCATCCTTCTTGACGACTTCTATCAACTTAGCCCAAGCTTCCTCTTGAGCAATCCATTATCAACCAACTTGAACTACCCTTCAAGTTATCAACATGCTTGGAATGATCCCTGCCTGGATTAAGCCAAGACTCACATCATACTTCGCTTCATCGTACCAAAGCAAAGTCTCAACTCAACCATACTTTGCCTTTTCGCATCCTGACAAAGTCCCATCTCGATCTCATACTTCGCCTCTTCGCATCACGGCAAAGTCCCATCATCGAATCCATCCATATGAGCTTCCACATCCGCTTCATATACCATCGGCAGCTTTCACCATTCAAGAGCCTTTCCACTTAGCTTTTGAATCATCTTCAACCATCTTGTTCCAAATCAACTACAAGCTAACTTGGAGCAATCAAATCTAACATACATTCAAACATTCAAGCATTCAAACAAGATATATTAAGCAATATCAACTATAATGGCAATTTCGTAATTAAGTGAGCAAAAGTCCAACATATGTGAAATCATAGTTTTTAGCATAGATCTATCAAATCTAAAACATGGGTTTTGTCTCTAATACTTGTTAAATAGCTTCTCTAGATAAACATTTTCAAATATGATGGATCTACATGCAGACTTAAGGAAAATGCGAGAAGACGCTAACTTTAACACATAAACATATCACCAATCCCATATACTCCTTTGGATCCGCGTGAGAGATAACTACCACTCACCAAATCACCAAAACAACCTAAAATAAAACAACTTCAGATCTGGACAGCAAGGACTTGAGCTTGATCCGGAGAAATTTCACTTGAAACGGTGAAATCTAGCCTCTTCGGATGAAAATCTTCAACTTTGGCACTTGATCTTTGATCTTGATCTTCAATCTTCAATGGATGTTAGCACTTGATAGAAGTAGAGAAAGAAGTGAAGAAAATACTGTAGTCGAGTCTTCAAAATGGCAGCACTTCGTCGCTTCAAAAACCGGTGCCAAAAAGTGAGCCAAACCCCTCTATTTATAGGCTGAACAACCCTTAGGTCGTCGCCCCTTAGGTCGTCCCCGACCTACTTATGAGTCGTTGCCGACTCATCAGTCCCTACGACCTACGACCTAACCAACACAACATACAGCCAAGGCCGACTTACGACTCAACACACTACCGACCCAACTGCCACACGACTCAACCCAGACACGACCTAAAACACAGTATCCTACCGACCTAAAAACTCTGCCGACTTATCACACATACGACCTAACTTAGGTCGGTCCACGACCTAACTACTAAATCCTTAGGTCGCTACAACTATTAGGTCGCTCACCACTAGGTCGGTCACTTTCTTAGGTCGTTCCTCTATCCTAGGTCGCTCAACCGACCTAACTCTCAACACATTAACACCCTAACCCGTTAGCTCCTTAGGTCGCTCACCCCTACTTACGACCTATCCTCCAAACGACCTAACTCCCAAGCCTTCCATCCTATGAGTCGTTAACTCGGCAACCTCCATAACTCGGTAACCCCCCTATCTCGTGAGTCGGTCAAATACTTAACTCCTTAGGTCGTATGCTACCTTAACTCGGTTGATACTTAGGTCGGCCAGAAACCCAAAACTTACCCAAACGACCTAAGCTAACTCGCTCACGACCTAACCTATGAGTCGGTCACGACTCAGGCTAGAAACAACACAAACAACACTAACGACCTGTAAATTCTACGATTTATCGACACGTAAAATGCGGGTCGTTACATTCTCTCCCCCTTAGGAATTTCGCCCCCGAAATTCCAAACCAACAATCAGCAATCAAAATTATTCCGCATGCCTATCATCCATAGCAATCAACAAACCATGCATCCAATTCTAACCTAGCATGCAGAATTCTATGACTTAGAACAAGCTACAAATTCATGAGATGTCACGACACTTTAGGGCCATACCTCGAAGAGTCCGGGATGAGCTGCCTTCATCCTCTCTTCCTCCTCCCATGTACAGTCGTTAACATCATCACTCCATTGTACCTTGAGCAACGTAATCGTCTTCCTCCTAAGCTGTTTCGTATCGGTTTCAACAATACGAAGCGGCTTACGAGGTCTCGAAACAACTGGATCAACCTCTAAGTCTTCACAGCTATCAGCAGAAACCACCGTAGTTGGGTCGTGCACATACTTCCGTAGATAAGATACATGAAAAACACTGTGCACACCCGCCATCTTTTCCGGTAACTCCAATCTATAAGCGAGCTTTCCAATACGCTCGATAATCGGGAATGGTCCAACAAATCTCGGAGTTAACTTTCCTTTCTTCCCGAATCTAATGACACTCTTCAGAGGAGAAATCTTCACAAAAACCATATCACCTACGTCGAATTCCAAATCCTTTCGACGATTATCTGCATAACTCTTCTGACGATCCTGGGCTGCCCTCATTCGTTGCCGAATGATCTCTATACAATCCGTAGTTTGACGAATCATCTCTGGCCCAAGCATCAGCTTTTCTCCAGTTTCCAACCAACATGTCGGAGAGTTACACGGTCTTCCATATAATGCCTCATATGGTGCCATACCAATACTCGACTGATAACTGTTATTATAAGCAAACTCCACCAAATGAAGGTGATCTTCCCATGATCCTCCGAAGTCCAAAACACATGCTCTAAGAAGATCTTCCAAAACTCGGTTGACTCTCTCAGTCTGACCATCTGTTTGAGGGTGATAAGCTGTACTCAAACACAACTCGGTTCCCAAAACTTCCTGGAAGCTCTTCCAAAATCTACTAGTGAACAATGGATCTCGATCGCTCACTATACTCTTCGGAACACCATGGAAACGAACTATCCACTTCACATATAATTCAGCCAACTTCGATGCAGTCCTAGTCGATCGAACAGGAATGAATCTTGCACTCTTGGTCAAGCGATCTACAATGACCCAAATCCCTTCATTTCCCGCTCTTGTCCTAGGCAGACCATCGATAAAATCCATCGACACCTGCTCCCACTTCCATGTAGGAACCTCTAATGGCTGAAGCAATCCACTGGGCTTCTTCTGCTCAGCTTTCACCAACTGGCAATTCATACACTTGGAAATAAAATTTCCAACATCCTTCTTCATACCTTCCCAGTAGTAAGCTCTCTTCATATCCCGATACATCTTATTTCCACCTGGATGAATTGTCAACTTCAAGTGATGACTTTCCCTCAGAACTTCATCTCTCAATCCATCAATATCGGGAACAACCAATCGTCCTTGCTTTCGAAGCCAACCCTCTCGATCGACCTCGAATCCTTTATCCTTCTCTGGATCCAATCCAGATTCCAAATCACGGATAATCTTGACAAGCTTATCATCTCGCCTTTGGCTCTCACCAATTCTTTCCACAAGTGTAGGCCTTATCGATAAGTTTGCCAACATCTCAGGTTCCAATTCACATCTAGGCCTGAAGTCAAATCCAGCCAAATACTCAAGACTCTTCCATTCCGAAAACATGGCTCCCAATCCTGCATGTCTTCGACTTAACGCATCAGCCACTGCGTTACCTTTCCCTGGAGTATAGGCTATACCAAAATCATACGATGCTAAGAACTCTAGCCACCGTTGCTGTCGAAGATTCAAATCCTTTTGGGAAAACAGATACTTCAACGACTTATGATCTGTAAACAACTCAAATCTAACTCCCAATAGATAATGTCTCCACACCCTCAAAGCAAACACAATCGCCGCTAACTCCAAATCATGAGTCGGATAATTCCTTTCATGCGGCTTTAGTTGTCGACTAGCATACGCAACAACTTTATGCTTCTGCATTAGCACCGCTCCTAGTCCAGTGCCACATGCATCGGTGTAAACCACCATCTCATCATTCCCACTTGGAATAGTCAAAACAGGAGCGCTCGTCAGTAGCTCTTTCAGGATTATGAAAGCTTGTTCACACTTATCATTCCATCTGAACACTTGATTCTTCTTCGTCAATCCTGTCAACGGTGCAGCTATCTTGGAAAAGTCTTTGATAAACCGACGATAATATCCTGCTAATCCAAGAAAACTTCTCACATCAGATGCATTCTTAGGCCTAACCCAATCCTGGATCGCTGCCACCTTAGCGGGATCAACCGCTATTCCATTTCCAGAAATAACATGACCTAAGAACCTCACTTCATTCTTCCAGAAGTGACACTTCGAAAACTTAGCCTTCAGCTGATGTTTCCGTAAGATTCCTAAAACAATCCTCAAGTGCGTCTTGTGCTCTTCCTCAGTTCTGGAATAAACCAAAATATCATCCACGAACACAAGCACGAACTTATTCAACTGATCTCTGAACACTCTATTCATAAGATCCACAAAATATGCTGGCGCGTTAGTCAACCCAAACGGCATTACCAGCCACTCATAAAACCCGGATGGTGTCCTGAAAGCAGTCTTCGGCACACTATCCTTCGCCACTCTCAACTGGTGAAATCCCGTTGCCAAATCCATCTGAGAAAACACCTTAGCCTCGTGAAGCTGATCAAACAAGTCATCTATTCTCGGCAATGGATACTTGTTCTTCTTAGTCACCTTATTCAGCTCACGATAATCCACACACAACCTCAACGATCCATCCGCTTTGGTTGCGAACACAACTGGCGCACCCCATTCGGACACACTTCTCCGAATGAATCCTTTCTGCAAAAGGTCATCAACTTGCACCTTCAGCTCTTGCTGCTCCCTCGGTGCCATCCGCCTAAGAGGCATCACAACAGGTCTGGCTCCCTCAACTAGATCGATACGAAACTCGATCTCCCTATGCGGCGGCAACCCTTTGACTTCCTCAAAGACATTCTCAAACTCATTCACAATAGGCACCAATGACAGTCCATCCCGTGGAACAACTAGCGAATACATGAAGCTCATGAAGACGCCTTCTTCATGCTTACATCGTATCACAACCTTTCGCCCTTCCACATTCCCGACTGTCACCTCAAGCCTCTCACAATCAATCCTTGCCGCATACTTCCTAAGCCAGTCCATACCCAAAATAATTCCGAACCCCGCAAAGTTCAGAACAAAGCAATCACAAACAAACGAGCAATCATGACTCGACACAACTAGACCACGGCATATCATACACAAACATGACGAACCCCCAACCGGATTAGTCACAACCAATGGCCTATCAACAATATCCGGTTTCATACCTAACCGGCTTACCAAATCATCACAAACAAAAGAATGCGACGCTCCAGTATCAAACAACACTCTAACTGGAACACCACAAATAGAAAGAGTACCTTGAACAACCACACTCTTCCCCTTCTCTTCAGCAGTAGGAGCTTTCGAAGACGATGGAACAGCCCCCAAAGCATAGGCTTGCACAACCTGCCTATCTTTCCTCGGTTCTGGACAATCCTTCTTGATATGTCCCAGCTTATCACAGTTGTAACACTTTCCCGGCACTTTGGGATTCTTACAATCTTTGTAAAGATGGCCCTTCTGCTGGCAGTTATAGCAAGTCACTTCACTCTTCGGCTTCTTCTGGCCATCCCTACCCCTCTGTTGCTGTTGTTTCCTCTTCTTATTGCCACTCTGCTGTGGTTTAGATCCTTCCCTGGTTACAGAAACAACAGAACTTTCCTTAGGAAACAAACTCTCATGCCTAAGGGCTTTCTCCACAAGCTTCTCAAATGGATCGTCCAAATGATCCACTAACTGCCTCCCAAGATAAGCATCCAGACCAGTCACAAACTTCTCATTCTTCTGATAGGGAGAATCAATATACGATCTGGCATACTTAGATAAGGCTTCAAACTCAGAAATATACTCAAGAACAGGCCTTCCCCCTTGCTTGAGCTCCACAAACCTCTTAAACAAGACAGATTTCTGGGAAGTAGAGATGAACTTAGCTTCAAATCTAACTTGGAATTGCTCCCAAGTAATCTCTTCTTCTGGAGTATCGATGGTGATAGAATTCCACCAATCAGCAGCTCTTCCCTGAAGCTGTCTCGATGCAAGCTTCCTCTTAGTTGCATCCTCAATCCCTAAGTCACCAAAGATTCTTTTACAAGCATCAATCCATCTCTGCACCTCAATAGTCGACTCCGTCCCCAAGAAAACTTTCCCTCCAAGAGCAGTATAATCCTTGCAAAGCTTGGCAAAATCCACCGGTCTCGGAGCTTGGACTTGAACTCCCACATCCACAGATGATCCTGAAGCTGGTATTCTCCTCATGATTGAAGTCATCATGGCCTCAAACATAGGAGCATAATCAACAGCTTCCCTAGGATCACGGCTACCCCTCGCAGCTTGTCTCCCTCTTCGACTCATCCTTAATATCTGTAATAAGAATGATTAGAACACCTTAAGAAACAACTGCATAAGGAGTTCAAACCCTTCTAAACTACTATATTATATATAGTAATCATCCATCAAATTACAATTACGTCTCTCTTACGTAGTTACATCAGCGAGCGTTGGCTAAAATCGATTAACCAAAGCTCTGATACCAAATGTGACGACCGCCCATGACTCCCGCACCAAAACAAGGAAATAATGCGCTGAAAGGCGTGCCAGGCAGCCATGGACGATAGTCAGGGTAAAACAGAACAAAAGAATCTCTATCGTACAACTCACAGCGCATGGACAAAATACAATAGAGAAATATAATATAGTGAAGCTCCATAGAACAGAACATCATCATATAAGCATCACAGTAGTTTTATACAATCGTCTACTCAAATCCATACATGAAAGCCTCACTACAAATCACTCAACCAAATACAGCAGCGGATACCCAGTACATATAGTAAGAAAACTAATATGCATAGCCTCCTGCTCGTCTTCGCCATCATCAACGGAAAACTCTACTCTAAGCACAGCACCTGCCACCTGCTACCTAGTCTGCCCATCCCAAACATGGATGAACAGCCCAAGGTAATAAGAGGAGACATAAAACCTTGAGTCAGACAAAGTCTTAGTGAGCAGTAAATTAACAATCAAGCATACCAAAAGAGCATAAGGAAATAAAGGAATAGGAACCAAACCATCCCACTCCACCTCTTTCTACAGTGATAGCCCCCAGACACACACTAAGGAGAAGTAAGCATAACATAGCAGATAAGTAAGGTAAAGCAATAATCACTCGAGTCAAGGACGATGTTTTCCAAATACAAACCCCCAAGGCCTAAACCAAGATCAGATAAGCACCCAGAAAACACCGCTCTTGAAGCCGAATGATGATACAACCAAACATCCAAACATCCATGACTCTGGCTATCACTGTTAACCTTGCTTCGAAATCACCGTTAATTGAATGACCGACTCCTTCCTGAGCCATCTGTCAAGGGCTAATGGTAACCCCGGTTCTAGACAAAACCCCGCACACTGCCTTGTGCCTAGGACTTATCTTCTTGGCCCAGAGTACTCGACTAACTGCCTGTAGTCTTTTAGGCGTCCCTATGTACTCTTGCTTTAGGTTTGCTAGAACCTTCAATAACGATGAGATCCAAGCCTCCTTGTCATCCTTCTTGACGACTTCTATCAACTTAGCCCAAGCTTCCTCTTGAGCAATCCATTATCAACCAACTTGAACTACCCTTCAAGTTATCAACATGCTTGGAATGATCCCTGCCTGGATTAAGCCAAGACTCACATCATACTTCGCTTCATCGTACCAAAGCAAAGTCTCAACTCAACCATACTTTGCCTTTTCGCATCCTGACAAAGTCCCATCTCGATCTCATACTTCGCCTCTTCGCATCACGGCAAAGTCCCATCATCGAATCCATCCATATGAGCTTCCACATCCGCTTCATATACCATCGGCAGCTTTCACCATTCAAGAGCCTTTCCACTTAGCTTTTGAATCATCTTCAACCATCTTGTTCCAAATCAACTACAAGCTAACTTGGAGCAATCAAATCTAACATACATTCAAACATTCAAGCATTCAAACAAGATATATTAAGCAATATCAACTATAATGGCAATTTCGTAATTAAGTGAGCAAAAGTCCAACATATGTGAAATCATAGTTTTTAGCATAGATCTATCAAATCTAAAACATGGGTTTTGTCTCTAATACTTGTTAAATAGCTTCTCTAGATAAACATTTTCAAATATGATGGATCTACATGCAGACTTAAGGAAAATGCGAGAAGACGCTAACTTTAACACATAAACATATCACCAATCCCATATACTCCTTTGGATCCGCGTGAGAGATAACTACCACTCACCAAATCACCAAAACAACCTAAAATAAAACAACTTCAGATCTGGACAGCAAGGACTTGAGCTTGATCCGGAGAAATTTCACTTGAAACGGTGAAATCTAGCCTCTTCGGATGAAAATCTTCAACTTTGGCACTTGATCTTTGATCTTGATCTTCAATCTTCAATGGATGTTAGCACTTGATAGAAGTAGAGAAAGAAGTGAAGAAAATACTGTAGTCGAGTCTTCAAAATGGCAGCACTTCGTCGCTTCAAAAACCGGTGCCAAAAAGTGAGCCAAACCCCTCTATTTATAGGCTGAACAACCCTTAGGTCGTCGCCCCTTAGGTCGTCCCCGACCTACTTATGAGTCGTTGCCGACTCATCAGTCCCTACGACCTACGACCTAACCAACACAACATACAGCCAAGGCCGACTTACGACTCAACACACTACCGACCCAACTGCCACACGACTCAACCCAGACACGACCTAAAACACAGTATCCTACCGACCTAAAAACTCTGCCGACTTATCACACATACGACCTAACTTAGGTCGGTCCACGACCTAACTACTAAATCCTTAGGTCGCTACAACTATTAGGTCGCTCACCACTAGGTCGGTCACTTTCTTAGGTCGTTCCTCTATCCTAGGTCGCTCAACCGACCTAACTCTCAACACATTAACACCCTAACCCGTTAGCTCCTTAGGTCGCTCACCCCTACTTACGACCTATCCTCCAAACGACCTAACTCCCAAGCCTTCCATCCTATGAGTCGTTAACTCGGCAACCTCCATAACTCGGTAACCCCCCTATCTCGTGAGTCGGTCAAATACTTAACTCCTTAGGTCGTATGCTACCTTAACTCGGTTGATACTTAGGTCGGCCAGAAACCCAAAACTTACCCAAACGACCTAAGCTAACTCGCTCACGACCTAACCTATGAGTCGGTCACGACTCAGGCTAGAAACAACACAAACAACACTAACGACCTGTAAATTCTACGATTTATCGACACGTAAAATGCGGGTCGTTACAGATTATCCACAACTTCATTGCGTATCTCAAGTTCAAAATCCAAAGTTGTTGTATTCAAATTTTTAAGATCGAGAAAAGGAAGATCGAATTTTAAATTTGGTTCCACACCCTCAAAAGAATTGAAATCCAACTCAATTACCGTGTTTTCAACAACTTCATTAAGATTGTTATTTTCAATTTCAAAAGTTGTTATTTGAAAATCATCGATTTAGGTAAAAGATTGATTATCACTTGACTCATCACACGTTGGGATTTGGTTTTGTTTTTCACATTGTTTCGTATATATTTCAAACAACAAATTTGTGTGATCATCGTAAATTCCGTTCATTTGCTCAACAAAATCCAATTTATAGTTATTAACATGAGGATTTTCACTTTGAAGTTGTTGAGAACAAAAATTTTCAATCGTAACATGGTTAAGATTATTCTCATTGCCAAATCCGTTTGAAAAGTTATTTCCATTTTCATGTTGAGTTTGAAATTCATTTTGGAGTTCGAAATTAAATTGGCATGGAATATAATCTTAATCGTTTGAATTTTGAATTGAATTCAAATTTTGAAATACTTGACTCGTGTTATTACACAAATAAGAATTACATAAATCATTTATCTCTTGATTTTGTCGTGTAGAAAGTTCGAGTAAAGATGAAATCATTTCAATGCTATTTTCAAGAGTCGAAGGTTGGTCATTGTTTTGAAAATTTTGTTGTTCGAAATTTGAATTATTTACACAATAGTTGTTGTTAAAATATCCATACGAATTTGGACTGAAATCATATGGATTATATTGATTTTCACAACCATTGTAAAATTCAAGTGAATATGGAAATTTAGACATTTTTAAGAATGTTTTTTGGTTTTCTTTATAAGCGAAAAATATTTACAAAGAAAATTTATTTTTCAAAAGGGAAATCGATTTTTGTTTTGTTTTTATTTTTCAATTTTTTTTGTTGAATTTTGGTTTTTCTAATTATTATTTTTTTGCATTTTTTTTTGAAATTTCAAAGGAAAAGGATTTAACAATTTTAAAGAAAAATAAAAAGAATATTTACAAATTTTTTTAGTTTTGAATTTTTGAATTTTTTTTGTTTTTTTAAAATATGCATGAACTAATGCAACTAAATGAATGCAAATACAAATGATTTATCCTAAGTTAACCTAAAATTGTATAATCACAAATTGTCTTAAATTAACAAGGTAGTTCTCAGCTAGGTAACGGACAGGATTTATCGGTGCACCACGAATCACCATAGCAATGCAGCCGAAGGTTTAAGTACCTTCAGAGGAACAACCACTATAATATTTACGAATCACCGTAATATTTATAAATGGTTATTACTCTTCCGTAGCCTAGACACCAAGAAATTAAATTGTTCAAAGAAGACAAATTGTCAATATACAATTAAGAGCCATCGTTATTATTAATTAAAATTCTAAGATGAAATGCAAAGCAAAAATTAAACGTGTATTAATAATGCAACTAAGAATGGATTTTTGTTTTTTTATAAAATGCAAATGCAAGCAAACAACAATGCAATTCAAATAAAACTAGAGATTAAAGCTGCAATTTTTTTGTTTACTTGCAGGCAAGCAGTTATTTGGCAGCGGTTCTTTCCTCTATCTGCTTTTGCAACCTGAAAATAGAAGCAAGATATATATACAGTTTTTTTTATCAAAGAAAAAAACTAAAACAAACAAAAGTAAAAAACAATTGAGAACAACCTAAAATCCTTTCTCTGGTTTTTTTTGAATAAAGGAGAAAGTAAAATAAAATTGAAACAAAATAAAGGAAGAACTAAACTAACTAAACTTGTTTTTTTTAAACAATCTAACTAGGGCCCGACCCAAACACAAATTATCTAAAAAAAATTATTCCCAGTTTAGTCAAATGACCACTACTTGATTTAAAACGACCAGTTCAATCAGTTTTCGAACTCAATTTTCACAAATTCCCCAAATTCCCTTAATTCCCCCAAATTTTCACAGCAAATTACTAATTAAAATTATCCACTTCAACAAAAAAATTAAAGCTGAGCCGAAAACTTGTTCGTCTTCGTGTTTCAAGAGTTTGAAGGTCGCGGGTCTCGATGTTGTGGATTTGAGGCGTTTAGGCGATTGCTGAGGCTGTTGGCGTTTTTTTTCGTGGTTGAGTTTCGATGTTGTGGTGGTGTAATTAGAAGTCGCGATTCGGAGTTAGCGCTCGAATTGGAGGAGGCGGATGTTCTATGGGCAAGGTGGCTCGAGTTTGAGTGTTGCGATGGGCTTCGACTTGATTTGGAGGCTGAGGCGATTCAGGGCAGTGGTGTTGGTGGCTTGTGATAAGGGAGGTCGAAGAGGCTGTGGGTTCGGTGGTTTTGGTTGCGGGTTGGTTTCGCGTCTGATCGTAATGGTTTGAGCAGTGTAAATGTTGGTAATGGTGAGATGGGGGGGAAGTATGTACTGAAGGTATTTGTGAGGAGGAGTGGGAGTCTGTATGAGGAGAAGGAGGTATTTGAAATGCAAGTGAATGGGGTGGAGATGTATGGAACAACAGGGAGGTTGTTGATGAACTTGAAGAGGTATGTCGGGGTGCAGTCAGGACTGTTAAGTGTGGTGAAATGATGTATAGGTGGAATGTTGGTCAAGAGGAGAATTGGGGATGGTGTTTCGGTGGTTCAGGTATGTTGTATGATGTGGAGGGTTGATTTATGGTCAGGCCGCATGGAGGAGTATTGAAGGCTACAGTAGTTTGTATTGATGGGAAGAAGGCAGGAATGGTTGAAGACAGTGTGGTTGACAGTGGGAGATGTTGGTGTGTCTGGCAGTGTAAAGGAGGAGATTGCTGTTTTGTGACAGTTTTGGAAAACAGTTAAACTGAGGAATGATGACTGATATGGAGTGGTTTTATGGTGGTTGTATGATAAGCAATAGTGTTTGTGGTGGGTTTTTGGAGTTCAGTGGTGGTTGGTGATTTGCGGCGTTGGTGGCTGGAGTTGTTTCTGGTGGTAGATTGAGGAAAGCCTGACTGTAGAAGGGGTGGTTTGTATAGTGAATGTGATGGGAATGTTTGATAATGATGACAGTGGCTATGTAATGGTCAGTGGTAGGGATTGATGTATATGGATGAAGTAGTTTGAGGAGCTGGAATGAATGATGGTGGTCAGAAGAAGTAGTTTTGTTGGGTAAATGCAGTGTGCTGGTTGTTTGGTGACAATGTACACTGGGAGGATGCAAGTATGTTTTGTAGATGAATGGTAAGGAGGCTGCAGTTTTGTGGTATGTTAGAAGTTGACGGTGAAGTTTGGGATGATTGTATGTGGTGGTTGGATGTTGTTGTATGGTAGTTGAAGTGGATGGGAACTGGGTTATCTGGTTGATGTGGTATTGATGTCTATGTTGAAGGAAGGTTGTTCGGGTGGTTGCGAGTTAGATTGCGATGTGGTTAACGGGGTGTTCGAAGGAAAGGTATGTTGCTTGGTTTTACTGTTGCAGGAAAGGTAGTGATTGCTGGTATGGATGGTTTGAAGAAATTGTTGCTGCTGCCAGTGGTCGTCAAGGCAGGCAGTGGTGGTTTTGGTGGCCGTGGAGTGTTTAGGAAGAATGTCGTACTGCTGGAGTTTGGTGGTGGAGTTGCTACAGGTGGAGGATGGTGGAAGTTCTGGACAGTGGCAGTGAAGGGGCAGTTGTATGTTATATGCACTGTGCACTATAGGAATTGTGGCAACAAACAAAGAATGTATTAAGCAGAGCAGAAGTTGTTATACAGAGGGGATGACAGTCAAGGGTGAATGGAAATGACAATGTAAATGCAAAAATTAAAAAGAAAATGAGATTGCAAATGTAAATTGTAAATGCAAAATTACAAAGAAAAAGAAATGGAATAAAACTGTACATTTTTTTAATTGTCTATGTTGAATTTTATTTTTTTAAATAGAAATGCAAATGCAAAAGAAACTAGCAAATGCAAAATAAAAATGCACACAAACACACAATAATTTTTTTTTAAATGTACAAACACACAAAACAAACACACAAAAATAAAACCAAAGTAATTCGAAGAATAGAAAATCAAAATCAAAACAAATCCCCGGCAACGGCGCCAGAAACTTGTTCGAACGACGGAAATTCTATCGGTTTAGAAAATCGTCGAATGAATTTAGAAATAAAAATAACCGAAAGCGCACGGTGTACGAATGTAGCACATGGCGAATACGGGTCGATTCGCAGGGAATTGATGATTTAAATTTCCTACTCAATCAAATTATACCAAAGTCGAGAGTGTGTTTAAGCTAGAAAATGAGAACATGAACTAACTAACAAAAAGAAAAGAAATTTAAATATGAGAGTTAAATGACAATTTAGAGAATAAGTCCACTCTCTAGATCATGTAGTTCAACACATGAAATCATGATCTCTCTTTTATGGTCATTAGTGTTTTAATTGATGTGTTTATCATAAGTATGACATATTTGAGCTATTAATTAGCCAACATAAGTCATCAAACTATAATACACCCTTTAAAACACTTACTAACTTTCATGAAACTTGACAAAGAAAATGAAAATGATATCTATTTTAAGTATGGCCTATTAACTATTGATTAGAAATATAGACCATCAAATTTTAATTTCAAATCACTTTCTTATGCCATAATCATATATTGATGAAGAGACATTTGTGTTAGTGATTGTTTAAGCATAGCCTATTTGGTGTCAACAATATAGACTATCAAATTCAAAGCAAAAACAACAAATAAAACCACTTCTATCATCATCATTAAGCACAAAAAGAGAGCATGAATTAACAAAATGTTGAAGCTACATTAATTAGAGAGCTTCATTACCCCTAAATTGAAGGGGTTTAGCTTCTCATATATGTCATTTTATTAACAAATGTAGCTAACAACATGAAAGCAAAATTAAGAGGAAAAAGAGAGCAAAATGAAAAGATAAGCTAATTAACTTGCATAAAAGAAAAGAGATCTACACTACGACATAAAAAAGAGGCATGTAAAAAGAAAGAGCATGTATTAACATAAAAAAAAGGAAAATTACACGAAAATAAAAATGGCTACGTAGCCATGGAAAGAAAGAGAGATTTGATTTATTTTCGAAACTAAAACTAACTAACTAAGAGGAAGAGGCTAAGAGAAGAGAGAGGAGGTTACATGAAACATAAGGGGTTATTTATACAAGCATGAAATCCTAATCCATAATTTGGGGAATGACCAAACTACCCTTGAGAAAGTGTGGAGGCCAAGTAATCATTAGCTTCTACTAATTATCATTTAAGTGTACATGAAGCCATTATTTCCATAAGCATGTGCATTAGCCTCTAGCTTGTACATTAAGGTAGGTGGGTAGGTGGGGTCCTCCATGATCTTCACTTTGAATTATTTCCATCTTCATTCCTTTATATCCATTTTGTGCATGCATGTTTCTTCATGAACCCACTAATATGAGAAGCTAAATTCCTACAAAATATTATAGAAATTTCCAATTAAATTCTCTCAAATTAATATACGCGCACAAATGGCCATTTTGACCTTATATGAAGATGAATACGTGAAAATTTGGAATTAATATGAATTTTGGTTAAAACAAGTTAAAATACCCAATATGATCATTTATTTAATTTAAATAGAATAAATATGGTGGTAAAAATATGCACATTTACGTGCACATCAATCACTATTGACTTCTACAAACATACAACCTCCATGCTCATATGACTTAGAAAATGGTGTTAAGCTAAGAGAAGTTACCTTCTCCACCACCAAACATATGTATATCTATAAAAGTCAATGATGAAATCTCATGAATGTAATGTCTAACATCTATCTATACAAGTTCATTTTAGGACTGAATGAAACCGAAGGAACCCACCTATCACATCATGTCGGGAATTAACCCTAGAAATAGCAGCAAGAAGTCCTTGTGACCCAAAGAATTTCAGAAATGAAGGGACCACTACTTCTTTAGTACTTGGGAGCTAACTAGAATTATCAACAAGCAGTCCTTTCACCCCGAAAATCCTCGGGCTTCACCTTCATTCTCTTTATCAAGATTTCAATTTTTGAATACATACATTGGTTCAAAGTGGTTTTCTGATAGGAATTACCGAAATCAGACCCTGGTTCCTTCGATACAATCATCGATAAAATGTGGTTCTGTGATAGGGAATCATTCTTTAATTAATTAAGTTCTTTTTATCAAAATCTCTTCTGGAGATATATATTTCTAAAACATTATTTTTGGTATATAGGGAATTATGAAACCTCTCTTATTAATTACTTTGATTACTTAAAACTTTTTAAACTTGGAATAATTTGAAATCATTTCATTTTTCACTTTGAAAAATATTTCCAAAATCATTTCATTTAAGTATTTTAACCGAGATTTCTTAATTTAAAACTCATAATTTTGATTTGAGTTAGAACCATGTTATCTAGGATGTTATTTCAAAACTATTAAGTATTAAGTGAGCATAATATATAGAAATCATCTAATTCTAATAAATATCAGTTCCCGTATTCGACTAATACTATGGGAGGAATAACGGTGAAATCACCTTTTAAATTCCAAGAATAGTATGAGTTCCCTCTTCAGGTTCAAACACTAAGTATAGGAATATCATCCCTATAAAATCAAAGTTGTATTTAATTTAAATTTGGAAAATTTAATCTTTTATACTTAACTCGTTTCCGACATTTCGACCTTATCTATCCCTCGCCTAGATAAGAGGCCAGGTGAGTCAGGGAGTTGGTTTCACCTGAACATCTCCTTAGTTTAACCATCTCATTTCGGACCTCACGAATAGAAAAATTCCAGTCTACTCATCGGCTTTGAGAGCCAAGATTAAATCACGTAATTTGGAATAGCATTTCTTTACATTGTTTATTTAAATTCTTTTTAAATAAACTATAAAACTTTAAATCATCATTAAACACTTAATTACAACTTTGAAAACATTTATATAAGAATTGAAAAAGAAAATTGTTTAGTTTGAAACCATATTCCAAAAGTTATAGAAAAGTGCTGCGAAAATGCTTTTTTAAGCTATATTTATTAAAACGATCTTTTATCATTTGGAAATTAATTTTTCATAAATCAAATCACTTTTGAAACATTTCAAATTACTTCTAGAATTTATTCCATATTTTTAAACAATTTTATCATTTTCAAAGAAATCCAGTTTTAGATTCCGATCTATAAAATCGCGATTTTTTAAAAACTTATTTTACTCATATCTCAAAATCTACTAGACATAATCTCAATTTTCTTTCTTTGTTGGATATGGACAAAATAGTTCGTAAAATTCTTATCTTGAAGAATTCCGGGCTATATTCCAGCATTTGCACTTTTCTGACTTTATGGCGCGAAATCGCGAACTACCGTAACGTGACGCATCTATTTCTGACTAAATTCTCCATTCACATTCAAACTTCACCAAAATACTTTTAAACATTATAAAACATTTCAAACTCATTTTATACAATTTTAAAGAGGTTTAACATCCCATACACATCATTTCATTAATTCAAGGAATGTAATTTCCTTCGTGCTTATCGACGTGTATTTCCGTGACCTGTATATATTTTCAACATTCATATGAAACAACCCAAACTTGGTTATCAAAGAACGTTAAAAATCCATTTCAAACATCATATCATCATCCAAAATATAATATAATAGTTTAGGAGTTCTTACTTTCGTTTTCCATTTGAGCTAATATAAAATCGGCTATAGCTCCGCTATCCCGAATTAAACTTCACGGAATCGATCTCCAAAACCTTGAAGTGGGTAAACATAGCCTTGAGAGTGTAGGAGGGCTCACGGCCTAGTTAGGGAAGGAGAAGAGTCTCTGCAATGATGGGAAATGGTAGGGGCCGTGAGGTTGCAAGAGGAAGAGGAGTGGATTTAGCTTGGTTCTGTGAAGTGTGAATATGTATTTCATTTGTTTATATATTTGTACTATTTGGCATAACTTTCTTACTATTTTTTTATATGAAAAGTAGCCACTAGAGAGCTCATTAGAGATTGAAAAGAAGAGAAAGATGAAGTGGAAATGGTGTTAGGAAATTATGAGAAGAATGGTGGTATTTATAAGGAAAAAATATGGAAAATGCCTAAATGTGCATGGACCAAAGCACCCCTTGCCCACACCCCCTCTTTCACATCATTCTACACGTTAGTTCTCGCCCTCCACATGCTCCATCACATCATTTCACTTCAAAGCCACGTGCATGTCCTTAATATGTAAGATAGTTGACTTTAGAAAGCTTAAGGGTTAAGTTTTTATAAAATATATTATATTTTTTTATTGTATATGTTTACTTGTATATTTGTATGTTTACATATGTTTATGTCATGTTAAGATATGTATATGTATGTTATATATGTGTGCATGAAATATAAATAATGTTGCATTAACCGCGAACTACTTTCGCTCGATAAACCTTGCCAATCGGAGGACCGATTCTCGGTCACATTTTCACTTATACATTAAATTACATATATATGTAAAAAAAATTGAAAATAAATTTCTTATCATTTTAAATTAATTAAAATAATTATATTTGAATTATAAAACCATATAAATTAATATTAACAATTATTTATAAAAATCACAACAATATCGATAAAGCGATATCGATTTTTCCTTATATTTTCAAATCAAATATATATCTTTATAAGTTATTATAAATGATTTATTTGTAGGATCTAGATTAACCCTAGAGGGGGGTTAATAGGTTTATAGCAAATTTTCTCGATTTAAACACATAAAACAAACTGCAGAAATAAATATGCTGTAAAGTAAATCACACACAAAATTTACCCAGCTTCGGCAACCCCTGCCTACTGCTGCATTCTCAGATTTCTATTAGAATTAAACAGTATCCCGCTTACAAACACTCTACTAGACTCGCAGACCCTTTTGCTCCCGCTCACAAACACTCTACTAGACTCGCACACCCTGCTCCGCCTATAGAGTTTCGCTTACTCGCAAACTCTGCTCCGCCTATAGAGTTTTGCAAACTCGCACACCCTCCTCCGCCTATAGAGTTTCACTTACTCGCAAACTCTTCTCCGCCTATAGAGTTTTGCAAACTCGCACACCCTGCTCACTGAACTAATTCTAACTAGACAATCTGACACTACCTACAACCTAGGTGATGATTTACAAATTCTTTGACTCGCAAAGTAAAAACAACTTCAAAAATAAAGCAGGAGCAAAAATTAAAATATAAACTTGAATCCGTAATTTTTTATCAAATAAAAAATTAAAACCTATTAAAATTAGACTAAAACCCTTTAAAAATAAAACCCCCTTTTTTATAAATCACGACCCTTTTATTTTTAGCCCGATCCAATTCTTGTGAAAAATGTCGGCCTCTTTATTCTTCCTTCTGAGTGCAATTGCGGCCGATCCCTTTGTCGAATTAGGGCTTCAGCTTCTTTCTCGAATTAGGGCTTCGGCTCTGGTTTGTAATGCTCTTGCTCGCGCTCGTTCTTTGATGATTGATTCTGGTAGCTTGGCTCGCTCGTTGTCTGACGATCGAGTTGTTGATGATTCGGTATGTAATTTCTTTCGTTGCTCGTTTGATTGCTTGCTTTTTAACTCGATGCCTATGATGACAATTTGGGTTTTGTATTTATATGAATTCGTGACACTTGTATTTGCTTCGTTTCAATTCGATACTTTCCAAAACTTCAATCCTTGATGCGCACGGCTTTCTTGATTTACTTTCTATCTTGATGCTCACGGCTTTGATTTTCACGCGTATGATTTTTCTTGCAAAAACTTTCCCTTTTTCATTTGCTTTGACTTTGGACCTTTTCAAAAATACGAATTTGATTTTTGAATTCTGACTTCGGCCCTCTCTGCACTGTTGAATCTCGTTCATCCACTGTTGCTTTCGACTTTACACGGCATTGATTCACTGACCCCTATGATCTTCGTCTCTGGCCATTTTTTTGGTTAGTTTAACCTGAGCTTCAATTTAGCATTGCATTTGTGAATATGATGTTGTCTGGACATTTGGACATGTTGCAGTATTCATTGTTGTTGTTCCTTCACTTCGAATTGCATTTATAGATTGCATCGCTCATGTCATGTTGCATACTCTCTCTGGTATACTTCACATACACAGCTTTTAACTTAAGTTGCATTTCTTGATTCCAGTTGTACTTGTCTGTTTATCTGGACTGCCTGTTGTTGAGTTGTTATATTTGTGATCTTGCATTTGATATATTTGAGCAGCAGAACTTGTTACTGCATTCTTCATGTTGTAGCCTGGACTGGTGCACATTGTTTGCTGTCTTTGATCTTTCTGAAGCTCGAGTTGCACACTGCTCTGCACTGTGTCTTGTTTCATGTTTGAACATGTTGCTGTGTTGATCTTGTACTTGTGTACTTCATATATGTGGGTGTTTGAAGATTGCTACTGACTTGATTCACTTCATGTTTGTTGCCAGTTTACCTTGTATCACTGCTTCCATCCTTTCTTTCTCTGGCACACTTGTGTACCTGGTGTATTTGAGCTTCTGACCTGTATTTTGATGTTGCCACTGTGTTTTTGTTTGGTCTGACCATCTTGTATTCATGTGCCACTGTTTGTTCACCTTGATTCTGCATCACTTGTAGCTTGCAGTCTTCATTTTTGCTGTGACACTTGTGATATTCATGTTGATTGCTTCATGACTTCAACTGTTTGCATACACTTGACTTTGACTTGGTCTTTGTTGAACTTCTGGATGCACTTGTCATCTTCACTGTGTTATCTGCACCCATTATGT
The DNA here is from genome assembly GCA_030765085.1 of Allium cepa. Classification (NCBI taxonomy): domain Eukaryota; kingdom Viridiplantae; phylum Streptophyta; class Magnoliopsida; order Asparagales; family Amaryllidaceae; genus Allium; species Allium cepa. Next base: position 877,321,737 of record CM060945.1, on the reverse strand, counting down.
TTGATCTGCTGATGTTTGTTGCAGTCCATGTTGTTGGTCTTCATTCTGGTTGTCACTTGAAATTGTTGAGTTGTTGCACACTTGTGATCTTTAGTTTGTACTTCTGGTCTACTTTGTCTTCATGTATTTCATGTTGATTTTTGAAATTTTACTTGCGTTGAATCCAGTTTCAAAAACTCGGGTTTGACCTTGTGCTCGTGTCGTGATTGCACGTGAGTTGAACCCGGCTTTTCATTTGGGTTTGACCTGTGCTCACCTGTCCCTGTAGCATTATCAAGTGTATATCGATGTGCACGACCTTGTGGCATGTACAGTGATACATTGTGCATGTCACATTGTTCGTGTATAATGAATTCAAATGTGAATGATGACGAACAACCCAAATAACTAAGGCAAATCATATTTTCAAAAATCATACTTTATGTTGCAAAAATATTTCTTTTTCAATTTTACTGCGTTAGTGAATATTTTTGCAGATTGCTCAGATGCTGGATTCAAACTGGAATGCAGTTGAAGACAAAATACGAGTGTGAGTGATATGCAGTGAGGTTATTAATGCAAATATGAAATCGTGATGCATTCAAAATTGTATATGTATAGTGAGAGCATGAATTTGTACTATTCAAGATTGTAATAAATATTTGTTTGAATAAAATTTCCGTTTGAATTCAAATTCCATTCAAATTCTATGTAATTTATTTTATTCGACAAATATTTATTTAATCTATGAAAAACAAAATAGTACATTGCCAAATACATTTAAATGAATATATATGTTTATTATCATCAAACAAAACATATAAGCGCATATTCATACAATCTCCCCTTTTTGATGATAACAAACATATATTTAAGATTTTGACCGTATTAAATGTATTTGATCAATGATATACTCTAATTGCTCCCCCTATCTATATGCTTCCTCTCTACATGGTGCTCCCAATACATATATGCATCCAAATAGAAATATATCAATGAGCCTATATGCAACTGGAAAATTACTTGACCTTTGCTTGATTCTATTTGACAAAATCTTAACTTTTCTCTCCCCCTTTTGTTATCAGCAAAAGAATAATAGTGTTAGAGAAAAATAGAGATTAAGTGATCAATATTAATCCAACATTAAACTTAAATTGAATATAAATATTTAAACTTCAATAAAAATCAAACAAAAATCATAACTACCCTTGTTAGGCGCATATTCCACTTTTAGAAATAATGGAAATGGTATTCTCATATAAAATCATACAGATGTATCAACTTTGGTACATTTATATCAGGAATTTTGAATATCTACTAATCATGCATAACCGTTAGGACTTTTAAATGAGATTACTAGTATTCCAATTTAATTTTAAAAATGAAATTCAAGTATCTTCTAACCACGCATAACCGTGAGGACTTTTAAATGGGATTAGAATCAACTTGTCTATTTAATCAATTAATTTTGATATGCGTTCCATACATGCATAACCGTAAGGACTTTTAAATGAGCATGGAAGCACATAATCAAAAATCCAAGTAATTCACCCATGCATAACCGTGAGGACTTTTAAATGAGAGTGAATACTTTGGATATTTTATTTTTACAAAAAAATGTGACATGAAAAACAAATGATTCCTGATTATAGTACCACATATCGACAAACTATATTGAATATTTAATAAACCACGGTCGATTAATAATGATAGGTATAGAAATGGTCATGGAATCTTTACCCGACAAAAAGTTTTATAATTCTTGTTTTAATTCCTAAAGAAATTTTCCAAATGTACTCTCTTGAGTAATGTGTGTTTAAATATCAACACTTATCACCTTTTCCAATCACTATTTGTCTTTTCGATAATTAGTAGGGAGTCGGATTAGTCAAAATTTGTCATTTAAAATCAAATAAAATGTCTAATTTGAAAATATGGTCAAACAATTAATTTCTCGAAGGGATTATATGAGAGAAAAAATTCTGCTAAATGAAAAATTATTTAAAATGAACAATATGCAGATATTTTCTTTGAAAAACGATGCAACAAATGAATGTTTCAAGAATTAATCACGTTCCACGAGTAATTTTTCTATCAACTATATTACCAGTGTAATCTACATCTGAATTTCTCTTTCACTTCAAACTATCACTAACTAAAGACCAGACCATGAAGTGTGCACAAAAAATTCAAACTCAATTTTTCACAGCATTTTAAATGACATTCTCTTGAATTTAAATTGAAGCCGTGTAGATAATCAGAAAACCGTGAATAGAGTTAGCCATATCATAACCAAAAGCATTATCATCCAACAAAACACAATTTTTGATCCAAGCTAATATATATGAAGTAAATCAAAGAATAGTGTTTCTGACATAAATGTAATTGGCCAACTATATTGAGCAAGTCAGAATAAAAAAATCATCATCACATCATTATCACAATTTTGGCTTTTTTTAATTCAGAATATGGTGCAGATTATCACATTTAATATACCTTCACCTGTTTTACCTTTACGATAATTTTTCATGGTTGCCCAATGTGATCTTGTCACCTTTGTACTAGGCTAAGGAACTTTGCTTTGTTGCCCGTTGTGTTTCTGGGACAGCCAAAAATCCAAAAAACACTGTTGTTGTTCCTTAGCCTGCCACCACACCTACACGGGAAAAGGTTTATGTGACCTATTTGTTTTTATAGGTCCATGGTTGTTAGTGGCAGAAGATTTAGACAAATAATTTTATGGAGACCCAAAACTGTTTATATATGTTCCTTTTGGCACCCAAATCTGTTTAACTTTGAGAGATTTTATATTCGTGCCTTTTGGAACCCAAATTGGTATGATTTTCACATGTTTGGGTCTATACCAACAATTATTGTGATCGTGTCCATATTTTCTACAAATTGTGCACATGGAATTTTCTTGATTAATATCGCTTTCAACATTTTCAGATTGATTATATCCAAGTCCTTGTCCAGCTGTATTAACATTTTGCTTCCCTAATAGCAGATTCAATGATTTCTCACTTTTTGAAAATTTATCTAAAGTTATTGACAATTGTTGGACTTGCATTTTGAGAGATTCATTTTCGTTCAATAATTGTGTGCACTTTTTGATAGAATTTTCTCTCCTAGTATTTTCGTTCTCTCTTAAAATCAGAATTTCATTTTCAATTTTATAGTAATCTCTGATTTTTTAATTTCTTCTTCGAATGTTGGACAGTTATCACACTTAGGGATCCTACTTTGATAGGTTTTAACTAATTGGTCAAGTTGTTCATTTAATTCTATCAAAGTGTATTTTTGTGATTCAAGTTTGGCATATTTCTCCCTAAGTCGTTCAAAACAGCCATTCACTTCGTGGAAATAAATAAGTAATTCAGAGCGAGTGAGTTTTGATACCTCGCTTTGCTTCATGTTGTGCTCTCTGTTTTTTAATTTTTGATTTAGAGCTGGATTTCCATATTTACGGTTCCTCCTTTTGAATTTCTTCATTGGTAATGCCAGCTCGACTGCTCCATCATCATCATCCTCATCACAACTGCTATTTACCAATCCTGTTAAGCACATTTCTTTAACTGAGTCGGTTGTGGAGGACATCTCATTACTGTTGACTTTTGCACCATATATTGCATCGAGAGTATTTCAGATTTTCTGTGCATTTTCACAATAAGAGACGAAATAAAAATTATCATGATTAATATGAGAATATAATATATGCATAGCAAGAGCATTAATCGAGAGAATTTCCTTATTTGTTGTATCACACCCATTTTCAATAATATCCCAACATTTAATATTAACAGATTTTAAATAAAATTCCATTTTCAATTTTCAGTTCAAAAAATCTGTTCCATCAAAAATAGAAGGAATAATATTACAACGACCCTCAACAAAAGTATTATCTGGTGGATACATGACTCTAGAGTTGAAGAAAAATACCGTGCTCTAATACCACTTGTAGGATCTAGAATAACCCTAGAGGAGGGGTGAATAGGGTTATAGCAAATTTTCTCGATTTAAACACAGAAAACAAACTGCAGAAATAAATATGCTGTAAAGTAAATCACACACAAAATTTACCCAGCTTCGGCAACCCCTGCCTACTGCTGCATTCCCAGATTTCTATTAGAATTAAACAGTATCCCGCTTACAAACACTCTACTAGACTCGCAGACCCTTTTGCTCCCGCTCACAAACACTCTACTAGACTCGCACACCCTGCTCTGCCTATAGAGTTTCGCCTACTCGCAAACTCTGCTCCGCCTATAGAGTTTTGCAAACTCGCACACCCTGCTCACTGAACTAATTCTAACTAGACAATCAGACACTACCTACAACCTAGGTGGTGATTTACAAATTCTTTGACTCGAAAAGTAAAAACAACTTCAAAAATAAAGCAGGAGCAAAAATTAAAATATAAACTTGAATCCTTAATTTTTGCTCAAATAAAAAATTAAAACCTATTAAAATTAGACTAAAACCCTTTAAAAATAAAACCCCCTTTTTTATAAATCACGGCCCTTTTATTTTTAGCCCGATCCAATTCTTGTGAAAAATGTCGGCCTCTTTATACTTCCTTCTGAGTGCAATTGCGGCCGATCCCTTTGTCGAATTAGGGCTTCGGCTTCTTTCTCGAATTAGGGCTTCGGCTCTGGTTTGTGATGCTCGTGCTCGTGCTCATTCTCTGATGATTGATTCTGGTTGCTTGGCTCGCTCGTTCTTTGATGATCGAGTTGTCGATGATTCGGTATGTAATTTCTTTCGTTGCTCGTTTGATTGTTTTCTTTTTAACTCGATGCTTATGATGACAATTTGGGTTTCGTATTTATATGAATTCGTGACACTTGTATTTGCTTCGTTTCAATTCGATACTTTCCAAAACTTCAATCCTGGAAGCGCATGGCTTTCCTGATTTACTTTCTGTCTTGATGCTCACAGCTTTGATTTTCACGCGTATGATTTTTCTTGCAAAAACTTTCCCTTTTTCATTTTCTTTGACTTTGGACCTTTTCAAAAATACGAATTTGATTTTTGAATTCTGACTTCGGCCCATTTCTGCACTGTTGAATCTCGTTCATCCACTGTTGCTTTCGACTTTACACGGCATTGATTCATTGACCCCTGTGATCTTCGTCTCTGGCCATTTTTCTGGTTAGTTTAACCTGAGCTTCAATTTAGCATTGCATTTGTGAATATGATGTTGTCTGGACATTTGGACATGTTGTAGTATTCATTGTTGTTGTTCCTTCACTTCGAATTGCATTTATAGATTGCATCGTTCATGTCATGTTGCATACTCTCTCTGGTATACTTCATATACACAGCTTTTAACTTAAGTTGCATTTCTTGATTCCAGTTGTACTTGTCTATTTATCTAGACTGCCTGTTGTTGAGTTGTTATATTTGTGGTCTTGCATTTGATATATTTGAGCAGCAGAACTTGTTACTGCATTCTTCATGTTGTAGCCTGGACTGGTGCACATTGTTTGCTGTCTTTGATCTTTCTGAAGCTCGAGTTGCACACTGCTCTGCACTGTGTCTTGTTTCATGTTTGAACATATTGCTGTGTTGATCTTGTACTTGTGTACTTCATATATGTGGGTGTTTGAAGGTTGCTACCAACTTGATTCACTTCATGTTTGTTGTCAGTTTACCTTGTATCACTGCTTCCATCCTTTCTCTCTCTGGCACACTTGTGTACCTGGTGTACTTGAGCTTCTGACCTGTATTTTGATGTTGCCACTGTGTTTTTGTTTGGTCTGACCATCTTGTATTCATGTGCCACTGTTTGTTCACCTTGATTCTGCATCACTTGTAGCTTGCAGTCTTCATTTTTGCTGTGACACTTGTGATATTCATGTTGATTGCTTCATGACTTCAACTGTTTTCATACACTTGACTTTGACTTGGTCTTTGTTGAACTTCTGGATGCACTTGTCATCTTCACTGTGTTATCTGCACCCATTATGTTTGATCTGCTGATGTTTGTTGCAGTCCATGTTGTTGGTCTTCATTCTGGTTGTCACTTGAAATTGTTGAGTTGTTGCACACTTGTGATCTTTAGTTTGTACTCTGGTCTACTTTGTCTTCATGTATTTCATGTTGATTTTTGAAATTTTACTTGCGTTGAATCCAGTTTCAAAAACTCGGGTTTGACCTTGTGCTCGTGTCGTGATTGCACGTGAGTTGAACCTGGCTTTTCATTTGGGTTTGACCTGTGCTCACCTGTCCCTGTAGCATTATCAAGTGTATATCGATGTGCACGGCCTTGTGGCATGTACAGTGATACACTGTGCATGTCACATTGTTCGTGTATAATGAATTCAAATGTGAATGATGACGAACAACCCAAATAACTAAGGCAAATCATATTTTCAAAAATCATACTTTATGTTGCAAAAATATTTCTTTTTCAATTTTACTGCGTTAGTGAATATTTTTGCAGATTGCTCAGATGCTGGATTCAAACTGGAATGCAGTTGAAGACAAAATACGAGTGTGAGTGATATGTAGTGAGGTTATTAATGTAAATATGAAATCGTGATGCATTCAAAATTGTATATGTATAGTGAGAGCATGAATATGTACTGTTCAAGATTGTAATAAATATTTGTTTGAATAAAATTTCTGTTTGAATTCAAATTCCATTCAAATTCTGTGTAATTTATTTTATTCAACAAATATTTATTTAATCTATGAAAAACAAAATAGTACATACCAAATACATTTAAATGAATATATATGTTTATTATCATCAAACAATAACATATAAGCGCATTTTCATACATTATTATCACTTTATAACTATTCAAAATGAATTATCTTTATTTAAAATAATTATTTGAATGACTAGAATAATTATTAAATTATTAAATATTAATTTAAACTCATAAATTTATATGATGCCATTTTATCAATATAAATTTCAAAGTAATTATTTTATTTAAAAACTTATTCAAAACAAGATTATTATTATTATTATTTATTATTGCTTAAAACAATATTATTTGAATTATAAACCCTTTGGTTACAAAAATTTAAAAATAAACATAATTTATCAAAGTGATAAATTGGCGGGTCATTACAGACTCCACCTTAAAAGAATTTCGTCCTCGAAATTATCCAAAACAAAAAACCCAAAGCTTTTGCCCAAAATATTTATTTTTAAAACTTACACCATTATGATGTATATTGATTGTCCGTATGCAATATCTGATTCAATCTTCTAATCGAATACACAACTTTACTTTCGAACTAGCATTGATCCCCTAATCCTTTTGTGTGGACTCTGACTGGGCTTTTTGATCAGAACTTTAGTTTACCATGTTATCTATCGATTATGTTAGAAAACTCAAGTATTTATCCACAAATCCTCATCAATGTTCGTCGTCAAAAATCAAGTGAAGAATCCTCTTTCAGATAAGTGTCAAACACACAAAGTCCTGCACTCGAGTCTCAGATTAAATCGTGTGACGAAATAATCCACATACTTTATACGTATTTAATAATCTTTCCAAAATTGTTATAAAAATACTTCATAAAACTTTTATATTTTATTCAAACTTTTATAAAGATACTTCTTTATATATAACCATTTTACATTTTTTATTTTCAATAATCCTACTTAAAGAAAACATTTATTTTCAAAAGGCAAATTTTTTATAATGCATTTCTAGTCATATCTTAGTGATTTTCTGGAAAACTTATTTTCAAACTAATTCACTAAATTAGCGAATTAACATAAACTTCTTTTAACTAATATCAAATGTGAAAACTTTCTTTATTGATTAATACTCCTTTAATAATTAAAACTTCCTTTATGTATATGTTAACCCGCCTTTTGGCTAGGCAGTGTACAGATGGATTTAACCCAATCGATTGCACGGTTATCGAGGTTGGAATACGATGGGTTTGACTCGACTAAATGGATAGACGATCAATCATGGATGATAAACATTATTATGAAGCCGGGATTCAGCATAGTCGATGGCCAAAGGCTTTGGATACTTGAAATATGAGATCGAGTCATTTTGGGTTGTTTGGATTTTACTTCGAGTTAACATTAGATTTACTTCGAGTTTATATGGTGGTTTCTTCGAGTCAGGTGAGGCTTTTCTTTGGGTTAATAGGGATTGGCATGTTTTGTAGGGGTCGGCATTTAGTTCAGGTCACTACCCGGGTCACCTAAGGTCGTCATATTATTATGGGGTCGGCTAGTAAAAAAGGATCGGCATCTTCAAAGAACTCGGGTCGGCAGTGGGATAAACTCGGGTTGGTTCTTGGAATGACTCGGGTCAGCATCAAAGGAGGACCGTCACAAAAGCTTGGAAGTTGGGATCGACATGTTTTTGATTGCTTTGGGTCGATAATGGAAATACTTTGGGTTGGCTTTGGGGAAATCAGGTCGGCATAAAGCAAGGGGTCGGTATGTTTTTGCTTGGAGTCGCACTACAATCTACTTCGAGTCACATGTCAACTTGCTTTGGGTTATGACTCGTGTCACCTGGGGCCGGCTGTGAGGAGTTGGGATCGGCATGTTTTTGGTTGCTTTCGGTCAACAATGGAAATACTTTGGGTCGGCCTTGGGGAAATCAGGTCGGCATAAAGCAAGGGGTCGGTATGTTTTTGCTTGGAGTCACATTGCAATCTGCTATGCGTCAAAATGGAGGCTGCTTCGGGCCACTACTCGAGTCTCCGGGGTTGGTATATCTTATACTCTAGGAAATCAGTGGTCGACAGTATGGACTTGACTATGGTTTTGGTGGGCCCGTATTGCCCAGGAAGCCCAATAACCCCGATTTTGCCTATATATGGTAGACGACGCTTCAAAAAAGGGATTCTCATTATGTTCTTCCATAACTTCTTCTACAAAGGATGTAAAATTTACTCTTCCATTTTTGTTTTAAAAACTTCGGATTGTAACAATAATCAATTCTCTATCAATAAAAAGGAAATTTTCTGGAGTGAAGGTAGGCCAGAGTTAGCCGAACCACTGTAAATCCTGTGTTACTACTGCTTTCTTTTTAATTTTTTATTGTTCTTCATATTAATACTCTCGATATACACTCTATCTGTTATCTGTGACTGTTAGTTGGTGCTTTCATCTGCGTTTGGGTGTTAGTGACCAATTTTGGTGCTACCAATATGTATATGTACATACATTCTTTAATTATGCTAGTTTTAATACTTAAAAGTATTTATATACTTATTCCAAAATTATTACTAAATTTAACAAGTTTTTCTTACTTCAAAATACAATCAAAGAGATTGAAACAATTACTATCAAAACATTGTTATAATAGACTCCTTTTCTTTTATAAATTGGAACTTATAACATTTTCTATTTTTATGTAAAAGATTCCAATATTTATTATCATCTTTAAAATCCTATTATTAAAGATCTAAATGTACCCATAAAATTTCTTCCAAAGTGTCATCAAGGGTTTAAAAACAAATGTTGCTGAAACATTGTTTACTACAAACAGAAAACCACTCATTAATTACTTTAAATATTTATTTTGAAGATTGGTACTAATGAGAAGTTAGGACAACATCGTATTAAAAATTCTCATATGCTTACATCATTTAAATTTTTTGAAGCTTGGGTCCATAAAGAAAAATTCCCCTCCCTTCCTTACTCTAATAAAATTTAAAACAATAAGTCAAAAATAAGCATCCTGTCCATACTCATACATACTAGAATTATCCTTAATTCCCCAAACGCTATTCTTATCCTTCCGAGTCCAAAGATAATGGTGAAATCCAACATCTCAGGTCAATCATCACTTCACCTTCTCCTTCTTCATCGCTATTCAGTTTGTCGCCGGCCTCATTGCCGTCTTCTTCTGGTATCTCTCCCATTACCTGGGGTAATCATGGTTGGTTCCAAGGGACATGGCCCATGCCGACTAGTATTCCAGGAATGACTCCTCCTTCTTCAACTCCTCTAAGCCTTGCATGTTTTCGTCCCAAAGGTTCTCAAATTCTTCGACCCCCTCCTCCTATTCTTTTATTGCTTTTTCATTGTTGCTTCCTACCTCGTTCCAGTTTATATATGACCTAGATGATCCCTCCTACCATACGACACATTCCCTATCCATATACCATATTATATTGCTACATTCACTTGATATGATAGCATCAAGGTCTTCCATTGGCTCTGTTTCTTCCTGCATGGGCTCTATTTCCTTTTCCTCGGGTTTCGATTCTTCTTCCGTTGGCTTAGTCTCTTCTATTGGTTCCAAAATGGAGCTAGCAGGATCTGCTATTCTGGAGTTGGGGGTGGTATAAGCATTCCGGCCATAGTATATTCATCTTCACCCTTCCTAGTTTATGGGGCATATTCTCCTTCAATCAGAAACCCACCATTGCTAGACGGATATTCTAGTTGATCCTCTTTGTCGCTAGAGAGAATAATGAGGCTATCCTTCTTGCCTTGATTTGCTCTAGAAGACTCCCCTTTTGCGTAAATTTTCCCCATACGGTTCCTACAAGGTAAATAATATTGTTTTAGACGCAAGTAGTAGGTAATTGCTAGCATATTCTTAGGCAGAGAGGTTTAGTCAATACTTAGAAAATGTTTCGGGATTAATATCTAAAGACGGCTTTTAAGATCATTTGTACAAAATGTTTATCATTTCGAAAACTCTTTGAAATTTTACCATTTTTTTTCAAATATATATATATATATTAGATAAAAAATGATTTCATATGAAGCCAAATTCATTTGTATATTTTATTAATAAATAGGTGCTTACACACACACATAATTTCAAACTCATTCTAGGGTGTTACTAACCGTATCTCTAATGAGTTACTCATTCTAGGGCATTACTAACCCAATCTCTATGGAGTCTTTTACCCTTGTCAGGCCCAGGTATTCGCTCAACCTAAGCTCTGCTACCAAATTGTGAGCCGTTTCTTCGACTCCCGAAAACCGACACTAATACGTCCTTGTTATTCACGTGCCCTAAATCCAAGTACCAAAGAAGCGGATTATCAAGGGTAGGAAAGAAAAATAAAGACAGAATAGAATCTGACATATGTTAATTCAATAAAAAAAATTACAGCGGAAAATAAAATACATTTATCATAGTTAAAAACATGGACGGTTATAAATTTCCGTCCTTACAAATACGAAATACTATAGTACAAGCATGTGGTGGAAATAGACAAAAATCATTAGTAAAATCTTCTGATTCCATGCTTCGAGCTCCATCTAGATTTCTTCTAAACTAAATCTGACTACCAAGTTATCCAGGAAAATTTGGACGTCCAGAGTTTGAGGAAAAGGAAAAATAAACTTCGGGTCAATCATGGGACTGGAGTGAGAACTCAAAAATACGCGGTTTGGAAACAAAAAGGCATCTTATAAGACCATGCCACGCATAAACAGAAATGGGTTTTTACCTTATGATAACAAAATCATTATTACGTAAAATCACTTGATCTTATTTTTAATGTATATCTTTAGAACATTTACAAATAAACTTATTAATCTTAGCAGAAATTGTTACATTACTAAATTTCAACATACCACCTTGTAATACAAGGCTTTCTACATATAAAATTGTACAGTTTGTTAGTGGAGAATGGGTTTTCATACAAATGACCAGGTGAAGAGACTACCTTCCGACAGTACATCTCTAGAAGAATGTACCGATGCCCAACTGATGGTCCTTTACTAATACAAGACCGACCTACCTCTTCCTAGATAGTACCAAATATGTCATCACCCCGGTCGTTACCAAACTATCTGAGGGCCCTTACAGCATACATCCACAATAATTTCAACCTGAACATTTCAGCGAGTAGAAGTATATCTAGAAGGGAATGATCATACTCTAATGGTTGCCAACCACATAGCCTTGCCGCATCTACCTTGTTACGACCATTTTCGGATGCGAGGCTTGAGGTAATGATTACCTTTTACTTTGCAAATTTCACTATGAATGCCATATTGACATTCCATCGATCACAGTTGACTTTCACAAACATATAACCTCCTAGCTCATACAAGTCAGAGAAGGGTGTTGAGCTAATAGAAGTTACCTTCTTTGCCACCAAACAGATGTATATTTATAGAAGTCAACGATGAAATCTTAAGAATACAATGTCACACATCTGTCTATACATGTTCATTATGGGACTGAACGAAACTGATGGCACCCTCCTACTACTTCCTATTGGTAATTAACCCTAAGATTAGTAGTGAGAAGTCCTTGTAACCCAAAGATTTCTAGAAAAGAAGGAACCACTGCCACTTTAGTATTTGGGAGATTACCAGAGTTATAAACAAGCAATCCTTTCACCTCGAAAATCCTCGGCCTTTATCCTTCATTCTCTTTATCAATACTTCAATTTTCATACGCATACATTGGTTCGAATTGGTTTTTGGATAGAAATTACCCAAATCCAACCCCGTTTCATTCGATCCAATCATCGATAAAAAGAGGTTCTAGGAATAGGGAATCATTTTTCAATTAATTACGTTCTTTTTATCAAAATCTCTTCTGGAGATATATATTTCTAGAACATTTTTTTCGGTATATACGGAATCATTAAACCTCTCTTATAAATTACTTTGATTACTTAAACCCTTTTTAAACTTAGAATAGTTCGAAGTCATTTCATTTTTCACTTAGGAAAGCATTTCTAAAATCATTCATTTAATTTTTTTAACAAAAATATCTTAATTCAAAACTCATAATTTTGATTTGAGTTAAAACCATGTTATCTAGGATGTTAATCCAAACCAGTAACTATTAAGTGAGCAGAATCTATAGAAATCATTTAATTCTACTCAATATCAATTTCTGTATTCAACAAATACTATAGGCGTAAGAACGGCGAAATCACCTTTTAAATTCCACAAATTGTATGAGTTCCTTCTTCGAGCTTTAACACTAATTATAAAAAGACCATCTTTATAAAATCAAAGTTGTATTTAACTTAAATTTGGAAAATTTAATCTTTTTTACTTAACTTGTTTCCGGCACTTCGGCCTTATCTATCGCTCGCCCAAGTAAGAGGCCAGGTGAGCCAGGGCGCTGGTTACTTCTGAACATCACCTTAGTTTAACCATCTCACATTCGTATCACATGAATAGAAAATTCCAGTCTACTCATCAGTTTTGAGAGCCAAGATTAAATCACTTAATTTGTAATAGCTTTTCTTTACATTGTTTACTTAAATTATTTTTAAATAAACTATAAAACTTTCAAATCATCATTAAACACTTAATTACACCTTTGAAAACATTTATAAAAGAATTGACAAAGAATTGTTAAGTTTAAAACCATATTCCAAAAGTTATAGAAAAGTGTTGTAGGAAAATGCTGCGGAAAGTGCTCTATATTTCTAGGCCGTCTAAAATTGGTTATGTTTTACAGTGTAGCGATAGTATTATGAATATTGTGTTTAGTGACAGTAATATCTGCAACGATGTTATGGATAATGAAATTTATATACTTAATCTTAAAAGTATTTGTGTTGTTAATAATTCTTTTAATATTGGCATATATTACAATTATCTATGACATTGTAGGCTAGGTCATATAGCGAAAAACAACTATATAAACTGGGAACTGAATGTTTTATACCATCATTTAGTTCGATACCATTTGATACTTTTGAGTCGTGTCTAAAAGAAAAAAATAACCAGGCACCCATTCGGTGGGCGTAACGACAGGTTGACAAACCCTTGGGTCTCATGCATACTGATGTATATAGCCTTATGCCCATAATTACCAAGGAGAAGTCTTTTTTACATTGTAACTTTTACTAATGATTTTTCAAGGCTATGATATGTATATGTTATGAAGAATAAATCCAACATCTACGAGAAATTTAAAGAGTATAAAAGTGAGGTTAAAAATCATATAAACCATTTGATCAAAGTACTTTGATCTGATCAAGGAGGTGAGTATGCTAGACTAGAGCTCCAAAAATACTTAAAAGAGAATAGGATTATCTCTCAAGTTACTCCATTCTATACTCTGCAACACAATGGTGTTTCGAAAAGAAGGAGTCAGGCTCTATTAGATAAGGTTCGTTCTATGATAATTATGATTAGGTTACCTCTTTCACATTAGGGATATGTGCTGGAAACATCAATGCATATGTTGAATTTGATACCTACTAACTCTATGCCTAAGAGCCCATATGAGATGTGGCATGGGAAGAAACCCTACCTCAAACATTTGCTAGTGCAGATTGTCCAGCATATGTTAAAAACGGATTCCTCAACAAACCAGAGGCAAGATTGGCTCTATGTAAACTCATAGATATCCAAAAAATTCCATGGGATATATTTTCCAAAGAATTGAGAAACAAAAGGTTATTGTTTCACAACACTTTGTCTTTCTAGAAAAAGAATTTCTACCAAAGGAAATTAAGAGGACTTAGATGAGATCCGAGAAGTTAATACGGAGACTGAGCTAGTAAAAGAATCAAATCCACATCATACGAAAACACACAACCTATAAAAGGTCTAATATTGAATCTCACACTCTAAAGAGATACAATGTATTTCTCATGGATAATGAGAAAGTGGATTGTAGTTAAAAGATGACATTCCTCTTCATTCCAATCAGCACTGCAAAGTAAAGACCGTGCACTTTGGTTTGAAGCGATAAAATCTGAGATGGATTCCACGTATGATAACAAAGTTTGGACTTTGATTGATATACTTAAAGGGATTGAACCCACCGATAGAAAATGGATTTTAAAGCAAAAACTAAATGCAGATGGACATGTAAATACATATCAGGCAAGGCATTTCTTATGACCAAACATTTTTTCTCATAGCCATCTTAAGTCCATTCGGATAACGCTTGTTATTGTTACGTTCTACGACTATGAAATATGGAAAATGGAATTGAAGATGATATTCCTAAATGGCGATTTAGAAGTGATCATCTCCTTATCTTAAACTAAGGTTTTCAAAGTCGGTAGGAGGGAGCGAAAGGCATGCAAATTGTTAAGATCAATTTATGTTCGTAAGAAAGCTTCAAGGAGTTGGAAAAGTATTTTGATAATGCAATCAAGCATTTTGGTTTTTATCAAAAAACAGAGGAATCATGCATGTATCAGAAAGAACAAGCAAGTGCTATAGTATTTATAGTCATGTACGTCCATAACCTAGTCCTGATTGGTAGTGACATCGCATTATTGCAGTTGATGAAAGCGTGATTGTCGAAGAACTTCTCTATAAAGGATTTGGCAGAATTAGACTATGTACATGGTATGAAAATTTATATAAATAGATCCTAGAGATTGCAAAGATTGTCCCAATCGTTGTATATAGACATCGTACTAAAAAGATTCGATATGTAAAATTCTAAGCATGGAAATATTTCGATGAAATCTGGAATTGTCCTCTGTAAGAAGGACGCTCCTTATATTGGTGAGGCGAAGGAGCATATGAAGAGGATACCATACGCATCTCTTATTGGTTCCATATTATGTGTTATGTTATATACAAGAAAAGATGTTGCTTATTCATTATGATGTGTAAGCAGATACCTATGTAGCCCAGGTGAGACACATTGGACGGCTGTAAAATATATTCTTAATTATTTGAAAAATACAAAAGTCTTATTCATCACTTAGGATAATGGAGACCCCCTTATAAAGAGGTGTTTAGATTCTAGCTTTCAGAGTGATATCAATGACAATCTGTATTTGGTTATGTTTTACATTGAATGGTGGGGTAGTCAGTAGAAAAAAGTTCTAATCAAGAAAAAATAGATGATTCAACGATGGAAGCCAAGTACATCACCCTCAATGAAGTAGCAAAATAAGTTATCTGTATGCACAACTTCATGATTAAGCTGGGGGTGTTTCAAAACATGGAGAAACCCATAACATTGTACTGTGATAATGTAATGACCCATCTTTTCGACTTTCAAAGGTTGACACTAATACATCCACGGTATTCACATACTGAACATCTAAGTGCTAGAAAGATAGGTTGTTGGAGAAAAAGAAAGAAAAAATAGAACATAATCTTACATAATTACGAGTAATACATAATATACAACGGATCTTTACAAAAGAAATCTATAATATACATACATCAATCAGAGAAGACTAACAAATCATTAGCCTGGACAGTTGTAACAGCCTGTCTTCACAGATGCTGATAAATATAAACAACCAATGCAGCAGAAATAAAATATACGTGAATATGTCTTGAATGTATCTAACTCATCTCTTGAAGCTCCAAAGCATCCAAACTAAATCCAGAAAACATGCTTAAGCTGACCGAAGCATTACAAAAAAAATAATGTCCAAATCAATCAGGTAAATCAGCATAAGCATATTGATTTTAATGTTATAAAACCTTTCAAAAATAAAGGTATTTTGTAAGACCACGTTAAACATAAACATAGATGAGTTTTTACCTTACGATAACCAAACCATTTCATAAGAAATATTGTGATATTATTATAATACCTAGGGTTCAAAAGAAATATTTAATCACACTGAAATTGTCACATTTATTATATTCCAGCATAATAGGTATACAACTAAATACGAAAGGCACTTATTAGAGAATGGATTCCATACAATAATAAGGCTACGGGGTACCGCCTACCACAGTATACCTCTAGAAAATGTACCAAGAGCCTCACATGGACCCCCGCCAAAACAAGAGGGATAATCCTTACTAGATAGTACCAAATATGTCACTACCCAGGTTGCTTTGCAACCTATTCTTATGAGCTCTCAAGTACATACAAAATCAATAATTTCATATATAATGATCTAAAAGGGTGGCCCAGACCCTAATGGGTGCGACATACATAATCCTGCTGCATATCCCATGTTTATTCATTCCCGGTTGTTAGGCTTGAGGCTACGTTTTATCTTTTATATAGCAATCCCTCTTAAAATGCTAATAATGACCTCTTGGCAACAATGCAATGCCCGCATTCGTCCACAAAAGTTGCTCAGGATTTGAACATACCGAAGGCACTACTTCTACTACATACATTTTGGAATCACCCTCAGGATTAATAGCAAGTATCCATTGCACTTCAAAGAACTTCGTCTTCGATTACATATCTTCAAGATGTCTCTAATTCGAACGCTTATGCCAGTTCGAATTGGTTTTTGGATAATATATCTGATCTCTCTCTCTGAACAGACAATGATAGTTTTAAAAACCGACATGCTTTTGATAATCAGTTATTTAACTATCAAACAAATAAACAATCAAACTAGAGATTTAACTTCCCATGTAAACCAAGCATAGTTAAGCACATAAGCAACCGCTGTGCCTCTTTAATTAATCCTTTCATTATTTAAAATTCCTTTACAAATACTAGTATTAAAATACCTTATTAAAAGATAGATTCACAAACCCTTCTCTACTCCTTTCAATACTAGAAACTTTTTGGTATACTTATCTTAATGGTATAAGTATATTAAAAGATATTAAGAAAGATTTCATTTTCGGAAACCACATTTAATTGGGTTAAAACAAATGTAACTTAAATATTGATAAAAATAAACCCAAAACACTTTTGGTGCAAGCAAACAGGTCGTTGAGAAATTAGACTAAATATACATACCACCACTTCTCGATTTCAAATAGTACTATCCCTTGATTAATAATGAGATAGGAAAAGTTAGAAAACTATCCTTGCCTCGACATAGTCAATTCTAAATATAGAAATGAGTTCATTTGATGTTGAATATGAAAAGAATACTTTCGAAACCATTAGAAATTATAAAGATCGTTTATGGAAATCTCTCGATCCTTTTTACAAATCTCTTTTATAAAATTTCTTTATAAACTCCTTTCGATTTAGAAACTCTTTTCTATAAATCTCTTTTATATTTACACTTCATCTATAAATTCCTTTACAAAACTTCATTTATAAATTCCTTTTTATAAAATTTCAAAGTATAATTATAAGACTCCCTTATAAATCTCCAAATATCATTATAAAACTCCTTATAAAATTCTTTTTGTAAATGTTATATACTTAACACAAATTACTGTTTTCAGGATAGACCCAATACTCTCCATAAAATGATCATTCCATATATAACTATAATTTCACAAATGTGATGTATTTTTCCAATTTATTAAAATGGTATCATTTTCCTTTTATAGAATATTATTTATAAGACTATTCTTTTTATTATAAAAACACCATTAAAGATTTATTCTTTTGTAAAAATACCATTTATAAATCTATCTTTTAATATAATATTTTATATAGAACATTTCACAGATATCTATTCCAAATTATTTCTCTCTTCTTTTAAAATAGAATCATTTTAAAGGTAAACTATTTTATTTACCCTTAAAATAAACATTCATTATTATAATAAATTTTTGCAAAAATAAATACCATCCAAAATAATTTTTGAAATATTTACATATATACCCATATTAGAAAAGAATAATAAAAAGTTTGAAGAAAAGTAAGAAGTTCAAAAATTCGTTTTAAATAAAATATCATAGAAATTTCAAAAGAATTTAGATTTAAAATCATTCGTCCGAATCAAAATCATTTCGAAATTAAAATGACAATTAATAGTATTTCAAAATACTACAACAAGGTCAACAGCTAACATAACACTTAACGACAACTATTACTACCTCTAACTATAGAAAGGTTAAACTTTTAACGTATATCACTGCAACAAAAATTGTTTTTAGTTGCATAAATTGGTACCTTTGAGGCTACTTGCAACCGTTGATTGGTTTAACTTATAAAAATGAACAAAGAAATGCTAAAAAGTGCTTCCTGCCAAAAACTCACGTAAATTTGAATAAAATTTCTCATGTCCGCTCATATCTCTATACACTTATTTTTGGTACCCTCCTCGCTCAAAATTTTTAGTGGTTGCTCATGTTTTCTCTTTCTCTTCCTCCTTTTTGTCACAAAATCGAGTTCCAAATCCCTCGTTTTCATTTTCCCTTAAATTTATCGCTCAAATTTATCACAAAATCCCCAGTCTTCGTTTTCCACATCCCTTTTACTATTTTGATACAACTACCACTGCTATAGCTACCGCTATCACGTCAGCTTCCTCTTCCACTTCAGTAATGGCTGTAGAGAACAAAGCTCCTCTTAAAACTCGCATTTGTAATATTGGAAGCCGTCTCGCTACTCACAACGCCATCGTTTATGCTGCTTGCGCTAAGCACAAACCTATTCTATTCCAAGGTACTAATTTCATTATTTTTCAATTGGATTTTTTCATGAATTTGTGAGCATATTTTTTAGCACATAGATTTTTTCGACGCCGTATCGTATTTGGGTGGAATGCTTGTGGGATGGATAATGGTACCTTGTCTTCTTGATTTTATTCTATACTTCAGGTTGTAGTATTGCTTCTTGATTATGAAATCTTATTTTACTGGGGGCAATATAAACATTTGTTTAACAAAATTCTTGCTTGCAATAGTTAGATTACATGTTATATATATGCATGCAATTAGTTTTGGAAAGCTATATAATGCAGATTTGTGTATTATTAGTTTGCCAATTTTTTCGACTAATTTAGAGCACATTTATTTGTAGTGAGAAATGTAAGAAGTGAGAACTGAATGATGGTAAGTTTTAAATGTATCTGCTTACCTAGTACATTTATAATATAACACATCTTAAAACTTATATAAGCACAAAATAGTGTTGGGTTTGAAATAGTTATAAATCATTATAAATGACCTATTTGAGTAAATGCTATACTATTTTATAAGTGCACTTTATTTTTTATTCAGACGGAATTTCTATTGCTAATTAAGCACTTATTTTGTGGTTTTTACTGATAAAGGAGCGTGTGTTCTCTTCGGTGATGCTGTTGGAGCAGTCTTAGTTCAGGTACATGCTTCATCTTTCAATTTTCCATTACGCACTTTATGGTTCTTTTCTCATAGATATTTCTCTATCCTGTATTAATAATAATTAACCATATATACTATTTTTCTCGTGTATTTTGCATGGTGGATATGCATAATCAGTAAAAAAATCTACTTATTTGCAAAGTTAACGAACCTTGCCAAAATTATTCAAAAATATTACAGTTTAACTTAGTTCTAGTAGACATAATTAACAATTCTAAATCGTGGAACATGTAGTTATAGTAACTATTATTCATCTCTATTATATTACTAAACTATGTTTGTAATGTCTTAAAAGCAACTTTTGTTTAATTTGTTTTCTTCTTATAATAAACCTATTTTTCGCGGTACATGTTAAGCACAAGGACTCAATGAACTTGTCTAGAGGTTCATCATTTGTTTTCAAATGCCTATTTTACATCGTCTATTGTTGAGTCATTTAGGAAGACAAACTATTTTAGGTCCATTATAAGATTCATAAACATTATGCTCTTGCAACATTTTAAGAGTAAATGGAGCTTGATTCATATCATTACCATGATTGTTAGTTGCATATGGCCTGATAGCCATTGCAAAAGTGGGAGCAGCGGGAGTCAGCTGTTGTCTGTTAAGGGCAGTACTTCCACGTGGAGCAGGCACGTTGTGGTTATGTTTATCTTTGTTATTATCTTCTTTTACAAAAATTGAAATGTTGATTCAATCATTTGATTTTTTTATTTGAGCATAATTTTAAGTTAATCCGGAGTCGTTATTTATTTATTTTTCATTTGATCTCTATATCTAAATGATAACTTATTAATAGTTGAACAAAATTCAAAGTTATTAACTTTTATAAAGGTTTTTCTTTAATAAAAACATTCTTCGGTGTTTTATTTTTTGATTGTTGATGCCAGAACCTAAATCTTATTTGAATTCGATCCTTGTTCTATTGAAACAACAACGTAATCGCTAGAGCTTTCTCGTCCTGAATGAAAATTCATACATCGGTTTATTTTCACATGTATTCGGGATGCAATTGGATAATAAAATCATTTAAATACACGTTATAACATGAAATATGCAAATATGCATTTTCATTGAGCTAGTCGAACAACAATACCCTAAGATATTTATCTAGACATCACACTAAAATTTATGGATATACTAAGTTTTCATTTCACATCAAATGATACTTGGGCTTTCTAAAGAACATGGTCCACTGTGGTGACATTGGTAATTAGTAGGATACAACCTATATTTTGATTTGAATTTGACAATAAGATATATCTTTATTATCTAGGAGATATGAATCTGAAACATTTTGATACACTACCCACGAAAGCAAATTTCAAACAAATGTGTAACGACCCGTCATTCATCTCCACAGAATGACGAATCATTAATAAGAAAGAAAGGGATAGAAAGAGAAAGAAAGAGAAGAAGAAAAGAACAACACAACAAAATCTCAACAGCGGAATGAATAAATTATATTAATAACATAAATATTACATAGTATACAATCATTATCAGAGTTACACAGATAATACAACACATACTAGACAGTTATAAACACCTGTCTAGTTATACAACTCAATACAACATCACAAATAACTCAGAGATACCAAACACAGCGGACTACTATATAACTACAACGCAGAAGCCTCCTGCTCCATTTGCTCCTCCATAATTCGTCAAAGCTAACCTGAATCCCTTTGCTACTCGTAAAAATTTAAGTACCCAAGAGTTTAGGAAAAACAAAAATAAACTCCGGGTCAGATATGGGTCTGGTGTGAGTAATATGTTAAAGTTGCTTAACTTTCAAAAACCTTTTAAAAAGAAAGGTATCACGTAAGACTTCCCACACATAAACATGAAAAAGTTTTTACCTTACGCTAACCAAAATATTTGATAGGAAATCCGATGATATTATAATAATGTCTAGGGTTTTCAAGTAAATAAGAAATAGCCGAAATTGTTACATTCATTAAATTCCAGCTACTAGCCACAAAAGTGGGTAATACAATCAAAACCGTTGGCACTTATTGGATTTTGGATTCCATGCAATGGCAGGGCTACTGGGGCACCGCCCGTCATAGTACGTGGCCTAGATCACCGTACCGAGGAGTACGCCCGCTCCCCTGCAACACAAGGCCGGAACTATCCCTTACTGGACAGTCCCGAACAAGACAACCCTGACAGTTGTCGCGAACCAACCGTCCACACAGCCGAATAAAAAGATACTTCTAGGCAGGGGTAAATCTTGCCCTCCAGTGGGAGCTACCCACGAAGCCTTGCTGCACCTCCCCTGTTTTAGCCATTCCCGGTTGATGAGGCTTGAGGCTACGATTACCTTTATAGGACACATCACTTAGAATGCTCATCGTCCTCCTGACCATGTTCTGAAAGCATTCAATCCATACAAGTTCGTTCCGGGTTCGAACGAAACCGAAGGCATTATCTCGTTACACTCATTACGGAATCACCCACAGAGTTAACGACGATAACCCTTGCACTCTGAATCACCATCTCGAACCTATAAGTACTATTCCGTCAAACTCATTACGGAATCACCCACAGAGTTATACTGACGTATAGTTCTTACACCTTGAGTCTTCATTTGCTCCACTTAGATTCATGTCCTAACGTTAATTGGAATCGATGTGGTTTTCAGATATCCAAATATGGAAACCCGATCCCGGTCTCATCGAAATCCAAAGCGTGTCTTTTAGGTCCAAGTTGTTTTAAGTTTAAAACGATTCAATCTAATTATCTATATACACACGATAGATAATTCACATCATCATAATAGATAATCATCATTATTATCATAAACAGGTAATCATCACAAATTGATAATTTATATTATCATCACCAATAGATAACTTATATCACAATGCAACCAATGCATCCATATCACACAACACTATTTATGTCATGTCTGAGATTCAAACCATTCAGGGTAAACCATATCATCCATTCATAAGCAAGGATATATAATCACACCATCTATAATTAATTTAAAGTGAATTAAATTAACAATAGTCTAATCCATTCGAATTGGTCTTCCAAGTGTCAATGTAATTCAGCCAAGTGCATCCTTGTGCCACAATTCTAGATCTAGATCCAATAGTTTAATCCAAATTGGCATGGTAGTGAAATAATCACGAGTAAGCTTCATACCCAAATACTTTAATACAATGATTTTGGATTTGAAAGTATGGGGTATAGATTTAATGATTCGAACACTGTCTTCTTCCTTATCGAACCGTATAACTATGAAACCAATTTGTTTGTACTATTTATCATACCTTCTAGTTGGTTTCCGTTTCTTTTCTAAAAATTCTGCAAAATGCTTAAATAATGATCTACTCCCCAGTATGTAAGCTGTTATGGTATTCCTCCATTTGGTTGTAGTAATCTGGTCACTGGATTCAGGAATAACAAAGAATGATTTGCCATTGTCTTCATTGGTGAGATGAACTCCAAATCATCATCTTGTGCATCTGCCTTCATAGAAGAAGTCCCTCTTACAGCTTCATCCCAGGATTTGGTCCAAGTGGTAGCTGACCGTGGTAGATGGGGCTGGGGATCAGGCGATTTCGGAGGGATTTCTTTCGGAATAACTGCTCCTGCTTTTGTCGTCATATCTGCCATTATTTCGCTATATATTTATATATCAGAGAGTATAAATTTATAATGTGAATCGAATAACCCATACATACCTCTAACGCGACTTCCTTAACATCATCGAATCCAAGACACCGAACAACTAGAACAGTCGACTGCGACGCCTACAAACTCCGACTTCCACACCTCCATCAAACAACTGACCACAGCATCCATACACCTACAAATCTACTCGAACACGGTACTTCACCCGCCACCTTCGACAATACTTCCCAATTCATTGCTTCAAACAACATCGCCACAACCTCCAGCAACCTCGACTTCGACACCGACAACGCCACTTCCTCACATTCGCAATCCTCAAATTGCCTACCCACGTAAATTGAAGCTTCAATACCATGAACTGATTGGCGAATTCTGATTTGGAATTTGTTTGAGGGGAATTCTGTTGAGGATTGGAAAAAGAAGACTTCTTTAATTTCGGGAATTCTTTTGCTTTGAACGAAAAAAAAGAGAAAAAATAGAACACGTTTATTAATTTTGGGGAAGATAAGCTGTTTTTGGTTTGGAGCCAACTTTTCATTATTTCCCACCTAAATTTCATATTGCCATCAACATGTAGTTGCATCGGTTGACTTTAAAACCGATGCGACTAAAACTATTTGCATCGATTGTTGGTGAGAACTGATGCAAATTTGATTTTTTTATTACCTATTGTTTTCCACGTACCAATTGCATCGGTTATTAAGATAGAACTGATGCAAATAGTTCTATTTGCATCAGTTTTAACTTCAACTGATGCAAATGAGGCGAAGCAATATGCACTTTTTGTTCTAGTGTTTAAAATAGTTTTAATATAAAATAAAATTTATTTTCAAAGAAAAACAAAACACGAAAAAATCCTTTGGGATGTCGACATGCCCAAGTACCCCATGTCGACATGGTGTCAGTTGAGTTCAAAATTTAAATTTCAAAAGAAGTGTCTATTAGCCATAACTCTTCATTAATGGACATGGCTGTTGTTCTTGTATAAATAGGGGTTAGTTTCAACAAATTTTATATCAGATTTTCTAGTTTTTCACTCCTCTTCTTCTTCCACGTTTCTTAATACATATTCTTACCATTACTCTGCTGAAATCAACATTGAATCGAACTCGATTACTTCTAGTTTGGTTCTCTATCACTATTCCTACATGGTTCTCGGTGCTATTCAAAGTTATAGGCTTTTTGTAATCTATCAAAAGATAAAAGGTGGGATTGTAGCCTTGAAAATAAATCAAAAGAGAAAAGGTGTGATTGTAGCCTTGGTAAATAAATTGGGTGAACTTGTGGCCCGGAAATCAAGTATCTCTACCCAGAGGATAGAAATTCTGGAGGGTGTACCTCGTAGCCATGAAACCGAGGGTGTAATTGTACAATTGCTTTTGATAGGAAATCCGTACTTATGTTGCGGGACTGGATGTAGGGTAATTCCGAACCAGTATAAAATCCGGTGTGTTCTTTCCTTTACTGCTTTTATTTTATTTCTGCATCTGTGTTTATTTCTGTGACCATATCCATGTCTGTATATTTCATACATTGGTGTCTAAATTAACATAGACTCAAAAAGATTTAGTAATTCTTTATTAACACTATTCACCCCCCTCCCTCTGGTGTTAATCCTAGCCTTAAGATCCGTAATCCGCAATTACTCACAATTGGTATCAGAGCAAGGTTTTCAAAGTTTCATAATCTGATTTTTGAAAAGTTTTCAAAATGGCTACCAACACTGGTACTGTTACTAACACTAGTATCTCTGTCACTAGTTCATTTGTAGAGGGTCAGTCTACTGTCAGACGACCACCTTTTAATGGCAGTAACTATGCATATTGGACGTGTAGGATGAAAATATATTTAGATTCTATAGGATTAGACACTTGGAATATACACAAAATGAATATTCTGAACCCGCAACTAATTTTGCACAGTGGACTTCTGAGCAAAAGACTGTTGCACAAAATAATTCGAAGGCAATGAATATTCTATTTTGTTCACTAGATAGAAATGAATTCAATAGAGTGTCAGTTTGTAAGTCTGCATATGAAATCTGAAAAACTTTGCGAGTTACTCACGAAGGAACATGCAAAGTTAAACAGACCAAAATTTCCATGCTCACAAATCAGTTTCAATTATTTAAAATGAATCCTAATGAGTCTATTTCAGATATGTAGAGTAGATTCCAAGATATTGTGCATTCTCATATATCTTTGGAAAAGGAATTTTCCGAAGAAGATCAAGTCAGAAAGATTTTGAATTCTCTAACTCCAGAATGGGATCAAAAGACACTTGCGATCGAAGAAGCAAATGACATTAGTACTTTAAAGATAGAAGAATTAATTGGAAATCTAATGTCGTATGAAGTTCAAATGATCGCGAGAAGAGAAAGTAAAGCATATGAAAAGAAATCAATGGCATTCAATGTATTGACCGATGGATCAGACTCAAATAGCGATAACGAAGAAGAGATAGCCTTTATGACCAGAAATTTTAGGAAATTCCTAAAATACGAAAAAATGAATAATCTCAAGAGAAACAGCTATAAGAACTCTGGAAATCAGAATGTAGTGACAAATAATGACAAATGTGAAAACTATGATAAACCAGGCCATTTCAAAAGAGACTGTCCGTATCCATATAGGCAAAATTCTTCTAAGAACAATTATCCAGCAAAGAAATGGAAACGTGCATTTACTGCTACTCTAGATGACTCAGACTCGTCCTCAAGTGATGATGATTAAAAGATAGATAATTTGAACTTGTGTTTCACAACTGTTCATGACTCCAACGAATTCAAAGAGACGGACTCAGAAAAAGGTACACGTTTACAATACAATTGGTTAAAATTGCTTGCTTAGAATTAGTTGCTTGATTGTTTGACTGATTGATTTTGAATTGGTATGTTGTTTGAATTTTAAAATTTGTTTTCTATTTTTATTATTATTTCATAATTTTATTATTATTTTTATTATTTTTTAATAATATAACAATATTTTCTGAAATATACTTGAAGTTTAATAATATTTCAGATGTATATATATATATATGCATTAAAAATAATAATAATGTTTATATATATGTATATATTAGAGATCTTAGGAAAAATCAATTCATGAAAATTCAATGGCACATGTCGACGTGGTCCCTACCATGATGTCGACATGGGTACCTGAATTTGAATTTCAAAATTTGAATTCAAATGTTTGAATTTCCCTCCATCTTTTCACTTCATTCAATTCTCTGAAAAGCTACCTTTTGATCAGAGAATATGTCCTTTAAGAATCTATTTATTCACTATCTTTTATCATATCTTTTCACTCTCATTTTCAAATTCAAACTCTCTCTTCATAACTTCAAGCTCTCTACTCTCTACTTTAATGGCTTCTTCAAGCAACTCCTCCACCATAAGAACTTCCAGAAAAATCAAAGAGCAATTATTCTGTGACGACCCGCCATTCGTCTCCACAGAATGACGCATCATTAATAAGAAAGAAAGAGATAGAAAGAGAAAGAAAAGAAGAAGGAAGAAACAACAACAGAATCTCAACAGCGGAACGAATAAATTATATTAATAATTAAAAGTATTACATAGATATAACAACTATCAAAGTTTCTCAGATTATACATCTCATACTAGACAGTTATAAAACCTTTCTAGTTATTACAACACAGTACAAAACAACTCAAACAAAACGACTCAGAGATACCAACACAACGGATACTAGATAACTATAACGCAGAAGCCACCTGCTCCATTTGCTCCTCCTTAATTCGTCAAAGCTAACCTGAATCCCTTGGCTACTCGTAAAAATTTGAGTACCCAAGAGTTTATGAAAAACAAAAATAAACTCCGGGTCAGACATGGGTCTGGTGTGAGTAATAGGCTAAAGTTGCTTAACTTTCAAAAACCGTTTAAAAAGAGAGGTATCATGTAAGACTTCCCACACATAAACATGGAAAAGTTTTTACCTTACGCTAACCAAAATATTTGATAGGAATCCGATGATATTATAATAATGTCTAAGGTTTTCAAGTAAATAAGAAATAGCCGAAATTGTTACATTCATTAAATTCCAGCTACTAGCCACAAAAGTGGGTAATACAATCGAAACCGTTGGCACTTATTGGATTCCATACAATGGCAGGGCTACTAGGGTACCGCCCGTCACAGTACGTGGCCTAGATCACCGTACCGAGGAGTACTCCCGCTCCCCTGCAACACAAGGCCGGAACCATCCCTTACTGGACAATCCCGAACAAGACAACCCCGGCAATTGTCCCGAACCAACCACCCACACAACCGAATAAAAAGGGTCTAGACAGGGGTAAATCTTGCCCTTCGGTGGGAGCTACCCACGAAGCCTTGCTGCACCTCCCCTATTTTAGCCATTCTCGGTTGATGAGGCTTGAGGCTACGGTTACATTTATAGGACACGTCACTTAGAATGCTCATCATCCTCCTGACCATGTTCTGAAAGCATTCAATCCATACAAGTTCGTTCCGGGTTCGAACGAAAACGAAGGATTATCTCGTTACACTCATTACGGAATCACCCACAGAGTTAACGACGATAACCCTTGCACTCTGAATCACCATCTCGAACCTATAAGTACTATTCCGTCAAACTCATTACGGAATCACCCACAGAGTTATACTGACGTATAGTTCTTACACCTCGAGTCTTCACTTGCTCCACTTAGATTCACGTCATAACGTTAATTGGAATCGATGTGGTTTTCGGATATCCAAATATGGAAACCCGATCCCGGACTCATCAAAATCCAGAGCATGTCTTTTAGGTCCAAGTTGTTTTAAGTTTAAAATAATTCAATCTAATTATCTATATACACACAGATAGATAATTCACATCATCATAATAGATAATCATCATTTTATCATAAACAGGTAATCATCACAAATTGATAATCTATATTATCATCACCAATAGATAACTTATATCATCACCACAATGCAACCAACACATCCATATCACATAATACTACTTATCTCATGTCTGAGATTCAAACCATTCAGGGTAAACCATATCATCCATTTATAACCAAGGATTTACTTAATCCTACTATAATTAATTTAAAATGAATTAAATTAATTACTTCCATCTCTAATTAATTTAAAGTGAATTAAATTAATTACTTATCTTTAATTAATTCAAAATGAATTAAAATAATTACTTCCTCATTTTAAATCCCGCTTACTTAACCACTAATTGATCACAAATCAATCAATCAATTATCCTCAAATTAATTACCTTAATTAATCACCCTTGATTAATTATCCTTTAATTACATTCAAGTAATTATCCTTTAATTAATTTCATAAATTAATTATTCTTAACCAAATACAGTAATTAACCTTTAATTACTTCATTAATTATCTAATTATAATTAGTTACATTAATCCTTAATTAATTAATTAATTACATTAATTATTTACTTCATTAATCACTTATCATTAATTAATTAATCACAATTAATTAATCCTTAATTTCATCATTAATTTTGTTAATTAATGGTTCCTAATTACATTTAAATTAATTACTTATTTAAATTATTTACGTTAAGTAATTAACCTTAATTAAACCAAAATTATGAATCACTTCCGATTAATCACATTTAGTAATTAACTACCCATAATTACTTTCTTAATTACTCTTAAATTAGTTACATTTAATAATTAATTATATTTATTAATCACCCCGGTTTAATCTCATTAGTAATTAATTCCCTTAATTAATTACATCACTTAGTTATTTTTCATTGACTTAATCAATCAATGCTTAAATTAGTTACACTAAGTAATTAAATATTAATTACTTTCACTACGTAATTACCTTTCATATTAATTACAAAAAGTAATTAATCCCAAAATTCTACCATACTTCAATTAATTACCTCCAGTAATTTACTTATCTTAATTACTTCTTTAAGTAATTATTCCCCACTGATTACTTATCATCTCATCCAATGATTATTCTAAATTAATTAAACTTAATTAATTAATTTAAACTAATCAAATTAATTAATTAATTACAATGAGTAATTAAAACTTTAATTATTTCCATAAAGTAATCATACTTAATCAAGTTCCATAATTGATTATCTAAATTAATTAGTCCATTTAATTATCAAAATTAATTACATTAATTAATTAATAAATAATCCCAAGTTAATGACCTTCATTAACTTTTCATTAATTCTTTTAATTACCTTTCTTATGTAATTAACTTAAATTAATTAATATTAAATACAAATTTAATTACTCTAATTAAATTATTTCAAATCTTTAATTAATTAAACAAATTAATTAATTAAATTATTTAAATTATCTTACTAATTTTAATGAAACAAAGATCATTAAATCTTTAATTTACTTTAAAATAAAACATTTCTTATTAATGATTATTTTATCATTAACAAAGTAATTTAAAAAAAATTAACTTAAAATTGTTTTCAAATTACATTTTAAATTTAAAATTTAACAAGAAATCAAACTTAACTTAAACAAAGTTTTAACAAAATTTAAAACCCTTTAAAAACTTATGCTAAAGATTTTCTTATTTTATAAAAGAAGTTAAAAGAAATTTAAACCCAAATTCATTTCAAGATACAAATCATATTTAAATATGTTTCAAAGTTGTTTAAAACATTTAAAATATTTAAAACTTCTTTTCTTTTCAAAACCTGATTCAAATTTGATTCTTGTTTCCAGATTTGAATTTATGTTTAAATCTTCTATTGTAATTTAAAGTTTTAACTTTAAATATTATTATTTAAACCCTTTTAAATGTTGCTTAATCAGTTTAATTTAAATAGTTTAAATTAAATTTAAAACTTGAATTAAAATCTAGTTTTGAAATTCATACTTTGAATTTTAAATTTAAATTCCTGTTTTAAAAACCCTGCTCCAGATTTTTTAAACTTAATTTTTTTTGATCTGGAAATATGCAGGTTTTCCCTGAAACCCTGTAAACATTTTAATTTGAATAAGTTTGAATTAAATTTAAAAATTGGAATTCAACTTGGATTGAAAACCATACTTTTAAATTTATTTTTAAAAGTCTTGTTTAAAGTCTGCATTCAGTTTTTAAAACAATTCTTTGAATTGAAATACAGGTTTCAAAAACCTGTAAACACAAAAAATAAAAACCCGAGTTTCCCGCCTGTTTACTTCGAGTAAAACCTAAACAATCTTCGAGCAAAAAACTCGAATTACTCGAGTATTACCTGAGTACAAAATTACTGCAAAACCCAACATCACCTGACACATTCCTCTGCACCGTGCATATGCACGGTGGTTGTAGCCACCTCCGACCACTACCAAAACTTCGAGCAAGACGTCGTTCATCCCTGAAACCCATCACGACCACCATAAACACATCATCCATTCGAAATCGCATTCGAGTTCCCCTTCCCCAATTCAAACCTGGCAACAGTATTGGAACATCACCACACAACCTGGGAAACCCTCATTTCCCCATCCTCCGGCCATCGGAGGTTCTAAAACTTCGGCCAAGTCTTCGTCCATCCCCTAGCTTCCCTTACCCAGCGTACCAGAGAACTCGATCAACTGTAGTCTTCATACCGATCAAAATTTCTCACTGCTCAATAACTAGGTTTACAGACTTCATCAACCTCCCATCGCCTCCACCGAGCCCTATTCACTCTCCTGGCATTTTGCCACACCCCCTGATCACGCCACTACCACCACCAAGAACCCCAAACACTCCAATCAACTCGATCATCATAGATTGACTAAAACCCAATTTCTGTTCAAATGAGTACTGCAATCCCAATTCCTAACTAAACAATATGATTTTAGTTTTAAAAATCATCTTTTTGTTTGAGTTTTCAGTTTATAGCACTGAATTTATAATTTATTATATTTGATTTTTTCCTTTATTTATCATACTCTGATGTTTTACAATTTTACAGAGACATCACCCAATTTGATTTTACTTAATAATTTTTTCTAAACTAAACTATGGTCTAATTAACATAGTTATTACAGAATCTATGCCTTAACAAAATATTTAACTAAAGCAAGAGTATTCTCTTTTTTTTTAAAGAAACTGGTAACAGAAGGTTTATAGTCATCACATACATGCATATCCAAATTGCACAGAAATTTCATCATAAACATTCACACAAACTTACTTATTTAAAGGGGGAAAAACATGCAACGGATAATACTTATTATTTTTAAATTAGTGAAGTTACTCACCTGAACAAAGATGACATAGCCTTAAATTTGAAAACTGTTTTGAAAGCTCTTTCTTCTATGCTTTAAAACTGAGTAGTTGAAATTTGATTTAACTTGAGTGTTTGTTGTTAAAACTTGAACTTGCTGTTAAAACTTGCATGCAGGCCTCTGGTTTAAAGAATGCAGGCAAGCTTGCTTTTGATTTCCAAAATGCTGAAATGCAAAGGCATTCATTATGCTTTTGAAATGAATTTCAGGTACAGGCTTTTGGAAATGGATTCAGGTTGATGAAATTACACGTTAAAATGCTTTGCAGGTTAGTGAATATGAAGAGAACTTCAGATTTTGGTTAGGGAGGAGTTCAGATCTTTGAATTTGAATATGAGATTTGGTTTTGAGGGAGTATTATAGTTGTAGATATGTTTAAATAAATTTCCAGCTAAAACCTTTCTTTTTCTTAACTTTGGAAGAAAAAAAGATTAGAAAAGGTAAAGCTTAAAGAAAACATGTTTTAAATAAGTACAAATGATTTATTGAAAATTTAAAAGAAAATAAAAGACACTTGTTACACTAGCTTTTTAATTCTTTTACACTTTTCATAAACACAACTTAGTTTAATAACATGTGTCTTAAGTAATTTAATTTATTTTTATTTGATTTAAAGGTAATGGAAATCTTCTTTATTTATTAAACACATATAAAGTAGTTTCATAAATAAATGCATATGTATTTCTTTTTAATGAAATAAAACAATTTATAAAAAAAAACTTGTGTTTATCTTATTGCAATTTAAACTATGCTTCAAAATACAATTATACAATTTAAAACAATTTCTTTAAGTATTTTAAATCCAATTAGTTATTTATTAAATAAAATAAAAATCTTCAAATTATTTAAATGAATATTAGAATTTAAAAACAAGATTTTATTTGTTTATTAATTTACAAATCAAAACTTATCTATCTACAATATATATACATATATACATTATAAATAGAAAGCAATTTATTAGTTTTTAAAAGATAAAATTCATCACTTAAAAATTTATTTAATTGGGTTATTAATCAAGTAAATTTTATAAACAGAATTTTATCAAATTAATTTAATTTTAAATACAGATTATCAAATTGATATTGCCAAAATTTCCGGGATATCACATTCCTTCCCCCTTAAAAGAATTTCGTCCCCGAAATTTAAAAGCAAAGGTAATTTAATAATCCTATTAAAGATTTTAATTAAACACAAGCATATATCAATCATATGCTAACATCCAAAGCAACCAATTTTATCAAATCAAACAAATTTAATTATCCAGATAAAATTCTGGATAAATTCCCACGAGTTTTCCCAAGTGTATATATATACACCGGGATACTCGCCCTACAAAATCCAAACAATCAAAACTAGGAAGCTAAAGAGCTCCTTCTCATCTAGATCTATAAAACTAGACAAGATATCAGACTACAGACAAGTCTGATTCAACAACCAAACCTTCCTGAATAGCTGGTTCCACAACCAGAGATAACTCATACACGTACTCCCTCGGAGATACGAGAAACTCATTAAATCCAATTATCCAAACTGGCAATTCAACTCTTGAAAACCAAACACCAATCCAACCAATACAAAGAAGAGATCCAAAACAAATCTCCGACTCCGGAATCCAAATTCCTTCGTCTCTAATCCACAAAAATCTTCTGACGCTCTTGGGCTGCATACATCCGAACTGATCAGCTCAACCTTCGCTGATGCCTTTAAAAACAAACAGAACCAAAACAACCCAACCCAATGATCTCCTCAAGATCAATCCAAAACCAAGATCACCAACTTTACTCTTCAAACATCAGAAGAACAACTCACTTCTTCTATAGAAAAACAAATCAGAAACATTCTCAAACTGCTTCCGCTGTACAACTCTGATCTGGAAAAGAAGAAACTGCTGATGAAGAACACGAGCACAATCTGGACAATCACATCCCAGAATATGGTTCAACAGATTCATCAAAGAAAACTCAGAAGTTCCACCAATCCTGAGCTGCCTCACCAAATCCTATCTCAAGAAATCATCCTTCTACTAGCTGAACCACTATTTCCACTCCTGGAATCCGGTCGATAAGAAAACTCAATCTCCAGATACAAACAAACCTCTGAATTCTCAGAAGATATCAAGAAAAGTCTCTGATAACACAAGAGAACACTCAAACAATCGCAAGTCACTTTTGCGATCAACACAGACCAGTTCCCAAAATAAACTGTTCTTCCCTTACCAAACAGAACCGCTTACTCTTAATTAGCCAATCCACCGAAGAAACGGGTCCACTCTGCTGCTTCTGAATTCCACCTCAGAAAAACTGCTAACCAGAAAACTTCCTGCCAACACAGAACATTCCGAGCTGAACTGTTGACACTAATGCCAAAAACTTCCTAACCCAAAGCTCTTAGAGAAATTCGGACCTCAAAGCCAAACACAAACATCCAGCTGAACTCAGCCACAACACTGAAGCAGACACACTTCCCAAAACTTGTTCCAAAGAAAACATCTTCGGAGACATCCATATTCACTGCATCTCATCACGCAGCAACCACTTCCTGAGGTATCAAAATACCATCACACACTCCTGCCAACCAACAGATCCAAACTCTACTCATCCATCTTCAAAGATGACTCCAAACCTTAACAGGTTACCTTCAGAGATCGATTAAATCTCTACACCACTGCACAACTCACTCGAGACGTTATTAGGTCTACAGTCTCGACAAATACACTTCCAACCTCAAACATTTAAACTCCAACCAATAGTGGTAGTCGTGTTACACACACCACTACCTTATCTATCTTTATAACTTATGTTGGAAAACCTAAACAGGTAACCCAACAGATAGGTAGAAATAATAAATATATATAGATATATATCAAAACTACAAATATGCTCTCTCAAGATAGACACCACTCCAGAGCCTAGGTATTCACTCAACCTAATGCTCTGATACCACTGTAACGACCCGCCATTCGTCTCCACAGAATAACGCATCATTAATAAGAAAGAAAGAGATAGAAAGAGAAAGAAAAGAAGAAGGAAGAAACAACAACAGAATCTCAACAGCGGAACTAATAAATTATATTAATAATTAAAAGTATTAAATAGATATAACAACTATCAGATTTACTCAGATTATACATCTTATACTAGACAGTTATAAATATCTGTCTAGTTATTACAACACAGTACAAAACAACTCATACAAAACGACTCATAGATACCAACACAGCGGATACTAGATAACTATAACGCAGAAGCCACCTGCTCCATTTTCTCCTCCATAATTCGTCAAAGTTAACCTGAATCCCTTGGCTACTCGTAAAAATTTGAGTACCCAAGAGTTTATGAAAAACAAAAATAAACTCTGGGTCAGACATGGGTCTGGTGTGAGTAACAGGTTAAAGTTGCTTAACTTTCAAAAACCTTTTAAAAATAAAGGTATCACGTAAGACTTCCCACACATAAACATGGAAAAGTTTTTACCTTACGCTAACGAAAATATTGATAGGAAATCCGATGATATTGTAGTAATGTCTAGGGTTTTCAAGTAAATAAGAAATAGCCGAAATTGATACATTCATCAAATTCCAGCTATTAGCCACAAAAGTGGGTAATACAATCAAAACCGTTGGCACTTATTGGATTTTGGATTCCATACAACGGCAGGGCTACTGGGGTACCGCCCGTCACAGTACGTGGCCTAGATCACCGTACCGAGAAGTACGCCTGCTCCCCTGCAACACAAAGCCGGAACCATCCCTTACTGGACAGTCCCGAACAAGACAACCCTGGCACTTGTCGCAAACCAACCGCCCACACAGCCGAATAAAAAGGGACTTCTAGACAGGGGTAAATCTTGCAGTCCAGTGGGAGCTACCCACGAAGCCTTGCTGCACCTCCCATGTTTTAGCCATTCCCGGTTGATGAGGCTTGAGGCTACGATTACCTTTATAGGACACATCACTTAGAATGCTCATCGTCCTCCTGACGATGTTCTGAAAGCATTCAATCCATACAAGTTCGTTCCGGGTTCGAACAAAACCGAAGGCATTATCTCGTTGCACTCATTACGGAATCACCCACAGAGTTAACGACGATTACCCTTTTACTCTGAATCACCATCTTGAACCTATAAGCACTATTCCGTCAAACTCATTACGGAATCACCCACAGAGTTATACTGACGTATAGTTCTTAAACCTCGAGTCTTCACTTGCTCCACTTAGATTCACGTCCAAACGTTAATTGGAATCGATGTGGTTTTCGGATATCCAAATATGGAAACCCGATCCCGGTCTCATCGAAATCCAGAGCGTTCTTTTAGGTCCAAGTTGTTTTAAGTTTAAAACAATTCAATCTAATTATCTATATGCACACAGATAGATAATTCACATCATCATAATAGATAATCATCATTATTATCATAAACAGGTAATCATCACAAATTGATAATCTGTATTATCATCACCAATTGATAACTTATATCATCATCACAATGCAACCAACGCTTCTGTAACAACCCGCATATTTATCGATTTTATATTTAAATATTTTATATAAATATTTTATCGTTCATCGGATTTTGGTCCGAAAAGCTACTTTTTGCAAACAGTCGAATTGGCACTCAAGACCACCCCCATTGAGTTCAAAATGACGTTTGCGACCTTTTTGAGTATAAACTTCGATATGTTTGGAGATAGTAAAATTTTGACCTTTTTCACTTAGGGCTTTGGTTTGGGCTGAACCCATCTTACTAAATAAGTCCCAACCCACTCCAACTCTTCATTACTTTATTTCTAATTCCTAACTCTTCAAGCTTTAGCAACAATGGTGGAAGAGAGTGGAAACTAAAACTCCAAGCCCTAGTTCCTCTTGCCAGCTCAAGTTCTTGCTCCAAAATCAAGGAGAATCCATTAGTAAGCATCTCCTTCTTCTTCTCCAACTCATTCTCTCTTTGATTTCAGAAAATTCCTAAACCTAGTTTAGGAAATATTTCTCTTTTAAGCTTAGATTGAAGCTTCTTGAGTTGTTATTGAAGAGGAATTGATCTTAGCTTGTTTTTAAAGCTTCTCCTTCATTGATTTGGGTTCAAAGGTGAGATTTTTATCTCACAGCTATGCTTATAATTATCTTTGATTGTTAGGTATGAATTTCTAACATTTATTCTTGTGCAATTGCTTTTGGTTTGGATTGATTTGGTGAATATTCCAATTTTTAGTGTTTTGAGTTCAAATCTTTAAAAAATCCTAACTTTGATGTTTGAACATGTTTTTGGTGATGTATCGAGGAGCATATAGGGCCGGGTAGTCGATTGGCATAAACCCTTAGCGCCGTTGCTCGTGCGATTGCAATTTGGTCGAGATTTGCATCTCATTTGAAATAGGTTTAAATTGGCAGAACATCAGGTTCGGCCGACCGAACCCCTGGGCCGGTCGACCGACCTACTTCCAAAGTGCAGAGACACTTCTCTGTTTATGGTCCGGTCGACCGACTACAGGGTTTGGCTGACCGACCTGCTACCCTAAGCATTTCTGTTTTTGGTCCGGTTGACCGAGCTCTGTAGCCGACTGACCGACCTGATGCAATTTAGCCTATTTCGCCTAGTTGCTTGAATTTCCAACTTTAATCGATTCGTGTTGTTTCCTATTTGTTGTTATCATTTATTATGACTTTGATGACTCCGTTTTAGGGATTTTTGAATATCCATTTCGATGGATTCTTTATCGGTTTCGTTGGATTTTTATTCACATCTTCGTATGTGAATTTTAGTGATTGATTGTTCCTACAATCTTCTTTGTGATTTGTCACTTTAAAAATATAAAGGTTTTCTATACTAGTAGTAAATATCAAAACTCTTTCTTCAAATGATTTCAACACTATTTTATACAAGGCTCGTTTTCTTAAACCGTTTCCAATCTATTAGTATATACAAGCCTTTACCTCACTCGTATGAGAAATCTAATTAAACGACTTAGTAAAACAAGTGGTATGAAACGCTTGCATTTACTTCGTCGGTAAATTCTTGGACTTGTACGATTGAATCTCTTGTGACAATTTTATAGTGGAGATCTACAATTTGTTCGTAAATATTTAAGTTAAGCTAGTGGTTATGCGACATGAAGCTAAGCTCATATATTTACTAGCTTACTGTAATTGACACTTCTCTTTGATCATGACGATCATTTTATGGTTTAGACTAGCAATGTGCGATGTCTCTTTGTCTATGTGGAGGACTGTTCCTTATTTTATTGAGCTTCGTCTCATTTCTTTCATGGGTCGTACCTATCTAGGTGCGTCGATGTTTGTTTACACATGGGTCGTACCTTTCTAGGTGCGTCGATGTTTATTTATTCATAGGGTGTACCTTTCTAGGTGCATCGATGTTTATTTACTTCGTGGAGCAATCGGCTCAATAAGTCGGGACATGGGGCGTATCTTTCTAGTTGCGTCGATGTTCGTCTATGCATGGGGCGTATCTTTCTAGGTGCGTCGATGTTCGACTTTGCATGGGGTGTATCTTTCTAGGTGCATCGATGTTAGACATTACATGGGATGTATCTTTCTAGGTGCATCGATGTTTATTTATGCATGGGATGTATCTTTCTAGGTGCATCGATGTTTATTTGTGCATGGGGCGTTTCTTTCTAGGCGCGTCGATGCTAGAGCATAGGGCGTATCTTTCTAGGTGCGTCGATGTTCGACTGTGCATGGGGCGTGTCTTTCTAGGTGCGTCGATGTCCAGTTTATGGGATTGGCCATCCTTTTATTGTGATTTCTGGATTTCTTGAGATGATTTTTGGAATTTATGTTCCACCAACTTTTGCGATTGGCATTGATATATATATGTCATTTATTGTGGCTTGGTGAATGAAATTAGGAGTATGACATTCCTTTTTATCTTTGAGAAGATCTTTGCGATATTGATTAATCTCTTATTGATTTTTCAATTATTTATTTATCACAGCTTGGCATTGTGATTATTATATGTTTAGTCATATCTCTTATTCTATATCATTTCTTCTGATATTTATAGCTAGACTGATCCGTTTATTATTTTCTTCTTAAATAATACTCGGGTCAGATCGAGATGTTACATGTGCTTCTGCTTGACTTCCCTTCTGGGGTTATCATAAGATCTTTTGGCTAACTACTTAGATTAGTAGTTTATTTTGTTGTATACACTTGAGATATGGACTCATAGATGTATTCTTTTGTATTATTGTGGATCTTTTTGACCACTACTTTGATATACACTTTCATGTGTTAGTTATATATTCATATCTTCTTCCGCCTTTGTGATATGAATTATCTGTGACTGATTTGTGTTATGCTTATTTCTATATTTGTTTCCGAAGATTATTATAGCCACTGTGTAGTAGCTTTGTTTTTGTATCGGTATGTCGGATTTCCTCTTGAAATAAAAATGCATGTTATACTATCTGACATATCGGTGCTCGCGCAAAGCAATTACACGAATGGTCGCTCCTCAACAGCCTTATTCTCCATGCTAGTTGACAGCATTAACCGTAGTGTTCTTGGCTAGCGTGGGTATAGAGGTGGGGCGTCACAGCATCCATATCACACAATACTATTTATCTCATGTCTGAGATTCAAACCATACATGGTAAACCATATCATCCATTTATAAGCAAGGATTTACTTAATCCTACTATAATTAATTTAAAATGAATTAAATTAATTACTTCCATCTCTAATTAATTTAAAGTGAATTAAATTAATTACTTATCTTTAATTAATTTAAAATGAATTAAAATAATTACTTCCTCATTTTAAATCCTGCTTACTTAACCCTTAACTGATCACAAATCAATCAATCAATTACCCTCAAATTAATTACCTTAATCAATCACCCTTGATTAATTATCCTTTAATTACATTCAAGTAATTATCCTTTAATTAATTTCATAAATTAATTATTCTTAACCAAATACAGTAATTAACCTTTAATTACTTCATTAATTATCTAATTATAATTAATTACATTAATCCTTAATTAATTAATTACATTAATTAATTAATTCATTAATCACATATCATTGATTAATTAATCACAATTAATTAATCCTTAATTTCATCATTAATTTTATTAATTAATGATTCCTAATTACAATTAAATTAATTACTTATTTAAATTATTTACATTAAGTAACTAACCTTAATTAAACCAAAATTATTAATCACTTCCGATTAATCACATTCAGTAATTAACCACCCTTAATTAGTTTCTTAATTACTCCTAAATTAATTACATTTAATAATTAATTATATTTATTAATCACCCCTGGTTAATATCATTAGTAATTAATTCCCTTAATTAATTACATCACTTAATTATTTTCCATTGACTTAATCAATCAATGCTTAAATTAATTACACTAAGTAATTAATTATTAATTACTTCCACTACGTAATTACCTTTCATATTAATTACACAAAGTAATTAATCCCAAAATTCTACCATACTTCAATTAATTACCTCCGGTAATTTACTTATCTTAATTACTTTAAGTAATTATTCCTCACTGATTACTTATCATCTCATCCAATGAATATTATAAATTAATTAAACTTAATTAATTAATTTAAACTAATCAAATAAATTAATTAATTACAATAAGTAATTAATAACTTTAATTATTTCCATAAAGTAATCATACTTAATCAAGTTCCATAATTGATTATCTAAATTAATTAATCCATTTAATTATCAAAATTAATTACATTAATTAATTAATAAATAATCCCTAGTTAATGACCTTCATTAATTTTTCATTAATTCTTTTAATTACCTTTCTTAAGTAATTAACTTAAATTAATTAATATTAATTACAAATTTAATTAACCTTAATTAATTTATTTCAAATCTTTAATTAATTAAACAAATTATTTAATTAAATTATTTAAATTATCTTACTAATTTTAATGAAACAAAGACCATTAAATCTTTAATTTACAAATAAAACATTTCTTATTAATGATTACTTTATCATTAACAAAGTAATTTAAAACAATTTAACTTAAAATTGTTTTCAAATTACATTTTAAATTTTAAATTTAAAAAGAAATCAAACTTAACTTAAACAAAGTTTTAAAAACATTTTAAAACCCTTTAAAAACTTATGCTAAAGATTTTCTTATTTTATAAAAGAAGTTAAAAGAAATTTAAACCCAAATTCATTTCAAGATACAAATCATATTTAAATATGTTTCAAAGTTGTTTAAAACATTTAAAATATTTAAAACTTCTTTTCTTTTCAAAACCTGATTCAAATTTAATTCTTGTTTCCAGATTTGAATTTATGTTTAAATCTTCTATTCTAATTTAAAGTTTTAACTTTAAATTTAATTATTTAAACCCTTTTAAATGTGGCTTAATCATTTTAATTTAAATAATTTAAATTAAATTTAAAACTTGAATTTAAATCTAGTTTTGAAATTCATACTTTGAATTTTAAATTTAAATTCCTGTTTTAAAAACCCTGCTCCAGATTTTTAAAACTTAATTTTCTTTTGATCTGGAAATATGCAGGTTTTCCCTGAAACCCTATAAACATTTTAATTTGAATAAGTTTGAATTAAATTTAAAAATTGGAATTCAACTTGGATTGAAAACCATACTTTTAAATTTAGTTTTAAAAGTCTTGTTTAAAATCTGCATTCAGTTTTTAAAACAATTCTTTGAATTGAAATACAGGTTTCAAAAACCTGTAAACACAGAAAATAAAAACCGGAGTTTCCCGCCTGTTTACTTGGACTAAGACCTAAACAATCTTCGAGCAAAAAACTCAAATTACTCGAGTATTACCTGAGTACAAAATTACTGCAAAACCCAACATCACCTGACACATTCCTCTGCACCGTGCATATGCACGGCGGTTGTAGCCACCTCCGACCACTACCAAAACTTCGAGCAAGACGTCGTTCATCCCTGGAACCCATCACGACCATCATAAACACATCATCCATTCGAAATCGCATTCGAGTTCCCCTTCCCCAATTCAAACCTGGCAACAGTATTGGAACATCACCACACAACCTGGGAAACCCTCATTTCCCCCTCCTCCGGCCATCGGAGGTTCTAAAACTTCGGCCAAGTCTTCGTCCATCCCCTAGCTTCCCTTACCCAGCGTACCAGAGAACTCGATCAACTGTAGTCTTCATGCCGATCAAAATTTCTCACTGCTCAATAACCAGGTCTACAGACTTCGTCAACCTCCCATCGCTTCCACCGAGCCCTATTCACTCTCCTGGCATTTTGCCACACCCCTTGATCACCCCACTACCACCACCAAGAACCCCAAACACTCCAATCAACTCGATCATCATAGATTGACTAAAACCCAATTTCTGTTCAAATGAGTACTGCAATCCCAATTCCTAACTAAACAATATGATTTTAGTTTTAAAAATCATCTTTTTGTTTGATTTTTCAGTTTATAATACTGAATTTATAATTTATTATATTTGATTTATTCCTTTATTTATCATACTCTGATGTTTTACAATTTTACAGAGACA
This sequence comes from Allium cepa, assembly GCA_030765085.1. NCBI lineage: Eukaryota > Viridiplantae > Streptophyta > Magnoliopsida > Asparagales > Amaryllidaceae > Allium > Allium cepa. Next base: position 877,279,448 of record CM060945.1, on the reverse strand, counting down.
TCACCCAATTTGATTTTACTTAATAAGTTTTTCTAAACTAAACTATGGTCTAATTAACATAGTTATTACAGAATCTAAGACTTAACAAAATATTTAACTAAAGCAAGAGGATTCTCTTTTTTTTTAAAGAAACTGGTAACAGAAGGTTTATAGTCATCACATACATGCATATCCAAATTGCACAGAAATTTCATCAATAAACATTCACACAAACTTACTTATTTAAAGGGGAAAAAAACATGCAACAGATAATACTTATTATTTTTAAATTAGTGAAGTTACTCAACTGAACAAATGATGACAGAGCCTTAAATTTGAAAACTGTTTTGAAAGCTCTTTCTTCTATGCTTTAAAACTGAGTAGTTGAAATTTGATTTGACTTGAGTGTTTCTTGTTAAAACTTGAACTTGCTGTTAAAACTTGCATGCAGGCCTCTGGTTTTAAGAATGCAGGCAAGCTTGCTTTTGATTTCCAGAATGTTGAAATGCAGAGGCATTCATTATGCTTTTGAAATGAATTTCAGGTACAGGCTTTTGGAAATGGATTTCAGGTTGATGAAATTACACGTTAAAATGCTTTGCAGGTTGGTGAATATGAAGAGAACTTCAGATTTTGGTTAGAGAGGAATTCAGATCTTTGAATTTGAATATGAAATTTGGTTTTGAGGGAGTATTATAGTTGTAGATATGTTTGAATAAATTTCCAGCTGAAACCTTTCTTTTTCTTAACTTTGGAAAAAAAAAAGATTAGAAAAGTTAGAGCTTAAAGAAAACATGTTTAAAATGAGTACAAATGATCTATTAAAAATTTAAAAGAAAATAAAAGACACTTGTTACACTAGCTGTTTAATTCATTTACGCTTGTCATAAACACAACTTAGTTTAATAAGATGTGTCTTAAGTAATTTAATTTATTTTTATTTGATTTGACGGTAATGGAAATCTTCTTTATGTATTAAACACATATAAAGTAGTTTCATAAATAAATGTATATGTATTTAATTTTTAATGGAATAAAACAATTTATAAAAAAAACTTTTGTTTATCTTATTGAAATTTAAACTATGTTTCAAAATACAATTATACAATTTAAAAAAAATTCTTTAAGTATTTTAAAACCAATTAGTTATTTATTAAATAAAATAAAAATCTTCAAATTATTAAAATGAATATTAGAATTTAAAAACAAGATTTTATTTTTTTATTAATTTACAAATCAAAACCTATCTATCTACAATATATATACATATATACATTATAAATAGAAAGTAATTTATTAGTTTTTAAAAGATAAAATTCATCAATTAAACATTTATTTAATTAGGTTATTAATCAAGTAAATTTTATAAACAGAATTTTATCAAATCAATTTAATTTTAAATATAGATTATCAAATTGATATTGCCAAAATTTTCGGGATATCATATATTCAATTATCCGGAGGCAATAAAAGCATACATCAATTATGCTAACTATGCCAAAGTCCGTCCCGGAAAATTTGCTATTTTTCAAGATTTTTCTTCTTATGAACTTGATTCTCTTTTTGCAAACAATGGAGTTCTTAGTCTTATTGATGCTTCTCAAAATGATTTTGTTTGCTATCCAAATCTTGTCAAAATTTTCTATGCTAATTTAAACCGTGGATTTTATCATGGAAATGAGGATGAAATTTGGAGTAGTGTCAAAGGCACTAGAATTGTTTTGAATTGTGATCTTTTGGGTACCATTCTCAATTGAAGTGTACGGGAATGGATCTTCCTAATTTTAAAATCGATGAAAATGATCGTGAGACATTTCATCACATTTTCGAAGGAATTGATAATTTTGAATTCAAAAATCGAAATTTTCGTCCAAAGGCAAGAATTGTCAATCTTCTTTTGCAACATACTTTGACCCCAAGATCGAGGAATTTTAACAATCCTATTTCAAAAGTTTGCAAAGCTCTTTTTGCTATTTTTGGAAATTATGACATAAATTGTGCGCACGTTACTTTGGATAAACTTCATCTTAAAAATCTTGAAATGGGTGAGAATACTTTATACCATGGAATTTATCTCGCTCGGATTTTTAGCTATTTTGGAGTGGATTTCAAAGGCGAAGAATTTGTTTCTAGAAAAGTTTTCAATCATTCCAACATTTCGCTTATGAAAATTCCTTTTGTTTTTCAACCTTATGAGACCCTTGCGGAAAAAGATGAGCGATTGGCTCATGAGGAAATGGAAGAAGAGGAAAAGGAAGAGGAAGAAGAAGGGGATGAAATGGAAATTGAAGAAGAAGAAGAAGGTGAAACATCTTTGGAAAGCATTGACTATCCTCCTAATCCATCAACCAAAACCCTTCTCAAAAACCAAAAGACGATTGTTGAGAATCAAAGGATTCTTAAAAGATCTGTTAGCAACAAGTTGGACAAAATTTTATCCAAGAGGAACAAGTTCATTTCCAAAGTCAGCAAGAAACTTGGACTATCATCATCATCATCATCCTCTAACTAGTTTTATCTTTTCGTATCTTGTTGTATTTGTTTTAGTTTGCTTTATTTCGAATGTTCATGTAGTTTGTTGTGTGCTTAATCGTTGTATTATCGTAGTATGCAATGAAATGAAATTTCATTTCTGTTATCTACCCTATCTTATCTCCAGAATAAATGTTAGTATATTATATAAATATATATACACACACAATTATTCACAAAATTAAATTATTCATAATTTTACACTAACCCATGTCGACATCCCCTATATGACCATGTCGACATGCACTGGTCAATGACAATTGATTTTGAATTTGAAATTCGAATAACTTTCAAATGTCTATTCATTTCAAACGAATTTCTACACCTATAAATACCAGTTTCTTCCAGAATTCTTCACTGAAATTTATTTCTTATCATCTATATCCTTTGTTTCATTCACAAATTCAACTATGGCTAATCCTATTCATAATCTATCTGAAAATCTTGAAGTGTTAACCGACATTTTGGCCCGGTTACAAAACGATAGTCGAAGACATTATTATTAGCGCTAGACAAGATTTTGACCTCGAAGAGCCTGGAGGTGTTAGCAAGTTGTCAGGCCCATTAGAAAGATGTTCGGGATAAAGCGACGTTCGGCATTGAATATCGTTCGACACCTAAAGCACGTTCGGCATGCAGGGTTGTACTCGGCACAAATGAGCACTCAGCACGTTTGAACGTTCGGCTGTCAAAGGGTTGTACTCGGCCTGCTCTTTACTCGGCATATCCTTTGCTCGGCATGTCCTCTGTTCGGCATTCCCTCTACTTGGCATATCCTTTCACTCGACATCCACGCCTCACACGGCAAACCCTTCACACGGCAAGCCTTTCACTCGGCATGCTCCTCATCTGGCACACAAGTTCCACTCGGCATTCTTACATGGCAAGGGCGTATCCTTCCACTCGGCATCCCAACATCGATCGGCCCGCTTCCTCCATTCAACAGAGAGACCCATCGACCTGGAAAGGAAGGCACGGCATGCCGACCGTTCGGCCTGTTTCACTCGGCACGCAGAGCGTCCGGCCTCACTTCGTTCGGCATAAAGATGAAGGTTCGGCATTTGGTCGTTCGGCCTATTTGGGTCGGCACATAGGGCTTACTCCATTTGGACCGAGTTATTCAGTTAACAGGCCCACCAGGGAAGTCCAACCCACCTTCGTCTATAAATAGAGGGTCAGGAGCACAGTGAAATGGACCCTCTTTTCCGGGAACACTGGGGAGACTCTGCCATTTTCTATACTCTCCTCTCTTTAATCCAAACTTGTATTCAAGTGATTGATTTACGGATTGTATCTGTATTGAAGTAATTGAGAAAGAAATAAAGATTAAACTCAAAGTGGATGTAGGCAATTACGCCGAACCACTATAAATCTGTTGTTCTCCTTTTTGTTGTTCTTTCTGCATTGAATTACACTATTCTTCTGCTTTAATTTACTCTCTTCATTAATCTCTCTACATAACTCTACTCAAGGGTGTTAGTGACCAATTTTGGTGCTAACATTTTGGTGCTTTCACTGAGAATTGAATTTCTCAGCTTGATTGGATCTCATCATCTACTAGTGGATTTCCATATTCGCGAGATAGATCCAGTTGTTCACTAGAAAACTTCCTATTCTACTCAGATTTGAAAGAAATCTAAAGGAAGCTAACAGCCGTAAGTTAATCAAGTGTTCGTGTTCATGTGAAAGGATTGGATTCACTGATGTACGCAAGATCTAAGGATTGGACATTGAAGTTTGCACTCAAGTTGAATAAAGGCCGACCCTCCTCCAAAGGCAATTCAGCCGAACACTCCAAAAAAGGCATATGCCGATCGCTCAAGAAAAGGCGTATGCCAAACACTCCAAAAAAGGCGTATGCCGAACACTCCAAAAAAGGCATATGCCGATCGCTCAAGAAAAGGCGTATGCCGATCGCTCCAGAAAAGGCGTATGCCGATCTCCCCAGAAAAGGCGTATGCCGAACACTCCAGGCCGAACAGAAAGAAGGCCGAACAGAAATTTGGCCGAGCAGAAATTTGGCCGAACAGAAATTTGGCCAAGTAGAAATTAGGCCGAGCAGAAATTTGGCCGAGTAGAAATTTGGCCGAACAGAAAGAAGGCCGAATAGAAATTTAGGCCGAACAGAACCAATGCCGAATGCTCCTGAATTCCGAGCGCTCTCTAATGCCAAATGCTCCTGAATGCCGAACGCTCTCGGATACCGAACGTTCCTAAATGCCGAGCGCTCTCTAAGGCCGAACGCTCTCTAAATGTCGAGCGCTCTCTAATGCCGAATGACCCCTATTTTCAAAAAAAAAAAAAATCGGGTACGACCCAAATTTCCAAAAAAGAGGCTAATAAAGGAACTTAATAAAGGAACATTCTATCTACTTCCCTTACATCCCCTGGTCGGCCAGTGCATAGAGGATCTAGCGACAGCTTCTAAACGACAACAAGGGAACAGACAAACTACCGCTACTCAAACGATACACTCAAAGGGATACCATACTGATCACCCTTGAGGAGAATCGACCTCCATATATATTTTGGAAGCCAGCTACCTGGAGAGCCTCCTACAATCATGGATCGTTTCTATGATAAAAATGAATCTAAACCAAAGTGTGGAGGAGCGGAACAGACTAAGAAAAATAACAATGATGGCCCGTTGGCTAAGGATGTAGATCCTAGTAGCCGAAACAAGACCTTAAAATTCGGCTCATATGCTCTTTGAAAGATTCAATTGACAACCTCTACTTGAAGACTCACGACTCGGAGTGATATTGAAAACCAACCTCGAGAGAGTACACCAAAGTCTAAAGAAAATCAGGGGAATGCTGTATATTCCCAAATGCTCACTGATCCCAACACGGGCGATTACAAACACCTCCGAGGTGTGATCAAAAAGCTGATCTAGAAAGTAAATCTTCAATAGTATGTACATGTTCTGCAGAATGGCGGGCAGCGAATATCCGATGCCTATTAATAAAGGGCTATGATTATCACTTGGACTGCTGACGGCCGACATCCCTTTGAAAGGACCCAAGGGCAAAAGTCGAATAGTAAGCACACGATGCTACTTCATCTATCAATGAGATTTATCATAATCTTCTTTGAATCATTTCCATTTCTATTTCAATTGTTCTACGAACTACGACTAACTTTAACTAAACTACTTTCAAAACGATGCAGGAGATTGGATACTCAGATTTGGTCACCAACCAATCCACGCAGACCATGATCGGACGTGTGGAGTACATCTAGATGAGAATAATTCAATCGCTCATCATCAATCATGTGCCTTTAATTTAGGGCCAAGAACTAGAGATTGAAAAGCTCATTACGATTAGAGCCCAAATATAAAGTCGACATGACTGACCATCTATTCATTGACCTCCACGTTTGACTCGGAGACCTGAACAAGGCTTGGAATTAGTATGGCCTGATCGCCCACTCAAATCAAGTCATAGAACAAAGTTTGACAAAATACAAAGGCCTCTTCTGAAGCTCAGTGACGCCTAGATCTGTCTAGAGTGGACGTGATTTGATCATCTACACACCAAATCCTGCCTTCAACACAATAGAAGGAGATACGGAGCAAATTGTAAGAGATTCTGCTATCTAACCCAACACGGATGTGATCCAACCATCTGTCATATACCTCCTTCCTTGACTCGATTGGAAGAGCTATAATTACCAAGCGGACGAGAATCGATCGTCCATTTTTCAAATTTCGTCCCTTGAGCTGGGGGCAAGATCCCATTCCATGAGCAAACGTGGTTCGACTGTTCATTCGACAACATTAGCCTCGATACGTTAGATGAATACAAATTAAAGAGTGGAAATACGACTACTATCAACTTAAACCTCCAAGTCCCCAGAGCGCGGACAAGAGTATACATGACTTAAACCTCCAAGTCCCCAGAGTGTGGACTGGAGTACTCTAAGTCCCCAGAGCATGGACTAGAGTATAAACGACTTAAACCTCCAAGTCCCCAGAGTGCGGACTGGAGTACTCTAAGTCCCCAGAGCGCGGACTAGAGTATAAAAGACTTAAACCTCCAAGTCCCCAGAGCGCGGACTAGAGTATAAAAGACTTAAACCTCCAAGTCCCCAGAGCGCGGACTGGAGTACTCTAAGTCCCCAGAGCGCGGACTAGAGTATAAATGACTTAAACCTCCAAGTCCCCAGAGTGCGGACTGGAGTACTCTAAGTCCCCCGAGCGCGGACTAGAGTATAAACGACTCAAATCTCCAAGTCCCCAGAGTGCAGACTAGAGTATAAACGACTTAAACCTCCAAGTCCCCAGAGCGCGGATTGGAGTACTCTAAGTCCCCAGAGCGTGGATTAGAGTATAAATGACTTAAACCTCCAAGTCCCCAGAGTGCGGACTGGAGTACTCTAAGTCCCCAGAGCGCGGACTAGAGTATAAACGACTCAAATCTCTAAGTCCCCAGAGCGCGGACTAGAGTATAAACGACTCAAATCTCCAAGTCCCCAGAGTGCGGACTAGAGTATAAACGACTTAAACCTCCAAGTCCCCAGAGCGCGGACTGGAGTACTCTAAGTCCCCAGAGCGCGGACTAGAGTATAAATGACTTAAACCTCCAAGTCCCCAGAGTGCGGACTGGAGTACTCTAAGTCCCCAGAGCGCGGACTAGAGTATAAACGACTCAAATCTCCAAGTCCCCAGAGTGCAGACTAGAGTATAAATGACTTAAACCTCCAAGTCCCCAGAGTGCGGACTGGAGTACTCTAAGTCCCCAGAGCGCGGACTGGAGTATAAATGACTTAAACCTCCAACTCCCCAGAGCGCGGACTGGAGTACTCTAAGTCCCCAGAGCGCGGACTAGAGTATAAATGACTTAAACCTCCAAGTCCCCAGAGCGTGGACTGGAGTACTCTAAGTCCCCAGAGTGCGGACTAAAGTATGAATGACTTGAACCTCCAAGTCCCCAGAGTGCGGACTGGAGTACTCTAAGTCCCCAGAATGCGGACTCGAATATAAGCAATTCGGATCTCCTAGTTCCCTGAATATGAACTATGACACAGATGACTTGAATTTTTCAAATCCCTGACATACGGGCTAGAATGTATTCTAAGTGCTCGAAGCACAGAATGGAAGTTCAACAACTCCCGAAGTGTTTCCGAGTTATATGAAGATGGACCGAGAAGTCTATGTTACTCACAACTTCTTGGATCAACATCACAATCACAAAGAAAACTGAACAATAAGAGTCTTTTGTAAGACGGAAAAAGGAACTAAACTTTAATGAGAAATGAGTTCCTATTACAACCCCTCCAAAGTTCGGAGTCGACATTCTATTTACAAGGACTAAGGAAATAGATGAAAATAATTACATGACTTAAACTAACTCTCGTTGAACGAGGATAGTAATCACTTCTTGTACTTCTTCAACTCCTTTCCGGATGGCTCCTCTCCATAGCATTTACCCTTAGTACTCTTCTTTGATTGAGGGGTAGCAACTGAAGAAGTACGGAGAACTTCCATAGGCTTGGACCCGCCAGGAAGGATGACCTTCAACGGCTTGTTCAAAGGATCGTCCAAGTCCACAACTCGGGGCTCGACCTTGACCCTGACCTTCTCTTTCTCGAGCCGCTCCTTCATGCTCAATTCAGATGTGTGATTAGAGGCGCCTGTAATTTCTACTTCATAACCCCCGTCGGTATAGGAGGAGGTTCCGGACTTGTCTTCAAGAAGCGCTCCAATCACCTAAGCGCGGACGGGAGTACTCTCAGTCCCCTGAGTGCGGACTAGAGTATAAACGACCTAAGAACCTCTACATCCCCGGAGCACGGACGGGAGTACTCTAAGTCCCCCGAGTGCGGACTAGAGTATAAACGACTTAAACCTCCAAGTCCCCAGAGTGCGGACTGTAGTACGCTAAGTCCCCAGAGTGCGGACTAGAATATGAACGACTTAAACCTCCAAGTCCCCAGAGTGCGGACTGGAGTACTCTAAGTCCCCAGAGTGCGGACTCGAGTATAAACGACTCAGAAACCTCTATGTCCCCGGAGTGCGGACTAAAGTGCTCCTAGTCCCCTGAGTGCGGACTAGAGTATAAACGACCTAAGAACCTCTACATCCCCGGGGTGCGGACTAGAGTGCTCTAAGTCCCCTGAGTGCGGACTAGAGTATAAACGGCTTAAAAAATCTCTACATCCCCAGAGTGCGGACTACGGTACTCTCAGTCCCCAGAGCACGGACTAGATTATAGAAGACTTGAGAAGAATCTCCAAATCCCAGAAGCGGACTAGATTACTCTAAAAATCCCAGAATGCGGACTGGAGTATAAACGAGTTGACAAAAATCCCTGCGTCTCGAACTGTGGACTAAAGCATAAACCGTTCGACAAATCTCTAAGTCCCCGGAGCATGGACCGAAGCATGAGTACAAATTGGGCGTGAATCAACCGGGGGGAGAATAACACTAAGTCACCAGAATGCAGAGTGGTGTATAAACATCGATAAATAGACAAGTGGATTCCGACCATTCTCTATTACGCAAACTTCGGCATGGAATCGACCGAAGGATTATTAACCCGCTAAGGATGGAGTTCGACCGTCCAACTAGTGGCCTGGCCAAATCAATGCTGGGAGCATGGGTACAAATCACTAAAAAGCTGAATATGACGGCTTACTATAGCTCTAGCGTGGCGTTCTTTATAACTTGAAGCAACGACTGCAGGGAAGCCTCAATACAGAACCAATCGAAATGGCATCCAAAGCTACGAGCAATCGACTATATCATACCTCAGATCGAGGATCAATACCGATCCGCACCAAGCACATACGAATGTGACTCGGATGTTTCTTGAAAAACTATGACCTCCAGAGTGTGGAAAGGAGGGTAAACCATGAATACTTGGTCAAAAATTCTCCAGCACCCTCATTCGATTCGTCAGGAGGAGTATGAAACTGGATGAGCATAACCCGACTGCATTTGTAGCCAACTTTACCCCGAGAACTGATTACAGAGCATGAACCAAAGTGGACGTAGATAACCATCCACTGTCCAAATTACGCCCTGAAACTTACGTGGCATCGAAGTATTCCACTTGGAATGAAAAACCACGATAAAATCCGAGATAGGTGAGACCTAGTCTCCCATCGATTGACATGATCCCACGATTCAACGGGAAAGAGAGTAAAGCTAAAGTGGGCATGGCTGGCCTTCCTACTTATCGATGTATGCCCAGACCTGGGGGCACGAGCGAGAAGCAGGATGAATGTGAACCAACTATTCACCGATCACCTCTATGTCTTTGGAATCTAGGTGAGAACATAGACATGGCTAGAACAGCTATTCAACCGTCCATGCAGTACATTTATCAACCCGAGACTGGGGGAAGACGCATGGTCGTCCAAAGACTGGCTACGAGAGCTCAGTATTAAAACTTATATATAGTGCTTACAGCTACTCAAGGCAATGACCGAAAGGATGCCTAGAGATAGAATCATTAAATCGATATCTTAGCTCATGGACAATTGACTTTCACTCCAACTCGAAGGACGGGTAAAGGATCGCGAATGCATTGAATAGAAAGTGCATTACTCGAATATACAAGCAAATTCAAACTCATAGCAAGATCCAGCTATACAGTTGCACGCCACTCAAGGCTGACCCCCACCGACATTTCCTTTAATGCGCTTTTAAGCCTGATCTTTGGCCATTCGCTGATAATCTATTAGAGCATTCACAGTCCTTCACTATTAGACTTAATAACTCATGACAAGAATCTAGGATTCGACTAGAGTAACCGTCAACATTGGCCGTCCCAACCATATTTCACATTAAATGTTATGCAAAATAGTTACATCTGTACTCAAAGAATCTAGGATGGCCCCTGCTAAGCTGACGGTCGACATTACAGCCAGCCATGGTGACCCTTTTAGGGTGCTAAATATCGGATCAGAGCTCAGTGTAGTGATGATAAAAGAATTAGTTGGATTTTTCTGAATAAATGATGATATGTTCCCTTGGACCCATTCTGACATGCATATGTGATTTCATTAACTATCGCGAGCCATGCATTGGATATCAACCCGAAGCTACAAAAGCAAGCATAATATCTATTGATTTCATCATGAAAGCTCCACTCTTACTTTTAGGCTCACCCCATCAACGCCTATGCCCACCAGCCGTTGCAACAGGACATACAATGGCCTGAGACGTCTGAAAGACTACTTAAATAAACTAAGCTAATCCAATATCACTCATTTCCCTTGAAGGGCTATCCAAGGACGAAAACTAGCAGACCTCACACCCAAATTCGCTACCTCAGATGACTGCTCGAAGAGTAACAGTGAACCAACCATAAGATGGAAAATGTACGCGAATGGAGCATCCAATGACCAGTGTTATGGCATAGGAGTCATGATAATGACCCCTGAGGAATGATCAATCTGCGACATCTTGAAACTCGATTCACCTAAAACAAACAACGATGCATAGTATGAAGCCTTGTCTGCAAGCCTCAAACTTGCTAGAGGATGTGAAGTGAAAACCTTACACATCTTTTGTGATTCTTAATTGGTAGCGTACAAATCTGAGGAAGTTAATCTCGCTAGGGTGCATTGTCGTGCACCTCATCTCGGCCAGGTCCAAGAGCTACTAACCGACTTCACGTATTACACCATTACACACGTACTCAGCGAACAAAATGAAAAGGTGTCAGGGTTGACTCCTATCAAAGACTATCTACAATGGGGAATTCTTACTAACCAAAGGAATGGAAAACGACAGATCCTCCTCAAAGCTTCATGACAAATCATCCAAGAATAGGTCGTGTGTCAAAAGGAGTTTATCCATCCCCATGCTTTGGCGTATTGCCCATGATGATATCTTGAGCAAAGTCTATGAAGAAGAATGCGGTAATAACATCAGGGGGAAAACCATGATAAAGAAATACTCTGCTATAGGTATTACTGGCCAACTTTCAACCCAGATGCGGTTGATCATGCTAGACAATGCGACAAGTGCAAGATGTTTGCAAAATAGCCGAGAACCCCACCGATGGAAATTATTCAAATGGCTAGTCCATAGCCGTTTGCCACTTGGGGGCACTGAAATCATCTTCTTGCCAATCCTAAAGGTGGTGCGATATACACCATCATAGCAGTTGATTACTTCACCAAATGGGCAGATGAAGAACTTTTAGCCACAACCAAGCGTCAAGACGACCAAGGAAGGATATGACAGCTTTAGAGGAGAAAATCGAAGGATAATGACTATTCAAGAAACATGATGGATTTCTTTCTGAAGACAAGGAATACTCGCTGATTCAAAGCGTGTTGTGTTGCTTCAAACGACACACTTTGGGGGGAAAATGTTAACCGGCATTTTGGCCCGGTTACAAAACGACAGTCGAAGACATTATTATTAGCGCTAGACAAGATTTTGACCTCGAAGAGCCTGGAGGTGTTAGCAAGTTGTCAGGCCCATTAGAAAGACGTTCGGCATAAAGCGACGTTCGGTATTGAATATCGTTCGACACCTAAAGCACGTTCGGCAACTAGAACGTTCGGCATGCAGGGTTGTACTCGGTACAAATGAGCACTCGGCACGTTTGAACGTTCGGCTGTCAAAGGTTGTACTCGGCCTGCTCTTTACTCGGCATATCCTTTGCTCGGCATGTCCTCTGTTCGGCATTCCCTCTACTTGGCATATCCTTTCACTCGGCATCCACGCCTCACACGGCAAACCCTTCACACGGCAAGCCTTTCACTCGGCATGCTCCTCATCTGGCACACAAGTTCCACTCGGCATATCTTCCACTCGGCATTCTTACATGACAAAGGCGTATCCTTCCACTCTGCATCCCAATATCGTTCGGCCCGCTTCCTCCATTCAACAGAGAGACCCATCGACCTGGAAAGGAAGGCACGGCATGCCGACCGTTCGGCCTGTTTCACTCGGCACGCAGAGCGTCCGGCCTCACTTCGTTCGAAATAAAGATGAAGGTTCGGCATTTGATCGTTCGGCCTATTTGGGTCGGCACATAGGGCTTACTCCATTTGGACCGAGTTATTCAGTTAACAGGCCCACCAGGGAAGTCCAACCCACCTTCATCTATAAATAGAGGGGCAGGAGCACAGTGAAATGGACCCTCTTTTCCGGGAACACTGAGGAGACTCTGCCATTTTCTATACTCTCCTCTCTTTAATCCAAACTTGTATTCAAGTGATTGATTTACGGATTGTATCTATATTGAAGTAATTGAGAAAGAAATAAAGATTAAACTCAAAGTGGATGTAGGCAATTGCGCCGAACCACTATAAATCTGTTGTTCTCCTTTTTGTTGTTCTTTCTGCATTGAATTACACTATTCTTCTGCTTTAATTTACTCTCTTCATTAATCTCTCTACATAACTCTACTCAAGGGTGTTAGTGACCAATTTTGGTGCTAACATGAAGCAACCCTTAATTCGTTCAAGAATATTCTCTCGTTTATTCTACGTAACCAGCATCACTTAGAATTGAGTCAAATGCAGATGATCAAGGAAGAAGAAAGGCACTTCGATGTGATACGATGGATGATCTCCTTTCTGCACAAGGATGATAACGAAGCACATCCTCCTGTCTCTCTCACCAATAACAATGATAATTGGGATGCTATTAAGGCATACCCAATCTTTGGAGAAGAAGGATAGGTGGAAGTTCCACGTAACGTTTGATTTTTATTTTTTGGTTTGATTGATTTGGTTTGGATTGATACTCTGTGTGGATTGATTTCTTGATATTGGTTTGAAGTTTGTTGTATAAAACATATATATACATTGATATGTATATAGTCTTCGATTAGTTATCATGTTCATAATCTATTATTAAATCTATATATTGTATATTTCATTGTATAGTTTATCAATGCAGGCACTGAAGCCCAAGAATGAAGGTGAGTGAGTTTTTTGTTGATGACAAAGGGGGAGAAATAAAAAATAGGTAGTTAGGCATAAATTAAGGGGCAGTTATTAGTTTTAGGGGGAGTTATTAGGACAGAAGTAATATTTTATAAACAAAGGTTGTCATCATCAAAAAGGGGAGATTGTTAGTCCGAGAGATGATGGTTTTGATGACAACAACCTTAGAATAGATTATAAAATATAAATACCGACATTATAAGTTTAGATATATATGTATATGTAGGATTTAACCATGTAGGTACCAAGAATGAAGACTGTACAGTATAGAGATTCAAGATATCAAGGTAGAAGACTCATGAGTATCAAGATTATCAAGAGTTCAAGATTTCAAGGTTAAGTATTTTTATTAGGAATTTTTTTAAAACTCATAGAAAAGCACTGGCATCTTAAAATCCAATTTATTTGTGGAATGGAATCCACTTCGAGCTTGTTAAAGGGATGGAACCCTAAGTAGGATGGAACCTACGAAAAATCTAGTGGAACATTGTTTTGTATCCACTAACTGTTTATTCAAAATGATTTTACAAAATTATCTTGTTTTCAAAATGATTTCAAAACTTTCTTTTTAAAAACATCAAAACCTTCTATCCTGATTATAAATAATTTTAGCCTCAAAATTATCTCTAATTTCAAAGTCAAAATTACTCCTGATTTTAAACTATCTTTTAAATATAATATATTTAACTTTTAAATATTTATACTTAGATTTAAATATAAAATTATAGCTAAATTCCATATATATTATTCTCTATATTTACTTATGAATTTTAACCATAGTCAAGTATATTTATAAAGTTTAAAATAGTTTTAATATAAAATAAAAGTTATTTTCAAAGAAAAACAAAACACCAAAAAATCCTTTGGGATGTCGACATGCCCAAGTACCCCATGTCAACATGGTGCCAATTGAGTTCAAAATTTAAATTTCAAAAGAAGTGTTTATTCTCCATAACTCTTCATGAATGGACATGTTTGTTGTTCTTCTATAAATAGGGGTTAGTTTCAACGAATTTTATGTCATATTTTCTGGTTTTTCACTCCTCTTCTTCTTCCACATTTCTTAATACATATTTTTACCATTACCCTATCGAAATCAACATTGAATCGAACTCAATTACTTCTAGTTTGATTCTCTATCACTATCTCTACAAGGTTCTCAGTGCTATTCAGAGTTATAGGCTTTTTGTAATCTATCAAAAGAGAAAAGCTGTGATTGTAGCCTTGAAAATCAATCAAAGAGAAAAGGTGTGAATGTAGCCTTGGTAAATCAATTGGGTGAACTTGTGGCCCAGAAATCAAGTATCTCTACCCAGAAGATATAAATTCTAGAGGGTGTATCTCGCAGCCTTGAAACCGAGGGTGTAATTGTACAATTGCTTTGGAAAGGATATCCGTACTTGAGACTGGATGTAGGGTAACTCCGAACAAGTATAAAATCCGGTGTGTTCTTTCCTTTACTACTTTTATTTTATTTCTACATCTATGTTTATTTCTGTGATCATATATGTGTCTGTATATTGCATACACTGGTGTCTAAATTAACATAAACTCAAAAAGATTTAGTAATTCTTTATTAACGCTATTCACCCCCCTCTAGTGTTAATCCTAGCCTTAAGATCCGTAATCCACAATTACTCACAGAATACTCACTCTATTATCTCTAATTCATATGTGTAATTGATTAGTTGCTGTATGGATTAAATTAGATGGTTTTTTAATTGAATTGCTTTTAATTTGATTGTGAATTGATTGCTTGGATTTGGGTGATTATTTGATTGCTTGGTGAAAAAAAATTATGTAAATTGTTGCAGTAAAACAATGATATTTTAGTGTAAATTGCTTCAAATTGAAAATATACGTTTTGTGGTAGTAAGTTCTTTCAGTTAGCTACAAGTTCACTTTTAGTCACTTGTTGAAATTCTATAGTTTAGAGGGCAAAATTGAGTTTGAAACCGATGGTGTAGCTCTGCCCCTTACAATTTCTTTAAGTTGAAACCTGATATTAAAATTATCATAACTTTTGATTGGCTGATCAAAATTGAGTGAAGATTTTTTCAGTTGAAAGGCTTTTCTTTAGGGAACAAATTTTATGTTTATCACTTTTTGCAAATGTGTAGTTTACTAAGAGTTATGTTGGTTTGAAGAAGATTTATCATCTCTGACCTCTGTTTAATCTTAGCATTAGAAAAAAAACAGAAATTGTTTTAAGCATAACTTTTTGAAGTTCAGTAAAGCATAGTCTTTATGCTACAACTTTCTTGTTTTGATTTTTACATAAATTTGAAGTTTAAAAGGTCAAAAATTTATTTCTTTGTCGCTTCCCTTTCAATAAAAGACAAAGTTAATAAATTTAAATCTAAAAATTATCTCTTTCATAACTTTTAAACCGTAAATCCAAATTAGATGATATTTTTCTTGTTCGAAAACTGAGACAATTTGGTGTATATAAGTAAAATCTTTGAACAATTTAGCATTATGGAATATTTTAGCAAATCTGTAAATATTTTTATAAAGTTAAATAATGAATAGATTTATGGGAAATTATAAGTGTTTTAAATAATAAACTCAAAAGAAAAAATGTTTTGAGAACCTTAATTTCATAATTTAAGGAGTACTAATAAACAACTTGGTGTCATCAATTGGTTTAAATTCTTTCGAATAACTCTTCTCGAATATGGTATAACTCATTGAATGGAATGTTTGAGTGGAAACTACAAGCCCATTAGCGAATACTCGAATTTCACATGGTAGTATGGGATGCCTTGGTTAAACTTGTATGATTGCTGTTAGGAAGTATTTTATACTTTAGACTTTATTCTCTTCTGGTATGCGACGAGTGGTTGCTAGATCCTTAAGAGAATGTGGTTCAGGTTTTCCGATGGTACTCGTAATAAGTGATGCTTACTAGCTTCTAGTAAATACTTGGATTTCACCATATGGTAAGCGACGTGTTGGTTAAATTCTTGTGATTACTAAAGGTGATAATATTTGGCATTTTAGAGTTTACTCTCTTTTGTTGTGCGGCAAATGGCTTCTAAATCCTTAAGAAGTTTATTCATGGATTTCTTTTCGAACATAATAATGTAATAATACTAAATAAATGTAGAGTTATCGAATCTTGGTTTCTACGATCACCTTGATCAGTATGGATTATCCTTGACATTATTTTGCAATTCTGTATTTCTGGTCAGAGTACGATCCTTAGTATCGGATCGGTTCGAGTGATATCAATTTTTTTGTTTGTTAGCCACTGGTTTTGAGTACAATCATTGCGATTGTTCTGGACGATTATTATGATCGGTTTGGATTACGATCACTTAGATTCTGGATATTTGGATTAAGTGACTATTCTATGTTCATGAAATAAATTTATATTCTTGTGTCTTGTGTTCATGAAATAAATATATATTCTTGTGTCGTGTGTTTGTGAAATAAATATATGTTATTGTGTCTTGTGATGGATGTTAAGTTAATTATGTTATTTCGTGTTTAGTGACTAGTTCGTGTTTGTAGCTTAAACTAATAACCCAGTTTTGAGTTAATCATTGATATTTGCATTCTTAGAGATATTGTGTTTTGTTATGTGAATTCAATGTTTAGCGACTACCATGTGTCATGACTTAAATGTATAACCATGTGCCTTGTGATAAACTCTAAGTTAAATTAATTCCCGCGACTCGTTATATCCTGGACATCTGTATTTACTTATATGTTATTTATTCTTGTGTTATATTCTATTCTCATCCTACTGGACATTTAGAGATAGTCTGACCCGGGTGTTATTTTGCTCGGGTCAGGCCGAGACTTTTAAGATTATAAAACATGTGACCGTTGGATGTTTAGGCAGGCAAGGAGACAAAAACTTTTGACCTTTTAATTTATCTCATTTAGGAAATTTGTAAATATGTTTATAAGATGTATATTGAAATTAGAAATTTGTTAAACTTGTATAACAATTGAGTTTAGTATTTCATTTTGTAAACTTAAAATTTGTATATGTGTATGTTGAAATTTATTCCGTTGTGATCTGTGACTATTACTTTATGATATATTGTTCTGATTCTGAGAAATCGGTGTGTCTATTACTGTGTATTAATACTGTACAAGCCAAATTCAGTTCAGATATTAAGTGAAAAGGTATAAATGACGTGTCAGTGTTATTATAAATATATATTCACATTCGATCGCCCTTAACAAGCCATATTCTCCAGATTAGTAGACTACCGTACTTATAATTTTCTTTGCTAATCTAGGCATCATAGTGGGGTCGTTACGTGTTGCTTGCAAAAATGATGAAATACCAACCCACCATGATTGGATCATATAAATTTAAAATCCTCACATCCATTGCCAAATATTTCAATTCCGGAGACCACTCACCCATGATCTTCAATACTTGTTTATAAACTATTACTAAGGGCTTGAAAAGATTCAAATATCTTAATCATTGGCATAAGAATTAAAAAAACCAAGATATAGACGAACCACATTCCATGTTTCAAAAAATGGAAACCAACTATTAAATATAACCAAAATATGGAGAAAATTAGGATGGCCATCAAAGAGAAGAATGTAATAAAGCGCAAAAAAACTTGACTCTTAATACTCACCATTAAATGGTACCAAAGAGCACATTAAAACTAGATAAAAGACCACAAGTACCAACTGTACAATACTCTAGCAATAGGCATAAAGCAGAAGTCAAGATTCAGTCAATAAATTTGGAAGGTGATTTAATTGTAAGAAAAGTCCATTTTATTCATGGAACAACATGAGCCGCTCATAAGAGCACAGTGCCACAAACAACATTGATTGTGTATGTCAATGACCACTATTTAGACATTTTGTGATATTCCGGAAATTTAGGCAATATCAATTTGATAATCTGTATTTAAAATTAAATTGATTTGATAAAATTCTGTTTATAAAATTTACTTGATTAATAACCCAATTAAATAAATGTTTAATTGATGAATTTTATCTTTTAAAAACTAATAAATTGCTTTCTATTTATAATATATATGTATATATATTGTAGATAGATAGGTTTTGATTTGTAAATTAATAAACAAATAAAATCTTGTTTTTAAATTCTAATATTCATTTTAATAATTTGAAGATTTTTATTTTATTTAATAAATAACTAATTGGTTTTAAGTACTTAAAGAAATTGTTTTAAATTGTATAATTGTATTTTGAAGCATAGTTTAAATTTCAATAAGATAAACAAAAGTTCATTATTATTTTTTTATAAATTGTTTTATTTCATTAAAAAAGAAATACATACACATTTATTTATGAAACTACTTTATATGTGTTTAATAGATAAAGGAGATTTCCATTACCTTTAAATCAAATAAAAATAAATTAAATTACTTAAGACACATGTTATTAAACTAAGTTGTTTTATGACAAGTGTAAATGAATTAGAAAGCTAGTGTAACAAGTGTCTTTTATTTTCTTTTAAATTTTTAATAAATCATTTGTACTCATTTAAAACATGTTTCCTTTAAGCTCTACCTTTTCTAATCTTCTTTTTTTTCCAAAGTTAAGAAAAAGAAAGGTTTCAGCTGGAAATTTATTCAAACATATCTACAACTATAATACTCCCTCAAAACCAAATTTCATATTCAAATTCAAAGATCTGAACTCCTCTCTAACCAAAATCTGCAGTTCTCTTCATATTCACCAACCTCCAAAGCAATTTAGCCTGTAATTTCATCAACCTGAAATCCATTTCCAAAAGCCTGTACCTGAAATTCATTTCAAAAGCATAATGAATGCCTTTACATTTCAACATTCTGGAAATCAAAAGCAAGCTTGCCTGCATTCTTTAAACCAGAGGCCTGCATGCAAGTTTTTAACAGTAAGCATCACAAGTTTATCAAGAGCAATGAAGTATGGCATTTCAGATTAAAGATTTCAAAAGCAACTCAGGTTTTAAATTCTTCAACTCAGTTTATAATCAGGAAGTAAAAGCAACTCAATCTTGTGCTCTGTTTCATGCAATTTCAGGTGAGTAACATCACAAATTTAAAGGTTTAAGTATATGTTATGTTGCATGTTCGTCTCTAAGAACAAGTATGTTTGTGAAAATATTTAAATCTCTGTGTGCATGTATATGAATGTTTGGTGTGCATTGCTGTGTGACTGTGTTCCCTCTGTTTTTAGTTCCAGGCTTGGATTTTCAAATCAAAATCTCTAGCTCTTGATATAATCTTGTAAAGACTTAAAGTATTGAATAAAAATTGGGTGTTTAATCAAGGTTGTAAGTCTAAAAAAATGTTTAAGTCAAAATAATTTATATTGTCTCTGGAAATGAATAAATTTCAGTACAAATTTAAAATAGGGTAAATTTCTATCTTCAAGATGTATAGATTCAGGTATATGAATCGAATTCTTAAACTAAAATTCGATTTTTAAAACTAAAATCATAGTGTTTAGTTTGGAATTAAGGCCGCTGTTCTTATTTGAACAGAAATTGGGTTTTAATCAAGCTCGGGCGATCGAATTGATTGGAGTGTTTGGGGTTCTTGGTGGATGTAGTGTAGTGATCAGAGGGTGTGGCGAAAATGTCAGGAAGATGAATAGGGCTCGGTGGAGGCGATGGGAGGTTGACGAAGTCTGTAAACCTAGTTTTGTTTCGTCTGGTAATTTTGACCATATCACTCATTCCAGTGGATCGAGTGTATCAGGATTCACGGTATTGGTAGTTGGAGCGTTGATGTAGTCGAGGCTGGAGTTTCAATTGACACGGTGGTCCGAGTTGAGGAAACGAGCAAGTTTCCAGGTTTGGGTGTATGGTCGCTATACTGTTGCTAGGTTTGAATTGGGGAGGGGGAGCTCGATGCGATTTCGAATGGATGATGGGTTTATGATGGTCGTGATGGGTTCCAGGGATGAACGACGTCTTGCTCGAAGTTTTGGTAGTGGTCGGAGGTGGTAATAACCACCGTGCATATGCACGGTGAAGAAGATGTGTCAGGTGATGTTGGGTTTTGCAGTAATTTTGACTCGGGTTAATACTCGAGTAATTCGAGTTGTTACTCGAAGCAGCCCATGGTTTTACTCGAAGAAAATCAAGGGAAGCTCGGGCATTTTCTGAAGTTACAGGTTTCTTTGAAACCTGTATAAATTTTCAAATTCAATTTGTTTAAATCTGAAGCCAGTTATTAAAAACTAAATAAAACCTAAATTTAAATTATGGTTTTCAAACTGAGTATGAATCCAAGTTTTAAAATCTAATTTAAATTTTATTTAAAATGTTTAAACAACTTCAAAAGAGTTTAAATATTTGAATTTGAGATAAAGCTTTAAATTTAAATAGAAGATTTAAACATAAGTTTAAATCTGGAATCAAATTCCAATTTGAAACAATGTTTTGAAAATAAAGGAGTTTTAAGGCAATTTAAATGTTTAAACAAATTTCAATGTTGAAACATATTTAAATATGATTTGTATCTTGAAATGAATTTGGGTTTAAATTTCTTTTAACTTCTTTTATAAAATAAGAAAATCTTTGGCATAAGTTTTTAAAGGGTTTTAAAATGTTTTTAAAACTTTGTTTAAGTTAAGTTTGATTTCTTTTTAAATTTAAAATTTAAAATGTAATTGGAAAACAATTTTAAGTTAAATTGTTTTAAATTACTTTGTTAATGATAAAGTAATCATTAATAAGAAATGTTTTATTTTAACGTAAATTAAAGATTTAATGATCTTTGTTTCATTAAAATTAGTAAGATAAATTAAATAATTTAATTAATTAATTTGTTTAATTAATTAAAGATTTGAAATAAATTAATTAAGGTTTATTAAGTTTGTAATTAATATTAATTAATTTAAGTTAATTACTTAATGAAAGGTAATTAAAAGAATTAATGAAAAGTTAATGAAGGTCATTAACTTGGGATTATTTATTAATTACTTAATGTAATTAATTTTGATAATTAAATGGATTAATTAATTTAGATAATCAATCATGGAACTTGATTAAGTATGATTACTTTATGGAAATAATTAAAGTTATTAATTACTCATTGTAATTAATTAATTTATTTGATTAGTTTAAATTAATTAATTAAGTTTAATTAAATTAGAATAATCATTGGATGAGATGATAAGTAATCAGTGAGGAATAATTACTTAAAGAAGTAATTAAGATAAGTAAATTACTGGAGGTAATTAATTGAAGTATGGTAGAATTTTGGGATTAATTACTTTGTGTAATTAATATGAAAGGTAATTACGTAGTGCAAGTAATTAATAATTAATTACTTAGTGTAATTAATTTAAGCATTGATTGATTAAGTCAATGGAAAATAATTAAGTGATGTAATTAATTAAGGGAATTAATTACTAATGAGATTAACCCGGGGTGATTAATAAATATAATTAATTATTAAATGTAATTAATTTAGGAGTAATTAAGAAAGTAATTAAGGGTAGTTAATTACTGAATGTGATTAATCGGAAGTGATTAATAATTTTGGTTTAATTAAGGTCAATTACTTAATTTAAATACATAATTAATTTAAATGTAATTAGGAATCATTAATTAATAAAACTAATGATGAATTTAAGAATTAATTAATTGTGATTAATTAATCAATGATAAGTGATTAATAAAGTAATTAGTTAATGTAATTAATTAATTAAGGATTAATGTAATTAATTATAATTAGATAATTATTGAAGTAATTAAAGGTTAATTACCGTATTTGGTTAAGAATAATTAATTTATGAAATTAATTAAAGGATAATTACTTGAATATAATTAAAGGATCATTAATTAAGGGTGACTAATTAAGGTAATTAATTTGAGCATAATTGGTTGATTGATTTGTGATCAATTAAGGGTTAAGTAAGCAGGATTTAAAATGAGGAAGTAATTATTTTAATTCATTTTAAATTAATTAAAGATAAGTAATTAATTTAATTCACTTTAAATTAATTAGAAATAGAAGTAATTAATTTAATTCATTTTAAATTATTTATAGATGGTGTGATTATAGATCCTTGCTTATGAATGGATGATATGGTTTACCCTGAATGGTTTGAATCTCAGACATGAGATAAATAGTGTTGTGTGATATGGATGCATTGGTTGCATTGTGATATAAGCTATCTATTGGTGATGATAATATAGATTATTAATCTGTGATGATTACATGTTTATGATAATAATGATGATTATCTATTATGATGATGTGAATTATCTATCTGTGTGTATATAGATAATTAGATCGAATTGTTTTAAACTTAAAACAACTTGGACCTAAAAGACACGCTTTGGATTTCGATGAGACCGGGATCGGGTTTACATATTTGGATATCTGAAAACCACATCGATTCCAATTAACGTTAGGACGTGAATCTAAGTGGAGCAAGTGAAGACTCGAGGTGTAAGAACTATACGTTAGTATAACTCTGTGGGTGATTCCATAATGAGTTTGACGGAATAGTACTTATGGGTTGGAGATGGTGATTCATAGTGCAAGGGTTATCTTCGTCAACTCTGTGGGTGATTCCGTAATGAGTGGAACGAGATAATGCCTTCGGTTTCGTTCGAACCCGGAACGAACTTGTATGGATTGAATGCTTTCAGAACATGGTCAGGAGGACGATGAGCATTCTAAGTGATGTGTCCTATAAAGGTAATCGTAACCTCAAGCCTCATCAACCGGGAATGGCTAAAACAGGGGAGGTGCAGCAAAGCTTCGTGGGTAGCTCCCGCTGGAGGGCAAGATTTACCCCTGTCTAGAAGTCCGTTTTTATTCAGCTGTGTGGGCGGTTGTGTAACAACCCTGAATTTTGAACAATTTAAATTGAAAATATCTAATTAATTTTAAATATTTGAATGATGGTTTGAATTGAAATTCCCAATATAACTATGAATTTGGCAATTTAAACTTTAAAATTTAATCTATTGAAAGTTGAATAAAATCGAATTTGACTGTGGAGTTTGAAATTGAACGTTAAATTTGTATTTAAAATTCGAACTAATGACTTAGAAAAATAATTTGGATTTAAGAATTATTACTTATGTAAATTAATAAAGGATGGTTAGTTTTAATAACATTTTTCTTTAGCTTAAATAAAAAGGAATAAAATTTTAATCAATACAAAATAAAATAAATAAATACACTTAGTTAAAATTTTAACAACAAAATTAAACAAAAACAAAGTAAAGAGAATTTATACAAAACAAATTGAATTTAAAAATGAAAAAAAAATAAAAAAAAATAACGTGATATTCTTTTCACCAGCACCCTTCACTTCAAATCATGCCTTCACCCACGCCATAACTCAAGCCCAAAAATTACGCCGTAACCCACGCCAGAATCACGTCTTCCCTTCTCTCTTATACTCGTTCGAAACCCCTCCCTTTCATTAAAAAAAAATCAAACGATAAAAAAAATGGCAATGTTCAACAAACTAGGGCGGCCTCGTTCTTTCGTCCCTCTACATCAAATTAGGGATTTCGTTCGTCGTCCTTCAACAAATTAGGGCTTCGGCTTCAATTTTGCTCGACCGCTTCAAGCAAGGTGAGTAATTAAATTTACTCACATCTAAATTTAAACTGTCTAGCTATTTTAATTTTTCGATTTCATGATTTCCTTGGCTTACTTTGATTTTGTTAAATTGCTTGCTGTGATGACGATTTCCTGGTTCACTTGTTTGAATTTCTGGAAATTGATTTTGTGTTGGCTTCGGCCTTGACTTTATTGAACTTGATTTTTGTAGTTTTCTTTACTAACATGATAATATTTGAAGATGTTTTAAGGAGAAAAAAAAAGAGAATAACCTGTTGCAGTTGATTCTCTGTCATTTGATGGCTTCGACCTTGTTTTCTCTGATGAACTGTGGGCATGTTGGTTTCGTATGGCTCGCATTGACTTCGGTCACTTGATATATATATATATATATATATATATATATATATATATATATATATATATATAATTTGGTGATTTCCATGGCTTCGGCTGCGATCATTTTTCTGTTGTCTTTGATAAAAGGGAAATTACTTTGATTTTGATCACTAGATTTGGTTTTTGGTTTGTAATCCCTGCGACCTCATATTATGCTATGGCTTCGGCCTTGATTTGAAATTTGTGGACTTTGAAAATATACAGTTTCAAAATATAAGTATATGTGTTATTCTCAGAAGTATGAAGTATATTATAATTCAAATAGGTGATTTGAGAAAAACACAGTGAAGAATAATTGGATTTTCATGTACAAAGGTCCTCTTAAATTTTTTATACTTATCATAGAAAGAAGGTTTGAAATATATATATAACTTAAACCAAATTTGTACAAATGAAACTTTTCGAGAGCAATGGTCCATTTATACTTCTTTGATGATTTCTTGATTTTTGTTGCTTTGATTTTTGACGACTATGGTTTTAAGTGTTTTGGGAATTTGGTTTGTTAGACTTGGGTCTTACTGTGTTCAGATTGAATGTGGCCTTGATTTTGATAATGGTTACTACTGTGATTTTGGCCACTTGATTTCGTGCAGTTGTCGATGCGAGCCACTGGCTTGTTTGATTTAAATCTCTGGGTTGTTTTCACTGACTTTGACGATGTTGTTCTATTTGACTGTGGCCATGACTGCCACTTTGATTTCTTTGGCATGTTTTACTTTGCCTGTACTCAGTGCACTTGTACCATTCGAGATCATGGTATTAGTTATCACTGCGTTCATCACATTTACGCACACGCACTCATCAATGTATGCTGTGTATTGCTCACTGTCCTATGTCCTGTTTCATGTGATGTTCATTCGATGTGGCTCTGGTTTGGTATACTCGAGTCTGGTACCGTTTGAAGTTTGCATCTATTGATATGCACTTTTGTTATTTGCTGTCTGCACTCATGTGTAGCTTGTCAATGCATGCATTTCCCTTGTCCCTGCTTTGCCGCTGTAATTTATTTGATGTGTTGGTTTTTCATTTGACTTCGTTGAGCTTCCCTCTGTGTCTCGGACCTGGAGCCTGTAGTGATTCTGCCTTTGACTTGAGTTTGATTTGTATTTCATGATAGTATTTTCACCTGCCTGTACCCAAAGTTGGACTGATTTCCAATTTGTATGAGACTATGGCCATGGCTTGTGAAATACATTGTGCCATACTGTGCATATGTGTATTTGTAACTTTGTGTATGATATCACCTCTGTTGGTCTATATGCCTGCAGTTCCATGTTGCATCCTCTGTTGCCTTGTACATGCTGAGTTGTCACTCTGGTTTGTTTTATGTTAACTATACTTTGATCTTGTTTTGTGTGTTGTGGTGCCATATTTTTGGTGCTCTCACCTTCTTTCAGCTGTTTTCATGTAGTTTGTACCCCTACCTTTGCGCACTGGGTCATTCGAGCCTTTGTGCTTCGTGTACTCGTGGTGGCTGCAGATCTTGGTTGCAGTTTTGCCCTTGTGCACTAATGCTGGCTGCCCTATTGAATTTGGGAACTTTTGTTTTGTGTTGAGTTTGCTGTTGCATTTTATTCTAGACTCCCTCTGATTCATTTCACGTTTTGTATCATTCCCCCTGAGTCCAAGTAGTGGCCGCAGTTTCATTTTATATAAAAAAAATATTACACTTGTTGAAGTGTGCAGCCATGAGTTGTTTGGAAACTTGTTTCTTGAGTTTACGTGAGTATATGCAAAACAGTTGCATTTCGACCCTGCCATGTTGCATCGGTTTTGGTGTTGCAGCTGCGTTGAGTTACTGACTTGATCTTTTGCATTTTTTTGAAGTTGATTTGGGCCTGTTTAATTGCAGTCTACATTTCTGATAGTGGATTTGCATTTGAATTTCTAGCCTATTACACTGTTTGTTTTATTTGCAGTTGCGTTGAGTCGCGATAGCATCAACTTGACCTCTGCAGTTTTGATCGCTGTTAGTATTCACTATTGTGATGATTTCACGTGCGGTTGTGGCGAGGCAGTGCACGCGTGCGTGTACTGCAGCCACACAGTATTGATTTTAATTGATATTTCATTTACTTTTGATTCAATGATCTTTTGCGTATTTTTATATGCTGTATTGGCGAGGCAGTACACGTTAGCGTGTACTACAGCCAATCGACTTAGATGTTTCTAAGTGACTTTTCAACTGTTCGAATTGATTTGGTTTAAAATTGATGATTTTGTTGTTAATTGCCGTTTAGGCAATTTTGATGGTTTTTTTCTAAAAATTATTTTCGTTGATAATTCCTTCATCTATCTTCGTTGATAAATCTGAATCTACTGTTTTATTGTTTAACACTGTTAAGTGTTATATTTACCGTTATCCGATTTCTTGTTAAAGGATCGGATAGGTAAATTTATTTTGACTGTCGTCTAATTGCTATTTGAATATTATTGCCTCTATGCACTAATAACTGAGTTTGAATTAGACTGACCTGTGTATTATTTTCTTTTGAACGTAATACTCGGGTCAGACCCAGTATTTTACAGCTTGAAGATTTTCGGGCAGCGAAGTAAGAGAGAGAGGGATAAAGCTCACTTTAGTTCATTGTTATATTTTTGTACTTAAAGAAATATTCCGCTGTATAAATTTAATGCATTGTATAAACTTCGATATATGTACAAAAAAATTCATTATGTGAAATATAATTATTCTGTGTTTCTGTGGCTGATTCTGTTTAAACTCTATAAACTGAATAACAATCCGTCATTTTGAACGTTTCAAGTTGGTTTAATTACCGACTGGGGGCGGTCAGAACGGCGGGTCGTTACAAAAAGTGGTATCAGAGCTTTGGTTTACACAAAGCTCAGTTTATGATGTTTAATATGAATAGTTACTAGAATCATTTTATAGAAAACGTTTTTAAAATTTAAAGAAGTATAAGATTGTTTTCTTTGAAAAATAAAAGGTATTTTGAAAATTCAAATTTTTTCGGAAATTCCGCTCTCTAAATTTAGGATTGCGATAGTTTCTTTTCGGTAAGGTTTCCTTAGATTTGAGTTCCGATCATTTGAAAACCCATTATCGAATTGCTGGGATTTATGAAAAATAAAGTACAAGTTAAGTAAATTAATGAATTGGTTTAAATCAAATATTTTGAATATCTCCAAAGTAATAATTGTGAAATAAAATGACATGTCAATTTGGTTATAGCCAAGGGGATCATTAAACTATAACTTGGAAATTTGATTCTGAATTCTTTTGAAAAATTGATTTCAAATATTGTGAAGAATGATTTAGAAAATAAATGGATTATAAGTATTTGACTTATAAATGGACTTTTGATATATAATTGAGTTATATAAATTGAATTGAATTAATGTAGAAGTTTTATAAATAGAAATGGAATTTGTAAAGATTGTTTATAAATTCGGAACCAATTGAATTTGATAAATAAAACATAGAGTTATTAAAGGAGATATATTCGTGATTTTGGACAGCGAATTATCCTTTAAGTTAAATATTGTGATAGTAAATGTTGGTTGGGAATTTTATCCATGATTTTGGACAGTGGACAATTCTTTAAATAAATGTGTAGAAACATTGAATTGAATAAACGATGTATATTCGCGATTTTGGACAGTGAATATATTATTGAATAAAACGGGTATGTTTTAGGGAAGTGATATTATGAAATGAAGTTAATGGTTTTAAAGATGTTTTAAAATGCATTAAGTATCGAAACTACAGATTTCAACACTCATTATTGAAATAGGCGTTTTCGAGAAATAGAAGGAAATGGTGGACTATAACACTGTTGTTATAGTAAATGGTTTCCGAAAGGAAATGTTTTATATAGTATTGGGATTTATATATCTATCTTAAATTCGAATCCCTATACTAGAGATTTTGAGTTGTCGTAACAATGTTTTACGCAACATTCATTTTGACTCAAATAAATGTGTTCAAAAGAACGCTTTCCTTAAAGAATGGAATATATACTTGATTATGATTTAAGTATATTGAATATTTTTCAAGTGTTGAAAATGAATGGATTTGTGAATTACTAATTATTAAATAAGTATGGAAATGTTTTCTGATATGAAATGAAAAGTTTGAAATTTTATCTTTTAAAGATAAATTGAAAAATGAATATTTGAAATTTGTTTCAAATGGTTAAGTGTGGAAAATTATATATATCTTGTAAAGATATTTTTGGAAAATTTGAACGATCAGTTCAACTTGAATTTTTTTCAAAAAGATTGAATATTGAGTTAAATTGAGTTTAACTTCGACACCAAAAACAAATATAAGTTGAGCTTTGAATTTTGGATAGTCGATTGGGATTGTATGCCTAACATTGAGAATTGATGACATAGCAATTGATCTCTATTAAATATATATCTGTTGGTGGCGGAGAATTTATTCTTTTAGCTTAACACCCTTCTCTGAGACGTACGATCTTAGAGGTTATATATCGGTAGACATCAATTATGTGTTGAGAATTGACGATGTAACGTGAAATCCAAATCGAATATGAAGTCGATAATGAATTGGATTATGAATGTGAATTGGGTTTGAGATAACCTTAAAATTTTCAAATCAATTTAGAGGAAAATTTTAAACGAGATGGAGAATTTTGGAATCCTCTATTTGTTATGAATATGAGATATTGTGGTTTTCGTAACTTATATATGTGAATGTAATAATTCGAAAACCATCAGTTTGGAAAGTTATTATTATGAAAATCCTATACAAGTTTACATAGGTATGATATGTACGAAATGTGAAATGAAGTACTATATGTATATGACATATGTTTTCTAAACTGAGGATATGGAAATGTACCTTCCATTTATAATTTGTGAAGGTGATTGGAACTCGGTGTGAGTGTCCATTGGAAATCGTAGCTACGTAGAATTTCCATTAGTGGAATGTCCATTGGGACTGGAATCCCCCACGATGGATCATCGTGTTGGGATCATGTGAATTAATGATGTATGCTGGCGTAATTCGTGGGGCGTGATGCCTACAGTTACAAGCGATTCCACTGGGATAGTGGCGCAACCGCCGTGTAAACTGCGATCTAGAGGCCAAAGCGTAATTTGAGGGGCGAGATGCCTACGGTCACAAGCGTTTCTACTGGGATAGTAGCGAAACCGCCGTGTGAACCGCGATCTATGGCAACAACCATGGCGAAATTCAAGAGAGATGTGAAATCTACGGTTACAAGCGATTCTACTGGGATAGTAGCGTAACCGCCGGGTAAACTGTGATCCATGGGGGAACGTGCTTTCCATATCCATTTTTTAAAAGAATTTTAAAAGTATTTTCACTGGGAGTTGAAGCAAGTATATTTAGTACTTGGAGATTTTTAGTCCTGTGCCTGGCCAGCGTATGCCTAATGTTTGTGAGAACGACGATAGACTTGTTAAACTTCGAGTTAGCAAGTATTTTCAAAACTTTAGATAGCAAATCAATAGTCTGAAATTAGAATGACATAATTCCAACCTAATTGAATTAAGGAAGAAGATCTTTTAAAATATCTTGAAAGTCCACGGCTTTGAAAAAAAAATTACATGATATGCAAATCTCTAGCATGAAGAATTTCAAGTTTAAATCTGAGTTTTGTAAGTCGAAAATTTTTGGTAAAAGACTTTTATGTCTTGATTTTAGAAAATAATGAACAAAGCTAGGGAGATAAAATAAATGGAATGAATCCTATATTTATTTATTTTAATAAGATTCGAACTTGATAAAAATTGTGTGGGGTATAAATATCGGTGAGATTTTAGCAATCGTTTTCCTAACTTATAATTTCGGGACGAAATTCTTTTAAGGAGGGAAGATTGTAACAACCCTGAATTTTGAACAATTTAAATTGAAAATATCTAATTAATTTTAAATATTTGAATCATGGTTTGAATTGAAATTCCCAATATAACTATGAATTTGGCGATTTAAATTTTAAATTTTAATCTGTTGAAAGTTGAATAAAATTGAATTTGACTTTGGAGTTTGAAATTGAACGTTAAATTTGTATTTAAAATTCGAACTAATGCCTTAGAAAAATAATTTGGATTTAAGAATTATTACTTATGTAAATTAATAAAGGATGGTTAGTTTTAATAACATTTTTCTTTAGCTTAAATAAAAATGAATAAAATTTTAATCAATACAAAATAAAATAAATAAATACACTTAGTTAAAATTTTAACAACAAAATTAAACAAAAACAAAGTAAAGAGAATTTATACAAAATAAATTGAATTTAAAAATGAAAAAATAAAAAAAATAAAAAAAATAATAATAAAATAACGAGATATTCTTTTCACCAGCACCCTTCACCTCAAATCATGCCTTCACCCACGCCATAACTCAAGCCCAAAAATTACGCCGTAACCCACGCCAGAATCACGTCTTCCCTTCTCTCTTATACTCGTTCGAAACCCCTCCTTTTCATTAAAAAAAAAATCAAACGATAAAAAAATGGCGACGTTCAACAAACTAGGGCGGCCTCGTTCTTTCGTCCCTCTACATCAAATTAGGGATTTCGTTCGTCTTCCTTCAACAAATTAGGGCTTCGGCTTCAATTTTGCTGGACCGCTTCAAGCAAGGTGAGTAATTAAATTTACTCACATCTAAATTTAAACTGTCTAGCTATTTTAATTTTTCAATTTCATGATTTCCTTGGCTTACTTTGATTTTGTTAAATTGCTTGCTGTGATGACGATTTCCTGGTTCCCTTGTTCGAATTTCTGGAAATTGATTTTGTGTTGGCTTCGGCCTTGACTATATTGAACTCGATTTTTGTAGTTTTCTTTACTAACATGATAATATTTGAAGATGCTTTAAGGAGAAAAAAAAGAGAATAACCTGTTGTAGTTGATTCTCTGTCATTTGATGGCTTCGGCCTTGTTTTCTCTGATGAACTGTGGGCATGTTGGTTTCGTATGGCTCGCATTGACTTTGGTCACTTGATATATATATATATATATATATATATATATATATATATATAATTTGGTGATTTCCATGGCTTCGGCTGCGAGCATTTTTCTGTTGTCTTTGATAAAAGGGAAATTACTTTGATTTTTATCACTAGATTTGGTTTCTGGTTTGTAATCCCTGCGACCTCATTTTATGCTATGGCTTCGTCCTTGATTTGAAATTCGTGGACTTTGAAAATATACAGTTTCAAAATATAAGTATATGTGTTATTCTCAGAAGTATGAAGTATATTATAATTCAAACAGGTGATTTGAGAAAAACACAGTGAAGAATAATTGGATTATCATGTACAAAGGTCCTCTTAAAATTTTTATACTTATCATAGAAAGAATCTTTGAAATATATATATAACTTAAACCAAATTTGTATAAATGAAACTTTTCGAGAGCAATGGTCCATTTATACTTCTTTGATGATTTCTTGATTTTTGTTGCTTTGATTTTTGACGACTATGGTTTTAAGTGTTTTGGGAATTTTGGTTTGTTAGATTTGGGTCTTGCTGTGTTCAGATTGAATGTGGCCTTGATTTTGATAATGGTTACTACTGTGATTTTGGCCACTGGATTTCGTGCAGTTGTCAATGCGAGCCACTGGCTTGTTTGATTTAAATCTCTGGGTTGTTTTCACTGACTTTGACGATGTTGTTCTATTTGACTGTAGCCAAGACTGCCACTTTGATTTCTTTGGCATGTTTTACTTTGCCTGTACTTAGTGCACTTGTACCATTCGAGATCACGGTATTAGTTATCACTGCATTCATCACATTTACGCACACGCACTCATCAATGTATGTTGTGTATTGCTCACTGTCCTATGTCCTGTTTCATGTGATGTTCATTTGATGTGGCTCTGGTTTGGTATACTCGAGTCTGGTACCGTTTGAAGTTTGCATCTATTGATATGCACTTTTGTTATTTGCTGTCTGCACTCATGTGTAGCTTGTCAATGCATGCATTTCCCTTGTCCCTGCTTTGCCGCTGTAATTTATTTGCTGTGTTGGTTTTTCATTTGACTTCGTTGAGCTTCCCTCTGTGTCCGGACCTGGAGCCTGTAGTGATTCTGCCTTTGACTTGAGTTTGATTTGTACTTCATGATAGTATTTTCACCTGCCTGTACCCAAAGTTGGACTGATTTCCAATTTTTATGAGACTGTGGCCATGGCTTGTGAAATACATTGTGCCATACTGTGCATATGTGTATTTGTAACTTTGTGTATGATATCACCTCTGTTGGTCTATATGCCCGCAGTTCCATGTTGCATCCTCTGTTGCCTTGTACATGCTGAGTTGTCACTCTGGTTTGTTTTATGTTAACTATACTTTGATCTTGTTTTGTGTGTTGTGGTGCCATATTTTTGGTGCTCTCACATTTTTTCAGCTGTTTTCATGTAGTTTGTACCCCTGCCTTTGCGCACTGGGTCATTCGAGCCTTTGTGCTTCGTGTACTCGTGGTGGCTGCAGATCTTGGTTGCAGTTTTGCCCTTGTGCACTAATGCTGGCTGCCCTATTGAATTTGGGAACTTTTGTTTTGTGTTGAGTTTGCTGTTGCATTTTATTCTAGACTCCCTCTGATTCATTTCACGTTTTGTATCATTCCCCCTGAGTCCAAGTAGTGGCCGCATTTTCATTTTATAAAAAATATATTACACTTGTTGAAGTGTGCAGCCTTGAGTTGTTTGGAAACTTGTTTCTTGAGTTTACGTGAGTATATGCAAAACAGTTGCATTTCGACCCTGCCATGTTGCATCGGTTTTGGTGTTGCAGCTGCGTTGAGTTACTGACTTGATCTTTTGCATTTTTTGAAGTTGATTTGGGCCTGTTTAATTGCAGTCTACATTTCTGATAGTGGATTTGCATTTGAATTTCTAGCCTATTACACTGTTCGTTTTATTTGCAGTTGCGTTGAGTCACGATAGCATCAACTTGTCCTCTGCAGTTTTGATCGCCGTTAGTATTCACTGTTGTGATGATTTCACGTGCGGTTGTGGCGAGGCAATGCACTCGTGCGTGTACTGCAGCCACACAATATTGATTTTAATTGATATTTCATTTACTTTGTTTCAATGATCTTTTGCGTATTTTTATATGCTGTATTGGCGAGGCAGTACACGTTAGCGTGTACTGCAGCCAATCGACTTAGATGTTTCTAAGTGACTTTTCAATTGTTCGAATTGATTTGGTTTAAAATTGATGATTTTGTTGTTAATTGCCGTTTAGGCAATTTTGATGGTTTTTTTCTAAAAATTATTTTCATTGATAATTCCTTCATCTATCTTCGTTGATAAATCTGAATCTACTGTTTTATTGTTTAACACTGTTAAGTGTTATATTTACCGTTATCCGATTTCTTGTTAAAGGATCGGATAGGTAAATTTATTTTGACTGTCGTCTAATTGCTATTTGATTATTATTGCCTCTATGCACTAATAACTGAGTTTGAATTAGACTGACCTGTGTATTATTTTCTTTTGAACGTAATACTCGGGTCAGACCCAGTATTTTACAGCTTGAAGATTTTCGGGCAGCGAAGTAAGAGAGAGAGGGATAAAGCTCACTTTAGTTCATTGTTATATTTTTGTACTTAAAGAAATATTCCACTGTATAAATTTAATGCATTGTATAAACTCTGATATATGTACAAAAAAATTCATTATGTGAAATATAATTATTCTGTGTTTCTGTGGCTGATTCTGTTTAAACACTATAAACTGAATAACAATCCGTCATTTTGAACGTTTCAAGTTGGTTTAATTACCGACTGGGGGCGGTCAGAACGGCGGGTCGTTACAGGTTGGTTCGCGACAACTACCGGGGTTGTCTTGTTCAGGACTGTCCAGTAATGGATGGTTCCGGCCTTGTGTTACAGAGGAGCGGGCGTACTCCTCGGTACGGTGATCTAGGCCACGTACTTTGACGGGCGGTACCCACTTTATTGGCTAGTAGCTGGAATTTAATGAATGTAACAATTTCGGCTATTTCTTATTTACTTGACAACCCTAGACATTATTATAATATCATCGGATTTCCTATCAAATATTTTGGTTAGCGTAAGATAAAAACTTTTCCATGTTTATGTGTGGGAAGTCTTACGTGATACCTTTCTTTTTAAAAGGTTTTTGAAAGTTAAGCAACTTTAACCTGTTACTCACAACAGACCCATGTCTGACCCGGAGTTTATTTTTGTTTTTCATAAACTCTTGGGTACTCAAATTTTTACGAGTAGCCAAGGGATTCAGGTTAGCTTTGAAAAATTATGGAGGAGCAAATGGAGCAGGAGGCTTCTACGTTATAGTTATATAGTAGTTTGCTGTGTTTGGTATCTCTGAGTTATTTGTGATGTTGTATTGAGTTGTATAACTAGACAGGTGTTTATAACTGTCTAGTATGTGTTGTATTATCTGTGTAACTCTGATAATGATTGTATACTATGTAAAATTTATGTTATTAATATAATTTATTCATTCCGCTGTTGAGATTCTGTTGTGTTGTTCTTTTCTTCTTCTCTTTCTTTCTCTTTCTATCCCTTTCTTTCTTATTAATGATTCGTCATTCTGTAGAGATGAATGGCGGGTCGTTACAACGGTATCAGAGCATTAGGTTGAGTGAATACCTAGGCTCTGGAGTGGTGTCTATCTTGAGAGAGCGTATTTGTAGTTTCGATATATATATATGTGTGTATATATATATATATATATATATTATTTCTACCTATCTGTTGGGTTACGTGTTCAGGTTTTCCAACATAAGTTATAAAGATAGATAAGGTAGTGGTGTGTGTAACACGACTACTACTATTGGTTGAAGTTTAAATGTTTGAGGTTGGAAGTGTATTTGTCGAGAATATAGACCTAATACCGTCTCGAGTGAGTTGTGCAGTGGTGTAGAGATTTAATCGATCTCTGAAGGAAACTTGTAAAGGTTCAGATTTCATCTTTGTGGATGGATGAGTTGAGTTTGAATCTGTCGGTTTGGCAGAAGAGTGTAATGGTATTTTGATACCTCAGGAAGTGGTAGCTGCGTGATGAGATGCAGTGAATATGGATGTCTCCGAAGATGTTTTCTTTGGAACAAGTCTTGGGAAGTGTGTCTGCTTCAGTGTTGTGGCTGAGTTCAGCTGGATGTTTGTGTTTGGCTTTGAGGTCTGAATTCCTCGAAGAGCTTTGGGTTAGGAAGTTTTTGGCATTAGTGTTAGCAGTTCAGCTCAGAATGTTCTGTGTTGGGAGGAAGTTTTCTGGTTAGCAGTTTTTCTGAGGTGGAATTCAGAAGCAGCAGAGTGGACCCGTTTCTTCGGTGGATTGGCTAATTAAGAGTAAGTTGTTCTGTTGGGTAAGGGAAGAACAGTTTACTTTGGGAATTGGTCTGTGTTGATCGCAAAAGTGACTTGCGATTGTTTGAGTGTTCTCTTGTGTTATCAGAGACTTTTCTTGATATCTTCTGAGAAGTCAGAGGTTTGTTTGTATCTGGAGATTGAGTTTTCTTATCGACCGAATTCCAGGAGTGGAGATAGTGGTTCAGTTAGTAGAAGGATGATTTCTTGAGATAGGATTTGATGAGGCAGCTCAGGATTGGTGGAACTTCTGAGTTTTCTTTTATGAATCTGTTGAACCATATTCTGGGATGTGATTGTCCAGATTGTGCTCGTGTTCTTCATCAGCAGTTTCTTCTTTTCCAGATCAGAGTTGTATAGCGGAAGCAGTTTGGGAATGTTTCTGATTTGTTTTTCTATAGAAGAAGTGAGTTGTTCTTCTGATGTTTGAAGAGTAGAGTTGGTGATCTTGGTTTTGGATTGATCTTGAGGAGATCATTGGGTTGGGTTGTTTTGGTTCTGTTTGTTTATAAAGGCATCAGCGAAGGTTGAGCTGATCAATTTGGATGTAGGCAGCCCAGGAGCGTCAGAAGATTTTTGTGGATTAGAGACGAAGAAATTTGGATTCCGGAGTCGGAGATTTGTTTTGGATCTCTTCTGTGTATTGGTTGGATTGGTGTTTGGTTTTCAAGAGTTGAACTGCCAGTTTGGATAATTGGATTTAATGAGTTTCACGTATCCCCGAGGAAGTACGTGTATGAGTTATCTCTGGTTATGGAACCAGCTATTCAGGAAGGTTTGGTTGTTGAATCAGACTCGTCTGTAGTCTGATATATTGTCTAGTTTTATAGATCTAGATGAGAAGGAGCTCTTTAGCTTCGTAGTTTTGATTGTTTGGATTTTGTAGGGCGAGTATCCCGGTATATATACATATATATATATATATATATATATATATATATATATATATATATAATTGGGAAAACTCGTGGGAATTTATCCAGAATTTTATCTGGATAATTAAATTTGTTTTATTGGATAAAATTGGTTGCTTTGGATGTTAGTATATGATTGATATATGCTTGTGTTTAAATTAAAATCTTTAATAGGACTGTTAAATTACCTTTTCTTTTAAATTTCGGGGACGAAATTCTTTTAAGGGGGAAGAAATGTGATATCTCGGAAATTTTGGCAATATCAATTTGATAATCTGTATTTAAAATTAAACTGATTTGATAAAATTCTATTTATAAAATTTACTTGATTAATAACCCAATGAAATAAATGTTTAATTGATGAATTTTATCTTTTAAAAACTAATAAATTGCTTTCTATTTATAATGTATATATGTATATATATTGTAGATAGATAGGTTCTGATTTGTAAATTAATAAACAAATAAAATCTTGTTTTTAAATTCTAATATTCATTTCAATAATTTGAAGATTTTTATTTTATTTAATAAATAACTAATTGGTTTTAAAATACTTAAAGAAATTGTTTTAAATTGTATAATTGTATTTTGAAGCATAGTTTAAATTTCAATAAGATAAACAAAAGTTTATTTTTTATTTTTTTATAAATTGTTTTATTTCATTAAAAAAGAAATACATATACATTTATTTATGAAACTACTTTATATGTGTTTAATAAATAAAGGAGATTTCCATTACCTTTAAATCAAATAAAAATAAATTAAATTACTTAGGACACATGTTATTAAACTAAGTTGTGTTCATGACAAGTGTAAATGAATTAAAAAGCTAGTGTAACAAGTGTCTTTTATTTTCTTTTAAATTTTTAATAAATCATTTGTACTCATTTAAAACATGTTTCCTTTAAGCTCTACCTTTTCTAATCTTCTTTTTTTTCCAAAGTTAAGAAAAAGAAAGGTTTCAGCTGGAAATTTATTCAAACATATCTACAACTATAATACTCCCTCAAAACCAAATTTCATATTCAAATTCAAAGATCTGAACTCCTCTCTAACCAAAATCTGAAGTTCTCTTCATATTCACCAACCTCCAAAGCAATTTAGCCTGTAATTTCATCAACCTGAAATCCATTTCCAAAAGCCTGTACCTGAAATTCATTTCAAAAGCATAATGAATGCCTCTGCATTTCAACATTCTGGAAATCAAAAGCAAGCTTGCCTGCATTCTTTAAACCAGAGGCCTGCATGCAAGTTTTTAACAATAAGCATCACAAGTTTATCAAGAGCAATGAAGTATGGCATTTCAGATTAAAGATTTCAAAAGCAACTCAGGTTTTAAAATCTTCAACTCAGTTTATAATCAGGAAGTAAAAGCAACTCAATCTTGTGCTCTGTTTCATGCGATTTCAGGTGAGTAACATCACAAATTTAAGGGTTTAAGTATATGTTTATGTTGCATGTTCGTCTCTAAGAACAAGTATGTTTGTGAAAATATTTAAATCTCTGTGTGCATGTATATGAATGTTTGGTGTGCATTGCTGTGTGACTGTGTTCCCTCTGTTTTTAGTTCCAGGCTTGGATTTTCAAATCAAAATCTCTAGCTCTTGATATAATCTTGTAAAGACTTAAAGTATTGAATAAAAATTGGGTGTTGAATCAGGGTTGTAAGTCTAAAAATATGTTTAAGTCAAAATAATTTATATTGTCTCTGGAAATGAATAAATTTCAGTACAAATTTAAAATAGGGTAAATTTCTATCTTCAAGATGTATAGATTCAGGTATATGAATCGAATTCTTAAACTAAAATTCGATTTTTAAAACTAAAATCATAGTGTTTAGTTTGAAATTAAGGCCGTAGTTCTTATTTGAACAGAAATTGGGTTTTAATCATGCTCTGGCGATCGAATTGATTGGAGTGTTTGGGGTTCTTGGCGGAGGTAGTGTAGTGATCAGAGGGTGTGGTGAAAATGTCAGGAAGATGAATAGGGCTCAGTGGAGGCGATGGGAGGTTGACGAAGTCTGTAAACCTAGTTTTGTTTCGTCTGGTAATTTTGACCATATCGCTCATTCCAGTGGATCGAGTGTACTAGGATTCACGGTATTGGTAGTTGGAGCATTGATGTAGTCGAGGCTGGAGTTTCAATTGACATGGTGGTCCGAGTTGAGTAAACGAGCAAGTTTCCAGGTTTGGGTGTATGGTCGCTATACTGTTGCTAGGTTTGAATTGGGGAGGAGGAGCTCGAATACGATTTCGAGTGGATGATGGGTTTATGATGGTCGTGATGGGTTCCGAGGATGAACGACGTCTTGCTTGAAGTTTTGGTAGTGGTTGGAGGTGGTAATAACCACTGTGCATATGCACGGTGAAGAAGATGTGTCAGGTGATGTTGGGTTTTGCAGTAATTTTGACTCGGGTTAATACTCGAGTAATTCGAGTTGTTACTCGAAGCAGCACATGGTTTTACTCGAAGTAAATCAAGGGAAGCTCGGGCATTTTCTGAAGTTACAGGTTTCTTTGAAACCTGTATAAATTTTCAAATTCAATTTGTTTAAATCTGAAGCCAGTTTTTAAAACAGAAATAAAACATAAATTTAAATTATGGTTTTCAAACTGAGTATGAATCCAAGTTTTAAAATCCAATTTAAATTTTATTTAAAATGTTTAAACAACTTCAAAAGAGTTTAAATATTTGAATTTAAGATAAAGCTTTAAATTTAAATAGAAGATTTAAACATAAGTTTAAATCTGGAATCAAATTCCAATTTGAAACAATGTTTTGAAAATAAAGGAAGTTTTAAGGCAATTTAAATGTTTAAACAAATTTCGATGTTGAAACATATTTAAATATGATTTGTATCTTGAAATGAATTTGGGTTTAAATTTCTTTTAACTTCTTTTATAAAATAAGAAAATCTTTGGCATGTTTTTAAAGGGTTTTAAAATGTTTTTAAAACTTTGTTTAAGTTAAGTTTAATTTCTTTTTAAATTTAAAATGTAATTTGAAAACAATTTTAAGTTAAATTATTTTAAATTACTTTGTCAATGATAAAGTAATCATTAGTAAGAAATGTTTTATTTTAACGTAAATTAAAGATTTAATGATCTTTGTTTCATTAAAATTAGTAAGATAATTTAAATAATTTAGTTAATTAATTTGTTTAATTAATTAAAGATTTGAAATAAATTAATTAAGGTTAATTAAATTTGTAATTAATATTAATTAATTTAAGTTAATTACTTAAGAAAGGTAATTAAAAGAATTAATGAAAAGTTAATGAAGGTCATTAACTTCGGATTATTTATTAATTAATTAATGAAATTAACTTTGATCATTAAATGGATTAATTGATTTAGATAATCAATTATGGAACTTGATTAAATATGATTACTTTATGGAAATAATTAAAGTTATTAATTACTCATTGTAATTAATTGATTTATTTGATTAGTTTAAATTAATTAATTAAGTTTAATTAATTTAGAATAATCATTGGATGAGATGATAAGTAATCAGTGAGGAATAATTACTTAAAGAAGTAATTAAGATAAGTAAATTACTGGAGGTAATTAATTGAAGTATGGTAGAATTTTGGGATTAATTACTTTGTGTAATTAATATGAAAGGTAATTACGTAGTGAAAGTAATTAATAATTAATTACTTAGTGTAATTAATTCAAGCATTGATTGATTAAGTCAATGGAAAATAATTAAGTGATGTAATTAATTAAGGGAATTAATTACTAATGAGATTAACCCGGGGTGATTAATAAATATAATTAATTATTAAATGTAATTAATTTAGGAGTAATTAAGAAAGTAATTAAGGGTAGTTAATTACTGAATATGATTAATCGGAAGTGATTAATAATTTTGGTTTAATTAAAGTTAATTACTTAATGTAAATAATTTAAATAAGTAATTAATTTAAATGTAATTTGGAATCATTAATTAATAAAATTAATGATGAAATATTATGATTAATTAATCAATGATAAGTGATTAATGAAGTAATTAATTAATGTAATTAATTAATTAAGGATTAATGTAATTATTTATAATTAGATAATTAATGAAGTAATTAAAGGTTAGTTACTGTATTTAGTTAAGAATAATTAATTTATGAAATTAGTTAAAGGATAATTACTTGAATGTAATTAAAGGATCATTAATTAAGGGTGATTAATTAAGGTAATTAATTTGAGGATAATTGGTTAATTGATTTGTGATCAATTAAGGGTTAAGTAAGCAGGATTTAAAATGAGGAAGTAATTATTTTAGTTCATTTTAAATTAATTAAAGATAAGTAATTAATTTAATTCACTTTAAATTAATTAGAAATAGAAGTAATTAAAGAGACGCGGCTAAATTATGCTAGAACATTAATTGAAAGAGAAGTCTCATTTGCATACCCTCACATGGTTCATGGCTTAACTTCTACTAGGGAGAAACTTGACATCTCTGTTGCTTACGAGTATAAGCCCAAACCATGCGAGAACTGTAAAGTGTTCGAACATAACACACGTAACTATTATACATCAATTCACAAAGCATGACAACACAAGCAGACCTCTACAACTATAAATGAGAATGTAAAGTATATGGCACCGGAATATACATCACGTGATAGCACAAGTACAAAGGCATAGAATGAAACCACAGAGCATACCGAGGCACAATATACAAAAGAGGATTGTACCAATATACACACTGACAAACAACAAGGTGAAGTGGATAAACAGCAAACAAATATGGAGAGTAACTATACAAAAGAGAAAGGAACCCAAAATACAAGTAACACACAACATATATATGAGACTTCTGCTGCTACACATACAGAGCAACAACAGAAGAAGACACAGCAACCAACTATGATATCTAGAAACACAGACCATAGTACAATTGGCAAAGAAACTAACAGAGTTTCAGACTTTCAAAAGCCAACTCCTCACTAGAGAGCATCTAAGAAAAATGTAAAAGGACCGGCATTACAACATATTCCATTACACAATCCTTTTGCATGCCTGCAAAGTGATGACATGCCTTCATCTTCCACCGCTTCATGCCAGAGAACAACTCACAGCCGATGCACTCTCCAACAGAAGCTACACATAAAATTCCAGAACATATTATTACAGGGTTGTTTATGGCGTTGCAGCCAAGAATGATAGCATGTGGGAACAAAATTGCATGCTACACAATTGCAGCTTCCTTCGCTGTTGGCCTCCGCGATGTGCTTTTGCATGTTGCAATCGTACAGGTCCTATACTTATTTATCTAAGCGATGTTTCTGCATGTTGAAATTCTTACTTTGACTGATGTTTCTAGGCAATTAAAAGAGACTCCTCATTTCACAAAATCACATAGCTTACATTTAAAATGAGTTAATAACATAAATGATAACACAGCATTATAGATTCAGCACACAAACTGCAGTAGTTGTTTTCCTTTCTTGAATAATTTTAACAATATCAGCCTCTTACCAAATTTTCCTTTCTTGTATGTTAATGTTATGCAGCTCGATTGCTGGGTTTTCGACAACTAGTTCCAACCTTTGACCAACCATTGCACAGTGTACATACAAAAATTCACATACCATAATAATTGGCTATGCAGTTGGTAAATTATCTTTAGTGGTCTATATCTTTTATTTGTCATTTATCATTCATAAGTAAATGACAAATAGTGGAAAAATTTCTTCAGCTTTATGTGGTGTTATCGTGTACAATTACATAAAGATAAAGGATGTCCGAGCATCAAATCAACTTCCACTGGAAAACATCCAAGAAAGAACAGCCAAGGTTAGATTTTATCTGTTAATGTTAATCATATATTAAAATTTGGATGAACGACCTTGGTATCATGGGAGCACAAAATAAAGTGTTGCTATTTATTCAATTCATGGTTTTTTCTTATCTTACAATTAGTAATTTGATTTTTTAATCCATTTAGGCCACTCATCATAACTTATTACACATTTCCCTTCTGAAGACTAATTGCTAGTATGGACAATTTTCTGTTTACATGGCTGAAACTAGATTTTTATATTGGTACGCTTTGAAACTGCATGAAAAATTTTTTTAGCTGAAGAAAATAGTAAAAATGTTGTAGTTTCAAAGTACACCAATACAATGACACTTTCTGCCACAGAGTAGAAAATGATCCATATTTATAATTAATTTGCAAATAAAGAACTGAAGGTGTAAAAAGTTCTTAAATATAAAAATAACAATTAATAGGGGTTTGAAACATCATCTACAGGACTAGAAGATGGATAAAAATAACAATCAAGATAACTGACGTTATCTCATTGCTTTCGATGCTCATGTGTAGGTGCTCGAAGGCTACCATGTTTAGGAACGTGCATTCCGTACAGCCATCTACTAGAATACGAGGGAGGTGAAGCACCTTGTTTTTTGAGTCGAAGCCTGTATCTGCAAGGCATTTTGTGCTGTTTGCTTTGAATTTTACTCCTGCTTCATGTAGCTTTACAGCGCAATGGACTGGAAACGTGCCTTTGGATGGAGATGAGGAAGGAATTTGACGGTGGTGATTGGGGATGAGCGGGCTTTGACGATGGAGATCGAGTGCATGCAGGCTCAGGTTTGTGTTTTGCACTGTTTTCATTGATTCTTCCGGTTATGAAGTTTAGCACCAGGATGTTGATGTAGTGGTCTGTGTTTTCCATCTCCTGCATGTATTTCTCTGCATCATCCCATTGTTCATTTCAAATATTATGGTTCAGAATCAAAGCAAGGGTACACTAAGAATTGTGTACTGATTTAATCTTAGTTGAACTAGTGCACTTTTATAGTTTTAAATCCACTAAAATGCACCGGAATG
The DNA here is from genome assembly GCA_030765085.1 of Allium cepa. Classification (NCBI taxonomy): domain Eukaryota; kingdom Viridiplantae; phylum Streptophyta; class Magnoliopsida; order Asparagales; family Amaryllidaceae; genus Allium; species Allium cepa. The sequence continues at coordinate 877,236,009 of CM060945.1, read as the reverse complement.
TTCATATCGTACACAATTCTTTGCTTAACCCTTTTCAGATTACCAAAACAGATTATCTGGTTCTCTGATTCCAGTGTACATCTCTTAGCCTTATATTGTAGGACAAATTTGCATTATACTTTGTTGAAAAAAAAATGCATAAAACTTTCCAAGATATATATATATATAATAGTTTTAAAACAATACGAATATTTACTTCAGGCTTTAAAATGGGTTGAAAAGCAATTAGTGTAACGGCCCGCAAATCTGTACCCCTTGAGTCCACACTATTCTATCTAAATCAACTCAAGTTGTACAGAAATACGAACCATAAGGGTTAAAGAGGAAGAGGTAGAAGAAGAAAAATAGAAAACAACATCAGAATCCAACCATCGCAGCGGAATAAAATATAATAGATAATAATTAATCTTTACTCAAAATCAAATATATCTATTTACATATATTATATCATCAGAGTACATCAGTCACAGCTCACATCGATAACATACAATGGATACACAACAACTCAACAGCGAAATATATATATAAACAAGTACGAATGTACGTATCGTCAATCCAGCTCGTCTCCTGAGCTCCACAGCATCAAACCTGTGTCCTATAATACTCGGTCTGACCCGAGCATTACAGTTAAATAATACCCGAGTCAGTCTGGAATATCAGCGTGAGAAAATCACACCCAATTGATTATTAAAGTTTCAAAAATCCTTTGAAAACAAAAGCATCTCGTAAGACCACGCCACAAATAAACATGTCGGGTTTTTACCTTACGATGGCTAAAACAATTTTTATAGAAATCCTCTGATATTATAATAGGGTCTATTTACAAATACTTATAAATAGTCGAAATTGTTACATTCTTTAAATTCCAGCTACTAGCCATAGAGTGGGTAATACAAACAAAACTCGTACAAGGCTCGTAGGGAGAATGGATTTCCATCTAATGACTAGGCACTGAGGTACCACCTGTCACAGTACGGGGCCTAGATCACCGTACCGAGGAGTACGCCCGCTCCCCTGCAACACAAGGCCGAGACTATCCCTTACTGGATAATCCCGAGTGAGATCACTCCGCGGTTGGGATCAACAACCGCCCACTAAGCCGAAATAAAAAGGGACATCAAGACTGGAATGACCTCACCCTGCTTGGGTGCTACCCATCTAGCCTTGCTGCATAACCCCTGATTTTCAGTCATTCCCATTTGATGAGGCTTGAGGCTAAGCATTACCTTTATAGAACATATCCCTTAGAATGCCCATCGTCCACCTGACGATGTTTCGCAAGCATTCGTCCATACAAGTCCGTCACGGGTTCGAATGGAACCGAGGGCACTATTTCTACTACATCCATTTTGGAAATATCCTCAGGATTAGTAGCGACTAGCCCTTGCACTTCACTGCTCCATCTTTGAATCCAAAATCGTTTACACGAAATGTACAAACCGGATCGAAGTGGTTTTCGAGAAATAAATCTTGATCCCGGTCTCTTCGAAACGATCAATGCATTGTCCAATATTGATAGTCGGTTATTTAACTATCAATTAATATTCACAAACAACCATCCAACAATAAATAATTTCTCTCAAATTATTTATTAATCTCGAAAATTTCTTCACAAGATATATTTCTATTTTCAATCCTTCGAAAACAATTTCAAAACCATCTTTCCTTTCAGAATAAACTTTCTCAATTATTTTCTATCTCTTCTGAAATCACCAAGCACAAAAATAGATTTTCTAAAATAATTTAAAACACTTTACTTTGAAGATATACTTTAAAACATTTATTCTAAAACTACTTCAATGATTTGTTAAAAACACATACTATATGAATATTTGAAAATAAGGTTACTAAATAAAATATAAAACTAGATTTTCACTTTTAAAAATAAAATACTATCACTCTTTAAATAATTATTGCTATAATAGATTAAAAAGAAATATTTACTTTAAAATTTAAATATCTAGAAATAGGAAATTTTTCAAAACATATTTCTTAAACAACTTTAAACCTTTAATTTATACTTAAAAATTTACTTTGAAAACGTACTTGGTTATTTAGAGAGAGATTTCCAATCTCAATCACTTAAATCAATTCTCCAAATTGATTCCCAATTTATTCCATTTGAAATAAATTTCTTTACTTATCGGTTCATTTCGAAATTCATTAATTATGAACGTTATTGTTATTTTCAGTTTGATTTTTAAATCCTTTAGCTGAAATATACAAATTTCAGGTTATTCCCAAGTTCTTCTTTATTCTTCTTAAATAATTTAAAATCCTAAATTTAAAATAAATGTCTTGTTCTTTTAAACAATTAACATTGAAGTTTAAGTTCCATTAACTTTCTGTTTATTTAAATTTTCCTTCCCATACTCGAGATTTGTTCATTAAAATTTTAAAGTCACTTTATTTTCGTTTCCAGTTCATTCATAAATTTATTCGACTTTTCTATAACTATTTTACTTACAACTTTCTTCTTTTATTTTCATTCCAAAACTCAAATTATATATTTGGTAATTCATTATTGCCCGATTATAACAATCAAGCCATGGCATTCAATATTTTCACATAATTCATTACAGGATATCAAATATTCAGAACAGAGAATATTAAATATTTAAATAAAGTTGAGAGGTCCAGTTGGATCCCTCCAACCTGTTTTTCCTGCATCCACAGATGTTAGCACAATATAAAATGCCAATTCCAAATATATACCACACTACAGCACAACAATCAATTTCAACCATTCAAACAATTATTGAAATTTAATCATTTAAATTTTATTTTAAATTAACTGAGTGAGATTAACTCACCTTTGCTTTGTTTGTGCAACCCATTCCAACCCGACCTGATTCACCATGATTTTAGACCTTGTATAAATATTTATATAGTTTATTAATACTTGCAATAAATTGAACTATTAATTTCTCTTTTTATAAATTTAATCAACCAATGATTTAACTTCACACTAATAATTTACTTCACTAAACAAATTTTGTTAATATTCGAATCAATTAAACAATTAAATTTCCATCAACTAATTTAATTACCTAAGAATTTGGGTTTAAGCTAATAATTGGATTTTAAACAAATTTTCCTTTTAATAAAAATAATAAAAATATTTTATTTTTATATTTTTTTAACAACTCTTATGGTTAAATAAAACTTTTGATTTACACTTATATATTTTTATATTCATATCCATATATATATTAAATTTTAAACTGATCATATATTTTACTGTAATTATATAAATTAATTTCTTGTACATATAAATATATAAACTCTAGAAATTTTAAAACCAGTCAGTATACATTTTTTTTAAAACATATTCACATAAATCAAATTTAAAATCGAATTATGTTTCACTTACAGGATCAGATGCTCACCTTAACACGACACCGAAACCCCAACGCAGCCGGCGCAACCATCCCTAGCTCACGCGCGCGATCTTCGATCGCGACCCTTCCATTGAATGCACGAGCTTCTCTTCCCCATCGTACCGCGAATCGCACCGTCACTTCCGAGCTTGAGTTGAAATCTCGGCTTTGATCGAACAATAATAGTCGAGCCGTCCATCTCGATTTTATGCCCCTTCGGCAAATTGAAATCCTAGCCTAACTCGAGTCGCCGTCCTCAATTCCAAATCCTCGTGCGCCTGCATTCAAATGCGAACTTCTCGGTCACAATTCTAGGTGCTCGCGCGCCTCCTTGCTCGCTCTCTCTCTTTTTTTTTTTTTAAATCTGATAAGCGTTGATTTGAAGAATTGGGAAGGGTTATAGGCGATACGGTTAGATTGAGGAGGGAGAAGTCATGATTTTAAGAAGGTTTCGGCCACTATTATCTATTTAAATTTTCTTTTTTTCTTCTGCGATCTGAATTGAAGGAAGAGATAATAGGAAAGTAAAAACTTTAAAGAGAAGGTGGAGAAGAAATGGCTTCTGTAAGAAGACGGTGTGGATTCCATTTTAAGTTAAGGGAGGAGGTGTATATTAGAAGACTCAACTATTTAAATTAAATTAAATCAGATTATTAACAAATTAAATTTTCAGTACGTTTATATCTCGTATGCTCACACAACCGCTCCGATCAATATGAAATTTGAAACCCGATAATAATTTAAGATTACAGATCCAATGGAACTGGTTTCGTTGAATTCCGAGACTGTGCCTCGGAAGGCTATTTTTAAATTCAATTTAAATAGTATAAATTTTAAAACTGAACAAACTACTGTTAATTTAAATTTTACTACTATTACCTTCAGTGTTATCAATATAAATTCTACAAACCTTCAAATTATTTTTAATAGGCTTAGAATTCCAGGTTCAATATTTTATCCAACTTCAAATTATTTGATTCAACAATTTAATGGTCAAATAAATTATGATATTTATAATTTAAGTTAATAATTAACCTTTAAATATTTAAAATCAATTAAATATTCTGGTTACAAATGCTTAAAAATTCCGGGTCGTCACATTCCTTTCCCCTTAAAAGAATTTCGTCCCCGAAATTACAAGTTAGGAAGAATGGTCCAATTACTCGTTCACTTAACCTCAAAATCAAGCAATTCGACATCCAATCATCTATCCTTTACAAAAGGCCATCATCGATCTTATTAACTCTCCAAACCTTTCCTTAGTTTGCAAGCAATCCTATTTGCCCAACCGTTCAAGTTTTTTTTTTAAATCTTAAAACCAATTGTGAATTATCAAAACTTTTTTTTTTCCAAAATTTTTCTAACTTCCTAAATTCCCAAAAAATTTCGCCAGCGTCTCCTTTGCGCGGCTAACTCGGTACAGCTACAAAATGGCTCTACGGCCTCTCAAATCCAAAAAGAAAACAAAAAGCCAAGTGGCTCAATCCAAATTCCCAATCAAATTCACACCAAATTTAAATACATACCTTTTTTTGGGCAATTCAAATTTATCTCTTGAAATCAAATCCAATTCCCTTTTCCCTTTTATAATACCTGCATATCCTGCTTAGCACTAATATCCAATCACAATATTCCCAAAACATTATATCAACTTTCTTACCAATGTCAATATTTATTAATCCAAATATCAACTTAGAATGTATTTGTAATATTCCATTTCCAATTAAGAATGCACCATTTCATACTTAAGTTAGTATAAGAATTTTATACGCTTCTTATATTTATTTCCATCTTACCACTTCAGTTAATATCTATTTCTATTCAAATTGATTTCCACATTACATATCAATTTCATTTATTTTAACTTTGAATCTTTAATTTTTATCTTTCAATTAACTAATTTATTTCATTTACTTTAATTAGTTTCATTTACTAACTTATTTCAATTTTCCAGTTTTAAACCGTTTTGTCGTTAACAAAATTTTCCAAAAATTTTCTAACTCCCAAAATTTTCGAAAAATTTTGGCAGAGTCCCCTTTGTACGGAGGAGCTTTTGCAATTTGACAAAAGAGATAAATATATATACATCAACCCACCCGGTCGGAAAAATCAAAAACAGTTCATATTTCCTACTTTTATTGCGTAGGCGTACCTTATTTAGCATTTTAAGCAAGCAGCTTATTTATTTAGCAGTTAATGCAACCCAAATCCAGCCATACAGCTTCCCGGTACCTGTACTTACTCAATTTAAACATGTAAGTGCCGAATATATGCAGTTTAACTATATTCCACTTAGTTGCAATGGTTAAAACATATGAATTCTAAAGAAATGCACATCCAACATTTTTCGTAAGCAAATTTTTTTTTCGACTTTCATAGTAATTCAACTATTTCAATTAATTTACAAACCATTTTCATTCAAATTTGAATGGTTTAAAACTCAATCGCTTATATTTAATTTATTTTTAAGCAAACCGAACTCATAATTAATCCAATTATTCTCAAAATCAATTTATTCACATTTATTAATTCATAGAATTTTAATTACCTCCATTTACATCCAATGATATTTATTCTATGCAAATTTTGACAAGATCTATGTGAACAAACAAATATTTATACTTAATTCTATTTCATTTTCCAATTTATTCACAATCTATATATTCTCATTTCATTGCATATCAAATTTGAATACATCCACTTGCATTTTATTTTATTAACCATCTAGTTCATTCAACCCATTTACAACCTAGGTTCATCTTAATTGCCAATTAAATTTTCCTTTTATTTTAATCCATTCACAACCATTTATTTAGCTCGACACACTCCTTTTAAATTTCATTTACAATCCATTTATTTACATTTCATTCCATATTTGTTCATTTCAAACTGTTTTATTTAGCTCGAAGACAATCTAAGCTATTTCATTCAATAACCATTTCAAATTTCTTTATAGATTCCAAGTTATTTCAAATCCTTAATAATTTAAATGGTTTACAATTATTTATTTAGGAATTTCATTCCATTAAATATTATCTATTACTCACCGAATTCTATTTCGATTTAAATTTATGTTCACTTGATTTAAAAACCAATCCAATATTATTAAACTTAGTTTAAGTTGAATTAAATTCAACTCTCTTCCATTTGTTCAGCTTTTTGTTAATTTACTTCAATTTATTCAAAAATTATTCTAGAGCTCATTTTCATTTTACAAGTAAATTTTTCTCTTTTGTTAATCAACTTAACTCGATTGATTACAAGACCATATCCAATTTATTTCCACATATTTGGATTTTATTCACCATACAAACCATTATTATTTTAATCTAATTTCATTTTCATTCGATACCTTCCCAATTATATTTAATTTGTTAACATTTCACGTTAAATTTTAATTTAAAACTCAAGTTCTGAATTCACTATCCATTTTCAAATTACCACCTAATTTTATGAACTCACAGTTCAATTACATTTTCTTCACCAACCATTTTAAGTCGAATTCAATTTATAACTTGAGTTTTATTTCCAAACCTCATTATTATCTCACAATTCAGCTTTAATTTAACTGCATTACGTTCCCATTTACACATTTTATTAACTAATTTATTATAAAATGAGTTCTCTCCTATTTATGGTTCAACACTTGATTTTTAATTTCATATACCACTGCATTTTATTTTCTTTGTTCAATTTATTTTATAATTCAAGTTTGGATTTTCTTTTCATTTTCCAATTCATCAAAAATATTTATTTTGGGTTTCTATCCCACTTTTTTTTCTTCAAATTTTATAAGTCACCCTTATTATTTTACACAATCACATTCATTCTAGGCTTGAATGTATTTATCTTTTATTTTAATTCGAGTTTTACACTTATTTATAATCCAAGCATATTTTATTCTGTGGATTTTTAATTCTGATCCTTTTATAAGTGATCCTAATTTATTTACTTCAATACAATCCTTAACCAATTTATTTTCCATTATGCAGGTAAGAATCTAATTCCATTCAATAACTCAATTGAATTTTTATTCCAGTTCAATTTTATTTTAACTCAGTTTTATTTAACACAATTCGATTTCAACTTGATTCGAATACACTGGATATTATTTTCGACTTATTCAATTTATCCCAATCCAGTTAAATTTTTATTTCCCGATCCAAGTTAATTTCATTTTTTTTTAACTTTACACCTTTAGTTCAAATTTCAACATTCAAAGCTTATATTCTTCCTGATTTAAAAATCATCTCAATTTATAAGCTTACAACCTATTTCATCGGGATTTTTAAACTTCCGACCTTTGATTTCAAATTATTTTGAAATCTCCAACATCTCAAATCATACTTCTCAAAATTTAAACCAATCCTAGTTTTATTCCCAACAAATTCCCTTTGAAATTTTCAAAAACAACTAGCTTTTCTGAACAAATCAATTTTTGGCAGCAATCCGTCACTTAGAAATTCGAAAATGAATACTGATGATGTGGCCGTCATCATCAGAATTATTTTCCAATGATCCAAGTGATTTCAATGCTATTTCACATCCCAAAATTCATTTAAAACAGATTTCCATTCAAAAATATCTCCAAAACAATAATACTATTATTTATCATTAAAACACTTCGACAAACACTTCCAAAATCTCCAGGATTTAAATTTTCAAATCCTACTTAAATCAATTTTATCTATAATTCATTTGCATAGCTTATGCTCATACAAATTCTTATTTGATTATATTTCAATTTATAATTTACATTTATAATTCATATTTATAAATTTCATTTCATAATTGAATTTATCTTCTCAATCTTTGATTATATTTACAATTTTCTAGTTAAATTTTTACTTAACAATGATAATACTTTAATATTATCATTTTTAACATCCAAGCAACCATATATTAGCTAAATATTTTTCAAAAACTATTCTTTATATCAAAATATGTCTTTGGGTAAAATTATTTCATTCACCCATATTTAAAACAATACCGTGTCGATTGTTATATCCGAGTGTTTAGAAACCCCTTTCGATACAGTTGTCCAGACTATGCCGACGATGGTTCATATGTCACTCAATAAACCAACCAACACAATATTAAAACAGTTTATATTCACTAACAAATACGCACTCATATTTATTAATACGCTCAAACTCATTATAGAGTACCACGGACTCTATTTTAAATGAGTAATTCCCACCAGAGCCAAGGTTATCACCAACCTAAGCTCTGATACCAAGTGTAACGGCCCGCAAATCCGTACCCCTTGAGCCACACTACTCTATCTAAATCAACTCAAGTTGTACAGAAATACGAACCATAAGGGTTAAAGAGGAAGAGGTAGAAGAAGAAAAATAGAAAACAACATCAGAATCTAACCATCGCAGCGGAATAAAATATAATAGATAATAATTAATCTTTACTCAAAATCAAATATATCTATTTACATATATTATATCATCAGAGTACATCAGTCACAGCTCACATCAATAACATACAATGGATACACAACAACTCAATAGCGGAATATATATATAAACAAGTACGAATGTACGTATCATCAATCCAGCTCGTCTCCTGAGCTCCACAGCATCAAACCTGTGTCCTATAATACTCGGTCTGACCCGAGCATTACAGTTAAATAATACCCGAGTCAGTCTGGAATACCAGCGTGAGAAAATCACACCCAATTGGTTATTAAAGTTTCAAAAATCCTTTGAAAACAAAAGCATCTCGTAAGACCACGCCACAAATAAACATGTCGGGTTTTTACCTTACGATAGCTAAAGCAATTTTTATAGAAATCCTATGATATTATAATAGAGTCTATTTACAAATACTTATAAAATAGCCAAAATTGTTACATTCATTAAATTCCAGCTACTAGCCACAGACTGGGTAATACAAACAAAACTCGTACAAGGCTCGTAGGGAGAATGGATTTCTATCTAATGACTAGGCACTGGGGTACCACCTGTCACAGTATGGGGCCTAGATCACCGTACCGAGGAGTACGCCCGCTCCCCTGCAACACAAGGCCGGGACTATCCCTTACTGGATAATCACGAGTGAGATCACTCCGCGGTTGGGATCAGCAACCGCCCACTAAGCCGAAATAAAAAGGGACATCTGGACTGGAATGACCTCACCCTGCTTGAGTGCTACCCACCTAGCCTTGCTGCATAACCCCTTATTTTCAGTTATTCCCATTTGATGAGGCTTGAGGCTAAGCGTTACCTTTATAGAACATATCCCCTAGAATGCCCATCATCCACTTGACGATGTTTCGCAAGCATTCGTCCATACAAGTCCGCCCCGGGTTCGAACAGAACCGAAGGCACTATTTCTACTACATCCATTTTGGAAATATCCTCAGGATTTGTAGCGACTAGCCCTTGCACTTCACTGCTCCATCTTTGAATCCAAAATCGTTTACACGAAACGTGTAAACCGGATCGAAGTGGTTTTCGAGAAATAAATCTTGATCCCAGTCTCTTCGAAACGATCAACGCATTGTCCAATATTGATAGTCGGTTATTTAACTATCAAATAATATTCACAAACAACCATCCAACAATAAATAATTTCTCTCAAATTATTTATTAATCTCAAAAATATCTTCACAAGATATATTTCTATTTTCAATCCTTCGAAAATAGTTTCAAAACCATCTTTCCTTTCAGAATAAACATTCCCAATTATTTTCTATCTCTTCTGAAATCACCATGCACAAAAATAGATTTTCTAAAATAATTTAAAACAGTTTACTTTGAAGACATACTTTAAAACATTTATTCTAAAACTACTTCAATGATTTGTTAAAAACACATACTATATGAATATTTGAAAATAAGGTTACTAAATAAAATATAAAACTAGATTTTCACTTTTAAAATTAAAATACTATCACTCTTTAAATAATTATTGCTATAATAGATTAAAAAGAAATATTTACTTTAAAATTTAAATATCTAGAAATAGGAAATTTTTCAAAACATATTTCTTAAACAACTTTAAACCTTTAATTTATACTTAAAAATTTATTTTGAAAACGTACTTGGTTATTCAGAGAGAGATTTCCAATCTCAATCACTTAAATCAATTCTCCAAATTGATTCCCAATTTATTCCGTTTGAAATAAATTTCTTTACTTATCGGTTCATTTCGAAATTCGTTAATTATGAATGTTATTGTTATTTTCAGTTTGATTTTTAAATCCTTTAGCTGAAATATACAAATTTCAGGTTATTCCCAAGTTCTTCTTTATTCTTCTTAAATAATTTAAAATCCTAAATTTAAAATAAATGTCTTGTTCTTTTAAACAATTAACATTGAAGTTTAAGTTCCATTAACTTTCTGTTTATTTAAATTTTCCTTCCCATACTCGAGATTTATTCATTAAAATTTTAAAGTCACTTTATTTTCCTTTCCAGTTCATTCATAAATTTATTCAACTTTTCTATAACTATTTTACTTACAACTTTCTTCTTTTATTTTCATTCCCAAACTCAAATTATATATTTGGTAATTCATTATTGCCCGATTATAACAATCAAGCCATGACATTCAATATTTCCACATAATTCATTACAGGATATCAAATATTCAGAACAGAGAATATTAAATATTTAAATAAAGTTGAGAGGTCCAGTTGGATCCCTCCAACCTGTTTTTCCTGCATCCAGAGATGTTAGCACAATATAAAATGCCAACTCCAAATATATACCACATTACAGCACAACAATCAATTTCAACCATTCAAACAATTATTGAAATTTAATCATTTAAATTTTATTTTAAATTAACTGAGTGAGATTAACTCACCTTTGCTTTGTTTGTGCAACCCATTCCAACCCGACCTGATTCTCCACGATTTTAGACCTTGTATAAATATTTATATAGTTTATTAATACTTGCAATAAATTGAACTATTAATTTCTCTTTTTAAAATTTAATCAACCAATGATTTAACTTCACACTAATAATTTACTTCACCAAACAAATTTTTTTAATATTCGAATCAATTAAACAGTTAAATTTCCATCAACTAATTTAATTACCTAAGAATTTGGGTTTAAGCTAATAATTGGATTTTAAACAAAATTTCCTTTTAATAAAAATAATAAAAATATTTTATTTTTATATTTTATATTTTTTTAGCAACTCTTATGGTTAAATAAAACTTTTGATTTACACTTATATATTTTTATATTCATATCCATATATATATATATTAAATTTTAAACCGATCATATATTTTATTGTAATTATATAAATTAATTTCTTGTACATATAAATATATAAACTCTAGAAATTTTAAAACTAGACAGTATACATTTTTTTAAACATATTCACATAAATCAAATTTAAAATCGAATTAGGTTTCACTTACAGGATCAGATGCTCACCTTAACTCGACACTGAAACCCCAACGCAGCCGCCGCAACCATCCCCAGCTCACGCGCGCGATCTTCGATCGCGACCTTTCCATTGAATGCACGAGCTTCTCTTCCCCATCGTACCGCGAATCGCACCGTCACTTCCGAGCTTGAGTTGAAATCTCGGCTTCGATCGAACAACAATAGTCGAGCCGTCCATCTCGATTTTAGGCCCCTTCGGCAAATTGAAATCCTAGCCTAACTCGAGTCGCCATCCTCAATTCCAAAGCCTCGCGTGCCTGCATTCAAATGCGAACTTCTCGGCCACAATTCTAGGTGCTCGCGCGCCTCCTTGCTCGCTCTCTCTTTTTCTTAAAAAAGAAATCTGATAAGTGTTGATTTGAAGAATTGGGAAGGGTTGTAGGCGATACGGTTAGATTGAGGAGGGAGAAGTCGTGATTTTAACAAGGTTTCGGCCACTATTATCTATTTAAATTTTCTTTTTTTTCTTCTGCGATCTAAATTGAAGGAAGAGATGATAGGAAAGTAAAAACTTTAAAGAGAAGGTGGAGAAGAAATGGCTTCTGTAAGAAGACGGTGTGGATTCCATTTTAAGTTAAGGGAGGAGGCGTATATTAGAAGACTCAACTATTTAAATTAAATTAAATCAGATTATTAACAAATTAAATTTTCAGTACGTTTATATCTCGTATGCTCACACAACCGCTCCGATCAATATGAAATTTGAAACCCGATAATAATTTAAGATTACAGATCCAATGGAACTGGTTTCGTCGAATTCCGAGACTGTGCCTCGGAAGGCTATTTTTAAATTCAATTTAAATAGTATAAATTTTAAAACTGAACAAACTACTGTTAATTTAAATTTTACTACTATTACCTTCAGTGTTATCAATATAAATTCTACAAACCTTCAAATTATTTTTAATAGGCTTAGAATTCCAGATTCAATATTTTATCCAACTTCAAATTATTTGATTCAACAATTTAATTGTCAAATAAATTATGATATTCATAATTTAAGTTAATAATTAACCTTTAAATATTTAAAATCAATTAAATATTCTGGTTACAAATGCTTAAAAATTCCGGGTCGTCACAATTAGTGTCTTTAGTAGAAACAAAGGAAGTTGATTTTCAATGAGTAGCAAATCTCGCCTGCAGTTTGGGTAATTAAATCAGGCTTTACAAGGAAGTTGATTTGACCTTAAGGTAATTAAAAAGTCTATATAAATAGTTTTTTTAGATCAACTTAATAGTCACATAGGAACATTATAGCTGATCCTGTTGTTTGGGTGCCTGCAGGTAGCAGTGTGCGATGCACAGAAGGGATGCCCATGCATGTTGAGGAATTTGCACTTGAGAGAGAAAGAGCAGATATGTTTCTACAGAAAAAATAACGAACATGCAGCAGAGACATGATGATCAGGAGGTATAGTTGAAGTCGCCAGGGTTTAAAGAATCCGGCAAGAGCATTGAACAGAGGCTGAAACGGCGATGAAGAGTGTTGTAGACTGAGGCAGCTAATGAAGTGAGCAAAAACGCAGAGAAGTTTGGATAGCATGGAAGGACAAAATTGCAATGCAAATAATAAGAGCATGAATACTGAGAGGGAGCTGAAGCTTGAAACCCAGTTAGACACTGATGCATACATTCTGACCATCTGAAGATTCTGAATTCAACAGGTTAGTGACTTAATAATCAATTTACATTTCAAGTAGTTCACTGCAAATGTACTATTCGGAATACAAGTGTTGTCGTCTTATACTGCAACCTCGCTGGAATTCTACTGCATTGCTTCTATGTTGCTTGCTAACTTTTGTTTAACTTGTATTATCATGATCAAAAATTGGTCAGTGCCACTTTTATAAGGTATTGGACATGATTAAACAATACGGAGACTTGGGAGAGAATATTGTTTGACATTTGTTCTATTCGTGATACAATAAAGCAATGTTTGAGAAGGAGGTGTTGTTTGAAGCGATTGAGCGTGATTTAATTTGTAAACCAAAGCAGAATTTGTAAATGATAATGAAATAATTTTATTTTTTATTTTTTTGTGTATGTTTTTTCTTTTACATATATATATATATATATATATATATTATCAATAATATATATAGTCTATTTGAGTACTGTAATAATGGTTTCTGAGGGATTAGTTTGCATCGGTTGTTATAAAAAACCGATGCAACAGAGGGATTAGTTTGCATCGGTTTTCAACAACCGATGCAACAAGTTCCTTTGTTGCATCGGTTTTCATTACAACCGATGCAACATGGGGGCTGTGTTCAAGCAACCAACCATGATATTTTGCATCAGTTGTTAGTAACAACCGATGCAAAAAGGACCTTCTTGCATCGGTTTCAGAACTGATGCAAAAGTGTTAAGCCTGTTGCATCGGTTGCATATGCATCGGTTGTTGAACTGATGCAAAAGGTGGGTAAACAACCGATGCAAATGGCCTGTTTTGTAGTAGTGAAACTTTATAAATATACTTGACTATAGTTAAAATTCATAAGTAAATATAGAGAATAATATACATAGAATTTAACTATAGTTTTATATTCAAATCTAAGTATAAATATTTAAAAGTTAAATATATTATATTTAAAAGATAGTTTACAATCAGGAGTAATTTTGGCTTTGAAATTAGAGACAATTTTGAGGCTAAAATTATATAAAATCAGGATAGAGGGTTTTGATGTTTTTAAAAGGAAAGTTTTGAAATCATTTTGAAAACAAGATAATTTTGTAAAATCATTTTGAATAAAAAGTTAGTGGATACAAAACAATGTTCCACTAGATTTTTCATATGTTCCATCCTACTTAGGGTTCCATCCCTTTAACAAGCTCGAAGTGGATTCCATTCCACGAATAAATAGGATTTTAAGATGCCAGTGCTTTTCTATGAGTTTTAACAAAATTCCTAATAAAAATACTTAACCTTGAAATCTTGAACTCTTGATAATCTTGATACTCATGAATCTTCTATCCTTATATCTTGAATCTTTATACTATACAGTCTTCATTCTTGGTACCTGCATGGTTAAATCCTGCATATACATACATACATACATACATACATATATCTAAACTTATAATGTCAGTATTTATATTTTATAATCTATTCTAAGGTTTTGTCATCAAAACCGTCATCTCACGGACTAACATATTCAACTCACATTTCACTAGAGATTGCAAGCTATCTTCTCAAATATGCTAAGCAAGCCACCTCCTTCTCCAAAACACCTAATTTCCTCTCCTAGCCAATAATTTTAGAAATTTATGTAGGATCGATTTCACCCTAGAGGGGGGGGGTGAATAGGGTGATACTATCAGTTTTAAAATTTTAATGCGGAAGTATATAAAATGTTCTCAACACAGATATATCAAAATAATGGCAACACAGATAATAGCAGAATAAATGCAGAAATAGAATGATACAGAATTTACCTAGCTTTGGAAAAACCCTACCTACATGCTGCCTCCAAGGTTTCTACTAGAAATTAAGCAGCTAGAAGCTTAAACACGTAACCTCGCGACACCCGCTATCGACTAGCCTTAACTCTACGCTCAAAACCTGCCACAACTCAGCCACGGTGTTGCGAATTCTCGAACTACACCACCATAGCTCGTCCCCTAGTCACACGACTAGTAATTACAAGAGTTTAAAAGAATGATACAATTTAAAACAATTTAAACAAGACAAACCCTAATTTTAAATACTCTAAGCCCAAAATAAATCGGCCCAATTAATATTAGAAGAAATCATTTTCTTTTGTCTTATGTCTTCGGCCCGGTATTCGTTGCTTAATAATGGCTGCTCGTTCCCCTTCCAGATTTAGGGTTTTGCTAATTTGAAGCGCCGCTTGATATCTTATGATTGTAGACTTCAATGTTCTTCGATATGGCTTGATGATTGTTGCTTGTGGCAGCGTCAAATTTTTCGAGCGTGTCTGCTTCGTATAAAATTGGTACATGATGTTTCTTTGATTTCAATTATGCTCGACATTGATTCGAGTTGTTGATTGAATTTGTTTTGTATCTGTTTTGCTTTGAACTCGAATCAGATTTAATTTGATCTTTGGGATCTGTTTTTCTCGAACTCGAATTTTACCGTTTGTTGATGATTTTTAGGGTTTATATATAGGGTTTGAAACCCTTGATTTCCTTCGTACATATTTTTTTGAATTCGTCTGATTATATGCTTGGCCGTTGATCTTCAAATAGATGTATGAGATGATATATGACTTATTCAATTTCATATAATTGATTGCTTGGCTACTTGATAATCACGGCTTTGAATTTTCCTTGCTCGATTCTTGAATACCACGTCTCCGGCTTGTTCATCATATTCTTTGATCATGGCTTTGACTTTGCTGTGATGATATTGATTTATTTCATCTCTGTGGCATGTTGGAATTTGACTCTGTTGTGATTTTTGTATCTTCCACTATCATCTCTAACTCTAACCAAAACATCACCAAAGCCACCACCCCTCTTCCTATAGCACACAGCCATAGCTCCTCCTCTGCCATAGTTTATGTCCATCACTTCCTCCATTATACTGCAATATGCACTTTTGCACGGCATTTTTTATACTATGATTTCGATAGTGTGCTTGATTTCTTGCATGTATATATATGCATTAATGTATGTATAATATGTGCTATCTCCGTCATTGTTGTGGCTATGCATTTGTTGTCCCTGCATGTTTGAAACTCTGTTGGTCTGCTACCAAATTGTGACTATATATATAGATGTTGTTGAGCCACGGAGTCAGTTTGCATTTGTGGCTGCACTTTAGTTGATTGTATATGCGTATAAAAGTGTGATGGTCTCTGGTAGTTGTTCATTGTGTAGCCTGGTTTGGTGGTGATCCAGCTTTGCCTAGATTGTGCTTTTGTGTCATAGTTTATATTCTCTGGTTTGATAAATTTTCATGTTGCCACCTCTAGTTTACCTTGAACTTCAACTGTGCTTGAGTCTGATTCATGTTGTGTTGTGCCAGTCATCATTTCTGGATTTAGTAGTTCGCATTGATTTCCACTTGTATTGGAGTCTTTGGATAGTATGTAGCACTGCCTTTATGCACTTGTGTTGTTTGTAAATTCATGTACTCTGGTTGTCATGTATGTGAAGCAGTGTTGCATTCCTGTGTACATTAGTCTCTGATCTATTGGCACTGGTTATATGATACACTTGTTTGCTTCCCTGACTCGACCTGATACTTGCATATCATGACTGCACTGTTCACTTTATATATGGGTTGCTGCACCAAGTTGTTTGCTGTGGATATTGTGTTCATGTATTCTTCTGTTTAGTATTGGTGCATTGTCCACTTTGTTTCACTGTTGCATACAGTTGAATTGTTCTATATAGACTTTGGTCATTTGTGTATGTGTATTTGGACTTGTACTCTTGTGCCTGCATTGTGTCTGGCTCAGGTTGAAGTGTTGATTGAACTGTTTTCGATTTGTTAATATGTGCACATTGTAACTGTTTGGTTCTGGGCATGTTGCCTTGATCATATTGACTTCATGTGTATAGTTGCCTTTGACTTGAAGCAGTTGTATTTGCTCCATGTATTCGTGTCTCAGTGATGCAATTCTTGGCCATATATATGCATCGAAGCAGTTTGTATTTGTGTTGTAGCTGATGTTTGAACCTGTATATTTTCATTATTTGTACTCGAGTATTGCCTTTGTTCAAGTCTTCATTGGGTATGTTGGTCTGGGTTTGCACTTTGTTCATTGGAGTCATTTTCATGTGTATGACTTGAACTTTGGTCACTTGTACTTGACAATTTTGTATTGCACCTGAATTGAATCCAGCTTAAAGCTCGGGTTTGACCTAGTGCTAGTATTGTGACATTATTTTTATTGCACTTGAGTTGAACCCGGTTGGGTTTGACCTGTGCTCACCTGTCCCTGTAATTTTATCAAGTGCATATATAGGTGTGCACGGCCTTGTGGCATATCCAGTGATACACTGTGTATGTCACAAGCTGTTCGTGTATGATGAATTCAAAATTAAATGATGAAGAAAAACCCAATTAACCGAGGAAAATATTGTTTTCAGAATCACATTTTATTTTATACTGCAAAAATATTTAATTTTCAATTTTACTACGTCAGTGTATATTTTTGCAGATTGCTCAGATGCTGGATTCACATTGGAATGAAGTTGAAGATAAATACGAGTGTGAGTGATATGTAGTGAGGTGCAAATATAAATGTGAATTGTGATGTAATCAAATTTTATTATAATTGAAATTGTATATATATAGTGAGAGCTTGAAATTTGTACAATTCAATAATTGTAATAAATATTTGTTTGAATAAAATATCCGTTTAAATTCAAATTCTGTGTTATTTATTTTATTCATCAAATATTTATTTAATCTGTGAAAATAAAATAGTATATTAACAAATACATTTAAATGAATATATATATGTTTATTATCATCAAACAAAAATCATATAATCGCATATTCAACAATTTAAACCTAACAAAAACCTCAAATTGATTGTATAGTTAGGTAGAGAAGAGGGTATAGAACTCATACCTTATTTTCTTATAATTTATAGAAGTGATCTTTTAAGATCAAAATTTGAGCTGAAATGAAATTTTCTTAGTTTTTATTTTCTAAGGAAGATAGAAACGTGAATGAGTAATGAGAAGTTTTGTTTAGTGATCGGCTTAAGGAATTAGAGTATTAGGATAGGCTAATTGGTTAATGGGTTTGGAAATGAAAAGCCCAAACTATATAATTAAATTCAATTATCTTAAATCTTTTTTAAGCCTAATCAAAAAATGAATAACATAATACTCTCTTCAATATAAATTTAATTAAATTAGCTCAACAAAGAAAATAAACAAATTTATCAAATTTTAGCCTAATAAATGATTACATCATTTTTAACAAATAATTCTCTAAACCAAATCAATTAAATTAATCTATGTAAAATCTTCTTTAGCTTAACTCTAACATTAGAGAAATTAAATTCTTAAACTAATTAAATTATGGATTTCTGAATTTCAAATGGCTAACTTAACTTATAAATACAAAAATCCAATAATTGATTAACAATTTTCAAATATATTAAAATCCATTTTTATGAAATGATAACTTATTTCCTTTCATAAATTAACTCAATTATCCTAAAATAAATTAAATTTCGCAGTTACATTTCACAAATTTCTATTTTGAATTAATTAACACTAATTAACCATAATTAATTAGGTCATTCGCAACATGGTTATTACTGACTTCCCCCCTGCAAAGAAATTGCATCCCCGCAATTTCCTTTATGAAAGAAATCCTTATTATGAATTACTTCTTAAAACAATTATTTGCTAACAGGTTTCTAATTTCATTTACAAAATCTCGCAATTAATATCGGTACATATTATAACACTAAACTCGAATTTCTCAAAAAAATTCTAACGCCTCAAATTTATGAAAAATTTCGCTAGCGTCGCCGTTCCACAGCCAGCGTTTCAAAAATTTACAATATGAATTTAATTATATAACATCTCATCTCAAGGATGAGGCATCCCATAAGGAAAAGAACAAAATTGCAATATGTAATCCGAGATACGATACCTTATATTTGAAACATTAGCAAGTCCGCTATTATTCCTTAAGAAAAACAATATATGATCTTTTAAACGGTATCTATAAAATCCGCGCCTATCTCAAAGTTTCATATTCGTATTTAATCTCAAATTCATATTATATAGAAGATATTAACAATTCATTATTACACTTTAACAACTAGATTGACATCACAATATTCCATAATAAAAGAAAACCGTATTGATATTTCCAAGTTTTAGATTATTACTGATGTCAAAATGTCACGTTCAATATTTAGGAACACCTATCGATAACATGGCATCCCACATATCGATCAGATCCTTAAACAACATCCAAATGAGTCAACATAATAGATAATCACAAGTTTAGATGCATTTATTTTATTATCACTAACATCCATGCATCCAATTTTAAATAAATGCAACAAAGCAACTACTTCCTAATAACCAATCAATTAAAACATATATAATCATTTACAACAGAACAATTCAATGTTTGAAATTCCGCTGCGCAACTTTGATTAATTCTAGACCATTTAACTCTTAGACTTATTCACTCAGATTTGTCTAATTCTCTTATTTAAAAGTAAAATTGTTTACTTTAACATTAATCCATTCCGGTTTAATTCCAAAATTTTCTAAAGTCTAAAATATTTTGCTCATTAATTTCCAAATGTTTTAATGTCATAAATTCCAATTTATTAATTTAAATTTTTTAAATCAATTTATGCATAAAATGATTATCCTGATAATCATTGGATATTTCTATCCCTAATTAGATAATTAATATAACTATCTGCCACACATCCCATGAGACAGGACTCTAAGTCATTTAGGTCTCAGATCCGTAATATTATATGCTATAATGTTCTGACACGGCTCTGATACAAAGCTATAACGACCCCACCATGATTCCCAAATTAACAAAGAACATTATAAGTAATGTTCTCTACTAATTCGGAGAATACGACTTGTTAAGGGTGTTCAAATGTGAATATATCTTTATTATAACACTGACACGTCATTTATACATTTTCACTTAATATCTGAACTGAATTTGATGCGTACAGTATTAATACATAGTAATAGACACAGATTTCTCAAAATCAAAACAATATATCATATAAATAACAGTCACAGATCACAGTGGAATAAATTTCAACTAACACATACAAAAATTTTGAGTTTACAAAATGAAATATTAACTCGATTGTTATACAAGTTTAATAATTTTATAATCTCAATTGCACATCTTATAAACATATTCACAAATTTTCAAAATGAGATAAATTATAAAGTCAAAAGTGTTTATCTCCTTGTCAGCACAAACATCCAAAGGTCAACTTGTCCTGTAACCCGAAAAGTCTCGGCCTGACCGGAGCAAAATAACGCCTGGGTCTGACTATCTATAAATATCTAATAGGGTGAGAACAGAATATAACACAAGAATAAACAACATATAGATAAAACAGATATCCATGATATAACGAGTCATGGGAATTAGTTTAACATAGAGTTCCTCACAAGGCACATGATTTTACATTTAAGTCATGAACACATATTACTCACTAAATAATGAATTCACAGAACAAAACACAATATCTCTAAGCACAAAAATATCAATGATTAATTTAAAATAAGGTTTTAAGTTTATGTCACAATCACAAACTAGTCACTAAACACAAAATAAAAAAATTAACTTAACCTCCATCAAAAGACACATGTACATATATTTATTTCACAAACACACGACACAAGAATATATATTTATTTCACGAACATAAGACATAAGAATATATATTTATTTCACAAATATAAAATAGTCATAGAATCCAAATATCCAGAATCCAAGAGATCTTAATCCAAACTGATCATAATATTCTTCCAAAACAATCGCAATGATTGTACTTAAAACCCATGGCAAACAAACGAACAAATTGGTATCACTCAAACCAATTCGATAACAAGGATCGTACTCAGACCGGGAACAAAGAATCATAGAATGATCTCAAGGATAGTCCATACCGATCAAGGTGATCGTCGAAACCATGACTCGATAACTCTACATTTATTTAATATTATTATATTATTTTGTTTGAAAAGAAATCCATGAATAAACTTCTTAAGGATCTAGCAGCCACTTGCTGCACACCAAAAGAGAGTAAACCCAAGAGTGCCAAATACTATCACCTTTAGTAATCACAATAATTTAACCAATACGTCCCATACCGTACGGTGAAATCCAAGTATTTACTAAAAAGCTAGTAAGTATCACTTATTACGGTTACCACCGAAAAACCTAAACTATGTTCTCTTAAGGATCTAGCAACCACTTTTCGCAAACTAGAAGAGAATACAACTCTAAAGTGTAAAATACTTCCTAATAGCAATCAAACGAATTTAACCAATACATCCCATACTACATGGTGAAATTCGAGTATTCGATAATGGGCTAGTAAGTTCCACTCAAACATTTTATTCGATGTGTTATACCAAATTCGACGAAGTGTTACTTGAAAGCATTTAAACAAATTGATAATACGAAGTCGATTATTAGTATTCCTCAAATTATAGAATTAAAGTTCTCATAACTTTTTTCTTTTGAATTTATTATTTAAAATGCTTATTATAATTTTTATATATCCATTCATTATTTAACTTTATAAAAATATTTATAGATTTGCTAAAATATTCTATAACGTCGAATTGTTTCAAGATTTTACATACATAAACCAAGTTAGCTCAGCTTTCATATAAGAAAAGGATCATCTAATTTGGATTTATGGTTTAAAAGCTATGACCGAAATAATTTTAAGATTTAAATTTATTACTCTATCCTTCATTGACATGGAAGCGATAAAGATTTTTTTTTTGACCATTTAAACTTCAAAATTATGTAAAACTCAAAACAAGAAAGTCGTAGCATAAAGACTATGCTTTACAGAACTTCAAAAATTACCAAATTTCGATAAGTAAGGAAAAAGTAATGCTTAAAATAATTTCTATTTTTTTTCAATGATAAGATTAAACACAGGACAGAGATGATACCTCTTTTTAAAACCCACATAACTCTTAGTAAACTACATATTTGTGAAAAGTGATTAACATATAAAAGTCGGTCCTTATAAAAAAAGCCATTCAAATAAAAATTTACTCTGTTTTGATCAACCAATCAAAAGTTATGATAATTTTAATATCAGATTTCAACATAAAGAAATTGTACGGGGAAGAGCTACACCATTGGTTTCTAACTCAATTTTTACCCTCTAAACTATATAATTTCGACAAGTGACTAAAAGTGAACTTGTAGCTGACTGAAAAATCTTCCTATCACAAAAACTGTTTATGTCAATTTGAAGCAATTTACACTAAGATATCATTGTTTTACTGTAGCAATTTTCACAATTTATTTCCAGCAAGTCAAATAATCACCCAAATTCAAGCAATCAATTCACAATCAAATTGAAAGCAATTCAAACAAAAAACCATCTAATTCAATTAAAACAGCGACTAGTTGATTACACATATGAATTAGGGATAGTAGAGTGAGTATTCAACTCAACTTTCAGTAGAGATTGCAAGTTATCTTCTCAAATATGCTAAGCAAGTCACCTCCTTCTCCAAAACACCTAATTTCCACTCCTAACCAATAATTTCAAAAATTAAAACCTAACCAAATCCTCAAATTGTTTGTATGATTAAGTAGAGCAGAGGCTATAGAACTCATACCTTATTTTCTTTAAATTTGTAGAATTTTCTTTGATCTTCTAAGATCAAAATTAGGGATGAAATTAACTTTGCTTAGTTTTTGTTTTCGAGGAAGATAGGACCGTGAATGAATAATGAGAAGTTTTGTTTAATGATTGGCTTAAGGGATCAGAGTATTAGGATAGGCTAATTCGTTTGGAAATAAAAAGCCCAAACTAGATAATTAAAGTGAATATTAGGCTCTGGTCCCTAATAAGTCTCATAATGCACAAAAACTCTAGTAAAAAAAAATATAAATTAGGTCCCTAGAATTAAGTTACCAAGTTATTGCATATAGTTATGCAATTATTCAGTGAATAATTGTAGACATTTATGCAATTATATCCAAAAAGTGCATAAATCTATGCAATTTTTTTAGTGAATAATTGCGGAAATTTCCACAATTTTCTGGGTGAATAATTGCAGAATTTTCCGCAAATTTTTGAAAATGCAAAAATTTCCACAATTTTTTTGGTGAATAATTGCGGAATTTTCCACATTTTTTTCAAAAAATTGCAGAAATTTCCGTAATTTTTCAGTGCATAATTGTGGAAATGTCCGCAATTTTTTTGATATAATTGCATAAATGTCTGTAATTATTCACTGAATAATTACATAAGTGTATGCCATTATACAGTAATTTAATTCTAGGGACCTAATTTACAAACGTATTTTTACTAGGATTTTTGTGTATTTTGAATCTTTTTATTAGGGACCTGTGCCAAACTGCCCCATAATTAAATTCAAATATCTTAAATCCTTACTTAGCCTAATCAAAAAATGAATAGTATAATACTCGCTTTAGTATAAATTTAATTAAATTTGTTCAACACAGAAAATAAACCAGTTAATCAAATTTTAGCATAATAAGTGATTAAATAATTTTTAACAAATAATTCTCTATACCAAATCAATTAAATTAATCTAAGTAAAATACTTTTTTAGCTTAACTCTAACATTAGAGAAATTAAATTCTCAAACCAATTAAATTATGAATTTCTAAATTTCAGACCGCTAACTTAATTTATAAATATAAAAATCCAATAATTGATTTAAACAATATTTCAAATAAATTAAAATCCATTTTTAAGAAATGATAACTCATTTCCTTTCATAAATTAAATTAATTATTCGAAACTAAATTAAATTTCCCAATTAAATTATTCAAATCCCTGATTTAAATTAATTAACATTAATTAACCATAATTAATTAGGTCATTAACAAAGCGTTGTTACACAATATCTCCTATAGGACCTGATCTCCGACTCTAGGTATACTGTATGTTAGATGCATTCTTTCAGCTTCATAAGTATGTGGATGTACTACTAAATGAGGTTAAACTACTAAATAAGGGATATTCCCCATACAGTTATAGAAGTATGAACTACTGAATGAGGTCTGATCCAAAAAACCCTAATCCTCAATCATATTATTTTTCACCATTGTAAACCATTAAAAATAAAGGCTAGAAACTATTCAAACTCATATCAAAATTTACTAAAACAAAAAGAAAAAATTATCAAAATAAAACCTCAAATTGGGACAAATTTCCATATACAAATTCATATCCGTAAAGAAGATCATACAAACACCAACAGATAATCTACCAAGTCAGATTCTAGTGGACTTTGGACCATCCTATTCATCTTACATCTATGTTTGGCTGACAAGTTAAAAGATGTATCGAAGAAGCATTTAACAGCTCAGATTTGAGTAATACACTATGCCGGCATAATGACGTTTTTGAACAAGTATGTATACACAAGGCATTTTCAGTTTTTGATTTTAGTGAATGGATGAACATGTCTTATATAAAATTATAAAATATTACCTGCTCTCTGTCTATTATCTTCCAATAAAGCAGCATGTACCTAGCATTTTTCTTGTACGGTTCACAACACATCTCATCATCTTAATAGACCTGCCAACTTTAATTTGTACTTGGTAAACTATTAATGAGTCGATACCAAATACGTTAATATACATAGTACATGCAATGTTAAAGAAACACCTCTCTTTGGCAATTTTTTGACAAATGCTTTGCATCAGCTATTAGTTTCTTGTAAAGATTGGCAAAAGATCTGTGACGCCTTGGAATATCTCTTCTAAAGATAATAACCCAAAATTTTGCAAACTTATCGACTCTTCTTTTTCTAAAATGGAAGGATCTTTCTTTAATATCTGCTTTTTGGGAAAACTCCTATAAATGATCTATTTCACAAAGGAAAAAAAATGAAAGAAAAATAAAATGAAAACAAATGAAAAAAAATAAAATGAAAAAAAATTTCAATTAATACCGCATCGCTTCTAGAGAACTCAAATAAAGAAGAAACTTAACGTTTCTCATTAACAGATAATTTAAGCGTGGGCCATTATACTTGTGCAACTATATTTGACAACATGAATCTTACTGTTTCATCATGTATTAGTCATACAAATAATGGGAAAACATTTGAAGTTATCTTGCAACTGCTATGTAGCCCACACCAGAACATGTAGACAGCGATTCGGTAGTGTACATGCAGAGTCATTGCAGGATAAACTACCATTCTTAAAGAACAACTCACAACCTCTAGGAGGCATGAATATTGTATATTATGTCATCTATTGCAGAGAATTTGACGAAGATTTTTTGCGTGGTTATTGTTGTCTTTGTTTAAGTGTTTTTATTATTGTATTGCAAGAACTAGGACTGTTTTGAGTCCATTTCTGGTCTGTTTGTGTTTGAATATTGTGTTTCATGCTGAGTCGCTTGTTATGAACTGTATTTTCTTTTTTTATAACTTATTTGGCGTGGTTTGTATACCTGTATACTAATTTGTTAAAATAGAAATTCTTACTAAATCGAGAGTATTGAGCCGAAAAATCTTCTGATAAATGCATGCATAACTATGCATTCTACCGAGCCAAGAAAGTAGAGCAGGGGAGCATGCTCATGAAGACTTTATGGTTAGGCTGACTTCACAAATATATACTCATTCCTTATAGCTGCATCTAATTTCTTAGTAGTGTGATCCTTTTCCCCTTTTTTTGTAGAAAAGGGATGATGAAAACTGGATGAAACACGCATCGGGGTCAGTAGTATTTTCTGTTTTATTTTCGTGCTTCATTACACTTATTTCAGAATGACTTTTGAACATAGAAGTTCTATGATCTATATTCTATCATGTGTCAATAGTTCTAATAGTGTGGAAAAATTATGTAGTATATGATATAAAATCTTGCATAAATCTTTGACTCAAATATAATAACCATCTCTGATATGTACTTGTATACTCTCTAAGTGCGCAATCCATTAATCAAAAGTTGGATCTATAAATGTATATTAGGAGACAAGATGGAAATAGACATAAGTTTGACTTGTAGTTTCATGTAGTTGATCATTACATTATTGTCTATCATTACAAATTAATGTATTTTATGTAACTGAAATTTTCATATGTAAATAAAAATTAAATGTACTGATTACTGTATTTCATTTACACCTGATACTAAAGCTCAGGCCACGCAATTACTCTTTATGGAATAAGCTTGGTGCAACCAAAGTAAATAGCGTTCAAAGTTTGGAAGCAATATTAGCTTGTCAGCAGGTGCGTCTTGTTCATTTGGTAGATAATGGAGAATGCATTGTAAGTTGTTTAGTAGAAGATTATTTCGCATAATTCCAATTCTCTGTTCTTTGCTTTACAGGTGGAAATCAAATTATGTTCGAGCATGGCCAAATATAGGTATCAATTTTGCCAATCTGGTTTGCGTGTTTTAAAAAAACAGTGGAGTGTTGTTGGATTATACAACACGAATCATATATTATACCATTGTGGAAATAACAATCGATTTTAGAAACAATATATTAATTAATAAAAAATTTAACCTACAGGGATTATATGAAGAATTTATTAGGTACTATATGAAGATCTCTCTTTGGTATTATTAGGTATGATGATGATAAATTAACTAAGTTTATAAAAATTAACTGAATTTGTAGTAATAATAATATAATTAAGTCAACCGAGTTTTAATAATAATAATAATAATAATAAATTAACTAAGTTAACCAAGTTAATAATAATTAACTGAGTTTTGTTAAAATTAAACAATTTTTAATAAATTAACTAAGTTTAATTTAATTAAATTTTATAAATATTAATAATATAACTAATTTAACAAAGTTTTATAAATAATAATAATGATGACGATGATGAACTGACTAAGTTTATAAAAATTAACTAAGTTTATAATAATAGTAATGATAATATAATTAAGTTAACCAAATTTTAATAATACTAATAATAATAAATTAACAATGTTTACTAAGTTAATAAAAATTAACTAAGTTTTTTAAAATTAAAAAAGTTTTATAAAATTAACTAAGTTTAAATTAACTAAATTTTATAAATAATAATAATATAACTAATTTAACAAAGTTTTATAAATGATGATGATGATGATAATGATCAATTAACTAAGTCTATAAAAATTAACTAAGTTTTAAAAATTAACTAAGTCTATAACAATAATAAATAACATAATTTAGTTAACCGAGTTTTAATAATAATAATAATAATAATTTAACTAAGTTAATCAAGTTAATAAAAATTAACTAAGTTTAAGTTAACAAAATTTCATAAATAATAATAAGTAACTAATTTAACAAAGTTTTGTAAATAATGATGATGATGTATTAATTAAGTTTATAAATATTAACTAAGTTTATAATAATAATAATAATATAATTAAGTTAACCGGGTTTTAATAATAATAATAATAATAATAATAATAATAATAAACTAAGTTAACCAAGTTAATAAAAACTAACTAAGTTTTGTGAAAATTAAACAAGTTTAATAAAATTAACTAAGTTTAAGTTAACTAGATTTTATAAATAATAATAATGTAACAAATTTAACAAAGTTTTATGTATAACTCCATTGCCAAGATCTCGACGACATGAATTCAACGCAAAAATGGCGTTCAAATCCGACCTCGCATGCAAAAATTGTTGCGTTTATAAGAAATCGATTAATTAAATAAATTAATAACTATCATTAACTTAATTAATAAATTATTAACCTTAATCACTTCCTCTAATCAATCTTCTTCCTCCCAACACCAAAATGTGCACAGCATATCAAGAAATCCACCATGGCGACAAACCAGTTCCATTGGATCCATAATACCAAAAGCTTGTAAATTTGTATTGATAGTATTGAAGATAGTATAAATTTTAAACTTGAATTTGGAAATGTTTTGTTAAGTTTGGAAATATATTGTTTAAATTGAATTTAAAAATAGCATTCCGAGGTACAGTCTTGGAATTCGACGAAACCAGTTCCATTAGATCATAATATTGTATTATTATCGGATTTCAATTTTCGTAGTGTTTGGAGTGATCGTTTGGTCGTACGATAAATAAACGCGTTGAAAATTAAATCGAAAATGTAATTTAACAACTGGGTTCAAAAAGCTATCTTCTCCATACGATCAAGTTAGGACTTGAAACCTTTTCGATTGTGTTCAGAATAGGGGTTTAACATTATAAACGCCTAGTGACATGCCTCGATCGAAGATCGAGATTGTGAGTTGCGATATCAAGACGATTTAAATTTGAATATAAATAATATGATTAAAATACTGTAGCAAACAGACATGTAGTGAAATTTTAAACGTGCGTCCCTTGTATTCAAACACGCGTCTTCTTTGTAAATTTTGGCTGAAGAAAATTGCGAGCTATTTCATTTTTTTCGTTTTATACTCTCGTAAACAAATTCAAAAAAAATGGCCGAACACTTCGCAAAACAAATTAGAGAAATTTGATGCCCTTATTTAAAATCTTGAGTTCCCCTTTTCATTTACCTCATTCAAAATCGATAACCGAACGGGATCGGCTTAAAAAAGGGGGAAAACAGCATCGCGACCATGTTGCAATTTTGATTTCGACTTGGCATCCTCAACCTCGGCATCAAAAGGAAGAAGTGGCAGCAAGGATCGCGATAGCTTAGGGTCATATTCGAGTTCGCGAGGGCAAGAGAAGAGGTCGCGACACTCTGCGAGCTTGGAGGGAGCGCTCGTGACCAAGAAGAGGACTTCGCGGTGAGGAGCGGCTTGTGGTGGTTGCTCGTTGGCCTGAGGCGACGGCGGTGAGGTAGAGGCTATGTTCGATGTGGGTGATGGCGATTTGCCTGAAGCTCAAAATCGACTGTGAGGTATCCTCGAATTTTTATTAAACTTAATTTACAACATATATATATATATTGCTGAACAATAATTATATAAATAGTAGGTTTTATAAAGTGATTTAAAGATTTATGTATTTACAGTAGATTACTGCTCTTGTTATTATTAGAAAAAAAAAATTTATTTTGAAGAAACAATAAGTTAAGAGTGATTTTTGGAAGCAGGAACTTTAAATGCAGGAATTCTAAAGGCAGGTTTGAAAAGATAAAATATATATGTACATAAAATTTAGAAATATAAATTTTAAAGGTAATTTAGGCCATTTTTATAAGTATATACATATGTAGTTTCAAAGTAAAAGCAAGTATTCCTATGCACGTTTTTATTTTTAAGTTACTATTCTAGTTTTTAAAATAATGAATATGGTGATTTAATTGCTTAGTTAACCTATATTATCTTGTTACTAAAAAATTTTATTAAAGGAAATTAATTATTCGATGAATATTAATAAATAATATAATGTTATACAAGGTCGGAATCGTGAAGAAAACAAGCCGAGTTGGGCTGGGTTGCAATTAGAATCAAATGTAAGTTAATCTCACTCATCTGGATTATTATTTAAATTTAAATAGTTAAATTTAAATATTTGGTTGAATGGTTGAATTGATTGGATGTGGTATATTATATAGTAGTATATAGGATATATATTGGAATGATTGATTTCCTGCATTTTATAGCGGATGAGATCCTACGCGACGCATAATAGCGGATGAGATGATATAACCCTATATACCACGATATCCTACCTCGAAGTGGGATTGGTATTTTATATTGTGTTAACATCTATGGATGCATGGAAACAAGTTGGAGGGATCCAACTGGATTCCTCAAAAAAAAAAAATAGATTGTTAAATATTCTGTGATATAATTTATTTGATAATCTGCGATAGATTATATTGGTAATTGTAAATATTGGATACTATGTTTTGATTGGATACATTTGGATATACTGAGTTATCAAAAAGATATATGAACTGGATTTTTGAAGAAAATAAAAAGGGAGAATTTTAAAGAAAATTTATAAGGGTTTGGATAAATAGATTGGAAAAGATAAAAGTCGATTTTTAAATTCTAATAAATAAATTCCAAAGTATGGGAAAGGAGATTTTTGAATAAATAGGAATAAATGAATTCTTAACATAAATGGTAATAATTTAAGGAATTAATGGTTTATTTTAAATTCAGAATTTAAATGGTTTGGAAAGAAATAAGAGAAGAATTCTGAAATTAAATATGAAATTAGTATTTTCAGTTTAAATAAGATTTTAAATCATAATAAAGAATTTATATCTGAAATTAATGGTTTTTGAAATAAATTTAGTAAGTAAAGGATTTTATTTTTAAAGGAGTAAATTTGGAAATCGGTTTGGAAATCGATTTAGTGTTTGAAACTGTGTTTTAAAAGGGAAGTGACTTTGGAATTTATAAACTGGGTTTATAAAGTAAAATAAGATATCAGTGGTTGGAAGTATAAATTCATGATGGGAATTTAAAAAAGGAATGTGTAATTATTTTTAAAAATAAATAGTGGTTTATTTTTAAAGGTATGGAAGAGAAGTGTATTTCCCTGAAAAGCCATGTACGTTTTCAAAGCAGACTTTTAAGTATAAGTTAAAAGTTTGATGTTTTTTAAAGAAATGTTTTAAAAAATTATTATTTAAGTTGTTAAAATTTTAAAGATAAATTAGTTATAGTGGTAATTATTTTAAAAGTTTATTTGGTATCATGTTTCTAAAAGATAATGATTAATATTTTATTTTTATAAAATAATTTTATTCTAAAAATAGCTTGGTTAAAGTTTTATTTAAAAACTTGTATAGAATTTCGTAACACTTTTTTAAATTTAGTTTGGCTTAAATTTTATTTTTTATAATTAGTTTTATTTTAAATATTTTTAAAGTATATATTTTTGAATAAAGTATTTAAGTAGTTGTAATTTAAATGTTTTAAAGATTATTTTAGAATAAGGTGATTTAATTTGTTTAAAAATCTAAAGTATTTGGACTTGGTAATTTTCAGTGGGAAATAAACAATTTTGGGAATTTATTACGCGAGTGAAAAGAGATTAGGAACTGATTTCAAAAGACTAAAGTGAAGAAGATATCCTACGAAGATATTTTAAGTGATAAATAATTTGGGAAATTATTTAAATCTGATGGTTGACTGTGAATATTATTTGATAGTTAAATAACCGATTATCAATATTGGCCAGTATACTAATTGTTTCAAAGAGGTTGGGATCGGGATTTATTTCTCGAAAACCACTTCGATCAGGTTTGAACGTTTTCGTGAGGAAGACAAGAGTTTGGAGTCGAAGATGGAGCAGCGAAGTGCAAGGGTTAATCGCTACTAATCCTGAGGTTGATTCCAAAGTGGATGTAGTAGGAGAAGTGCCTTCGGTTCCGTTCGAACCCGGAACGGACTTGTATGGAATGCTTTCAGAACATTGTCAGGGGGACGAGCATTCGTAGTGAAAGTGTGCTAAAAAGATAACGCATAGCCTCGAGCCTCATCAACCAGAAATGACTAAAACATGGGAGGTACACAAAAGGCTAAGTGGCTAGCAACCAATTAGGGTAAGATCACCCCTGTCTAGATGTCCCTTTATATTCGGCTGTGTGGCGGTTGCTTATCCCAACCGCGGGGTGAACTTATTCGGATTATCCAGTAAGGGGTAGCTCCAGTCTTGTGATGCAGGGGATCAGGGTGGATCCTCGGTGCGACGATCTAGACCACGTACTGTGACGGACGGCACCCCAGCTGTCATACCATTGATGGAAATCCATTTTCCCTACGTGCCCCTACGGTTTTTGTTTGTAGAACCCACTTTGTGGCTAGTAGATGGAATTTAATAATGTAACAATTTTGACTATTTGAATAAGTATTTGTATATATACACTATTTAATATCAAAGGATTTTATAAGAAATGTTTTAGCTATCATAAGGTAAAAACCCGACATGTTTATTTATGGCGTGGTCTTACGAGATACCTTTGATTTCAAAGGATTTTGAAAACTTTAATAATCCAATTGAATGTATTTTCTCACGCTGGTTTTCCAGACTGACTCCGGTGTTATTTAACTATAATGCTCGAGTCGGACCAAGCATTATAGATACAGGAAAGGATGCTGTGAAGCTCAAGAGACGAGCTAGATGGCGAGACGTAGCATACGTGTTTGATTATATAATCCCGCTATGTTGTAAGTGGTATAGTCAGTTGGTGAGGCCAAGTTAATATAACAGTCCAGTTGTGTGTTATATATGTTGTTGAACTCTGATCTTGTATTCTGATGATGTATGTATAAAACAGATATAATTTCTTTGTGTAAAGATTGGTTATCGTCTATTATATTTTATTCCGCTGCGTTGGTAAGATACTAATTTTGTTTTCTATTTCTTCTTGTACCTCCTTCTTCTAAAACCCTAATGGTTCAATTTTTCGTGTGTCGAAATTACAAAATCACTTATATTTCCACTTAGTATTTTATCCAATACTAAAATTATTTATGAATT
This sequence comes from Allium cepa, assembly GCA_030765085.1. NCBI lineage: Eukaryota > Viridiplantae > Streptophyta > Magnoliopsida > Asparagales > Amaryllidaceae > Allium > Allium cepa. The sequence continues at coordinate 877,203,129 of CM060945.1, read as the reverse complement.
ATTTCATAACTTTTTCCTAAGTTTAAAAATATTTTATAAAGTCTTTTCTTTATAAAACATCAAATAATAATTATTCCACTTTATTTACTTGTATAATAATCTTCTACATCCTAAGAGTGCATACAAACGCAAATTTCGTTTTACTTTATCAAAGATCTAGATGGGGATCAAATCAAATTATGGTTCCTTAAAACCGAGTCAACCAATTAACCTATTTAACTTAGAGTTTTAATATGAATGATGTTTATGGTTGACCCAAAAACTACAAATAGGTTACACTACTTAGATATTTTAAACAATTATATGGTTGTAATAAAACAATGTTTATCAAAACCTTCCTATCCAACTTAACCAATTTAAACCCGTGTTAAATTATCCTTATTTATCTAAGGGTAAAATCTTATTTATCAAACCAATCCCTTACAAGCAATACTTTTATTTTGAAACCAATTCCCTTTAAGGAACTTTAAAAGTTAAATACCCGGTATTTCATTTCAAAAACTTATCATTGAAATCATACTACATATATTTTTATATACAATAACTTAAAATGATCTATGTATTGAAACTCGCTTTGGGTTCATTTGGATTTGAACTCATTTCGATCGTAATTGATAAAGAGAATAATTTACTAAGTACCCCACAACATTCTCCTAAGTAAACATCTGATCATCACTTAGAAGATTATTCAAATTACGATAAAATTAATCGAGTTATTTTCGGTTTATCCAAGTGAAAATGCGTTTCATTTTAAATTTCAGTTCCCAAAATGTTTTTATTTTTCAATTACTTCAAAAACTCCAAGATTTAGATTGAAAAATTCTTTTTAAGCATATTTTATAAACTAAATTTATATAAAATTCCCTTTATATAAAAATCATTTCATATTATAATAATTCTTCTTTATTATAATAGAATTTTCTCAAATATTTATTCTCTAAAGGTTTTATCCTACCAATTAGGTTATATTAAACAACTTTTATTAAAATTTAATCCTTAACTCACCATTATTAGAAGGTGAATTTTAATTTAACATTTTCTCGAAATACCTTATAGTCAAATAGTGAAAATTAATTCACAAAGGGGTTCATTTATAAGTTCAAATAATAAATGCTTAAAAATAAGCTAAACACAAATAATCAACATTCAAAAAATGGTAATCAACCCTCCTAATTTAATCATGCACGACTGATCAAACAATAGCAATAATAAATAAATATTATCACATTCAAACAAACACACTCTATAACCATATAAATTTTTGATAATTATTCCTTTTTATATATAAAATATAATCCTAGTCAAAATTTTCATTTGCTAAATTTTCAATATCCAATATTATATCCATTGGCCTTGTTCGAGTGTTTAGAAACCCCTATCGAAACCGTGGCATTCCATGTCTCGACCAAAACTTATAAACAACTTGATTGACCAATTAACACAATACGTTTTTATAATCCATAACAAATACACTCTCATATAATACCCTCAAACTCATTATAGGATATTACTAACCCTATTTCTAACGAGCCTTACCCTACCAAAGTCAAGGTTCTCACTTAACCTTTAGCTTCGACACAAAACTGTAACGACCCTCCCTTTCGCCATCGAAAGTCGATACCGTATAAGATTACTGTGTTCAAATGTTGAACATCTAATCGTCGATAGAGAATTTTTTTAGGTTAAAATAAAAAGAAAAGAACAAAGAACAAAGAACAAGAAAACAGAATCTCATAGCGGAATCAACAATATATAATACAATAAGGCTAGTAAATACTGTCAGTCTAAAAATACAGAGTATATCATAGTTAAAAACAAACCTTATTAGCTGGACAGTTATAAAATCCTGACCTTATAATTGCTGATACAGATACTATGTAATATAATGGAAAATAAAATGCTATGATAGGTGAACCTCCAACTCCTCTATAAGATCTCTTATCACTAAAGCCAAGTTGGGAAATACTCGGTTTGATCCAAGCAACACCCGAATCTGTCTGGAAATACGAGCGTGAGGACACTCAAGTAATATGGTGAATATATACAATTCTGTGAGACCATGCTACTAAAGCGGAACGGGTTTATACCTCATAAGAACAACATCCATGCAGACAACGGTTGTAATAAACAGCCATAAAACAAATCCAAATAAGAATAAGCATAAATAGTATTAAAACCGAACTTGAAAGAATGAATAAAATCCAATCAAAATACAAACTAGATAGAATGGATAAAACAAGATAATAGTCAAAACTTGATAGAATAGGCAAAACCATTAATTAAGCACTACAAAGAGTGGTTGACTCTTCCCATTGCAATTAAAGAAAAACAGATTTAAAGGTTCGAATCAAATAAGAAAAGAAAATTTTCCAATAAATAACTTGGAAGGTGTATCCCCTTGAAGTATACCTCTAGTAATATACTTCAAAGAATTTCATTTACTCTGTGACACTTCTCGGTAACCTCCATGCCGAACCCCACCAGTCTTACCAAGTATCTGAATATTTTACATCTAAACCATAACCATTTTTAAGGTGACGGTACACCAAAATCTTGATGAGATGTGAAAATACCTTAAATGGAGAAACTACACATAGCTTGGCCTACACTTGTACTTTGGATTAGTCATTTTTAGGCAAAGGATACCAAAGCTCAAAGAGTAGCAAATCGTTTTTGTCACAACCCACCCACTTTTTCGTGCAGCTAGAAAGGACACTTTACCAAGCTTGTCTGGTCCAAATTGAACAGAAACGTGGACAATAAGAAAAAGAAAGTAGAAAAAAGATAGAAAGAAAATAGAACAACACAGAATCTCACTGCGGAAATGAATAATCTATAATATAGAACACGTCTTTACATAAACAAAAACCATAATTTAGTATATACAGATATCAATTAGAGCATACAACCTATTCAGCATGGACAGTTATAACAACTTGTCCTTACAATTGCTGATATACACAACTAAATGCAACGAAATATAATCATCTACGTGAATATGACTTTGGCCCTCCAACTCCTCTCCTGAAGCTTAAATCTTCCAGCTGATCCTAGAAATATGCTCGGTCTGACCTGAGTATATAAGAAAAACCACGCCTGGGTCAATTTGGTAAAACCAGCATGAGAATTTAATCACAAGGAATTTTATTCGTTATACCTTCCTAAAATCCATCAAAGGTATCCCGTAAGACCATGCCGCACTAAACACGACGGGTTTTTCCCTTATGGTAACCGAAAACACTTTTTATAGAAAATCCAATGATATTATCATAATGTCTATGTAAAAATACTTATTCAAACGGCTGACATGCTTACATCTCACATTTCAGCATATTTGGGCATAGTCAAAATCGTATGGTGCTTATTAGAGAATAGATTCCATAGGAATGACCAAGCACTGGGGTACCACCTGTCATAGTACATGTCTAGAACAGCGTACCGAGGACCACGTCTGGATCCCCTGCAACACAAGGTCGGACTATCCCTGACCTGGATAGACCGAATATGCTATCACCCTGGGTGTTCCCACCCTTTTTCGAGCTCCTTCCATAAAATGTAGTAATAATATCTGAGGGCATCTAGAAGGGTGATAAACATACCCTAATTGGGTGCTACCCACTTAGCCTTGCCGCATCTTCCCTGCTTTTCAATCATTCTCGGTTGATAAGGCTAGAGGCTACGATTACCTGTAAAAGTAATTTTCACTTAGAATGCTTATTGTCCTCCAATGACAATGTACTAATAGCATTCATCCATACAAGTATGTTCCAGGTCCGAACAGAACCAAAAGCACTATTCCCACTACATCTATTTTGGAATCACCCTAAGGATTAGTAGCGATTAGCCCTTGCACTTCACTGCTCCATCTTTGATTCCATGCTCTTGTTTCCCTTTCGAAAACATACTCGTTGGATCGAAGTGGTTTTCAGATAACTTATCCGATCCCGGTCTCTTCGAAACAACGTTCACTATTTTCCGGTAAACTCAACCCCGGTTCTTTAGGAAATAAATAGACGAAAATAAGATCGGAGATCATCTTCTAACCGTTAGTGGATGGATTTTCTTATTATCATCCTAGAACAATGTACGAGTTTATACGTACAGTATAACACCTCAAACGATAACTATACAACGTGATTCCCTTGTTTCTTTTAGATATTCCCAAAGTTATGCTTTTAGGTCCAGATTTTGATAGTCGGTTATTTAATTATCAAATACACAATCATCCAAACAAGGTTTCATTTCCCATTGAAAACACTAAGCCTTATTAATTTAGATTTTAATAAATTCAAATTACCTAGTCAAAATAACATATGCTTATCTCACCGGATAAGTATATTTACGAAACCATTGATTTTCAAAATATTTGAAACCCTTTTTAAAATAAATCTGGGAAGCACCACTGTGGTATCCACCATTAATTCATAGCTTAATTGTTGCATCTCTATCCAAGAGAAATCCAAAACTTAACTACAAGCACTCACTACCTCTGAATACGCCATGAAAGTATATCATTTACTTTCCGAAAATTTTGTTTAATAATTTTCCAAAATAATACTTATAAAGTTTCAATATAGATTTTCCAAGTTCTAATTAAGTAAAATGCTCTTTTATAAAGGTATACTATGTAATATATTATTTTTTACACATCATTAGTTTTTAATAACCTATTCTTTAAATAAATATACTTTAATACTAATTAATACTAAAGTAAAAATTACTCTAAAACAATCACTATAAAATAATCTTAATTAATAATTAATATGCTTTAACAATTTAAATAATTAAATAGCTTTGGAACAATAATTAATACCTTTTATATCATTTTTCAAAAATAATAAATTAATTATTTTAAATCACTATTAAAATATTTACTAATTAACTTTAACATATCATAAATAAAAATTTATCATTTTTAGACAAATTTTGGTTCAAAAGTCAACCCTAAATTGGAGAAGAAGGCTTAATAATCCCAATGGCATTTAAACAAGCTACCATTCAATTTCAAAACAGCCCAGAATAACAAATACAGATATTTATTTCAACCAGTTCAACAATATATTACCAATATAACTTATCCGGAAAATAAATAGGTGTCCGTACAAATATAATAGCAGAACATGTTTTATTTCTGGTAATCCATGCCCGGAAACATATATATTCGGTAACAATGGCAGAACGATGATTTACCCTGCCATCAGGGGTCTAATTAAAACAATTAGCGGGACGGTGTTTTGTTTTGCTTAAACAGATGTCAAAAACATCGTAATTAACATAAATTAACTCATCGTTATCTTTAATTGGGGAAAATAATTTCAACAGATAGGTCATATAAATTTAAATGTCGATATTTGTTTAAAATTGAATGGTTAATTTTTTTCCTTTTAAATATTCCGTAAAATTTCACTCTTTCAAACTTGACAACAGACTTTACGACAACGTAGTGTTGTTCGCAAAAGATTTCACGTTAATCGGAATTCGTATGTAATTGTTAACACATTTTAAAATTTCCAAATTATATATATATATATATATATATATTAAATTCAAACTTTCCCCATCCCTTTTCTTCTCATTTTTATGAAGTTGGGCCTAGGCCCAAATCATCAAGAAAAGATGACCCACCCACATCCTATTCTCCTCCTCTTCCCTTTCTCTCTGTTCGACCTACCAATATCCAACTTACCATCAAAACCAAACCGATACAACCACTTCGATCAATTTCCTCCTTGAACCAAGTGGAGTATGACCGTCGATCCAGATCAACCAAAACAATCATACACACCCAACAGCTTTAAAAGTCCCCCTTACAGTTCGAACATGAACACTCCGTGTATACGTGCATATGCACGATTGCCTCGAACGTCCATCGACCTTTCCACGACCATCATCCTATATATCTTCCAAGCCCGATCATCTTTACCCCTTAGCTTTACCTCTGACCTTCCCTATCGAATTCGAGTATAACATCGAACCCAACAAAAACCTATTCCTATTGATCTTCTATCTGCTACCACCCTATACCGCTACACCACCTGCCGCCACCACCATTCGAACACCCCTCCACGTTGCTTCCTCCATGCCAAAATCCACGAGCTCATGTCCCCACCTCGCCCCCGGTTCGATCACGTGCGACCACGTCCGAGAACCCTCCTTAATCCCTAAAATTACCACTTCAACTCAAATCAAAGCCAAATTCAAGAAATTGCCACGGTGGATCCCTCATCCACGGTGCGACGCCCTCTACGGCCAAACCCTGCCTTCCCTCGATGACTCAACCGTCGAAATTAAATTTTTGAACACGATTTGATCAACCCAATATTTCTCGTGACCTAGACCACTAAAAGTCGTTAAAACTTCACCAAAAATCCTATCTTCACCTAACAATCCCGATTATATACGTGAATCACTGTTTTAAAAATGTTGAAACTTGGCTAAAACCCGGTTACTTAACATAAATACGAAACTTCTCACAACATATAGCATGATGGAACTTCAAACCATATTTAGTATAATCTCAACTCAAAAACAAACAATTCACTAATTTACACCTCTAGCAAATTCAGACTAGGTTAGGAGATTGGAATTTTTAAGGGTTGAACATGAATGTAGTTTCACTATTAAAAAGAAAAGAACAATGTTAAATACTTCCAGGTCTTTAAATTTCTAAATTTCTCACCTTAAACATTTCTTGAAATTTCGTACTTGACCTTAAGTCTTCAACCTGAAACTCAAATCCTTGTTTTGTACTTGAATTTGAAAGAGAATGCCTAGAAATATTGTTTTGCTCTTTGAATTTTTGAAGAACAGGCTGACATGTTTTTTTTATAGGCTTTTCCTTGCAGGTTAAAACATTTGAACTATCACAAATATATGCCTACACACACACACACATGTTTGGTCAAGATGAATGATGTATATGAACGATATTTTTTTAGGCTTATGATTTCAGTTCTGCTGTACAAAGGTTTGTACCATGTTTTGCTGGATTGATGAGAGTTTTTGGTGGCTGAAATGTTTTTGGAGTTTTAAACCATTGTTTTGGTCTTTGCCTCTTTTGGTCAGGCAAGATTATGTAAATATTTATATATGTTCACATTTGTTGTATATTTATACCTTTCTAGGAAATGCTTATATAGTTGATTGGTGAATTTTGTTTTAACTTGATTTACCTTTTTGTTTATTTACTTTTTACTTTGCTGAATTTCCCTTTTTTTAACAGCACTTCATACATGTGTTTTGAAATACAAGAATAAGTGGTTTGAAACAACTTCAAGTCTTCATATTTGTGTATATATACTTCTATATAACTCATGGCAAAATGGGATTTTTTGCTATTTTTATTTTAAAATGTATGAAATAACATTTTGGTAAATAATTCCCTTTTATTGTAATAAAAGTGGTTTTATAACTTTCTCATACCCATCGCATTTTCGTATGTGTATATTTTGCCTATCATTAAATATATTGTTTTCAAAGTACTATTTTTTATTTAATTTATAGCACAAAGTATTTATTTGTTTATAAATATTATAGTTTTTCCTTTTTCAACTTATATATATATACAGATTCTTCTTTTATTTCCGATATATATAAATGTATAAAATTCTTAATAACTATATTTATTAATCCACAAATATGCATATTACATATATTGTTTTTAACCCACTAGCTTATTTAGTTTTATAAATATTACACTCTTCTTAACTCATATGTAAATATTCATATATATAAGAAAATCCAATTTTAAACTCTTTCAATTTATAATACACAATATTATTCATAAACCAAAATCATTTCTATTTATAATATAATCCTCTTATGCATTTACATTTATTTGCTACGAATCTGCTTTCAAATTATATATATATATATATGTATAAATTCTATTGTTATATATGTAAATATATATATATATATGTATAAATTCTATTGTTATATATGTAAATATATATATATATGTAAAAGAAATTTCTAAAATTAATTTCCTATTTTATATATAAAAATATAGAAATTCATAATATTATCTTGGTTTGAAAACTATGTATTATCATCAACTATTATTTAATGTGGATTTTTTTATTGATTTAAAATAACGTATTATTGAATATTAAAAATTAATATTCAAACTCGAGAAGTCAAAAATCTTAGGTCGTTACAGCTTTTAAGGTGATGATACATCATAAAGAAAGATGGATCCGATAATTAATAAATCAACTATGGGGGATAATTAAATTGATTGTATAAGGAAATTAAATTTTATATATTTACCACTACTCGTTGATTCCAAACAAGTGCTATCCCTAGAGTGAAAATGAAGCTAGGAAAGTTGAGGTAGTGTTACCTCTAGGCTCACCTTGGTGACATTTTAACCTTCAGATAGGAATAAGTCCAAGCCTCAACTTTTAGCATTAAAAGTATGACTAAATCCTTTCCATATAAATGATATCGATTACTGAACCACTTTTCCATAACCTACATCAAACTTTACTTTTAAAAACTGATCTTGTGCTTGATTTCTATGTTACAGTATTGGTAAAAACACATTGGAAATACTCTTTAAAAATGTTATTTATAAGACAAATGTTATAATACTAAGTGTATTAAAACAGGGGTCAAAAGCAACTATCGTTAAAACATTATTTACTATAAACCCAAAAAATTTACACTTAGCTTTAAATAATTTCTTGTAAAAGATTTTCTCATCTATAAACCATTATTTATAAATTTAAAGCAATACTAATTATCTCGAAAGATAATTATTCATATATATATCTTTTAAATGAACAAAGTCATTATCATCAATAAAATAGTTAATTATTTCTAAAACATTTATACCATCACTAAATTAACTTTAAAATCTTTATTAAATCAGTTCAATAACTTTAAAACGCTAAATCAGTTAATTAACTTTAAAACACTTTTATTATATTAGTTAATTTACTTAAATCACTTTTATTAAATCAATTAATTAACTTTAAATATCATTAATTAAAAAGATTTATTAAATTCAATTAATCATTAATTAAGATGAATAATTAATCTCAAACATCATTAATTAAAATGAGTAAATAATTAAATGCCATTAATTAAAACAATTAATTGAGATCAAATAATCATAAATTAATTGGAATAATTAAATTCAAACCTCATTAGTTAACATGATTAATTAAAACACCATTTGTTAAAATGATTTATTAATTATAAACCATCATTAATCAAAATTATTAACTAAATTTAAGAAATCATTAGTTAAAACAGTTAATTAAATTTACATAATCATTAAATAAAATGATTAATTAAAGTTCAATATCATTAATTAAAATGATATATTTTACACTCAAATCTCGTTAATAAAAAAGATTAATTAATTCCAAACATCATTATTAAAATTATTAATTAAATTCAAATATCATTATTTAAAATGGTTAATTACTTTTAAACATCATTAGCAAAATGTTTAATTAAATCAAAAGATAAACCAATTTTAAACCTCATTAATTAAATTTGTTATTTAATTTCAAAATCATGAGTTAAAATGATTAATTAATTTAAATCATCATTAATCAAAATAATTAATGAATTTTAAAATTCTATTTAGTGAAAATACAAGCTCAGGTTCAAAGCACACATGACAGGTTTTTGGAGATGAAAATCAATAAATGACAGTATAGCGAAAATCACTATAACGACACTTAAATAATTTAAATGGAATATGAAGATTTATTTCAATTAAATATTAATATAATAGCATAAGTATGTAAATAAGTAATTATCGGCAAGAAACCTCTGGGTCTCTCTACAAATTCTCCCTGCAAAACAAAGGTTAAGGACATTACATACAAACGTATGGGTTCATAACAGTCATGTTAATATGTCATCCATTTTTCAAATGAAAATTCAACCAAACAATTAGTTAAATAATTTAACTAACATCCAAGCAATCAACAATAGTTTATAGCTTCGCAAACATGATATAGTAAATTTGAATGTGAGCTAAACTCACTTTGATTCCAGTTTTCGTTGAAGCGTTCCGCTTTGAACTAAAATATAATGGGAGTTTGCTTTTAACCTAAATTTTCACTTCCACCAAATCTGACCAAACTAACTCCATTGCAAATATCTCAATGATACAAGTCCAACGTAATGAACTGCGTTCGAATCTGACCATGTATGCAAAAGTTATTGCATTTATAAGAAATTGATTAATTAAATTAACTAATAAATATAATTAACTTAATTAATTAATTATTAACCTTAATCACTTCTCCCAATACAAAAATGGTGCACAGCATATCACAAAAATCACCATAGCCACAAACTTAAAATAGTGATATCTCATTCGTTTCTCAACGAAACGATCTCCCATTTCTGCCAATGCTTCCTTCTTTGCAAGCACAACCTCCCCGAATCCACAAAAACCCATCTGCATCCCCCAAGAAAATCCAATCTGCTCCATGCCCAAGTAGCCCTCCAAATGTCGGAATTCACCAAACTCTGTTTTGACTCACCAAACTCTAGCAAAACGACGCTCTTCACACTAGAAATCCATCATCCGATTAGCCTTCTAGTACCTAAGTCGCCAATCCCCTCAAGCCCTAGTTTTTGCTATGGCTAGGCCGAGCACCCAAATGAACGATCATACAAAAGGGGTATGGGATAACAGCTCTCGACACTAGAAGCTCAATGGATCAAGTATCATGATTTTTAGTGGAGTGTAGGATTTAAGTTTTCTTTTTGAAAGTCGAAAACTTTCTTTTTTCATGTTACAAGAAACATTTTACAAAGAAGAGAGGGGTATGGGAGAACGTAGGCGGTAGGGGTATGAAGTGGCAGGATATGGTGAGGTATGGAAGGGTACATATTATTTTATTCGATAATATTTGGCACCGAACACACTCAAAATTTGAAACTCTAATCGAAGGGTACCGACAGGCGTTCTATACTAAATACCTCCATTACAAACTCGATAGAACTATTTTCGAGACCTAATTCCAAAGTATACGGAAGTTAGCTTTCTAAATCAAACTATATTTAAAATTAATGCTATGCATTTAAGCTCGCATGACCACCCAGTTCGTCTGATCGTTAAGAAACTCGATGACATACAACAATTTATTATTCCGAATCTAATAGCACTGTTTTTACCAAACTCTGACATAGTGCCCCACGATGCGATCATAGATTTAAATATCGTTTTATAGTTTTGATCAAATTACCGATATTTATCCGACCTATTTATTTTTGTAAATAAATCTACAAAATGAATTCAACAATATTAAATATTAATTAAAAGGTGTTAAATAATATAATTAAATCCATTTAATTAATATTTAATTTATAATTCAAATATTTAAATGATTAATCATTTTTAAATGAAAATTATTAAACCCAAAAATCCTATAATTTAAATATTTAAAATTAATTAAACATTTAAAATACAATTACCAAAATTTTAGGTTGTTACATTGCGGATGCATGAATTTTGATTATCACGTTTGGTTAAGATACTAGCAAGGGGAAAACTCATTCCACTCAACGGTGTGGTCTCACTGAATATCTATTTTTGTCTAAGATGATAAGTTACTATTCACACCAGACTTTTTGTTGACCCAAGTTTTTTCCTCTTAAACTTTCGAGTGCTTATTTGAATAGGTCGGGTGTAACGATCGGAATTTTATCACTTTTATTTTGGAATATTTAATTTATTTCAAATATTCGATTAATGGTTTAATAATCAAATAACTCTCCTTTAATTTATAACTAATGGTAGAAAATTCATTTTTGAATTTTGTTTACATGTGTAGATAGTTCGATGTAAAAATGAAAATGTGATAAAAACTCACTTTCATATTTTCAGCTTTTTATCGAGCGGCAAGTTGTTGAACCTTTGATTTTACTTTAAAAGAAACATTTAAAATGTTTAAAGTAAAAATTTTATTTTGAGAAAGTATAAATAATTAAATAATAATAATACAAGAATAAAAATATATTTGAATTTAAAAGTGAAAAGATAAATTTGAAATCTTATGTGTAAAAGTTAACAAAGATACATGTAAACACTCCAATATCCAACATATTTCCTTATGGTTTACATTTTGGATGCTTGGATAGAAGGAAGGTTTAGAAATTTAATGTAGGGGCATTTTGGCATATTTTGCTTCTTTATTTTATTTTATTTTATTTTATTTTATTTTATTATTTACTTCATCTTATACACACACACTTCGCATTTTTCATTTCATTCCATCTTCATCCTTCTTTATCTCATCTTCTTTACTTCTTTTTCTTTCTTTTAATTTTTGGAAAAAGAATCTCATCTTTTCCAATTTAGAAAAAATATCCTATTTCACTCAAGCATTTGATTTCATACCATCCTTCTTCCTTTTATTTTTCTTCTTGTTCTTTCTGTTTTGACTGTTCCTGTATATGAATCAAGCTCCACCTCTCTTAAAAAATCCATATTTCCCAATCTATAGATATTTGGACCAATCTTCCTTCATGGAAGTTGTTTACTTTTATCTCTAGTATTTTAGAAAAATAATAGCTCGATGTTTTATCGAGTATGTTGGCGGAAAATGCCTGAAAGTAGTGGAGGTCGAGATATTGAAAGTTTTTCGACCGAGCACAGAATGGCGAATGGAAGGTAGGATGGGTTTGTATGGTCAAGTTGTGATTTCTAGTAAAGGGAGTTGTCATGGTGGAGTATTTGAAAATTTTCCAATCAAAAATCAATTTTCGGCATTGCGATGGTTGAGGGAGTGAACGGAGGTGATTGGGAGGAGCATTGGGTGATGGTAAAGCTTTGGTAGTGTTCGTAGGTGGTTCGATCATGGTAACAGCCACGAGGTAATCTAGGGTTTTGAGCATTGTGCTTTAGGGTTCGAATTTTTGAGTTATGGAGAGGGACGGAGGTGTTGGTGCCTCATGGCTGGGATCAAGGGGTGTAGGTCAATAGCGATAACATTGATGGTGATGGTAGTGGCTGCGATTAGCTGTGGAGGCGGGGAGAGCTCGACTTGTATATGGGTGTTCAACCCATACGTGTTTTGTTTTAGGAAGGCATGGATGGAGTTTGATTGAGGCGAATATGGGTGGCGGCTAAGGTGTTAGTGTAGTGAGCTTGGATAGGTAGGTTTATGGGTGGTCTATGATAGTTTGTTGGTCATGAGGATTGTATGTGTATGTGCATGGAGTGCACGTTGGTTTTGAAAGCCTGGAGATTGATTTGGGCAGCAACTATTTTGGGATGGAGAAGAAGGCATAACATGTTTTGGTGAGGGATTGGGCTGGTTTTTTTTAGTGCTTGGGTGAGATTATATAATTTATTTATTTAAATTATTATTAACCGAATTGTGCTAATATCTAATTGGCATAGGTCGGCTTTGTTTTGGAGCATGGGTGGCCAAGTAGCTTTGTTTTGGAGCATAGGTAAGGATTATAGTTAATTAATTTTACTTCAGTGGTGATATCTATTTGGCTAAATAAAATACCATTCTGTTACAATTGAATGGAATAGATTACCGATGACATCTATGGGAGAAATAAAACTCGCACTACTATTATACTTATTGGACATTTATTCGTATATCAGTGTAACGACCCAGGATTTTTAGTAATTAAAAATTGAATATTTAATTAATTTAAATATTAATAAGTGAAATTTATAAGTCGAATAAATTTTATTTTGAATAATTGGATTTAATTGGATAATTAAATCAATAATTTAATATGTTAAATTATGGAAATAATTGAAAATTGAGTTAAATATGATTGAAAATGATTTGTAAAATTTTATTTTATCATGTTGGAGTTAGAATGATATTTTAGAACTTTTAAAATCGAATTAAAAGTTAATTTGTGAAAATTGAATATTTTAATATTTAATCGACTAGTGAAATTAGCCATTTTTCAAACAGTCTCAGATTTCGACGAGACCAGTTCCATTGGATCCGTAATAGTTTGTTATTACCGGATGTCAATTTTCGTAGCAATCGGAGTTATCGTTTTGTCGTGGCAGCTCAAAAAGCATCGAAATTGTTTTATTATTAATTTGGCGAGTTAAAATAGCCATTTTTCAAACAGTCTCGGATTTCGACGAAACCAGTTTCATCGGATCCGTAATGTGATATATTGTAAGGTTTCAAATTTCATGTCAATTGGATTTACCGTTTGTTCGGTACAAATTAAAACGCCTAGAAAATCGTTTAAATCGGTTTAATTTAAATTGAACGTTTATTGCCATAACTCGCACAGATGTCTGAATTAGCTTCCAAAACCTATTCCATTGTGTCCGGAATGCAGGGTAAACCCTAGAAACGCTGATTACGGCGCGTGAATCGGAGTTCGGAAAAACCGGAATGAATAGTGTCGTTCGTTTCCCTATAAATAGCCCTCTCTCTCTCACAAATAAAAAAAATAAAATTAAACCCTAATTCTAAACTGCAGTCGCCACCCCTTCATCAATGGCCGAAAAACTCCAACCTTCTTCTCCAATTTTCTCCAAATCTATACATCTATTCGAAAAATTATCAACTGCAACTTTGTAGAGCACAACACGTTCTATAAATCCAACGGTCAAGATCAAGTTTCAAGCTACGGATTAATGGCAATTGGAGCTCGAATGGCCGAAGTTGCACACGTTTTTTCTTGATGATGGTAGGGCCGAGCTTCATGAGGTGGTAGCCGAGTATGGGTCTTGGTCGTGGCTTCGAGGTGGGAGTGTTTGATCGTGTTCATGTTGCACGTAAAAATTGAAAAATCTAACCCTAGTTTGATCTTCATGGGTTCGGCCGTGCGTATTTTTACTGGGAAGAGGTCGCGTGGAAGATGAAGGAGATCGAGGGCCGTGATTTCTAGGTAGAGGATGGACGGCTTAGATTAGAAGCAAGGTTTAAAATAAAGAATATGTTGAAATTTGTAAATATAAAATCGTGTAAACTTCATAAATGCATATCTTTTTCATATGAGGTCGAAAACGCGCGAAACAAGAAACGTTGGAATCGTATGGACGAGCACTACGCTATGGAATTGGATTGGAGTCGTTTGGAGTTAGTGAGAATTTTGGGTAAAATTAAACGTCCGTTTAATTTTATTCGAAATAAATCGCTAAAACGAAATTGAAATCAATGTGAGAACTTCTCACTCAATCGAATCGGTTTCGATTTTAATTTTAAATAGTTAGATTTAAAATATTTGAATGCATGTTTGAATGATGATTGTTATCTATTGATTGTTAAAATAGACATTATGCGCCTTTAGTAAGCGGATGTTATTTATTAAAAACATATACCGCGAATATTTCATAAACAGTGAAATTGGTATTATATATAATAGCAATATATATATAATGGCATATGTATATATTGCAGTTATTGATTTCCCGCATTGTATAGCGGATGAGACCCTATTGCGCCGTCTATTAAGCGGATAATATTTTAAATCCCATATACCGCGATAATTCCGTACTGGAGCGGAATTGGTATTGTGCTAATGTTTGTGGATGCAGGAAAACAGGTTGGAGGGATCCAACTGGATTCCTCAATAGTTTTTATTTTGATTTCAGATATTTTGATATTTGATGGATTATCATATCGATATATGATGTCGTTGTTTGTCATGATTGACTATTTGGTATGTAGCATCATTGGACCAAATTTTGGAACTTTAAAATGATTTTTAAAGTGATTTTTGAAAATATACTATATGTTTGGAAATTGATTCATTTTAAATAAATAAACGATATAATTTTTAATGTTATAAAAATTATATTTTTGAGAAATATAGTTAAAAACTGATTTTTGAAAATATGAGGCTAATGATTTTGTAAAATAGTTCAATCGGGATTTTTGAAATTATTGTGAAAAGTTTAAATATAGGATTTATGAAAATTAATTATTTTATAAATCAAAATGATGAAATTATAAAGGAGATTAAAGATGTTTTAAAAGAATAATATAAATTGATTTATATAAAAAGATTTATTTGATAATTTATAAATGAAAATATTTGAGTTATAAAACGAGTTTTTATAAGTGTTTGAATGAAGTGAAAATGGATTGCATAAGTGAATGGAATTTATAAAATTATAAATGGTGAAGTTATAAGTGAAATTTATAAATAATAAGATTTATAAATTTCGTGAAGTTATTAAAGAATATATTTGGGTAAATAAACGAATCTTATAAGTTATAAGATTTATAATTATGAAGTTTAAAGGACGATTTAGTAAACAAATAATTATAAGTATTTAACTTAAAATATAGACCTTTGGTTTATAATTGAGTTATGAATTGAATAGGAATAAAGGAATTTATAAACGTTGTTTTATAAATTCGCAAACGACTTATTTTGATAAGTAAATTGTTGAAACCTATTAATGGAGTTATATTCACGTTTTTGACTGTGAATAATCCTTTGAAATAAAATGAATAAAAGGATGAAATTTGTTAACGTAATATATTCACGTTTTTGACTAGTGAATAATATGTTAAAGAAAATGTTTTGAATGTGATGTTTTAAATAGAATTAAAACGATCTAACGATGTTTTAAAATGTGTTGAGATTCGAAACCATAGATTTCAACATTCATTGTTGAAATAGACGTTTTCGAGAAATAGAAGGAAATGGTGGACTATAACACTGTTGTTATAGTAAATGATTTCCGAAAGGAAATGTTTTGTATAGTATTGGGATTTATATATCTATTTTAATTTCGAATCCCTATACTAGTGATTTTGGGTTGTCGTAACGATGTTTTAAGCAACATTCGTTTTGGCCCAAATAAATATGGTTAAGAGAATGATTTCCTTAAAGAATGAAATATATGCTTAATTTCGATTCAAGTATATTGAATATTTTCCAAGAGTTGAAAATAAATGGATTTGTGAATAACTTATTAAGTAAGTATGGAAATGTTTTCCAATATAAAGTGAATATTTTGAGAATTTATCTTTTTGAAGATAAATTGAAATGAATAATTAAAGTCGTATATTCATAGATATTTTGGAATATAAATTCACTATGGAATTTATAAAAGAAAGTGGAATTCGTTTAAAAATAAATATTGATTTATTTTTGAGATATTGAAATTATATATCTTGTAAAGATATTTTTAGGAAATAAATAATTTGGAAAATTATTTGGAATCTGGTGATGTTGTGCATATCCATTGATAGTTCAATAACCGACTATCAATATTTACCTTTGAAAGGTATTTGTTGTGATTTGCTTGGATTTGAATGCTATACTTATTTTAAAATTATTGCGCTCGTTATTCGGATTACCTATTTCGGATAGTGATACGACGTAATGGATAGCATTGATGACCGGTGTTGAAGACCGGATATTTTTGAAAGCGAAAGGACAACTCGTCGATTGTCTTTGCACCGAGTAGCTACGGTATAGACTCCCTATGTGATGGGAAGTCCGGACGTGATTAGAGATTATCCGGATTGCAAGGACTTCTTTGTAAGTGCCTTCGGTTCTGTTCGAGCCCGGAACAGACTTGTATGGATTGTATGTCTGACGTTATAGATTGAGATATAAAGCAGATTTCTTTCAAATATATTTCTGTTGGTGGCGGAGAATTTATTCTTTTAGCTTAACACCCTTCTCTGAGACGTACGAGCTCAGAGGTTATGTAGTTGAAGGTTATCAGCGATATATTCCCAATTTGGTAATGTGACATGCTGAGTGTTGCTGTGATATGATCATTGTGTTGATTATTTGAGATAGGATCATTTATTTGATCATCTATCTTGGTGATCATTTCTATGATCATTTGTTGACCCAAAGCATGGCTTTTGTATAAAGTATGTTTTTGTGGACGTGACTTCGTCGAGCCTCACACCCCGGAATGGTCAAAACAGGAAAGATGCGGCAAGGTTATGAGGGGTAGCTCCCTTTAGGGTATGTGCGTTTCCTTCTGGAAAAGGGTGGTATCATCGTATGGAGCCCAGATACTTACTCATGTTGAAAACACTTTATGATTGTGTGATGTTGATGACGAGCGCTCGGTT
The DNA here is from genome assembly GCA_030765085.1 of Allium cepa. NCBI lineage: Eukaryota > Viridiplantae > Streptophyta > Magnoliopsida > Asparagales > Amaryllidaceae > Allium > Allium cepa. The sequence goes on along the minus strand of CM060945.1, from coordinate 877,185,109 downwards.
AAAGGTCCCAAAGGACCGGGGGATGACATATTCGTGTAGTAGTTACCTAGTGATAAAGGTAACCCGGCCTTGTGTTAGCAGAGAGCTGGTTAAGTTCTCGGGACGTCCATCCAAAGGCGTTCTCATGTGGCAATGGGAAGTTCCTTGGCCTGATCATTCGTTGGAAATCCAAAGAAACAATACGAAACTTGTACGGTTTTAGTTGTATAACCTGCTATGGAATGTGGCGGTAACCTGCTATTGAACATAGTTAGCTATATTAGGCATACGATAATGGTCGTATGTTGGCTAAGATTTATATTCTACTTTCGAAATATTTTCCTACACTATGCACTAGTAATAATATCAAATGTTTCTTTTTAAATGCGTATCAAGGATCTTTGACTATCATAAGGAGAAATCTCCTCCGATTCTGCGTTTGCATTGTGTGTGTGTGTGCGGGAGGCCTTATGGTAGTCTCATTTTTAAAAGCATTGCGAATTGACTTTAAAAATATTCCTCTATTTTGATTTAAAAGATAAATAAACTGTTTTGAGTTCTCACACCAGTCACATGACTGACTCGGAGTTTATTGTTTTCCTTCCTAAACTCTGGGTGCCTACCAATTTCCACACGGGCAGTCAAGAGTTAAGGTTTATCAGGATATTCTGGATATTCTGGAGTTGCTGGAGGCAAGCTGGATGGCATGGCGTATTATTAGTATATAGTATTTCTTTTCCGCTGAATGTTGTTAGTTGATGTACACTCTGATGTAATGTAATGTGATGTAATGTAATAACTGATATAGTTTTTTTGTTTAAAGATTATTCATTTATGTATTATATGTTGTTCCGCTGCGATTGTGAGATTCTGTAGTTGTTCGGTTGTTTTCTGTTATTTTCCGTTCTATTTTCTATTTTCTTTTCTCTCTATTTTCTATCTTTTTCTTCTCTCTTCTACCTTTCTCTTTTTCTTAAAACATTGAGAATTCGTATTTCTGTTCATCTTGAATTAATCTATGGAGATTAGTGTATATTCAAGGAGTATGGATTTGCAGGTCCTCACAGGTGGTATCAGAGCATATGGTTAAGCGATAACCATGGCTCTGTTGGGTATTACTCATTAGAGATAGAGTCAGTAGTGCTCTAGAATGAGTTTGAGTGTAATAATAGCTATGAGAGCGTATTTGTTAGTGAATATAAAATTGATTTATATTGTGATGATTGGTTTATTGAGTGGCATATGAACTTTTGTCAGCGCGGTCTGCAAAACTATGCCGAAGGGGTTTCTAAACACTTGAATAGAACAATTCGACACAATATTGTTTTAAAATTGGGTAAATGAAATAATTTTACCTTGAGTATATTTTATATATGAAGGAATAATTTTTTAGAATTATTAAAGCGTATGTAAGTTGATAGTTTAGTTGTTTGAATAATCTAAATAAAAGAATAATTGTATAAGCAAATGAATTATAAGAATTGAATTATAATTAATGTGATTTACAATTGTGAAATAAACTTATATATATAAGAAGTGAAACTATATGGATATATTTATGAATATGAGTTGTAATAAAAATGAATTTAAAGTTAAATGGAAATTTACTTTAGAATTGGAAGCTGAATTTATTTATAAGTTGGAATTTAAGTTAAGTAAAAACAAATAATGTTTAAAAATGGAGTATAACTTAAGAGATGTTGAATGAAGTTGATATTGGTATCGAAGTAAATTAATAAAGTTAAGTGGTAGATATGAACTTGAGTTATGAAAATGAAATTCAACTTTAGAAATTAAATTGAATTAATGGATTGAATATTAATCAATTGAATGTAAATTAAGTTGATATGAAATAATGGATATAAGTGTTAATTCATTAAAATCTAATGTTATTAGAAGTTGAATAATTGAATGAAAATCAATTTATTAAACCAATTGAAAGTGATGGTGTTAAACCAAATTAAATGAATATAAGCAAAGGAATTTGGTTGTAATTAATATACATTGGTTGTTATATGAATGTTAGTTGATTGTTTATAATTCATTAAGTGTTAATGAAATTGAGTTAATGAAATTGGAAGCTAAAGTAACTGGAATTCAATTGGAAGTTAAATGAATCTTAAATAGAATTGAATTTGATTTGGAAGTGAACCAACTTGAATATGAATTAGTGAATGCAAACTAATTGAAAATGAATGGTAGTAAGAACATCCACTGTTAATGAATCAAATGTGATTTAAATTGAAAACCTATTTCATTGAATATTAATGAGAATATGAATGAATATTTATTGGTAATGGATGTTAGTTGGATGATAGTTGGTTGATGTTTGCATTTGTTGTTTTGTTGCATTTGCTATGTTGACATATATAGTTATTATGTTGCTATATGTTGTATATCGATACTATTGTCTATATACACGATTCTCATGTTGTTTGTTGAGTGTTTAGTAGGTGCGGATCGCGTTTGCTTCGCATTTGGAGCTCGCTTTCGCACTATATTAGCCGTATATGCTCGCTAATAAAATATAAGGTACATATCTCGGATTACATACCGTACTTTTATACTTTTTTCCCTGCGGGATGCCTCATTACTTGATGAGATGTATATTTGTGATATATATACTGTCATTTTTTTTGGATCGAGCTGCGCAAAGGAGACTATGGCGAATTTTTCCGAAAATTTAAGGCGTTAGGAAAAATTTGAGAAAATTGGAAAATTTTGAAAACTTTAACTTTGATTTGGAATTGAAAGTTAAACAATAGTAGTTGTTTTTGAAAAGATAACTAAGTATGATTTGAAAACATAGTAAAGTTATTGTAAGAAGTTTAACTATGAATTTTGGAAAGTTAATGGATTCTGTAATTTTTCTTACTTGATAATTTCGAGGACGAAATTCTTTTAAGGGGGGAAGATTGTAACGACTCAGGATTTTTAGTAATTAAAAATTGAATATTTAATTAATTTTAAATATTAATAAGTGAAATTTATAAGTCGAATAAATTTTATTTTGAATAATTGGATTTAATTGGATAATTAAATCAATAATTTAATACGTTAAATTATGGAAATAATTGAAAATTGAGTTAAATATGATTGAAAATGATTTGTAAAATTTTATTTTATCATGTTGGAGTTAGAATGATATTTTAGAACTTTTAAAATCGAATTAAAAGTTAATTTGTGAAAATTGAATATTTTAATATTTAATCGACTAGTGAAATTAGCCATTTTTCGAACAGTTTCAGATTTCGACGAGACCAGTTCCATTGGATCCGTAATAGTTTGTTATTACCGGATTTCAATTTTCGTAGCAATCGGAGTTATAGTTTTATCGTGCCAGCTCGAAACGCATCGAAATTGTTTTATTATTAATTTGGCGAGTTAAAATAGCCATTTTTCAAACAGTCTCGCATTTCGACGAAACCAGTTTTATCGGATCTGTAATGTGATATTATTGTAAGGTTTCAAATTTCATGTCAATTGGATTTACCGTTTGTCCAGTACAAAATAAAACGCGTAGAAAATCGTTTAAATCGGTTTAATTTAAATTGAACGTTTATTGCCATAACTCGCATAGATGTCCGAATTAGCTTTCGAAACCTGTTCTATTGTGTCCGGAACGCGGGGTAAACCCTAGAAACGCTGGTTACGGCGCGTGAATCGGAGTTCGGAAAAACCGGAATGAATAGTGTCGTTCGTTTCCCTATAAATAGCCCTCTCTCTCTCACAAATAAAAAAAAAATTAAACCCTAATTCTAAACTGCAGCCGCCACCCCTTCATCAATGGCCGAAAAACTCCAACCTTCTTCTCCAATTTTCTCCAAATCTATACATCTATTCGAAAAATTATCAACTACAACTTTGTAGAGCACAACACGTTCTATAAATCCAACAGTCAAGATCAAGTTTCAAGCTACGGATTAATGGCAATTGGAGCTCGAATGGCCGAAGTTGCGCACATTTTTTCTTGATGAAGGTAGGGCCGAGCTTCATGAGGTGGTAGCCGAGTATGGGTCTTGGTCGTGGCTTCGAGGTGGGAGTGTTTGATCGTGTTCATATTGCACGTAAAAATCGAAAAATCTAACCCTAGTTTGATCTTCATGGGTTCGGCCATGCGTATTTTTACTGGGAAGAGGTCGCGTGGAAGATGAAGGAGATCGAGGGCCGTGATTGCTAGGTAGAGGATGGACGGCTTAGATTAGAAGCAAGGTTTAAAATAAAGAATATGTTGAAATTTGTAAATATAAAATCGTGTAAACTTCATAAATGCATATCTTTTTCATACGAGGTCGAAAACGCGCGAAACAAGAAGCGTTGGAATCGTATGGACGAGCACTATGCTATGGAATTGGATTGGAGTCGTTTGGATTTAGTGAGAATTTTGGGTAAAATTAAACGTCCGTTTAATTTTATTCGAAATAAATCGCTAAAACGAAATTGAAATCAAGGTGAGAACTTCTCACTCAATCGAATCGGTTTCGATTTTAATTTTAAATAGTTAGATTTAAAATATTTGAATGCATGTTTGAATGATGATTGTTATCCATTGATTGTTAAAATAGACATTATGCGCCGTTAGTAAGCAGATGTTATTTATTAAAAACATATACCGCGAATATTTCATAAACAGTGAAATTGGTATTATATATAATAGCAATATATATATTGGCATATGTATATATTGCAGTTATTGATTTCGCGCATTGTATAGCGGATGAGACCCTATTGCGCCGTCTATTAAGCGGATAATATTTTAAATCCCATATACCGCGATAATTCCGTACTGGAGCGGAATTGGTATTGTGCTAATGTTTGTGGATGCAGGAAAACAGGTTGGAGGGATCCAACTGGATTCCTCAACATTTTTTATTTTGATTTCAAATATTTTGATATTTGATGGATTATCATATCGATATATGATGTCGTTGTTTGTCGTGATTGACTATTTGGTATGTAGCATCATTGGACCAAATTTTGGAACTTTAAAATGATTTTTAAAGTGATTTTTGAAAATATACTATATGTTTGGAAATTGATTCATTTTAAATAAATAAAAGATATAATTTTTAATGTTATAAAAATTATATTTTTGAGAAATATAGTTAAAAACTGATTTTTGGAAATATGAGGCTAATGATTTTGTAAAATAGTTAAATCGGGATTTTTGAAATTATTGTGAAAAGTTTAAATATGGGATTTATGAAAATTAATTATTTTATAAATCAAAATGATGAAATTATAAAGGAGATTAAAGATGTTTTAAAGGAATAATATAAATTGATTTATATAAAAAGATTTATAAATTGATAATTTATAAATGAAAATATTTGAGTTATAAAACGAGTTTTTATAAGTGTTTGAATGAAGTGAAAATGGATTGCATAAGTGAATGGAATTTATAAAATTATAAATGGTGAAGTTATAAGTGAAATTCATAAATAATAAGATTTATAAATTTCGTGAAGTTATTAAAGAATATATTTGGGTAAATAAACGAATCTTATAAGTTATAAGATTTATAATTATAAAGTTTAAAGGAACGATTTAGTAAACAAATAAATTATAAGTGTTTAACTTAAAATATAGACCTTTGGTTTATAATTGAGTTATGAATTGAATAGGAATAAAGGAATTTATAAACGTTGTTTTATAAATTCGCAAACGACTTATTTTGATAAGTAAATTGTTGAAACCTATTAATGGAGTTATATTCACGTTTTTGACTGTGAATAATCCTTTGAAATAAAATGAATAAAAGGATGAAATTTGTTAACGTAATATATTCACATTTTTGAATAGTGAATAATATGTTAAAGAAAATGTTTTGAATGTGATGTTTTAAATAGAATTAAAACGATCTAACGATGTTTTAAAATGTGTTGAGATTCGAAACCATAGATTTCAACATTCATTGTTGAAATAGACGTTTTCGAGAAATAGAAGGAAATGGTGGACTATAACACTGTTGTTATAGTAAATGATTTCCGAAAGGAAATGTTTTGTATAGTATTGGGATTTATATATCTATTTTAATTTCGAATCCCTATACTAGTGATTTTGGGTTGTCGTAACGATGTTTTACGCAACATTCGTTTTGGCCCAATAAATATGGTTAAGAGAATGATTTCCTTAAAGAATGAAATATATGCTTAATTTTGATTCAAGTATATTGAATATTTTCCAAGAGTTGAAAATAAATGGATTTGTGAATAACTTATTAAGTAAGTATGGAAATGTTTTCCAATATAAAGTGAATATTTTGAGAATTTATCTTTTTGAAGATAAATTAAAATGAATAATTAAAGTCGTATATTCGTAGATATTTTGGAATATAAATTCACTATGGAATTTATAAAAGAAAGTGGAATTCGTTTAAAAATAAATATTGATTTATTTTTGAGATATTGAAATTATATATCTTGTAAAAATATTTTTGGGAAATAAATAATTTGGAAAATTATTTGGAATCTGGTGATGTTGTGCATATCCATTGATAGTTCAATAACCGACTATCAATATTTACCTTTGAAAGGTATTTGTTGTGTTTGCTTGGATTTGAATGCTACACTTATTTTTAAATTATTGCGCTCGTTATTCGGATTACCCATTCCGGATAGTGATACGACATAATGGATAGCATTGATGACCGGTGTTAAAGACCGGATATTTTTGAAAGTGAAAGGACAACTCGTCGATTGTCTTTGCACCGAGTAGCTACGGTATAGAGACTCCCTATGTGATGGGAAGTCCGGACGTGATTAGAGATTATCCGGATTGCAAGGACTTCTTTGTAAGTGCCTTCGGTTCTGTTCGAGCCCGGAACAGACTTGTATGGATTGTATGTCTGACGTTACAGATTGAGATATAAAGCGGATTTCTTTCAAATATATTTCTGTTGGTGGCGGAGAATTTATTCTTTTAGCTTAACACCCTTCTCTGAGACGTACGAGCTCAGAGGTTATGTAGTTGAAGGTTATCAGCGATATATTCCCAATTTAGTAATGTGACATGCTGAGTGTTGCTGTGATATGATCATTGTGTTGATTATTTGAGATAGGATCATTTATTTGATCGTCTATCTTGGTGATCATTTCTATGATCATTTGTTGACCCAAATCATGGCTTTTGTATAAAGTATGTTTTTGTGGTCGTGACTTCGTCGAGCCTCACACCCAGGAAAGATGCGGCAAGGTTATGAGGGGTAGCTCCCTTTAGGGTATGTGCATTTCCTTCTGGAAAAGGGTGGTATCATGGTATGGAGCCCAGATACTTACTCATGTTGAAAACACTTTATGATTGTGTGATGTTGATGACGAGCGCTCGGTTAAAGGTCCCAAAGGACCGGGGGATGACATATTCGTGTAGTAGTAGTGATAAAGGTAACCCGGCCTTGTGTTGGCAGAGAGCTGGTTAAGTTCTCGGGACATCCATCCAGAGGCGTTCTCATGTGGCAATGGGAAGTTCCTTGGCCTGATCATTCGTTGGAAATCCAAAGAAACAATACGAAACTTGTACGGTTTTAGTTGTATAACCTGCTATGGAATGTGGCGGTAACCTGCTATTGAACATAGTTAGCTATAGTAGGCATACGATAATGGTCGTATGTTGGCTAAGATTTATATTCTACTTTCGAAATATTTTCCTACACTATGCACTAGTAATAATATCAAATGTTTCTTTTTAAATGCGTATCAAGCATCTTTGACTATCATAAGGAGAAATCTCCTCCGATTCTGCGTTTGCATTGTGTGTGTGTGCGGGAGGCCTTATGGTAGTCTCATTTTTAAAAGCATTGCGAATTGACTTTAAAAATATTCCTCTATTTTGATTTAAAAGATAAATAAACTGTTTTGAGTTCTCACACCAGTCACATGACTGACTCGGAGTTTATTGTTTTCCTTCCTAAACTCTGGGTGCCTACCAATTTCCACACGGGCAGTCAAGAGTTAAGGTTTATCAGGATATTCTGGATATTCTGGAGTTGCTGGAGGCAAGCTGGATGGCATGGCGTATTAATAGTATATAGTATTTCTTTTCCGCTGAATGTTGTTAGTTGATGTACACTCTGATGTAATGTAATGTGATGTAATGTAATAACTGATATAATTTTTTTGTTTAAAGATTATTCATTTATGTATTATATGTTGTTCCGCTGCGATTGTGAGATTCTGTAGTTGTTCTGTTGTTTTTTGTTCTTTTCCGTTCTATTTTCTATTTTCTTTTCTCTCTATTTTCTATCTTTTTCTTCTCTCTTCTACCTTTCTCTTTTTCTTAAAACATTGAGAATTCGTATTTCTGTTCATCTTGAATTAATCTATGGAGATTAGTGTATATTCAAGGAGTACGGATTTGCGGGTCCTCACAATCAGTTAATTAATACATTGATCATTTAATATTGGAAAATGCGATGTGTTAACTATTGATGGTTAGTTATGGATTTGGTTTACATATATATTGCTTATGTAAATGCTAGTTATGTGACTTGAAAAGTCAACTGAAATAAATGGTAACTCGATTTAGTACCATTATGGTCGCTAAGTTTCTTTAAGAATTTCAAAGTTATGAAGTAACATAACTTCAATTGTATAACAATTTGAGCTTAAGCGGTTATAAATGTGCTTTAAAGTAAGTTAATTAATTATTTTAGTAGAGATGTTTAAAGTTATCTAATTATTTTAATAAAGAAGTTTAAAGTTATTTAAATATTCATTAATGATATTTTAAGTCTCTTAATTATATTATTAATAATGTTAGTTAATTGGTTTAGTTTTGTTTAAAGTTATTTAATTATTAGTTAATGATGTGTTTAAAGTTAATATCTTATCTTATTAATGTTGTTTTAAAGTTAACTAATTATTTATTTGTGATGTTTAAAACTAATTAATTAAATAAATAAAGGTGTTTATAACTGATAAATCATTTTATAAGTAAAAAGGATTTATTTAAGAAGATTTACAAATGATATTTTGTGAAAGATTTTATAAAGGATTTTTATAAAGGAAGAGTTATAAAGAGTTTTATAAATAGGAAGGATTTTTATAAACAGAAAGGGGTTGCACAAATCATTTTAGAGATTTATAAAAGAAGTTACATAAATTAATTTAGAGATTTATATAAGGATTTGAAATATGAAATAGGCTTATAAAAAGGGAATTTTTTAAAGGAATGAGATTTGATTTGGATGAGTAATCCTTTTAATTATGATGGTGTGGAAACAATCTTTTCATACTTAACACCGAAGAATAATGGTTTGGTTTATAACATTCATTGTTTAAAGGATAAGTGTTTTTGTCCCATTTAAATATGAATTTTGAAAAGAGGAAATCTTCCTTAAGTTTTTGTTAATATACTTATACCGTTGAGATAATTATACGGATACATCTTATAGGTATTGAAAGTATAATGTTCTTTCAATATAATTATACCGGTGAGGTATGTATATGAATGTTTATTCAAGTATTGAAAGGAGTATAGGGGGATTGTAAATACATCTTTTGTGAAGGTTTTTAAAATTAAATAATTGGTAGGAGATTTGATTAATGAAAGATTTATAGAGGAGTAGTGGATTTCACATTGAGTTAAATCTATGTTTAGTTGTTGTTAATTTGATAGTTGGATAACCGGCTATCAAACCTTGGCCAAAATATAACTATGGAAATATCTAGAGAAACACCGGGTTATATGGCACAGTCATCTTCAATGATGTTATACTATGCGTATAAATCATTTTTTTTGTTCTCCTAGGACGAATGATATGGAAATCCTTTCGTTTAAATGGTTAGGAGGTGATCTCCGTTCTTATGTGTTTTTCTAATTATTTCCCAAAGAAATAGATTTGAGTTTACCGGAACTATCGATCTGGTTTTGGAGCGACTGATAAGCAAGGGAGTATACTTATATGAGATGACTCGAAACCATAACCACTTCAAACCGTATGCACGTTTTATGTTTTAGAAGAGATTCAAGACTGCTTTGAGATTATTGAAGATAAAGCTCTTTGAAGTGTAAGGGCTACTTGTTACTGATCCTGAGGGTGATTCCAAAATAGATGTGGTAGAAGTTGGGCCTTCGGTTTGTCCTTATTCTAAGCAACTTGTATGGACGAATTTTGGCATTGACTTGTACCGGGAAAATAGTATTTGCATTCCAAATAGGATTTTGTAGGAGAGGGAAAAGGTAATCATGACCTCACAAGCCTCGCAGCTTGGTAATGACTAATACAGGTGATATGCTACTGGTCTATGTGGTTCGCTACCATTAGGAGCAGCCATTCCTTAATCTAGAATCAATATTTATGGATTTGGTGAGACGACCCGATTTTTCTCCACAAAAAGTCGTATCATCCTTAAGAAAGAAAGGGATAGAAAAGAGAAAAGAAAGAAGAGAAAGAAGAAACAACACTAGAATTTCAACAACGGAACGAATAAATTATATTAATAACATAAGTATTACATAGTATACATCAAATATCAGAGTTACACATACAATATAACACATACTAGACAGTTATAAACACCTGTCTAGTTATTACAACTCAATACACACAGAAGACACTCAGAGATACCAACACAGCGGAAAACTATATAACTATACGCAGAAGCCTCCTGCTCTATTTTCTCCTCCACAATTCGTCAAAGCTAAACTGAATCCTAACCTGAATTCCCTTGGCTACTCGTAAAAATTTGAGTACCCAAGAGTTAAAGAAAAACAGAAATAACTCCAGGTCAGACATGGGTCTGGTGTGAGTAACAGGTTAAAGTTGCTTAACTTTGAAAAACCTTTGAAAAGAAAAGGTATCACGTAAGACTTCCCACACATAAACATTGAAAAGTTTTTACCTTACGCTAACCAAAGCATTTGATAGGAAATACGATGATATTATAATAGTGTCTAGGGTTCTCAAGTAAATAAGAAATAGCTGAAATTGTTACATGATTAAATTCCAGCTACTAGCCACAAAAGTGGGTAATACAATCAAAACCGTTGGCACTTATTGCATTTTGGATTCCATACAATGGTTGGGGTACCGCCCATCACAGTACGTGGCCTAGATCACCGTACCGAGGAGTACGCCCGCTCCCCTGCAACACAAAGCCAGATCCATCCCTTACTGAACAGTTCCGAACAAGAACACCCTGCAGTTGTGATCAGCAATCGCACCACTAAGACGAAATAAAGGGACATCTAGACAGGGATAAATCTTGCTCTCAAGTGGGGGCTACCCACGAAGCTTTGCAGCACCTCCCCTGTTTTAGCCATTCCTGGTTGATGAGGCTTGAGGCTACGGTTACCTTTATAGGACATATCACTTAGAATGATCATCGTCCACCTGACGATGTTCTGAAAGCATTCAATCCATACAAGTTCGTTCCAGATTCGAACGAAACCGAAGGCATTATCTCGTTACACTCGTTTGGAATCACCCTCAGAGTTAACGACGATAACCCTTGCACTCTAAATCATCATCTCGAACCTATAAGTACTATTCCGTCAAACTCATTACGGAATCACCCATAGAGTTATACTGACGTATAGTTCTTACACCTCGAGTCTTCACTTGCTCCACTTGAATTCACGTCCTAACGTTTAATTGGAATCGATGTGGTTTTCGGATCCTAAATATGGAAATCCGATCCCGTTCTCATCGAAAACCAAAGCGTATCTTTTAGGTCCAAGTTGTTTTAAAGTTTAAAACAATTCAATTTAATTATCTATATACACACAGATAGATAATTCACAATATAATAGATAATCAACATTATCATTATCAACAGATAATTCATATCATAACCAGATAACCCATATTATCATCCAAGAGCAACCAATGCATCCATATCACATACATTTTCATCTCATAGCTGAGATTACAAACCATACATGGCAACCAATACCAATCATCAAACATAAGCAATGATCTAATGATCACTCTATTTTAAAAGTAATTTAAAATGAATTAAATTAATTATCTAATCTCTAATTAATTTAAAATGAATTAAATTAATTACTTTATCATTATAATCCTGCTTAACTTAACCATCGATTGATTACAAATCAATTTAAATAATCACCATCTAAATATTCATTTCAATCAATCCTTACTGGTTAACCATCTCTAATTACAATAAGTAATTAGTCTTTAAAATTAATTACACAAGTTAATTATATCAAACCCTTTGCAAATAACTATCTTGTAATTGCTTAATTAATTAATTAGCTAAAATTAATTACATTAATCATTTATTCATTTTTAATTAATCAATTCTAAATTACATCATTAATTAATTAATTAATGATTTCTGATTACATTTAACCAATCTCTATATAAATTAATTACATAAGTAATTAATCTTCAATTTAAACCATATATATATTAATCACCCACGATTAATAACCATTCAGTAATTAACTACTTTAATTACTCATCCCATAAATTAATTACTCTTAATTAATTATCTCAATTAATCCTTGATTAATTTCAAAGTAATTTAAATTCAAATTACTTTTATAATAAATATCTTTAATTACATCCAGTAATTATTAATTAATTACTTCCTTAGGTAATTACAATTTGATTAATTACATAAAGTACTTATTCATCAATCCACAATTGTTTAAATTAATTAAACTTAATTAATCTAAACTAATCACATTAATCAAATTAATTACACTAAGTAGTTAATTCATTAATTACTTCCATCAAGTAATTAAACAATTGATTATTATTAATTAATTAATTAAATTAATTATCAAAAATTAATCACATTAATTAATTGTTAAAGAATCTTAATTTAATGACCTTCATTAACATTCTTAATTACTTAATTAAGAATTAACTTATACAAATCATTATTAATTATCAATTAATTAATATTTAATTACAATTTAATTAATCTCTAATTATTAGTTAATTAAGTGTTAATAAAAATCTTAATTTTCTTTAATCACTTGACTAAATAAATCTTAATCATTAATTAAAACTTAATTAACCATCCTTAATTACAGATTAATTAACCTTGATTAATTAATCTCAAATCTAATTAATTAACTTAAAAAAATTTAATTACTTAATTAAACATCCACATTATTCATTAATTAAATAATTAATACTCTATTTAAATTAATTTAATAATTTAAATCAAACCAATTTCTTAAGTTCAAAATTAAGAAACATTCTTCTTATGTAAAGTATTTTAAACATTTTGTTTCAAACAAATTCAATTTAAAAATTTCTTTTTAAATTTCAAAGTGAAACACAATTTAGATTTCCATTCCAGATTCGAACTTAAAAATTTAAAACTTTACTTACATCTCCATCTTCATTTTCAAATTCAAATTATTTAACCTTTCCTAAAATAGATAAAACAAAATTAAGTTTAAAAACTTATTTTAAAAAAAACCGACATTAAAATAAAAATTCAGGTTTTAAAACTGAATTTAAACTTATTTTAAATTCTTATTTCATAAATTAAAACTCATAGTTTTAAATTCAAAACCAATGTTCCTTTATACTTTAAAAAAATTTAAAATCTAAATTTGAATTCCCAGGTTTAAATTAAAACTCCGATTCACCTATTCTAAATTTTAGTTTTTTTTTCAGATTTAAACTTTGTTTTAGATTTTCAGTTACATTTTAAATTTTACTTTTAAATTTAAAACAGAAAAAAACAGTTTTAGTTTAAAACATCTTAAATTTTGAATTCAAAAATGTTTCAAAATCCAAGAATTAAACTATTGATTTCATATTTAAATTTCAGGTTTAAAAATTCCAGTTTGAATTTCTACTTGCAATTTTAAACTTTACTTTTAAAATTTTAAAAACAGAAAACAGTTTTCTGTTTTGATTTTAAACAACTTAAATTTCTGAATTCAAAATATTTCAAAAACTCAAATTCAAACCAATTTTAAATCAAGTTCAACTCAGGTTTTGACTCAATTCAAGTTTTTAGTTTATATTTAAACTCTACTTCAAATTTTAAAAAAAAACTTCTGAAACAGGTTTCCTGGTTTTGTTTAAAAACCTACAACACAACTTCACTCGAGTCTTCCCTGTATTTACTTCGAGTTCAAACCCAAATTTCTCAAGACAATCACGAGACCATCCTAACTCCTGTAACCCAACACCCACCAGTATCCACCTTGCTCTGTGCACATGCATATTAAACTCTTGGGTACTCATATTATATATGAGTAGTCAAGTGATTCAGGTTACCCTCGACGAAATCTGGTGGAGCTTTGGAGCAGGAGGCTTCAGCGTGTAGATATATAGTTAGAATTTCCGCTGTGATGTTATTCTGTATAGTTTCTCTTGTATTGTATTAGACAGAAATGTTATAACTGTCTAAATTGAGATGTATAGTTGTGTGCTCTGATGCATATGATACTATGTATATGTTCTATATTTTATTTAAATCGTTCCGCTGAGAGATTCTGATGTGTTGTTTCTTTCTTTCTTCTCTTTCTTTCTTCTTCTATCCCTTTCTTTCTTATTTAGTGATGCGATTTTCTGGTGATAGAACGTCGGCATTTTCTTCTACTTCGGGTCAGAGTTGTGCAGCAGAAACAGTTTGGGAGTATTTCTATTTTGTCTTTTCCGGATAAGAAGAAGTTTGTTCTGTCTTCTGTTGTTGAGAAGCAGGGTGTGTGTTCTTGGTTTTTGAGTGATCTTGAGGAGATCATTGGATTGTTCTGATCCAGTCTGTTTCTAGAGGCATCAGCATAGAGTTGAGCTGATAAGGATGGATGTTGGTAGCCCAAGATCGTCCGAAGAGTATTTATGGATAAGAGATGAAGAAATTTGGATTCTGGAGTCGGAGATTGGATTTTGGTTAAGTTTTCTCCGATCCGGAGGAGCTATGAGTTTGGAAAGCTAACTCCAAAGTGTTTTGGTGTCTTCTGTGATGGTAAGATCAGTGTTTGGTTTTCTAGAGTTGAATTGCCAGTTTGGATAACTTGGATTCAGTATGTTTCACGTATCTCAGAGGGAGTACGTATTTAATATTTCTGGTTGTAGAACCACCAGTTTAGGATGGATTGGTTGTTGAGTCAGACTCGTCTGTAGTTTGATATTCTGTTTAGGGTTGTTGTTAGGAGCTCTATAGCTTAGTAGTCTTTGATTGTTTGGATTCTATAGAACGAGTATCCCGATATATATATATACCGGGGAAACTCGTGAAAGTTTATCCAAAATTCTTTTGGATAATTAGATTTGTTCTGTTTGTGTGAATTGGTTGCTATGGTTATCAGCATATGATTAACATATGCTATGTTTTAAAATAACATCTGTAAATAGATTATTAAATTACCTTTGTTTTAAATTTCGGGGACGAAATTCTTTTAAGGGGGTAATATCCTGGAATTTTGGACAATATAAATTTAATAATCTGTGCTTAAATTTAAATTGAACTGATAATTTTTGTTAATAAATTTGATTTGATTTAATAATCTTCTTTATCTAAATATTTAATTTGTGAATTTATTTTTATTATTGCTAATAAATCTATTTTCTATTTAATAATGTATATGTATATTTTTATATATATTTTAAATAGATAAGTTGTTAAATTAGTGTAGCATAATTTTAATGTTTTGAAAATAGGAAATTGTGATTTATTTTTGGATTTAAGCTTTTCAAAAATATTTAATAAAATACTATATGATTTTAAATATGTGAGATAAATGTTTTATTGATTTAAAATATTTTGATTTAAGTTTGAATATTTAAAATAAGTTACAAAAATGTTTGTGTTATTCTTTTTAAAATATTGATTTATAAAATGTGATTTGTTAATTTAATTTGAAATTTAAAATACAATTTAAAATATGAAACATGTATTCAAATAAGTTATAATCTCTTTATAAATCTATTTCAAGTAATTTAAAATATTATTTTCAAATGATTTATTTGTATGTTGTTTTATTTATATTAACACTTTGCTTTATTCTTTAGAAATTAATGTTATACATAACTAAGTATAAGAACTAATTAATTTAATTTAAACATTCATTAACATTTAATTGAAATAACAAATCATTAAAATGACATGTGTATGTAATTTAAGATATAAGTTGACATGTGTTATGAGTTTAAGCATGAGAATTTACAAGTGTCCATTTCTTTTTACAAGTGTCATTGTTAAATTTTCATTTAATTTTAAATTATCATAAACATGGTTATTTAAAAGTTGCATCTTCCCATTTTCTTTTCTTTTCTTCATTTTCATTCTAAAAAATTCAATTACATATCAACTTATATGAAAATCCTGCACATCATTTCCCTGCAAATCATTCTCTGTAAAATATTTTCAAAATGCAAAGCTTTTTTTTTCTTCAAGCTGTGAAAAACTCCTCAAAATGCAAAATCAAATCACTGATCCACTTACAAGGCCTGCATTTTATCCATTTTCAAAATCTGCATACATTAATCAAGTATGAAGCCTGCATATTTTCAAAACAACCTGGGTTGAAACTGCAATTTCAAGTTTGCATCTGCATACCATTCAAGATACTGCTTGAAAATTAGAGGCATTCAACATTCAAGTTTAAAGCTCTCTGCAACATTCAAATTTAAGGATTATAAATCAATAATAAAAGCATGAGGCAACTTCAGTTTTAAAGTTTGCAAAAGAAGTTCAAAAAGATTTCAAAAATGGGCTTTCAAAAATCTGGGCTCTACACAATTAAAGGTGAGTAACACCCAATTTAAAAATAAATTAAGTAGGATTTCATGCTAGTTTATCTGATAAAAGTTTAATTATGAATATGCCTTTGAAAACTGCTTGTGTATATATGAAATGTAATGCATGTTTGATTTTCAAGGTTCTGACTATTACAGTTTAAATTCAAATTGATAAATAATTTTTTTCCTTTCATCTGGTTGCCATTATGTTTTATCATTGAATGAATTTTTTTATTTCATGATAAAATAAATTTTAAAAGTTTTTATAAGTTGTATAGTTCTGTGTTGTCTGGAACATAACAACACAGCTAAATTCTGTAAAATTGGAAAAATTTAAGTATCATAAATCAATGGTTCAGGATTAGGAATCAAAACTACTTCCAACATTGTGATTTTTAAAAGAAGAATTTAAATTTTTAATACCTTATACTGGGAGCATTTTAAAACTTTCTGCGTTTTATAATTTGAGTGAACTCTGTGGATTTTGATGATCGTTTGGATTGAAATTTCTTTTGGTGATAGTTTAATGATCAGTGGTATCAGGAAATTTTTAGTTTGAATTGAAATTCAATTATGATGTTGAAATTTGGGATTTTCAGTGTGAACCCTAGTTTGTTTGGGTTACTGTGTTTGTTCGGGTGTGATCTCCTCGGTTGATCGAGTTCAACCATGTTTTGCGTGTTGATAGATGGTGGTTTAGGGAAGTCGTTGCCGAAGTTTGAGGGGAGATGGTGGCCGGAGGTGCGTGGGAATGGCGTTGACAGGTTTTAGGTGGAGGTGGTTCGACCTGTTCCAGGTTTGGGTGAGAAGCTCGATTTCGAGTTTGAGTATTGGGTGGCGATTCGATGATCGTGAATGGGTCCGTGGTTGATCGGTGACGTGTGGAGATCGTTAGAGATGGCTGCGTCATGGGTGCATGTGCACAGAGCAAGGTGGATACTGGTGGGTGTTGGGTTACAAGAGTTAGGATGGTCTCATGATTGTCTTGAGAAATTTGGGTTTGAACTCGAAGCTATTAAACATGTGACTCGATGTAAATACAGGGAAGACTCGAGTGAAGTTGTGTTGCAGGTTTTTAAACAAAACCAGGAAACCTGTTTCAGAAGTTTTTTTTTTAAATTTGAAATAGAGTTTAAATATAAACTAAAAACTTGAATTGAGTTAAAACCTGAGTTAAACTTGATTTAAAATTGGTTTGAATTTGAGTTTTTGAAATATTTTGAATTCAGAAATTTAAGTTGTTTAAAATCAAAACAGAAAACTATTTTCTGTTTTTAAAATTTTAAAAGTAAAGTTTAAAATTGCAAGTAGAAATTCAAACTGGAATTTTTAAACCTGAAATTTAAATATGAAATCAATAGTTTAATTCTTGGATTTTGAAACATTTTTGAATTCAAAATTTAAGATGTTTTAAACTAAAACGGAAACTGTTTTTTTTTGTTTTAAATTTAAAAGTAAAATTTAAAATATAACTGAAAATCTAAAACAAAGTTTAAATCTGAAAAAAAAACTGAAATTTAGAATAGGTGAATCTGAGTTTTAATTTAAACCTGGGAATTCAAATTTAGATTTTAAATTTTTTAAAGTATAAAGGAACATTGGTTTTGAATTTAAAACTATGAGTTTTAATTTATGAAATAAGAATTTAAAATAAGTTTAAATTCAGTTTTAAAACCTGAATTTTTATTTTAATGTCAGTTTTTTTTAAAATAAGTTTTAAACTTAAATTTGTTTTATCTGTTTTAGCAAAGGTTAAATAATTTGAATTGAAAATGAAGATGGAAATGTAAGTAAAATTTTAAATTTTTAAGTTTGAATCGGAATGGAAATTTAAATTGTGTTTCACTTTGAAATTTAAAAAGAAATTTTTAAATTGAATTTGTTTGAAACAAAATGTTTAAAATACTTTATATAAGAAGAATGTTTCTTAATTTTGAACTTAAGAAATTGGTTTCATTTAAATTATTAAATTAATTTAAATTGAATATTAATTATTTAATTAATGAATAATGTGGATATTTAATTAAGTAATTAAATTTTTTTAAGTTAATTAATTAGATTTGAGATTAATTAATTAAGGTTAATTAATCTGTAATTAAGGATGGTTAATTAAGTTTTAATTAATGATTAATATTTATTTAATCAAGTGATTAAAGAAAATTAAGATTTAATTAACACTTAATTAATTAATAATTAGAGATTAATTAAATTGTAATTAAATATTGATTAATTGATAATTAATAATGATTTGTATAAGTTAATTCTTAATTAAGTAATTAAGAATGTTAGTGAAGGTCATTAAATTAAGATTATTTAACAATTAATTAATGTGATTAATTTTTGATAATTAATTTAATTAATTAATTAATAATAATCAATTGTTTAATTACTTGATGGAAGTAATTAATGAATTAACTACTTGGTGTAATTAATTTGATTAATGTGATTAGTTTAGATTAATTAAGTTTAATTAATTTGAACAATTGTGGATTGATGAATAAGTACTTTATGTAATTAATTGAATTGTAATTACCTAAGGAAGTAATTAATTAATAATTACTGGATGTAATTAAAGATATTTATTATAGAAGTAATTTAAATTTAAATTACTTTGAAATTAATCAAGGATTAATTGAGATAATTAATTAAGAGTAATTAATTTATGGGATGAGTAATTAAAGTAGTTAATTATTGAATGGTTATTAATCATGGGTGATTAATATATATATAAGGTTTAAATTGAAGATTAATTACTTATGTAATTAATTTATATAGAGATTGGTTAAATGTAATCAGAAATCATTAATTAATTAATTAATGATGTAATTTATAATTGATTAATTAAGATATAATTAAAAATGAATAAATGATTAATGTAATTAATTTTAGCTAATTAATTAATTAAGCAATTACAAGATAATTATTTGCAAAGGGTTTGATATAGTTAACTTGTGTAATTAATTTTAAAGACTAATTACTTATTGTAATTAGAGATGATTAACCAGTAAGGATTAATTGAAATGAATATTTAGATGGTGATTATTTATATTGATTTGTAATCAATCGATGGTTAAGTTAAGCAGGATTATAATGATAAAGTAATTAATTTAATTCATTTTAAATTAATTAGAGATTAGGTAATTAATTTAATTCATTTTAAATTAATTTTAAAATAGATTGATCATTAGATCATTGCTTATGTTTGATGATTGGTATTGGTTGCCATGTATGGTTTGTAGTCTCAGCTATGAGATGAAAATGTATGTGATATGGATGCATTGGTTGCTCTTGGATGATAATATGGGTTATCTGGTTATGATATGAATTATCTGTTGATAATGATAATGTTGATTATCTATTGTATTGTGAATTACCTATCTGTGTGTATATAGATAATTAAATTGAATTGTTTTAAACTTTAAAACAACTTGGACCTAAAAGACACGCTTTGGTTTTCGATGAGACCGGGATCGAATTTCCATATTTAGGATCCGTAAACCACATCGATTCCAATTAAACGTTAGGACGTGAATTCAAGTGGAGTAAGTGAAGACTCGAGGTGTAAGAACTATACGTCAGTATAACTCTGTGGGTGATTCCGTAATGAGTTTGACGGAATAGTACTTATAGGTTTGAGATGGTGATTTAGAGTGCAAGGGTTATCGTCGTTAACTCTGAGGGTGATTCCA
The DNA here is from genome assembly GCA_030765085.1 of Allium cepa. Classification (NCBI taxonomy): domain Eukaryota; kingdom Viridiplantae; phylum Streptophyta; class Magnoliopsida; order Asparagales; family Amaryllidaceae; genus Allium; species Allium cepa. Next base: position 877,164,763 of record CM060945.1, on the reverse strand, counting down.
AACGAGTGTAGCGAGATAATGCCTTCGGTTTCGTTCGAACCCGGAACGGATTTGTATGGATTGAATGCTTTCAGAACATCGTCAGGTGGACGATGAGCATTCTAAGTGATATGTCCTATAAAGGTAATCGTAGCCTCAAGCCTCATCAATCGGGAATGGCTAAAACAGGGGAGGTGCAGCAAAGCTTCGTGGGTAGCCCCCACTTGAGAGCAAGATTTATCCCTGCCTAGATGTCCCTTTATTTCGGCTTAGAGGTGCGGTTGCTGACCACAACTGCGGGGTGGTCTTGTTCGGAACTGTTCAGTAAGGAATGAGTCCGGCTTTGTGTTGCAGGGGAGCGGGCGTACTCCTTGGTACGGTGATCTAGGCCACGTACTATGACGGACGGTACCCCAGTAGCCCAGCCATTGTATGGAATCCAAAATCCAATAAGTGCCAACGGTTTTGATTGTATTACCCACTTTTGTGGCTAGTAGCTGGAATTTAATCATGTAACAATTTCGGCTATTTCTTATTTACTTGAAAACCCTAGACACTATTATAATATCATTGGATTTACTATCAAATGCTTTGGTTAGCATAAGGTAAAAACTTTTCCATGTTTATGTGTGGGAAGTCTTACGTGATACCTTTTCTTTTCAAAGGTTTTTCAAAGTTAAGAAACTTTAACCTGTTACTCACACCAGACCCATGTCTGACCTGGAGTTATTTCTGTTTTTCTTTAACTCTTCGGTACTCAAATTTTTACGAGTAGCCAAGGGAATTCAGGTTAGGATTCAGGTTAGCTTTGACGAATTGTGGAGGAGCAAATAGAGCAGGAGGCTTCTACGTATAGTTATATAGTTTTCCGCTGTGTTCGTATCTCTGAGTGTCTTCTGTGCGTATTGAGTTGTAATAACTAGACAGGTGTTTATAACTGTCTAGTATGTGTTGTATTGTATGTGTAACTCTTATATTTGATATATACTATGTAATACTTATGTTATTAATATAATTTATTCGTTCCGCTGTTGAGATTATAGTGTTGTTTCTTCTTTTTCTTCTTTCTCTTCTTTCTTTTCTCTTTTCTATCCCCTTCTTTCTTAAGGATGATACGACTTTTTGTAGGGACAAAGTTGGGTCATCTCATTTGGTTTGCGTGTGTATGGAATAAGTGGGGCCATGGGTGGTGCACATTATTTAGTAGCCTTGGTACCCGAGGAATGATATAATCTAGTATGCCATGTTAAAGAGGCAGCCAGCTCTGTATTGGTAAGGGGTCCATGTGAGGCCATCGTACATTTTTCTAGACTGTCGTAAGCGCTATCCCACTACCTTGTCATTGATGGACAATCTCTAATACGTGCCTTTACGGACTTAGTTATGTCCAATTATGTTGAAACGTGAGCTGCAAGCATTTCATCTATTTATGTAATTATTTTCAATTCCTAGACAATATTATAATATCATAAGATTTTTATAAAATGGTTTGGTTATCATAAGTTAAAAACCCATCCGTCTTTATATGCCAAGATACCTTTATTTCTGAAAGGTTTTTATAACATTAAGTAATCCATTTGATTGTGTTTATCACGTTGGTTTTTCTAGACTGGTCTGGGCATTATTTTCTCGTAATGCTTGGGTTGGCTCGAGGATATTTTCCAGATTTATCTAGACACTTTGGAGCTTCAGGAGATGAGCTGGATCCTCCATGGAATATTCATTTATTTATCTTCCACTATTTTGTTCGTGTTATATTTATCACCAATCGTGAGGACATGTTGTTATAACTATCCAGGCTGATGATAGTATGTATATTAAAGTTCTTTTCTCTTTGTAAAGATCATTGGTATATTATAGATTACTCATCACATTGTAAGATTCTGTTCCATCTCTTCTTTTCTTTCACCCTAATAATTTGTCTTTTCGACGCTTGGATGTTCGAAATATAAATACCGTGGATGTATTAGTGTCGACTTCTGAGGATCGAAAAGGCATGTTATTATAGTTGGTATCAAAGCTGAAGGTTAAGCGAGAACCTTGGCATTGGTGTGGTAAACTCATTAGAGATAAGGTTACTAACACCCTAGAATGTGTTTGAGAGTTTGTGTGTGTGTATGAGAGACCGTATTTTGTCAGTGTTATAAAAAGGTTTATATTGTGTTGATTGATATATTGAATGGCTTATAAATTCTGGTCAGTATGAGTAGTTATCGTTATTGATAGGGATCTCTAAACACTTGAACAAGGCCAATCGAAACTGTATATTTTTAAATCGGAAAATGAAATAATTTTACCTAGGTGTATGTTTTGTATATATAAGGAATAATCTTCAAAAAAATTAGTATAGTTATTTTTTATGGGTAGTTTGTTCAAAAGTGATAATATTCAATTATTATCATTTAGGGTTTGATTAGTCATCCTCATCCTGTCTTGGGGCATTGACTATTGTTCGTTGATTTATCGGTAATTTTCCTTTTGAAAGCGTAGGTTTGGTAGATAGTAATTGTGGGAACATTGAAACGAACACCTTGTGAATTAAATTCCACAATTTGACTATAAGAAGTTCGATGTTAATATTGAGTTAAAATTGGATTTTAAGAAGAATGTTTATTAAGAGAAAGCTAGAAATTTTAGAATAAATATATCTAAGGAATTTTAAAGAAGGTAGAAAGCACTGAACTTACTTCTGTCACTGGAAATTAATTTTGATGACCACTTCAGCATTGTCGGTGTTTGTTTTCGAGTTTCTAATTGGGGAAATGCTACCATAGCAACTTGTTATAGAATTGTTTGATAAAGAAAATTTTGATTAAATCCTAAAGGCATGTTTTGACTTACAAAAAGAAATATGTATATTATTATTTTAAATGATTTTTAGGGAAAGTAATAATAGTATAACTTGAAATTTTTTACAAATATGAATATGTCGGAAAGAGCATTTTAAGGAGTTTTTTCTTTGGATTGCTTCAGAAAATGTGGCTTCATTTATTTTATGATTATCTGAATAATCTTTTAAGTGGCGATTGGATGTTTTCCTAAGTGAACAGGGTAGCAAACTTAGTAAATTATCCTCTTTATCATTATATGATCGAAATAACTTCAGATCTAAACGAACCCAAAGCAAATTGGTAATGGATATTTTAAAAATATTTATATGGAAATATATATAGTATTGTTTCAAAAAGGGGAATTTTGAAATAGAAGAAGAATTTTTAAGTTAACTAGTTCAAGTGACTTGAACAGTAACTAAAAATAGGAAAGAGATATGTTTAGATGGTAACAATTATCTTAAGTATTACACTTTTGGTTAGGGAATGTATGATACTATTTGGTAGCATCCAGTCCCTTAGTATAATTTGGGGGTTACTCGGGGTATAGATATATATATTTTTCCTACGGTTAAAAATATAGTATCATTTCAAAAAAGGGTTTGAATCATGTAATTGTATATACCCTTAGGATGTAGTGGGATATTATACAAGTTTTAAAACTTAAGTTGGGTTTTATGAAAATGTTTCCATGAATAGTTATGGAAGTAAACTAGTCAAGTTTTATGTTAACTAGTTTCCTTCTTTGTTTGTTGAGTTGAAATTTCAAGGTCGAGATTCTTTTATGGGAGGAGAATATAATGACCTGGCATTTTATCGCTTTGATTATGGAATATTTAATTTATTTTTAATATTGGATTAATGGTTTAATAATCAAATAACCCTCCTTTAATTTATAACTAATGGTAGAAAATTCATTTTTGAATTTTGTTTACATAAACAGAGGGTTCGATGTGAAATTGAAAATATGACAAGAAACCCGCTTTTTGGATTTTTAGCTTTTTATCGAACGACAAGTTGTAGAAAGTTGTTGAACCTTTGATTTTTCTTTGAAAACAACATCCAAAATGTTTAGAGGAAACATTTTATTTCAGGAAAGTATAAATAAGTAAATAATAATAGAATAATAAAAATGTGTTTAAATTTAAAAGTGAAAGAACGGATCTGAAATCTTAAGTGCAAAAGTTAACAAAAGTAGATGTATACACTCTAATATCCAACATATTTCCTTATGGTTGACATTTTGGAAGCTTGGATAAGATAGAAGGGTTGGAAATATGATGTAGGGGAATTTTGGGGTTTTTTTTCCTTCCCTGTATTATTTTATTTTTATTATTTACTACATCTTATATAAATACACACATTTTGCATTTTCCATTTAATTCCATCTTCATACTTCTTGATCTCTTCTTCTCTACTTTCTTTCTTTTAATAGTGAAAAAATCCTGCTTCACTCAATCATTTGATTTCATTCCATCCTTCTGCCTTTTCTTTTCTTCTTGTTCCTTCTATTTTGAATATTCTTGTACATGAAACAAGCTCCGCCACTCTTCAAAAAAAAATCCATATTTCTCAATCTCTAGGTATTTGTGCGATGCCCCACCCCGAGTCCCACACTAACAAAGAATATTACAAAGTAATATTATCGGCTAATGTAGAGAACAAAGCTGGTTAGGAGCGACCGTCTTTGACTTTTACTTTAAGCGAGCATCGATACGTCGATTAATATGTTATACAATTCTTTAATTAAGTGGAATTGACGTATACAATTCAGACTTAAAATAAGACTACGGTAGCTATAAAAAAATCCACAACATATAATAATTACATATCACAGAATTATAGAATAGTCACAATGGAATACAATATATATAAGTTTGAACTGACCCAAAATAGATACATGACGTTGACTACCTATATACAAAGTACTACATCTCAAATATGAATATGTATACAAAAGGAGTCTAGCTCAGCGTAAGGTAAACCATAACATCAATATATACACAGTGATGATAAAAGTAAATTACTAGCTAACTACTAGGACATCCACTCTAAAAGCATCAAGCTGAAGGAGCTGAAACATCTTGGTCTAACTCGAGTATTTTAGAAATATAAACGGGACAGTCTAGACTAAAATAAACGAGTTAACAAGATGAACGACAGATAAAGTGAACTAGATCTCAAATATAATCATCAAGTCATATATCGAAAAATATCAAACATGCATCAAAAACTTCAAATCACCAAATACTAAACCTAAAATAGCTTCTCAAAAGCAAAAATCTTTGAAATGGTTTGGTGATAACACAAATAACTTCAAATTCAGAATCACAAAAAAAATCCAAAAATATCACAAAAGGGAAAAAACCGGATTCCAAGGTTGGTGAATAAATTCACCTACATGCATGTAACTCCAAGATAGACATATAAGTCTATAAACCCTAAGATAGGTACTAGACCTATAAACTCCAAGATAGGTATGAGACCTATAAACTCCAAGATAGGAACAAGTCCTATAAACTCCAAGACAGGTAAGAGACCAATAAACTCCAAGATAGGTATAATTCCTATAAACTCCAAGAAAGGAACAAGTCCTATAAACTTCAAAGGTAAGTCATAAACTCATCAATAAAAGTGTCTGATGCTTTCATATAGCAACCGAATAGGTAATGAATATGTGTCCCGTACCCCCACGGGTTGACCTAAACATTTACTATACGATAGTAACTTCCACTTGTGTGTAGCAATGGTTCGGTCAAACGAATCTGGGAATTAACTGGAAAAACAAACTCAAGCATTCCATACCACTCATTTTATTTAACCGTTTAAATCAATTCCTCATTTGATCGATGTCATGCAATTTTATAAAATGCTTCACTTTTAAATCATTTCTGTATAATATTAGTTGATGGCAGAAATACATATGGCAGAAATACATATGGCAGAAATACATATGGCAGAAATACATATATAAGTACACTTTCTAAACCATTGCTCCAAATCATCTTTAAAACCTGATGACCCGCATTTCGAAAGGTTTAAATTGACAATAATCCACACATGTCCAACTTAAATAATATAGAATATAAATAATCATTGGGGCTAATTAAGAAAAATTAGGAAAAAAGAAGAAATCAAACATAGAATCTCACAGCAGAACCATGAAATATAATAATCAAATAAATAGTTCATGAAGTTGTTTATATTATACATTTGATTATAATTTATACAACATTTATCAGAGTTATATATACAATAGGGGTAAATAAAACAATGCAGCATACAACACGATGCAGGAATACTAATAGTAATAATATATCAAATCTTCATCTTTGTCCTCCAGAATAAATCTTAAATAAGCTGAAAACTCAGGGCTGACCCGAGCATAATGAAAAGTCAAAACACTCGATTCAGGACTAAAATGTTCTCATGTGAGTCAAATCGATATCGCATGTAACATGAGTGCCGTGGCGTCATAGATATACGGGATTTCACATCTCCTATCCAGTGTCTGCGTGCATGCAATAACTCAAGAGATGTTACGGGATTTTCCTTCTCTTAAGAATCCGTCAAAATATTTAAATGTAGTAGAATACGCAGCCCCAAAACATGTGACAAACCCTAACGCATGCAACCAACAGATGAACGAACCTCGATCTGATCCCTCACCGAGCGCCGCTTCCACCACAACCTCCTCTGGCCGCCACCTTCTGGTTTCGAGAACAAGAACACGCGCAAATGCAGAAACGAACCCAAAGCGACAAAACCGTAGCTACAATTTGCCATGCCGCCTTCCTCGCATGCATCCTCTCCCATCGTTCGCCACAGTCGCCACTCCTTCCCCTCGCCATCGCGCTCGTGCAAAGGCGCGATCCTTTGCATTTTAATTTTGTTTTCTTTTTCAACTTCTATTTAGGGAATGAAAATGAAAGGGGGAATACAGATGTACGAGGAAGACAAAATGGTGGCTGGATGTATGAGATGTTGGATGGTTGAAAGTCAATACATATTATTTAATACGAAAAATATCTAGCCCGGTCGACCCATGAAATCCCGAACACCGAGTGAGCGTGCCGCCTGACGTTCATAATGTTTAACCCCTATTCCGAACGCAATGAAGCTAGTCTCAAGGCCTAATTCTATCATATGTAGAAGATATCTTTTTAAATCAATATATTTTATTAAATGACTTTGATTAATTTCGATGCGTTTCAAGCTTGCACAACCAAACGATAAGCCCGATCGATATGAAACTTGAAATCCTATACTAATTCACTATTACAGATCCGATGAAACTAGTTTCAACGAAATCCGAGACAATGACCAAAATGGCTATTTTTATTCATCAAGTAAAATACAAAATTTCCTATTTTTATTTATTCACCAATTTTAAATGTTAACATCTTTATTCATGTTAAAATAAAATTTAAATCAATTCCCGATATCATTTTCACTCTCATTAATTCAAGTTTAATTATCTAAATAATTCCAATATTAAATTTAAACAATGTAATTGTTCAATAAATTACATTTTTAAATATAAGTTATTTAACTTATAAAATTTAACTTTTAATACGGATTCAAACAATAAACAACTATTTTCGTTTGACAGTAATTCAATATTCATTATTCAATTCAAGTTATTGATTACAACGCATTAAATACATAGAATTTCATTTTGGTACTTGTTATTGCCAAAATCTTCGAAATTGGCTATTTCAAAATTTTATTAAAGCTCATACTCAATAACTACACTAATAATTCATTAAATTTTATTTCTAAACATTTTTATTCAATAATTATATTAAATTAAATAATTTAAAATAGTTTTAAAAAATTACGGGTCATTACATTCGCCCCCACTCAAAACTTTTCATCCTCGAAAAGGCGTTAAGTAAAGAATATATTTTATTCAAAATAATTACATATAAACAACAAATTATTATTTGCAAAACTATTACTATGCTTCTATTACGCCATTCTGATATCAATTTTACAAAAATATACAACTTATATATAAGAATAAGTTATAAATTTTTTAATATTTCATAAATTTTCTAACTCCCGGATTTACGGAAAATTACAATAGAGTCTCCTTTGCACGGCTCGATAGGAATTTTTTTCAATACAATATAAAACCTAAACATATCAAATATACATCTCATCTCAATAATGAGGCAACCCGCAAGAAAAATATAAAAGCACGGTATGTAATCCGAGATATGTACCTTATTATTATTAATAGAACGAGTTCGCTCGTATTAAGCAAGCAAAAGCATATAAAACCCACGTATACGTCCAAATATTCTTCATATTTACCTATCTCAACTCAAATTAGAATATAGTAACTTATAAAGAATTTAGCAGCATATATAAGTCTAATGGAACCAAATAACATGTATTGTGAATTCAAACCACACATGCGAGCACGAATACACAACAAACCAGTCATATGCGATCAAAAAAATTATAACAATGATTTACAACCAAAGAAATCATCCAACCAAATGATATTCATCTAATTTATTCAAACTTTCACAATCTTCATTCAATGTCAATATTTAATCTATATACTTCATATCTATTAACATTCAACTGGTTCATTTTTCCATTTATTCAATTTTTTTTATTTACATTGAATCGACTTATATTCAATTTCATTTGTTTCCAATTGTTTTACATTTATTTCACTTGTTATGTCAACATCTTCTATTTACATTTGATTTTATTTCAACTTGTTTATGTTCCATTTTTGCTTTCTTTAGATTTAGTTGCATTTAATTTATTCACATTTAACTTATTAGATTTCAATCATTTCACTTGTTAACATTCATTTCATGGTGACATATAATTGATATGCTTTCATTTTATTCACATTTCATTCATCCACGTTCACTTACTTCCAATTTGATTTAATTCATTCGTTTCAATTGGTTTTTCATTCATTTAAATTTTATTATGCTCACATTCACTTCCATTTATTTTAAATTGATTCACATTCACTTATTTACATTCATTGAAATCATATTTATCTTACATTCAATGATTAAAGTTATTACATTCAATTTAACTTTACAACTTAAGTTCATTTTCATGTTGAATCAAATTTATTTTATTTGACACGTTTTGTTAATTTATCCCCTCAACGAATTTTGTTTATTCATTTCCATTAACTTATTACATATTAAATTAGTTAACATTTAATTTATTAAACTTACTCCATTTGTATTTAATTTATTTATATCCAATTTAAATCAAATTTAATGACTCGCATTAATTTTACATACTCATTTATTTTTATTCAATTTCTTTCACACCCAAATTGCATTTTATTTTATAATTCAAGTTCGTGTCCGTACTATTTATTCATTTTATAGCTTAAGTGGAATTAATTCACTTTACTAATTTATCTACTTATATTCATATCTAATTCAATTCATTTAATCTTTATTAAATTAAACTTTATTTCATTTGATTCACTTCTTGGTTTATTCAACTTTATTTAAGTTAAAAAAATTTCTCTTTCCCGTCATTCACATTCAACAAATTCAATTTTTTTTAGCTTAATATTCTCAAATCTATAAATTATTCAAACTTATTTACTTAAATTTCATTTCATTATTTTTATCTAATTTATTTCAAATACAATTCATCTTTATTTGAGTTTTCTTCAGTTAAACTATATTTTGTTTGCTTCGTTTTGTTAGCTCAATTTATTCAACATTTCTTAGGTTAATTCTTTTATTTCATATCTTAAATTCAAAATTTCTTTTGTTTGCTAAGCCAAAAATATTCAACAGTTTTAAAATTCAATTTTAATTTCCTGTTCAAATCTACAAGTTATAACTTATGTTTACCTATACTATTTTCAATTTATATGTTCAAAACTATTTTAATATGCTCATTAAGTTGTACTTGAAATATTTTTCACAATTAGAACTTGTTTAACCGAAAATAAATTATATGGTAGCAATTCACACTCAAAAACTCATAAATGAATACTGGTAATGCTGTAGTCATACCAGAATTATTTCCCAATGACTAAATGAGTTCAATGCTTCTACTTTCCTTCCCAATTCTTTTGAAAATATACTTCTAGTCAAAACACTTTCAAATAATATTATCATCAATTTTGAAGGCTTTGAAAATAATTTTGGAAGCAATGTGTTTTATATGCCGTAGTCTATATGGTACTGTAAACTCCACCCGCAGATGAGCTATCAGGGAGCACTCCATAGGTACGACACAAACCATACTCGTAGAAGGCGCGATAAGGCATGCGACAAAGTACACGAGGTAATGCCCATGGTAGATATACCGTTTGTGGATCCGGACTGGTGGTAACGCATAGCAGCTACTACAGCCCAGCTCGAGACACACTCCCAAATCAAAGGTGCATCCGATCAAATCACAAAGTAATAGAGTGGAATTGAAGAAATGTGGCCGATAGGAGGAATGACCTCACATGGCCTGACATGGCTCCTGTTTTAGCCACATCAAATTGACTTGCGGGAGTCAGGGCTACGTTAATACCTCATATAGAATCGTCGCCAACCATTCCACTTCGTTTTGGAATCTCCACCACGTACACAGTTATTAAAGTTGTTTTCGGTATTGGCAGAGAGTATGACAATATCCGATACCAGTCTCTTTAACAACCAAATGCTTATTTCACACCGTGGTCATTTCGTTTCAAATAATACATACTTCATATCAAAACATCATATTCATTTCAAAACCATATCAAGCTGCTATCATTATTTATATAAAAAAATATTCATTTCCAGAATCGTAACACTTTAAATTTTTTAACACTTTCGAAATCATAACACTTTTAAAATCATAACATTTTTGAAATCATAATACTACCGTAATCATAGCAGTTCCAACTTAAAAGTTTAGATATTGAAAATAGTATATTATTAAATAGTTATAAATTAAAATAGTTTATATATTAAAATAATTTATATATTAAAAATAATTATAAATTAGTTTATATTTATTTAAAGAGATTATACTGAAATAATTTCCAAATTAGAATTGTTTCATCCGATTCCACAGATCGATTCAAATCAACTTAAATTCCAAAAATTCAATTTAAATCTATCCATGTTCAACACTTTCAATTTAAAAGGTTAAAGATTCATCAAATTCTCAATAAACCGTTTCAATTTTTATTGATTTCAAATCCATGTTTTAACTATCATTTCAAGTCCACTAAGATTCAAAATTTAAATATTCAAACATTTATGATATAAGTTTCATTTTTATTTCAACATTTAACTTTACATTTTTTTTTCAAATTGGAAAATATTCACTTAGTCATTTAATAACAATTAAATAAATCTCAGTTTAAAAATTTGGATCAATATTTAATATTCAGTTTCAGGTTTATTTAAAGTTGAGAATATTCATTTAATCACTTTTTATCAAATCATGTTATAAATCATAACTTTCAACATCTTAAAACCAATAAGTTCAATTATATTCTTATTTAAATTCAATTATTAACCAATTTAAATTCCAAATCAACATTAATTTATTTTTCCTATCTCTATTATTAAAGTTATAAAAACCTATTTTAAAATATTAATCTAAATTTAAATAAATAATTAAACATATTATAAACCAATTAAAATAAATTTTATTAAATTAAATCTTATTATTAAATGTATTATGTATTAAATCTTATCTTATATTTTTTAAATAATAAAATTGTAAGAAAAATCTTAAAAGTTATATTTTCAAAACTAGCTTAAAATTTAAAATTTCCCAAAACATATAATTTTAAAAAATCTACATTTTACACATACATTAAAACAAATTCTTTATATTATAATTTAAATATCAATATTTAATAAATTCCATATATTTCCTTTCAAATTTTGGCAATCAGTTTTTCAAAATGGACCAACGGTTTCCGTATCTAATTCTCTATCCTATGGTTAAGTGATACAGATATTTATCATTTCAATCCGCAATAATTTAATATTTATGGGTGTATATCGTTTCAACCCACAATCCCAAAATATCAAAATCAATGAAAATTGCTTGGGTTTATCATTTCAACTCATACCGATTTTCCTTGATCTAAAATATCGTTCGGGTATGTATCATTTCAACCCATAGGGAATTTCTAAACTAACAGAGAACTCGCAAAGTGAGAACTAATGTGATAATAATATAACATATAAATAATAGGCATATATCATCAATAACAAATTTAATCATAACATAAATAATAGGTTACGATGTCGCATGTTGCAGGTGAATAGTTACAAATAATGGCATATCATATATAACAATTACATCATTAACCGTTGAAATTTAACAGCATATTTCAATTGTTATTTCAAGGTGAATTAAGTTTATTGAATATAAGATCTTAATCGTGAGTGATTGCTCACTTTCGAGGTTATAGATATAAGAAGATGACGCGAACGAGCACATGGATAACGGATACGGACTAGCGGGACAGCGACAAGCTAGGAATTGCTGCGACAAAGTCGACATTGATAAGGTAAGTCTATATGGACTAGAGATCGATGAAACAAATATATTATATATATATATATATATATTTGTTTCTAAAATCAATTTAAAACATATTTTTAAAATATATATATATATATATATATATATATATAATTTCCAATAATATTTAATTCAAACACATATAAAAATAAAATCTCCATACACACACACACTTGATAAACAAACTCATATATACTTGTATATCTAAACTAATATATAAACATATGTACAAAATCACATGCATATTATATTTTAAAATAAATTTTATAAAGTCAATATAAACTTACTTTATTATAATACATACATACATACATATATATATAAAACCTAAATATATCATATATAAACTTATATATACTTATGTATACAAACAACAGATTATGCACAACTTACATAAACATATATATAAACTAACCTATTATATAACTAACATAAACATATACACACACACACACACACACTAACATATTATATGCTTACATCCTAAACAACTTTATATATATATATATATAAAGAAAAGAAAAAACAATATTTAATAAACAATAAATTTACCATTCAAAACTTCTCATATATGCACGTACGCAACTTTAACTATATATTTATATAGTGCTATCTTGATTTAGATGCTGGCATAGGGTGCTCACCTAGGTTTGGAAGAAGAAGCATGCTTGGCAGCAAAAGGTGGCTCGAGTTCTCTGAAGCAAAATTATATATATATATATATATATATATATATAAACTTTAAAACTTTTTATATATAAACGGTTGGCTGTCAAAGCGAGGCAAATGTGGTTGAGTGGAGATGTGGCAGGCGATGGCCAGATCTGGTCATGGCAAGAGTATGGAAAGATGTAAGGGTTGTTTGAAGGTAGCGAAGGAGGGAGGGTGTGAGGTGGCAATCGGTCGAAGCTTAGTGGGAGATAGGCGGGCGAGTGATCACAACGTGGAGGGACGGTTGCGGTTATTGGTGGGAGGTGATGGGCTGGGTGATGGTGTTGATGGAAGGCAGTAGATTGAGCAGAGATTGTGGTTGTTAGAGAGGCGGAGGGATCCGATGGTATGCCCGGGGGAGGGGGGGAGGGCAAGACGTTGAGGCTAGCATGGAAAAAGGACCTGCAGACTCATGCTTCAAAATATATGCAGCCTATTTTATAAACTTATATATATATAGGCATGGCTGAGAAAGAAAAAAGTTGAGAGAAAGAGAAGGTGATAGACGAGTAGGTGCATGGATAGATAATAGAATAAAATATTGAAGCCTTACTTTTTTTTTCAAATAGTAAAGAGTACCGGTATAGTGATAAGGTTATATTATAATAAACAATAGTGCCAAATGAATAAATGAACAGTTAGAGATAAACAGGTTCGATTGAATTAATTTAGATCTAAGTTACACGATGTCAGCAATTAATTTCTACGAATATAAATGGCAATTAGCCACCAAAATGTTCCAAACAGTTACCGATACGGCAAACAATTGTGCGGATTTCATCGTGCACCGGACGCCGAAATTGACAAATTAATATACTACGGAGATCAGTACGACGTGACAAATAGAATGGTACACAGATATAAGCGATTCGACTATCCTATCAAAAGTCGATATTCAATGTCAAAACTCCTGCTAATTCTTCGAAAATAAGATGAAACGGAGCAAGAGAATTCCAAATTTAGCGAAACGAAATATGTTATCTCTCTCAGAAAATGATATACTTTTTATTATATGAAAATATTCAGATTTCAAAAACATTTTATTTCCAAAAAAATTTAACAGACTTAAAATTGAAAATTACATAACAGAAATTACTTTCATATTTTCCAATAAAATTTACCATTTTCTATGTTAAAATAGACGTATTCCAAATATCAAATTTCCATTGCAAAATTTTATAATTTAACTTCATGAAAAATTTCAATTAATTACATTATTTAAACCGTTAAAATTCCCGGGTTGTTACACACTCCCCCACTCAAAACTTTTCATACCCAAAAAGGAATGAGATAGGAGAACAGAAGCAACAGAAAAGAAAGATTTGACATGCAAAATACAAAAATTAATTCAAAACTATATAAATTTTCTTTTATTTATAAATTGATCAATATTCAACAAATTTGATTTCAATCCATTTTAATTTATAAATAAATATTCACTGTATTCACATTTGGTTGATTTCAATTCAATGTATTTTCATGCAGTTAATTTGATCTCGATTATTTTAACATTTGTTACAAAATTTTCTTCCAAACAAAATTTATTTTATTCAACTCATTTATTTAATCCAATTAACTTCACTTAATTTAATTCCACTTAAAAATTCAATTTCAACTATTCTTAAGTTCATAATACCCAATTCTCTTTTATTATTCAATTTCGCTTAACAAGTGTTGTAACATAGACTAAGTGTATATCACTTAACAAAATTGAATTTGGACATCTTATTACTTACATTTTATTTTATATATTTTTCAATTACACATTCTCATTAAACTTTTCCAGGCAAGTCGTATTAATATTTCTAAGTGTAATTAAGCACTATACATTTTACCGATTATTTACAACATTTATATTAAGCAAAATTTTAGTTTGAACATTTTATTACTTACAATTTTCCTTGTATAACCATCACTTACATATTCACATTAATATTTTAACTTTTTGGATATTAGAGGTAAGTCATATATGGTTTAGAATTCAATTGAGTATTATACAAATAAATTTTATCCTAGTTTAGTTGCTCCTAATTGTTTCAATTTCAATTCTTATTTTAAACCCTCCAATTATTCAAAAAAAATTCCTTATTTCCATAATTGTGGACCATCACTTAACACATAGTTTAAAAATTGAATTTCTGATTTCACTTCAAACCATTTTGACACACACACACACACATATATTGTCAATCAAATCATACTCAAGAAATCCATTTCGAATCCATTTTTCAAAGCAAAGGTGTAGCAAAGCTACCAAGTGGTCTCTCCACTCTGAGACTCGAAAATGAATGTCGATGATGCTGTAGTCATCACCAAAATTATTTTCCAGTGACAAAAGAGAAGAGTATTGACTAACTTCTTTTGAAATTTCTATGGTAACAATTTCCAAAAAATATGATCAAATAATATATTTTAAAAACTTTGAAACCCAAATTTAGAAAACATCAGAAATTTAATCCTTAAAATCCTTATAATATACCATGTTTTGAAATTTTGTCTCCTTATAATATACAACAATATTTAATGGTTTAGGAAGGTTGGCAAATGATAATCTAGTATTATCATATCTAACAATTAATTCATTCAACTACAAATTTTAAAAAAATATATACCATTTATATATAAAATATAATCACACATAAAATTATTTCATCTATTAATTTCGAAAACAATATGTGTCAGTTTGCTTTGTTCATGTGTTTTGCGATTCCTATCGATATCATTGGCCAGATGAACCGATCGAAACCCAAAATTCAAACTTAACAACTCAAACAACATAATATAAAACATTTTATATTAATTAAAAGCACATCCCCTCACAGTATGATTCAATAATAGATTATAGAACAAGGATAGAGATTCAAATATAGAGGAACCTTAATCAAAGAGAATTATAACTACAAATATAGGCACAAAAGGAAGATAAAATAATTAAATTACAAAAGAGAAAAGATGGCTAGACTTATATTATCACGGGTGACCTTAACCAAGTCAACCAGGGCGTAGAAAACATGAGGATATCATTAACAAAACATAGACAAACTTGTTGACAACCTCATGGAAAATGCGATTCATGAGATTGACAGGAGCATTGGTTAATCGAAAGGGTTTGACTAACCGTTCAAAGAAACCATTTTTTCGGAAGGAAGAACAACAGGTCGAGCTCCAGTAATAAGCTTGATGCAGAATTCAGTTTCCCACTTGGGAAAGGGATAGAAATGATTTCACCGAAGGCATCAGGATAATCCCTGATTGTCGGTGTGGAGTCCAGACCACTAGATTGCGAATCAAACGAAACGATGAAATTGCCCACTGAGGCAATCAACATTCAATCACAAGAGAAATAACAGCATCATAACCGAGGATGTAGAAATCTATGGTGAATCGATGCCTATTGTAAAGAGGTTTCCTCCTTTACAAATCATACCAAGGTTGATGGAACCGTCATGGGATTAGTCTGAGGAGAATGAAGCTGATATTGAGATTGAAGCTATGGGATGCTTCGGAATCAAAAGTACACGAACTGGACAAGACAATAATGAACAAGGGTGTTCCAAAATCCAAAAGGAAATCCAAATCAAGGAGAATTCAAATGAAGGATTTCAAGCTCGAACGAAGATGATTCTATAATTAATTTTACTCCATATGCTAAGTTTTGCCTAAACCAGAGCTTTGATACCATTTGTAACGACCTGCTAGTTTGAACCGTTCAAATCGACAATCATCCACACATGTCAGACTTGGATTTCTCAAAACAACAGATTGTTAATTTATATTTGGCAAACTTAGCATATACATTGAATAAATCAATCACAAAATCACAGACATAGATTAATAACAATAGGCAGCGAAATAGTTAAATAGCATTTCATGAAGCTACTATGAAACATCAAAGTCTGAAACAAAATACAAAAAAATCTCAAATACAAATGAATCTCTAATACATAAGCAACCGACGAGTCTTAACATAAATGACTGGAATAAACTGAAATAATCGAAAGCTAGATAGATAGATCTTCAAACAAAGCTCCAATCTCCAAAGGTGAGTTTCAAATGCTATGACACTCAGTCTAACCCGAGCATAAAGCAAAACACAAAACATTCGAGTCGGGATTAAAATTCTTATATTAGTAAATTTAACTCAAGTGAAATGTCAACTAAAATACAAGTAACTTATAGGATGTTTAGGATTTCCATCCTCCAAGGATCCGTGGAACTATTTGCTATGTAGTAATATATGCTATTATAATATGTCTATAGTAAAGTAAACTATTAAAATAGCGTTAAGGCGTTACCCGTATCCCCCTTAACACATTTAATATAATGTTGTAGTCTATACAGTATTGTAAACTCCACCTGCTGGTGGGCTATCAAGGAGCACTCCATAGGTATGACACAAAACAAACTCGTAGAAGGCACGATACGACATGCGATAAGGCACATAAGGCAATGCCTAGGGTAGATATGTCGTCTGCGGACTGGTGGTAACGCATAGTAGCTACTATCGTCCACCTCGAGACACACTCCCAAATCAAAAGTGCACCCAATCAAATAACAAAGTAATATAATGGAATCGAACAAATATCCCCAATACGAGGAATGACCTCACTTGGCCCGACATGGCTCCTGTTTTAGCCACATCAAGCTGACTCGTGAGAGTTAGGGCTACGTTAATACCTCATATAGAATTGTCGCCAATCATCCTACTTCTTTTTGTAATCTCCACCACGAACATAGTTGTTAAAGTGGTTTTCGGTATTGGCAGAGAGTATGGCAATATCCGATCCTGGTCTCTTTAACAACCAAATGCCTATTTCACACCATGGTCATTTCATTTCGAATAGTTCATACTTCATATCAAAATATCATATTCATTTCAAAACCATATCAACTCGATATGATTATTTACTAAAAAAATATTCATTTCCAGAATCATAACACCTTAAAAATTATAACGATTTCGAAATCATAACACTTTCGAGATCATTACACTTTTGAAATCATAACACTTCCGTGGTCATAGCAGTTCCAACTTAAACAGTTTAGATATTGAATATATATATACATACACACATATATATACATATATATATATTAAATCGTTATAAATTAAAATATTTTATATATTAAAATAATTTATATATTAAAATAATTATAAATTAAAATAGTTTATATTTATTTAAAGAGATTATACCGAAATAGTTTCCAAATTGGAATTGTTTCATCAAATTCCACAAAGTGATTCAAGTCAACTTAAATTCCAAAAAATTCAATTTAAATCAATCCATGTTCAACACTTTCAATTTAAAAGGTTAAAGATTCAGTTCAAATTCTCAATAAACCATTTCAATTTTTATTAATTTCAAATCTATTGTTTTAATTATCATTTCAAGTCCAATAAGATTCAAAGTTTAAATATTCAAACATTCACAATATAAGTTTCATTTATATTTCAACATTTAACTTTACATTTCTTTTCGAATTGGAAAATATTCACTTAATCATTTAATAAAAAATAAATAAAATCTCATTAAAATTTTAGATCAATATTAAATATTCAGTTTCAGTTTTATTTAAAGTTGAGAATATTCATTTAATCACTTTTTTATCAAATCAAGTTATAAATCATACCTTTCAACATCTCAAAACTAATAAGTTCAATTAAAGTCTTATTTAAATTCAATTATCAACCAATTTAAATTCCAAGTCAACATTAATTTATCTTTGTAACCTCTATTATTAAAGTTATAAAATTTTATTTTAAATATTAATGTAAATTTAAATTAATACTTAAACATATTATAAACCAATTAGATTAAATTTTATTAAATTAAACCTTATTATCAAATGTATTTTGTATTAAATCTTATCTTATATTTTTTAAATAATAAAATTATAAGAAAAATCATAAAAATTATATTTTCAAAACTAACTTATAAATTTAATATTTTCCCAAAACATATAATTTTAAAAAATCTAAATTTTACACATATATTAAAATAAATTCTTTATATTATAATTTAAATATAAACATTTAATAAAATCCATATATTTCCTTCGAATTTTGGCAATCGTTTTTTCAAAATAGGCCAACGATGTCCGTATATAATTCTCTATCATGTGATCAAGTGATACAGATATCTATCATTCCAATCCACAATAATTTAATATTTACGGGTGTATATCATTTCAACCCATAATCCCAAAATATCAAAATAAATGAAAATCGCTCGGGTTTATCATTTCAGCCCATAACGATTTTTCCTAATCTAAAATGTCGTTCGGGTACGTATCATTTCAACCTATACGGAATTTCTAAACTAACAGGGAACATGTAGAGGTGGAACAAATATGATAATAATATAACATATCAACAACATGCATATATCATCAATAAAAATTTAATCATAACATAAATAAGAGGTTATGATGTCACATCACACGAGTGAACAGTTACAAATAATGGCATATCATATATAGCAATTATATAATTAACAATTCAAATTTAACATCATATTTCAGTTGTTCTTTCAAGGTGAATTAAGTTTATTGAATAAAAGAATGTTAATCATGAGTGATTGCACACCTTTTGAGGTTAGAGAAATAAGAAAATGACGCGGATGAGCACACAGATAACGGACACGGACTAGCAGGACAACGACAAGCTGGGAATTCCTGCAACAAAGTCGGAATTGAGAAGGTAAGTCTAGATGGACTAGAGATCGATGAAACAAATATATGATATATATATGTGTGTGTGTGTGTATATATATATTTGTTTCTAAAATCAATTTAAAACATATTTTTGAAAGATATATTTAGATAATTTCCAATAATATTTAATTCAAACAGATATAAAAATTAAACCTTCGTGTGTATATATATATATATATATATATATATATTTGAAAATCAAACTCATATATACTTGTATATCTACAATAATATATAAACATATATATATAAACTCACATACATATCATATTTCAAAATAAATTTTATAAAGTCAATATAAACTTACTTTATAATAATATATAAAACTTAAATACATCATATATAAACTTAAATATACTTATGTACACAAACAACAGATTATACATAGCTTACATAAACATATATATAAACTAACCTATTATTTAACTTATATATAAACACACACACACACACACACACACACACACACACACACACACACACACACATATATATATATATATACTAACATATTATATTCTTACATTCTAAACAACTTCATATATATATATATATATATATATATATATATATATAGAAAAGAAAAAAAATATTTAACAAACAATAAATTTACCATTCAAAACTTCTCTTATATGCACGTACACAACTTTTTATATATATATATATATATATATATATATATATATATAGTGCTATCTGGATTTAGATGCTGGCATAGGGTGCTCACCTGGGTTAGGGAGAAAATGCGTGCTTGGCAGCAAAAGGTGGCTTGAGTTCTTTGAAGAAAAATTATATATATATATATATATTAACTTTAAAACTTTATATATAAACGGTTGGCTGTCGGAGCGAGGCAAAGGTGGTCGAGTGGACATGTGGCAGATGATGGCCGGATCTAGTCATGGCCAGGGTATGGAAAGATGCAAGGGCGACTTGAAGGTAGCGAAGGAGGGAGGTTGTGAGTTGGCAAGCGGCCGGAGCTCAGTAAGAGATAGGGAGGGGGAGTGATCACGACGTGGAGGGACAGTTGTATTTATTGGTAGGAGGTGATGGGTTGGGTGATGGTGTTGATGGCGAGCAATAGGTTGAGCGGAGATTGCGGTGGGATCCGATGGCATGCTGGGGTGGGGGGGACAAGACCTTGAGGCTAGCGTGGAAAAAGGGTCTGCAGACTCATGCTTCAAAATATACGCAACCTATTTTATAAACTTATATTTTTTTTGAGGCATGGCTAAGAAAGGAAAAAGTTGAGAGATAGAGAAGGTGACAGGCGAGTAGGTGCATGGATAGGTAACAAAATAAAATAATGAAGCCTTACCTTTTTTTCAAAGAGTGAAGAGTACCGAAATAGTGATATGGTTATATTATAATAAACAATAGTGCTAAATGAATAAATGAACAGTTGGAGAAGAACAGGCTCGACAGAATTAATTTTGATTTATGTTACACGATGTCAACAATTAATTTCTACGAATATGAAAAGGTCTAATGGCCATTCATTTTATGAAAGGACACATAACACCAAAAGGTTCCAAACAGTTACCGATACGACAACCCGTTATACAGATTTCTTCGTGCATCGGACGCCAAAATTGACAAACGAATATACAACAGATATTAATACGACGAGACGAATATAATGGTATATAGATATAAGCGATTCGACTATCCTATCAAAAATCGATATTCATTGCCAAAATTGTTGTTAATTTGTCAAAAATAAGATAAATGGAGCAAGAGAATTCCAAATTTGACGAAACGAAATATGACGTCTCTCTCTGAAAATGATTTACTTTTATTACATAAAAAAATTCAGATTTCAAAAATATTTTATTTCTAACTAATTTTAACAGATTTAAAATTTAAAATTACACAACAGAATTTACTTCCATATTTTCCAATAACATTTTCCAGTTGCTATGTTAAAATAGACGCATTTCAAATATCAAATTTCCATTGCAAAATTTTACAATTTAATTTCACGAAAAATTTCAATTATTTGCGTTATTTAAACCATTAAAATTCCCGAGCCGTTACAATCATATTTACTCAACACGTACAATTTCAATTCAAAATCATTGCACCTTAATATCTCGATTTCGCTTCCAAAATTGTTTCGAATTTCAGTTTTAGTTATAACTTTAACCCATTTTGTATTTAATCCATGATTTAAATATAACATTTCACCCTTGATTAGTTTCAATTTTTGAAAATAGTTTGGAAAAAAGTTTAATTTTTTTTAAAATAGTTTAAATAGTTAGAATAGTTTGATATAAATGACTTAAGTATTTAATATATTTTATAAAATAAAATAGTTTGAAAATTCAAAATAATTTGAATATTTAAAAGATAGACCTTAAATGGTTTATATTAAAATAATTTATTTGAAAATAGTTTCCAAGCCAGACTGATTCAATTCCAAATATTCCAATTCAAATCACTTCAATTTCCATTCCAATTTAATCGATCCAATTCTGATTTCAAGTCGAATTTACTTCGATTCCAATTTTAGTTCAAACAAATTCAATTTCAATTTCAAACTAATTATATTTCGGTTTCAATTCTAATTGATTTCAATTTCAATTTCAATTCCAACTTGAATAAATTTCAGTTCAATTCTCAATTTCAAACCATTTCTATCTATATCAAGTTCGAGTTTGATTTCAAAGTACTGATTTAAATTACTTAAACCAAATTTAACTTCGATGTTCAATTCAATGTTCAAATCCTTTAAATAAGTCGATTTCGATCCAAAGTTTGAAATATCTATTTAAATTTCTTTTACTTAGTAATATTCAAATTTCGAATAAAAGTCCAATCCTTCAAAAACAAATCAATTTGCGAAATTCAAATCATATTTCGATTATAACTTCAAAATCTCAATTTCGATTATTTAAATAACTCATGTTACCAAATTTTTGAATTCCAACATTTCGAGCTTAAGTTCGTATATAATTCGATTTCTATAATTTCGGTTTTTACTTCTTTAAATCAAACCATTTAAATAATTTTAAATCAAAAATTTTAAAATCATTTAATTTAACCAAATCCGGTGTCCGTATATAATTTTCTATCCTATGTCCAAGTTAATCGGTTATATCCATTTAATTCATGGATGTACATATATCATTTCAATCCAAAATAAATTTCATAGGTGTACATCATTTCAAAGAATTTCTTAGTTTATTCGAAATAATTTAATTTACAATTTAATATACTGCAAATAATAAACAAGAAGATAACATGGCATATATAAAATTAATAAACATCCAAATCATTCAAAACATCAAACAATAGCATCCATCACAATCAACATCCAAATCAGCCAATAATTCACAAAAATTTCGTAGTTATCAATCTAAGGTACTAGCAATTGAATTCAAATTTAAAATTTAACCGTCAATTTTGATTCCTGCTATCAATTTATATGTCAATTTCATTTTCAAACAACAGTCAGTAAAACTAGAAAACTTCACGATTTAAATTTAAGGAATACAAAAATATTATAGTACATCGTGAGCGTTAAAAACACCCACCTTTTATTTGAAGCTGAAAATTTTCAGAGTCAAATAAATTCCAGATCCATAACACTCTGTAGACGATGTAGATTTGGTTCCAACGCAATTCGTTTCATCCGAAACGGACTTCGCATGCAAAAGATACGCTATAATTAACGTCAATCATATAATTTAAATAACATATACAAAACAAAATTAAAAATAAAATAAAATAAAAACACTCACCTACATCCTATCGAATAGGCTTGAACATGAAGTCCCAAAACACGCAATAAAGCCTAAGCATGCATACAACAGATGAACGGACCTCGATCTGATCCCTCACCGAGCTCCGCTGCCACCACAACCTCCTCTGGCCGTCGCCTTCTGCTCTCGAGAACAAGAATGCCCGCAAAATGCAGAAACGAACCCAAAGCAACAAAACCCTAGCTGCTTCCCGCCGTGCCGCCTTCCTCCACGCGTCCTCGCCCATTGTTTGCCGCGGTCGTCGCTACTTTCCCTCGCCGTCGCGCTCGTGCAAAGGCGCGGTCCTTCGTGTTTTTATTCTTTTTCGACTTTGATCTAGGGAATTAAATTGAAAGGGGTGAAGATAGATGCACGGGAAAGAAAAAATGGTGGCTGGGTGTACGAGATGTTGGAAGGTTGAAAGTCAATATATATTATTTAATACGAAAATATCTAGCCCAATTGGCCAGTGAAATCCAAAATTCCAAACGAAGCGTGCCGCCTGACTTTTATAACGTTTTACGCCTATTCCGAACATAATGGAAATAATCTCGAGGCCTAATTCGGTTGTATGCATGTAACGTCCTATCTTTTCGCACACTTCAAATCGACACACGTGCCAATTTAAACCATACGGAAGGGCGGATTGTTATGGGATAAATAAGAAAACAGAGAAGGAATAAAATAAAACAGAATCTCACAGCGGAAGGATAAAATATAATAATAAATATACAGTACATAAAACTGTTTACAAAACATTTTATTTTTCTTTATACAATAAATATCAGAGTTCACATACCAATAAATATCAATGCAGCGGAATTAAATAGTGTAGTGGAATAATAGTAGATAATAGTAATGCAAATCTTCGTCTTCGTCCTCCAGAGCTAAAACTTCAAATCCTGAAACGCTCGGACTGACCCGAGCGAATTGAAAAGACAAAACACTCGAATCAGAACTAAAAGATCTTATGTAAGTTAAATTAACAGAAATGAATATGAGTGCAGTAACTCAAGAGATGCTCGGTATTTACATCTCCTAAGGATCCGTTAAACTATTTACTATATAGTATATTGCGCTATTATAATAGTGTCTGTTTGTAAAATAAACTTACGTTTTAATAGCGTTAAGGGGTTACCCATATAGCCCTTAACACAAATAATGCCAATAGTCTATACAGTACCGTAATACCTCCTGATCGGAAGGCTACCAGAGGATACTCCGTAGGTACGACAAATAGAAACTCGTACAAGGCGCGATAGAGTATGTAACACGGCACAACTAGGCAATGCCAGGGTAGATATACCAATTACGCTTACGGGCCGGTGGTAGCGCGTAGCGCGCAGCTACCGTCCACCCCGAGCCACATCCCCAAATAAAATCAAAAGTGGCCACCGAATCAATCCAAAGTCAAAGTATAATATCAAAGGGATGTGTCCGATCAAAGGTGCTACCTTATTAACCCGTCGACCGCTCCTGTTTTAGCCACCTTATGCCAACTCACGTGAGTTGGGTCCACGTATTTATCTTAAAGGAAACGCCACCACCGTCCTACTTCATTCTGGAATCTCCACCGCATACACGATTGTTAAAGTGGTTTTTGGGGTTGGCAAAGAGTATGACAACTTCCGATCCCGGTCTCTTTAACAACCAAATGTTATTATAACACCGCGGGCATTTAAAAATAATTATACTTTCAAAACCAGGATATAATTATCCATTTCAAAACCCATAAATACGATATCATTTCCTTTTAAAACAAAAATAAATATGATATCATTTTATTTCAAATATATTCCTTTTCCAAAATCATGCCACTTTTAAGATTTATAATACCTCGAAACCAAATATTTGAAATTTTACTTTCAACATAATACTTCGAAATCCATAGTTTTAAAACCATAACTTTCAAAACATAAATGGTTTGGATATTCAACAGTATATAAAATAAAACAGTTGAATTAAAATTTCTTTAAAAGTAAATAATTTCCACGCCTTCACAATTTTTATTCATTTTAAATTCAGTCTATCGCATAACTTTTAGATTCACTTTCCGTTTGAATAATACATTTCGATTTCAATATTTTCAAACTTTGAGTATTTAATGAATTTCAAAACTAAGGTTGGGAATTTCTATCCAACAATTCATTTTCCTATTATTTAGTTTTTGAAAGGTTTACATGATAAATCCCTAACTATTTAAAATAAAACACAATTTATTAACACTAAATATTTCCTTCCATTTATTCATACTAGAATTATTCATTAAATCCCGTTATAAATATCATTCCTTTAAACTTCCAATTTTAATAAGTTAACATCAACTTATGGAGTTAAATTTTTAAATAAGCTCAATTCCAATTAATTTCCAATTTATCTTTCAATCTTAATTGATTTAAATCATTTAAAACACTATATATATACACAAGATCTTAAACCTGTACTGTAACCACCCGTAAATTTCGATCCCGAAAATTCCAGATAGTTAATGAAAAGAAGAAAAAGAAAGAAGAAGATAACGGAAACAAGACACAGAAACCTCACATTCGCAGCGAATCAAAAAAAATATCTCATAAATAATAGTTATACAAAGGAAACTGTACTTGTCAAATTACACTTTAATATATATCAGAGTTACAACATATACAACACTAGTCACATACGAATCAACATGTCCTAGATATGCAACAATAATACTCAGCGGGTACGCTCCATACGTTCCTGCCTTCCAGCTCGCCTCCTGAGCTCCAAAACGTTCTTACCTGGAAATTTATAATACTCGGTCTGACCCGAGCATTACATCAAAGTAACACCCGGGTCAGGCTGGAAACCAGCGTGAGTAAACCCAACTAACAAGGAATACAAAAACATACAACTTATAGATACCCGGGGTAACTTATATCAATTTACACTTCACAAGTTGTTATAGACATCAACCATGTCACACATCAATTCTAAGTGCCTAAACTTAGATTTAAATGGTTCAATTTACTTAAGTCATTCCACTTCAGCCTATTAGTTTCACATATCGAATTATAAGAATCGAAGTGGTTTCGGATATTAGCTAATGCCCGACTCCGGTCTCTTCGAATCTCATGTCGTCTTAACCTAAGTTATTCAAATGAAATATAACTCAAACTTAAACACAGGATGTCACTGTTTAAACCAGTATAACATATCACATAGCATCACATATCACAAATCATAGATATCAACTAATCTAAGCATACTATATAATTCAATCATTCATAAGCAAGATTTATCAACACACTATTTGAAATTAATTTAATTAACCACTAATGAATTAATTAATTAATTACTACATTTACTTCTTAATCTTGCTTACTAATCATTAATTAATGATAATCCAATTAATTAATGATTCACCAATTTTTCATCTTAATTAATCATCCTTTAACAACCATCATGTGATTATCTTAAATTAATTAAACCGATTAACTAACTTGACTAATCACATTACTTTTAATTAACTACATTGGGTAATTATTTCCTTAATTACTTAATTAAGTAATAACTTAATTAATTCATAATTACTTGATTAATTAATTACTAATCATTAATTAAATCTAATTAATGATTCTTAACAATGGATAAATTATTCATAAATAATTGATTAACTTAAACTTAAAATCAATAATTTAAAATCCTTAATTATCTTAATCCATTTCATTTATTAATTAAACAAATTATTCATTTAATTACCTCAATAATAAAATGAAATTATAAATCATTAAACTCTAAATTTATTTTAAGATAAAACCCTTCTTATCAATGGTTAGATTATCATTCTTAAATACTTGTGAAAGTATTTATTTCAAATTCAAATTTCAAATTTTCATTTTAAGTTCAAACTTTAAAATGAAACCAAAATATAAAACTTGAAATTCATATGTTAAAGAATACTTACAAAAGAAATTTAAATATTTAAACTAATTTCCTTTTTAATCTCATATTATTAAAGTATACTTTAACCTTTCAACTTATTTACAATTTTTATAAACTTTATTTCCAAAACTTAAGAATTCAAATCAAATTTGAATTCAAATTTAAAATTCTGATTTAAATTTTATTAAATCCTCTAAGACATTTCAAACTCCATTCAAATTCAAATTCTTTAATTACATTTTAATTTCTTAAACATTTTGATAATATTAAGTCAAATTTGAATTTTAAAAAATTAATTATTTCAAAACTAGATTCAAAATAAATTGAATTTATTTTAGACTTAGATTTTACTTAAACTAAGATTGAAACAAGATTTCAATTTTATTTTAAAAAGAACTTCACTGTCATTTAAATTCAGTTTTTAAATTTAAAAAAAAAATGAAACGAATCTACAGGTTTCAGAACTAAACCTGTTACTACACTTAAACCCGAGCAAGGGCCAAATCTGCTTCGAGTAAACAATTCCCCAACTTCGAGTAATACGCAGCACCTACTCGAGTGATTCTCGAGTTTCCCCACGGCTCATACCCAAGTAGCCGCCTGAAACTAAAAGTGCACGGTGCACATGCACCGTGCCTTCGGCAATCTTTAGTCACCTCCGGTGGCCTTCACACACTGGTGACCAACCTCCCCTTTCAACACAACCATCAATTCATCATTCCACAGTCCAAAATCGAATTCGAGTTCCCAACTCCAACCTGGAACAATAGGAACCTCCTTCTCTAAACTTAGCAATGCCTCAACCAAGCTTCTCCGATCATCAGAACGCCGACACCTTCGACCACAACTTCGTCCATGCCCCAGCTTCCATTTCCCAAAGTATAGTGGCACTAGATCAATTTTTGGCCTCGAGATAAACCAACATTCCAGCCACTTCCAAACTAGGTTTCAAAACTAAATCGAACCACCGCAATCACCACCGATCTCAAACAAACTTCCTATTATTTTTGCTGGCCTCACACTCGCTCCTCTACCTCCAGAATCAAACCTAACTTCTCCGACCACTGGAATCACCATAATTTCCCAAAAACCCAAAAACAGTGTAATTCAGATCTGCACCTTTAATTCTAATTTAAAATTTGTGATTCTAGTGTTAAAAATCATGATTTGGTTTCAGAGTTCATTCCATAATTATGAATCTTTAAATTTCACAGTTTGAAAATTTATGTTTGAGAGCATGCACTGATGTTTGTTTTACAGTAGTACATAGTCTTTAATTTAACTTGATTAAGTTTTTAAACCTTAGACTATGATAAATTAAACAACATTTACCTATAAATTAAGTCCTAATAAAACTAGTTCAGGTGGTAAGAAATTTAAAATAAAATCTTGAGCTTGAGAAACAAAATAAGAACAGAACAGACAATCACAAAACACACCAATACATCCATATAAATATTCAGAGATATGCTTATAAATGCATTCACAATCATATTTTTTTTCAGTGATAAAACATGCAACATAATTTTACTTTAAACCATTTATATTATGATGTTTCTCACAGTTTAATCATATTTGTTTTCAGTGGTAAAACATGCAACGTAATTTTACTTTAAACCATTTATATTATGATGTTTCTCACAATTTTAAGGAGAAACAGAGAATAACT
Source organism: Allium cepa (assembly GCA_030765085.1). Lineage (NCBI taxonomy): Eukaryota > Viridiplantae > Streptophyta > Magnoliopsida > Asparagales > Amaryllidaceae > Allium > Allium cepa. The sequence goes on along the minus strand of CM060945.1, from coordinate 877,135,676 downwards.
TTTCTTCTTTAAAGAACTTAGCTTAGTTTACACTGTAAGAAGTGTAATTACATTTTTTTAAACTTGAACTACAATACTATAACTAAGAACAGAGGGTTTATACAGTCATGCATGTTTAAATACCTGCATATTTATTTATATTCACACACAAAATTTCAACATGCAAACAACTTTCCACAAGGTTGTTCAATGATTAACACAAGCATCCATTTTAACAGGTTTAAAACAGAATCAAAAGTAGTAGTCTACTCACTTGTTCCTAGACAGAGGCCTGAAGATTGAAAAAACTGTTCTGGGTTTGAATTTCGCCTTGATGTTGACATTTGCCCTGATTTTTCTTGAAAACTTGATTGTTTCTCAGTTGAATTAATCCTACTTTAATCTGATATGAGATTTTTTTTTGCTGGCTGAGATGCTCCAAGCTTTGATAAATTTTAATTTCTGGTTTTGAAAATGTTTACATGCTTTTTTGTTTTAACTACAGGTTGTTGAGAATAGTTTGTATTGAAGGCGAAATCAGGTTTGAACTTTTGCTAGTCTTAAATCTCTGGTTTTGATATACAGGACATTGTTTCTCTTAGTTTTACTTCCCTTTTTCCCAAAAATGAAGAAAGGGAAAACTTTTTGATATTAAAGAAAGAAGACACTTGTTACATTTACTAACATTTGTCATTTAAATTTGTTAATTATCTTACACTTGTAACATTTCATGCAAAATCAATTTATAAATGTAAATAAAGCTTTTGTTAATTAATTTTCCTAATATCTAAATATTTATTTTAATTTATATAAAAAAAATTCCTTTAAGAAAATAGATAAGACAAAGTATATATATATATATCATCTTTCTTGAAATTCCAAATATAAATTCAATTCAAATTTTATTTTATTTTATTTTGGTCTACAGGTTTTAGTAAGCAAGAGAAAAAGGAAAGATTGATCTGAGATTGATTGCCACTTGTTAATCTAACTCAAAACTTGTTAATTTAGGCCTTACTTATTACACATTTGTCAAACTTGTATTTTTATGCCTAAACCTTTTTGACAAATTTATTTATAAATTATGTTTAAACCTTATCATTTTAGGATTTGTAAACTATTTTATCTCTTATTTATTTTATTTTAAAGATTTTAAACTTAAGTTAAAATATCCAAACTAATAATTATATATATTTATTATTTATTTTTTTAATAATAAATACTCATCATTTTAGAGTTTTTAAATCATATAATTTAACATTCGTTAACTGATGTTTTATATAGTTATATTTCCAATTATAATTATACCCAATATTTACAGAAAATATTATCAATTAATTATACATGACATAAATGATCTATATATTATTTAAAAAAAATCCAAATTATTTACTAAGGCATTTACTTAAATCTTAAATTCAAGCTTCAAATTCAAACTCAAACTCAGATTCAAATTTGAATTACAATCCAAGTATAACTATTTATCATCAGATTTATTTGTTAAATCTATAATATATTAATTAACCCCGTTAATTATCAATTTACAGATACTCCAAAATTCAGGTTATCACATTCCTCCCCCCTTAGAATCTTTTCGTCCTCGAAAAGAAACGAAACCAGAATTTATTGAAATTCTTAAAGTCAGATAAATTTCCTTTGATCCTTTTTAAAACACTTTTAAAATCTATATATAGTATTATCAAAGTAGTTTTATAAAAATATCATTCTATAACTCGATGTTTCAACAAGTCCATCTTCGTTCTCACAGAAATTCGGTCATATGTTGATCAGGCGTAGGACTGAAATTCTATAAGTACTTAGCAGACCCGTTTTTAACACCCAGTGAAAATACTTGAAAAATAATTTTATTGAAAATATAGAAAACAGTTTTTGAAGATAGAGGATATATCTTTGGTGAGAATGCTCTGGAAATCATCACTCCCATCCGTGGTCGCAGTTAACCCGATGGTTACGTTGTCATCCCGACAAAATCCACAGGTAACTGTAGGCCTCCACGCCCCTAGATTACACCATGGAACCCGCTACAGATCGCAGCTACAACTGGGGTTACGTAGCTATAACAACAAAAACCCATATAACTGTAGGCATCAACGCCCTCGAATTTCGCTGCCAAAAGAATGAAACTTCTCCACTCCACTTGACCATAGATCGCAGTCTACCGATGTTGCGTTGCCTTCCCGGCAAAATCAAGTGTAGACCGTTGACACTCATCCTCCACAAGATTTTCGCTATGGTCCCCACAGTAGATCGCAGTGACATCGAGTTACACTGTCGTCACAGCATAACCCAAATGCCCCTGTAGGCATCAGCGCCCTCGACTTTCGCTACCCAATAATCCTCAGGAACTAGTTTGTCCGGACTCCTCACAGGATCAACTTTAGAAAACCCCCGTGGGGCTCAAGGCAGCACCACCCGGTGGTACTCCTGAGAAGTCCATTCCAAGGGAGCGCCTTTTTCCCCAGAGCCATCATCAAAACACTTTATACTATACATATATAGTATCTTTAAATCATACACCTAGTATGATCTCATACAAAGCTCCTTTACACAAAATCGATTATTCCAAAATCGATAATTCTCAAACTAGGCTTTCCAAATTTAATATTGATTTTACCCAAAAATCAAAAGGCCTTTTCCAAATCCAAAGGTTCCCAAAACCGTTTCCAAAATCCTCATATGATCCTTTATATATATATTCAGATATATAAAATCTTTCAAAACTTTGGATCATTTCAAACTTGTATAAAACACCTTTATACTTCAAACATTTTCAAAAACCATTTTCTTCTGGCAAAAGATTCAACAAGGGGAGTTTTATTTTATAAAACAAAGACATTTACTTTGTTTACTCAAAATCAGATATTCAAATATGATTACTCTTTACAAAACCACTTACCATATCACTTTCTTCCAACCATAGAAATATCCAATTTCCACTTTACTTCATCATATATTTCACAAAATATATTTTTCATTTCAAAAACCATTTCACATTTCTTATCCACAAATTCCCAGTATCAATTTTATTTAAATCCGTACGATGTACACATATCATCCATACGCCATACCAATCTGATCGCTCACTCGATCACACAATTTCACTTCCGAACTAGTATTATCCACCCGACTTCCTAGTGCGGACATAGATCTAGTTTCTTGATCACAAACCGTCATTCTCCTTGCATAGTCATAACTATGATAGAGAATATCCAGAGCCAATCAACAATCCATATCCAGGTTCTCCGTTGAAAATCGAGTGAAAAATCCCACTCGGATCGATATAACTATCTCGAAATTCTGTGCTCGAATCTGGATCAGATCACTATGCGAATAGAATAACATACGTACACCCTACGTATTTATCTTTATTGGTTATTAGCCAAATCAATTCCATTTCTATTCACATTCACTTAGATTTTCGCTCACCTACTCACAATTGCTTCAATCCATTTGGATTATCACCTCTATTTTTATCTCGATTGGGTATTTAACCATTAACAATTTGAACTCCAGCCAGTTAATTTAGAAAATAGCTTGAAATATTTAAAAATAGATAGGTAGTTGGAAAATAATTACTAGTTTGTAAAATAGCTGTAAAATAGTTTAGTAATTGTAAAATAATTGGAAAATTATAAAATAGAAATTAGTAGTTGAAAATAGTAATTAGTTTATAGAATAGTTAGAAAATTGTTAAACAGTTTGAAAAAAAAAAATTTAAAACAAGTATAAGATAGTTTGGCTTTTAACAGAAAGGTTTTATATATATAATGAATAGCTTGGAAAAATAGGTTTATATTAAATCAATTTATATTAAAAATAGCCCAGAGTCATAACTGTTCAATCCCCAATTCAAGTTGAATTAACCTCGGCTTCTTTCAAAATTTAACTTTATTTAACCTTGATCTCAAATTCTTCTAATTCAGAAAAATTTCAATTGAACTAGTTCCAATTTCAATTCATTTCAACTCCAGTTTGAATTAATCCCAATTTCATACTCCATTTCCAAATCAAGTTGAATTAATCTTGATTTCTTCCCAAATTAAATTCAAATTCCATTTGAATTTAAAACTATTCAACTTAAATTACAATTCCTAATTATTCAAATCAATCCAGTTCAAATTTTTCATTTGAATCTTATCCTCATACATCTTCAATCACCATTTCAAATAATTCAAATCAAATTCAATTTGAGCTAATTCAAATTTCAAATTTAAACCATCTCTCATTCATTTAAACAATTCCAATTCCATCTTGAAATTCCCAAATCATGTTGATCATTCGAACTTTTTTTAACTTTTCCTCAAGTTAAACTTAATTCACTTAACCTAGTCAATCCTACCTAATTTAGACTTCCATTTCAAATTTCAAACTTCTCATAAATAATCTTCCCACTTATGAGTTCAAAAACTTATCACCTTGGGTATCACATCTTATTCCAAACTCAAAACTCACCATTTAGAGTTTATTTCCAACCACCTTTGATATTATGTATATCCACATGTATATATATTAATTTCTTTTACATACCAAGTTATACTTTAAAATTTTAAACCACCTTTGGTTTTAATTCAAAACAAATTTCTTTTTAAATTTTCGAACAACTCTTGTTTGAAATAGGACCCTTTCATTCAAATGCATTAAATAAGATTATTTGTTATTTCTTTAAATTAATTACATCATTAATTAATCACATTCGGTAATTAACTTATTTCTTAATTACCTTCATTAAGTAATTGTCCCTTAAATTACTTACCTCTAGTTACTTCATTAAGTTACTCCCTCTTATTTATTAATTCCAATTATTATCCATTAATTAATCTCATTAAATAAAGTTTAATTAATTACATAAATTAATTGATTATCCTTATCCTGAAACCCTTCCCAATTTCAAGATTTAAATTTCAGTTTGAATCCATTTCAACTTGTTCTTATTTAATTTCAATTTGGTTGTATTTCTATTACTTCTTAATACTTACTATTACTTTTAGTTTAATTAATACTACAACCAATTTCCTTAATATAATAGATAATTTATTTCTTATATAAGATTCATTTACTTTTGAAATCTTTTAAAAACATTTATATAGGAAAATAACAAGTACGCTCTCTCATATTTATACATTCAACTCATCCTAGGGTATCACTTACCCTCCTTAATGAGTAATCCCAACAGAGCCAAGGTTCTCGCTTATACTTCTGCTCTGATACCAAATGTAACCAACCGGAAATTTCGATCCCGAAAATTCCAGATAGTTAATAAAAAGAAGAAAAAGAAAGAAGAAGATAACAGAAACAAGACACAGAAACCTCACATTCGCAGCGGATCAAAATATAATATCTCATAAATAATAGTTATACAAAGGAAACCGTACTTGTCAAATTACACTTTAATATATATCAGAGTTACAACATATACAACACTGGTCACATATGAATCAACATATCCTAGATATGCAACAATAATACTCAACGGGTACGCTCCATACGTTCCTGCCTTCCAGCTCGCCTCCTGAGCTCCAAAACATTCTTACCTAGAAATCTATAATACTCGGTCTGACCCGAGCATTACATCAAAGTAACACCCGGGTCAGGCTGGAAACCGGTGTGAGTAAACCCACCTAACAAGGAATACAAAAACATACAACTTATAGATACCCAGGGTAACTTATATCAATTTACACTTCATAAGTTGTTATAGACATCAACCATGTCACACATCAATTCTAAGTGCCTAAACTTAGATTTAAATGGTTCAATTTACTTAAGTCATTCCACTTCAGCCTATTAGTTTCACATATCGAATTGTAAGAATCGAAGTGGTTTTGGATAATAGCTAATGCCCGACTCCGGTCTCTTCGAATCTCATGTCGTCTTAACCTAAGTTATTCAAATGAAATATAACTCAAACTTAAACACAGGATGTCACTGTTTAGACCAGTATAACATATCACATAGCATCACATATCACAAATCATAGATATCAACTAATCTAAGCATACTATATAATTCAATCATTTTCATAAGCAAGATTTATCAACACACCATTTGAAATTAATTTAATTAACCACTAATGAATTAATTAATTAATTACTACATTTACTTCTTAATCTTGCCTACTAATCATTAATTAATGATAATCCAATTAATTAATGATTCACCAATTTTTCATCTTAATTAATCATCCTTTAACAACCATCATGTGATTATCTTAAATTAATTAAACCGATTAACTAACTTGACTAATCACATTACTTTTAATTAACTACATTGGGTAATTATTTCCTTAATTACTTAATTAAGTAATAACTTAATTAATTCATAATTACTTGATTAATTAAGTACTAATCATTAATTAAATCTAATTAATGATTCTTAACAATGGATAAATTATTCATAAATAATTGATTAACTTAAACTTAAAATCAATAATTTAAAATCCTTAATTATCTTAATCCATTTCATTAATTAAATAAACAAATTATTCATTTAATTACCTCAATAATTAAATGAAATTATAAATCATTAAACTCTAAATTTATTTTAAGATAAAACCCTTCTTATCAATGGTTAGATTATCATTCTTAAATACTTTTGAAAGTATTTATTTCAAATTCAATTTTCAAATTTTCATTTTAAGTTCAAACTTTAAAATGAAACCAAAATATAAAACTTGAAATTCATATGTTAAAGAATACTTACAAAAGAAATTTAAATATTTAAACTAATTTCCTTTTTAATCTCATATTATTAAAGTATACTTTAACCTTTCAACTTATTTACAATTTTTATAAACTTTATTTCCAAAACTTAAGAATTCAAATCAAATTTGAATTCAAATTTAAAATTCTGATTTAAATTTTATTAAATCCTCTACGACATTTCAAACTCCATTTAAATTCAAATTCTTTAATTACATTTTAATTTCTTAAACAGTTTGATAATATTAAGTCAAATTTGAATTTTAAAAACTTAATTATTTCAAAACTAGATTCAAAATAAATTGAATTTATTTTAGACTTAGATTTTACTTAAACTAAGATTGAAACAAGATTTCAATTTTATTTTAAAAAGAACTTCACTGTCATTTAAATTCAGTTTTTAAATTTAAAAAAAATGAAATGAATCTAAGGTTTCAGAACTAAACCAGTTAATACACTTAAACCCGAGCAAGGGCCAAATCTACTTCAAGTAAACAATTCCCCAACTTCGAGTAATACGCAGCACCTACTCGAGTGATTCTCGAGTTTCCCCACGGCTCATACCCAAGCAGCCGCCTGAAACTAAAAGTGCACGGTGCACATGCATCATGCCTCCGGCAATCTTTAGTCACCTCCGGTGGCCTTCACACACCGGTGACCAACCTCCCCTTCCAACACAACCATCAATTCATCATATCCAAAATCGAATTTGAGTTCCCAACTCCAACCTGGAACAATAGAAACCTCCTTCTCTAAACTTAGCAATGCCTCAACCAAGCTTCTCCGATCATCAGAACGCCGACACCTTCGACCACAACTTCGTCCATGCCCCAGCTTCCATTTCCCAGAGTATAGTGGAACTCGATCAATTTTTGGCCTCGAGATGAACCAACATTCTAGCCACTTCCAAACTAGGTTTCGAAACTAAATCGAACCACCGCAATCACCACCGATCTCAAACAAACTTCCTATTATTTTTGTTGGCCTCTCCACTCACTCCTCTACCTCCAGAATCAAACATAACCTCTCCGACCACTGGAATCACCATAATTTCCCAAAAACCCAAAAACAGTGTAATTCAAATCTGCACCTTTAATTCTAATTTAAAATTTGTGATTCTAGTGTTAAAAATCATGATTTGGTTTCTGAGTTCATTCCATAATTCTGAATCTTTAAATTTCACAGTTTGAAAATTTATGTTTGAGAGCATGCGCTGATGTTTGTTTTACAGTAGTACATAGTCTTTAATTTAACTTGATTAAGTTTTTAAACCTTAGACTATGATAAATTAAACAACATTTACTTATAAATCAAGTCCTAATAAAACTAGTTCAGGTGGTAAGAAATTTAAAATAAAATCTTGAGCTTGAGAAACAAAATAAGAACAAAACAGACAATCACAAAACACACCAATACATCCATATAAATATTCAGAGATATGCTTATAAATGCATTCACAATCATATTTGTTTTCAGTGATAAAACATGCAACATAATTTTACTTTAAACCATTTATATTATGATGTTTCTCACAGTTTAATCATATTTGTTTTCAGTGGTAAAACATGCAACGTAATTTTACTTTAAACCATTTATATTATGATGTTTCTCACAGTTTTAAGGAGAAACAGAGAATAACTTTTCTTCTTTAAAGAACTTAGCTTAATTTACACTGTAAGAAGTGTAATTACATTTTTTTAAACTTGAACTTCAATACTATAACTAAGAACAGAGGGTTTATACAGTCATGCATGTTTAAATGCCTGCATATTTATTTATATACACACACAAAATTTCAACATGCAAACAACTTTCCACAAGGTTGTTCAATGATTAACACAAGCATCCATTTTAATAGGTTTAAAACAGAATCAAAAGTAGTAGTCTACTCACTTGTTCCTAGACAGAGGCCTGAAGATTGAAAAAACTGTTCTGGGTTTGAATTTCACCTTGATGTTGACATTTGCCCTGATTTTTCTTGAAAACTTGATTGTTTCTCAGTTGAATTAATCCATCTTTAATCTGATATGAGATTTTTTTTTTGCTGGCTGAGATGCTCCAAGCTTTGATAAATTTTAATTTCTGGTATTGAAAATGTTTACATGCTTTTTGTTTTAACTACAGGTTGCTGAGAATAGTTTGTATTGAAGGTGAAATCAGGTTTGAATTTTTGCTAGTCTTTGATCTCTGGTTTTGATATACAGGACATTGTTTCTCTTAGTTTTACTTCCCTTTTTCCCAAAAATGAAGAAAGGGAAAACTTTTTGATATTAAAGAAAGAAGACACTTGTTACATTTACTAACATTTGTCATTTAAATTTGTTAATTATCTTACACTTGTAACTTTTCATGCAAAATCAATTTATAAATGTAAATAAAGCTTTTGTTAATTAATTTTCCTAATATCTAAATATTTATTTTAATTTATATAAAAAAAATCCCTTTAAGAAAATAGAATAAGACAAAGTAATATATATCATCTTTCTTGAAATTCCAAATATAAATTCAATTCAAATTTTTTATTTATTTTGGTCTGCAGGTTTTAGTAAGCGAGAGAAAAAGAAAAGATTGATCTGAGATTGATTGCCACTTGTTAATCTAACTCAACACTTGTTAATTTAGGCCTTACTTATTACACATTTGTCAAACTTGTATTTTTATGCCTAAACCTTTTTGACAAATTTATTTATAAATTATGTTTAAACCTTATCATTTTAGGATTTGTAAATTATTTTATCTCTTATTTATTTTATTTTAAAAATTTTAAACTTAAGTTAAAATATACAAACTAATAATTATATATATTTATTATTTATTTTTTTAATAATAAATACTCATCGTTTTAGAGTTTTTAAATCGTATAATTTAACATTCGTTAACTTATGTTTTATATAGTTATATTTCCAATTATAATTATACCCAATATTTACAGAAAATATTATCAATTAACTATACATTAAATAAATGATCTATATATTATTTTAAAAAAATCCAAATTATTTACTAAGGCATTTACTTAAATCTTAAATTCAAGCTTCAAATTCAAACTCAAACTCAGATTCAAATTTGAATTACAATCCAAGTATAACTATTTATCATCAGATTTATTTATTAAATCTATAATATATTAATTAACCCCATTAATTATCAATTTACAGATACTCCAAAATTCAGGTTATCACATGTACTTAATCATATAATACAAATTATCAAATTCCATTTTTCAACTAATTCATTTTTATTTAACAGATTTATGCATACCTTAAATTCAACAATTTAACTATATATGTATATATAAAATATATTTATATCATATCCAAATTTAATATTTATAAAACCGTATCCAAACCATAAAAATCATTTCAAGAATAATTTTATATATATACCGCGGTGCCTGTATAAAATTTTCGATCCTACGGTCAAGTGATACGGATATTTATCATTTCAATCCGCAGTTTAAAAATAAAAAATGCGGTTGTATATCATTTCAAACCGCAATCCCGAATGAAATGAAATGCATGATAACTTGCAGTTTATGTAAATAAACATCCATACATCCAAATATCAATCGTCGACCATTTATTTCAAATCATCATCTAATTTAAACAATATCAATATAGAGCATATAAGACATAACAGGTAATAAATACAGGTCTATATTCAATAATAAATTTAATAACTGTTTAACTAGCTGTTTATATGTAAATAAATAAATTTTAACTGTCAAATTTTTATGCAATAATAAAATTAATTCGCAGTTAATTTAAATAAATGCGATTTAACTAAGATAATGAATAAAACATGCCAAACAGTCATAAATAAATTTCTACACATATCTAAAATTAATTTAACAAACATAAGAAAACTTTAGAAGTTGTGAGTGGGTTAAAACACTCACCTTTTGAATTTATATTGAATTTTAAATCCAATTTAAACCAAAATTTGACAGTCTCCAAATCCGTCCAAAGCGGCGTGAAAGTGTCCGGTATTTTATTACGATCCTAACAAAAAAATCGCGCGTGAAATGGAGTTCGTAGGAGAAAGTTATGCATTTAAAACGATGTTGACGATAAATTGAAATTAAACAAAAAAAAAGAGAACAAAATCTCACGTGCCACGTCATGAGCAGAGAGTCATCTTCACGCAAGAACTTCTACAGCCGTAACCCAACCGCACACGCAAACCCAACGCACTCCCCCCTTTGACCAAGAATACCCATCACCTCCGGCCTCTAGACGAATGGCGACCACTACCAATGACCTCCCTTTTCCATGCCGCACACGCCACTATGCTCGATGTCAACTCTGGTGGCCAAAGTTGCCGTGCGCCGCCACCACCCGTGTAGGGTTTTGAAACCCTAAATCGACATTTTACATTGATCAAACCGTTGATTCATGAAATAAACAGAATGGATGGAATCCCCTCGGTCCTCTCTTCAAAACCCAGAAAGGGTTTCTCGATCCGACGAAGTTCGTCGTCGAGCGATGAACCGTCGAAACTAATTTTCCCCGATATGGCCACAAAGAAACTCCAATCGAAAAACGGATTACACCATTGAATTACGCTCATTGAGTGCTACAACATATTTTTTTTTTGAGATTTATCTGGATACTTTGAATTTCGACCTTTGATTGGTTTTTGAAATTTGAATTTAGATCTAGGGTTTGCAGCCATTGGGAAGAGGAGAAGCTGAGGAAATGAACACACAAACAAATGAGAATAGATGAAGGCTAGGGTTTATAACTGGTTTTATATAGGTAGGTTAGAAATAGAGTAGATGGTTCTGATAAACAAACGTGCTGAACGATAATTGGCCCAAAAAGCCCGTTTTGATCCCGAAACAAAATTGGTTAAACCCATATATCGAAATAGGTATTTAAAAATATTCTGAACGTGATGGAAAAATTTCACGTCCAAATTCCATCGTATGAAGAAGTTGTGCTGGAATCAATATTTTCAAATTGATTTCACATTGATTTCAATTAAATCGATTTCAAGGCGTTTCGCGTTCGTACGATCAAACGACACGTCCGATCGTTACGAAACTTGAAACCCTACAATAATTCACTGTTACGAATCCGATGAAACTGGTTTCGTCCAAATCCGAATCCGTTACCAAAATGGCTATTTTTATATTAATTAATAAATTAAGAATTAGTAAATAAATCCAATTTTTATATTTCAGTTTTAGAATTGGAAATTTTTATCACTTAATAATTCTCAAACATTTAAAATGATTTAACAATTTTTAAATGTCAATTTATTAAAGATTAAATAAATATAAATTTTCGATTTCATAAAATTCAAAATTATAGATAAATTTCCAAAATTTCCTTTTAATTGAATTAACCTATATTAATTCCATTCATAAATTTCAAATAAAAGGGTTTACCATTAGATTTAAAATTATCACATAAATATTTCCTGTTTTCAACTTAATTTTTAATTTAACGTAATAATTAAATATTTGATTTCATTTATTGGCAATAAATCCAACTATTATAAATTAAATAAATTAACTCACTATTAAAATTCAAATTCTAAAATTCATAAATTTTATCACCTTGATTTACTTATAAATTTATAATTCCTTAAACAAATTTCCATCTCAACTTTTTAAATGTAAATTATTTCACCAATTATAGTATTTATTTCAATTTCTTAAAATAATCCCTTTATTACACTCTGAATCCAATTTATTTCAATAAGTTTCAAATAAATCGAATTAGATTCAACCTTAAACTTTTACTTACACTTAAGTTTAGGTCATATTTACTTTATAACGTATTACTTCTCTAGTTATTTCTTTACATACTTCTCGTATTAATTTCACAACTAATCATAATTATTAAAGTAACGCTTATAATAAATACGACCATAAAATTGCTCAACATTTAAACGAACATTATTTCATTTTCCATTAGTGTAACATTCATTTATTTTATTATCACTTATTACGAATTCTAATTCCATTAACAAATAAGCAGGTAATTTATAATATATGTTACAAGAATTGAATTAATCACTATTCATTATATTGACTTTAATTTAGCATTAATTACGATGCATTAACATTGTTACTTAAAATCTCTATCCAATTGCAATTTATATTCTAATGAGTACATTTACTCTTTCCGTTATGCTATTAATTATCAACAAAGAAACGTTTATTAATTTCAACAACATTGTAATTACCAATTACCTACATTGATTCTATACGTTTTCCATTATTATCATTTATTAGAATTCTATTCAACTTTCCATCTTATGCACATAGTTAACCTTTCTATTGATTTTACTTTCAAAATTTTCAGTTATTTTCTTAACTTACAAAAGACAATGATTAACTACATTTAATCGCTATTAATTAAATGCATTGGTAACGAACAATAGTGGTCACCATTATACAATTTATAACATTTGTAATTTATTATCTACAAAAATTATTTCAACAACTCTCATTAAATACATTTATTCCAATTTCCGTTTCAACATTTTATTACAAAATCGATTAAATACTTTCCTTTCTTGCATTAAATTATACGCCTGTATAATCCTTTCCACTATTCATTATTTAGAATTCTATTTAAATTTTAATCTCTTGTAATAACTCATTTATTATACATTCGCATATCAATAAACAAGGTTCCAATAAATAGGATTTATCCAATTCACCTTATATACAGGTCTAATATTTACCATTTTATATTCATATTACAAATAAAGGCTTTAATTACCATTCAAATATTTTGTTTTAGCCTTCATTTCAATATTAATTTACTCCCTTAATTATTTCTACTAAATTTAAAATTAAAAATCCTATTAAATTGTTGAAATTTTCGGGTCGTTACACTCTCCTCCACTCAAAACTTTTCGTCCCCGAAAAGGAAAAGAAGGGAGAAGGAAGAATTAAATAAAAAATACATCTTATTCAAAATATTAACTCATAAACAATAATTTTCAAAAAAAATTTACTTTAAATAAAATATACCCATTTTATAATCATTATATCTTTTATACTTAAATAAATAAAGTTTGGAAAAACATTTTCAAAATAATTTCTAAGTCCAAAAATTTACGAAAAATTTCGGCAGTGTCTCCTTCGTACGGAGAGACTCGGAAGAAAATATAATATCAAAATATAACAATTACTTTACATATATTATCCAAAATATAATATCCCAACCCAGGAAAATATATAAAATAGCGCTATAAACCCCAATCCGAAACGTACCTATTTGTCGGGCAATTTACGCTTATTTTATGGAACAAAAGCACTAGCAATTGCTTCCATAACCTGCATTTCACTTATAAAATCTAAAAGGTTTACAATTTATATAAAGTGAAATATTTAAGTGGTTTCAATCACTAACATCAAATCAATACAACATCCATCAATTTTAACAAACAGCATACACAACAAATACAAAACAACCATTCAATCAAACAACAAATAGTTGTTCGGGTTTCAAAACTTTTAAATTATACGGAATGAAGAATAAACTACTAGCGTATCATTTACTCAACAGTCTTAGATAAATCTAAATAGTTTATTCACACATACATACAAATCTAAAGTATCCTTACCCCAACAACCATAACCAAACAACACAATTCAAATCAACTTTACTTATTATTAATTTTATTTCATACCTTAGTTGCTTAATTTCCTTTCTTTCATTCATTTTAGTGATTTTTTTTTCATTTATATAATGGTTTATCTTTTTATTTTCATTTATTTCTTTTAATTTTATTTAGAAATAACTTCAACCATTTTTCTTAAATTTACAATTTCTCTTTATTATATTACATTTATTTACTAATTACTATTATTCATTTATTTATTATTGCATGACCTCATTTATTATTTACACTTTAGTTACTTAAGTTTATAATCATCTATTTGTCATACTTACCTTTAATTATATTTACTTGGTAAAATTTCAATTATAACTTAAGTTTATAACATTAAATTCTCAATTAACAGCAATTTCATTGAACACTTTTCCTATTTCAAATTTCTACATGTATAATATTCTATTACAATCTCTTATTAAACATTTCAACTTTTAATATTTGGTAAGTTATATATATGTTATTTAAGGGTGTAATTGAAAGTTATACAAGTTTTTTCTATTTCCTTAAATTAAATTAAAGTTCAATAATACTATCCTTTGCTTATATAAGGTACAATTTCAAATTTCTTTAAATTCTTTAATAACTTAGCATTAAATCTCTTACCTAAATTAGAGGTTTCAATTGTTAATTACTTACCTTTCATTTCACTACAATAATTGAAACAATTAATTAACGGAAATTTAAGAATTTAATAAATTTTTAATTTATTTTAAAATAATAGATAAATATATTCTTACACTTATATATCTCTAATTATATTTAGACAATTCAAAATTTATATATTTTTCAAAAATAAATCTGTAGTAGAAGTACTACAGTGGCCTTCCCCCTTCGAAACTCGAAAATGAAAGTCGATGATGCGGCCGCCATCACCAAAATTATTTTCCAGCGACAGAGAGGAAAGTGCAAAACTTATTTTCCCTAAAATCTTCCTTTAAAAACATTTCTTTCAAATTATATTGAAATACTTATATCAGAAAATACTTCTTTTAATATTATTATAATATTCCGAAATTATTTGAAAGAATTTCCAAAACCCCGGAACTTAAGTTCTAAATTTCCAATTTTATTTATTTATTTTAAATCTCATTTCAACTATTATTATAACTTTTATTACCTATCAACCAATCTATTGCAGCCAAATATAGATATCATTTGAATTTTTTTATTTTATATATAAAAAATATAATAGGCAAAATTTATTTCATTCACCTAGATAAAGCAAATATTATGTCAGTCCGTCCTATTAAGTGTTTAGAAATCCTTATTGATGTCACAGCGTCCCACGCACCAACCAGAATTTATAAATACAAAATGGAACAGATTAACACAATATTAAAACCTTTTTATAACACTAACAAATACGCTCTCTCATATATATACACTCAGCGACTCCTATAGGTTATTTCTACCCTATTAATAAAGAGTCAAACCCCACAAAGCTAAGGTTTATCGCTAAACCAAAGCACTGATACCAGATGTAACGTCCCACCTTTTCGCACACTTCAACTCGACACACGTGCCAATTTAAACCATATGGAAGGGCGGATTGTCATGGGGTAAATAAGAAAACAGAGAAGGAATAAAACAAAACAGAATCTCACAGCGGAAGGATAAAATATAATAATAAATATACAGTTCATAAAACTGTTTACGAAACATTTGATTTTTCTTTATACAATAAATATCAGAGTTCACATACCAATAAATATCAATGCAGCGGAATTAAATAGTGTAGTTGAATAATAGTAGATAATAGTAACGCAAATCTTCGTCTTCGTCCTCCAAAGCTCAAACTTCAAATCCTGAAACGCTCGGACTGACAAGAGCGAATTGAAAAGACAAAACACTCGAGTCGGAACTAAAAGATCTTATGTAAGTTAAATTAACAGAAATGAATATGAGTGCAGTAACTCAAGAGATGCTCGAGATTTACATCTCCTAAGGACCTGTTAAACTATTTACTATATAGTATATTGCGTTATTATAATATTGTTTGTTTGTAAAATAAAGTTACTTTGTAATAGCGTTAAGGGGTTACCCATATAGCCCTTAACACAAATAATGCCAATAGTCTATACAGTACCTAATACCTCCTGATCGGGAGGCTACCAGAGGATACTCCATAGGTACGACACAAATAGAAACTCGTACAAGGCGCGATAGGGTAGGTGACACGGCACAACTAGGCAATGCCAGGGTAGATATACCAATTACGCTTCTGGGTCGGTGGTAACGCGTAGCGCGCAGCTACCACCCACCTCGAGCCACACCCCCAAATAAAATCAAAAGTGGCCACCAAATCAATCCAAAGTCAAAGTATAATATCGAAGGGATGTGTCCGATCAAAGGTACTACCTTATTAACCCGTCGACCGCTCCTGTTTTGGCCACCTTATGCCAACTCACGGGAGTCGGGTCCACGTATTTACCTTGAAGGAAACGCCACCACCGTCCTACTTCATTCTGGAATCTCCACCGCGTACACGGTTGTTAAGGTGGTTTTCGTGGTTGGCAGAGAGTATGACAACTTCCGATCCCGGTCTCTTTAATAACCAAACGTTATTATGACACCGCGGGCATTTAAAAATAATTATACTTTCAAAACCAGGATATAATTATCCATTTCAAAACCCATAAATACGATATCATTTCCTTTTAAAACCCAAATAAATATGATATCATTTTATTTCAAATATATTTCTTTTCCAAAATCATGCCACTTTTAAGATTTATAATACCTCGAAACCAAATATTTGAAATTTAACTTTCAACATAATACTTCGAAATCCATAGTTTTAAAACCATAACTTTCAAAACCTAAATGGTTTGGTTATTCAACAGTATATAAAATAAAATAGTTGAATTTAAATTTTATTTAAAAGTAAATAATTTCCACGCCTTCACAATTTTTATTCATTTTAAATTCAGTCTATCCCATAACTTTTTGATTCACTTTCCGTTTGAATAAAACACTTCGATTTCAATATTTTCAAACTTTGAGTATTTAATGAATTTCAAAACTAAGGTTGGGAATTTCTATCCAACAATTCATTTTCCTATTATTTAGTTTTTGAAAAGTTTACATGATAATTCCCTAACCATTTAAAATAAAACTCAATTTATTAACACTAAATATTTCCATCCATTTATTTATACTAGAATTATTCATTAAATCCCGTTATAAATATCATTCCTTTTAACTTCCAATTTTAACAAGTTAACATCAACTTATGGAGTTAAATTTTTAAATAAGCTCAATTCCAATTAATTTCCAATTTATCTTTCAATCTTAATTGATTTAAATCATTTAAAACTCTATATATATATATACACACAAGATCTTAAACCTGTACTTAATCATATAATACAAATTATCGAATTCCAATTTTCAACTTATTCATTTTTTATTTAACAGATTTATGCATAGCTTAAATTCAACAATTTAACTATATATGTATATATAAAATATATTTATATCATATCCAAATTTAATATTTATTAAACCGTATCATATCCAAACCATAAAAGTCATTTCAAGAATAATTTTATATATATACCGCGGTGCCTGTATAAAATTTTCTATCCTATGGTCAAGTGATACGGATATTTATCATTTCAATCCGTAGTTTAAAATAAAAAATGCGGTTGTATATCATTTCAAACCGCAATCCCGAATGAAATGAAATGCATGATAACTTGCAGTTTATGTAAATAAACATCCATACATCCAAATATCAATCATCAACCATTTATTTCAAATCATCATCCAATTTAAACAACATCAATATAGTGTATATAAGATATAACATGTAATAAATACAGGTATTAACTAACAGTTTATATTCAATAATAAGTTTAATAACTGTTTAACTAGCATTTTATATGCAAATAAATAAATTTTAACTGTCAAATTTTTATGAAATTATAAAATTAATTCGCAGTTAATTTAAATAAATGCGATTTAACTGAGATAATGAATAAAACATGCCAAACAGTCATAAATAAATTCTACTCATATCTAAAATCAATTTAACAAACATAAGAAAACTTTAGAAGTTGCGAGTGGGTTAAAACACTCACCTTTTGAATTTAAATTGAATTTTAAATCCAATTTAAATCCAAAATTTGACAGTCTCCAAATCCTTCCAAAGCAGCGTCAAAGTGTCCGGAATTTTATTACGATACAAACAAAAAAATATCGCGCGTGAAATGGAGTTCGTAGGAGAAAGTTATGCATTTAAAACGATGACGACAAATGGAAATTAAACAAAAAAAGAGAACAAAATCTCACGTGCCACGTCATGAGCAGAGAGTCATCTTCATGCAAGAACTTCTACAGCCGCAACCCAACCGCACACGCAAATCCAACGCACTCCCCCCTTTGACCGTGAATACCCATCACCTCCGGCCTCTACACGAACGGCGACCACTACCAATGACCTCCCCTTTCCATGCCGCACACGCCACTATGCTCGATGTCAACTCTGGTGGCCAAATTTGCCTTGCGCCGCCGCCACCCGTGTAGGGTTTTGAAACCCTAAATCGACATTTTACGTTGATCCAACCGTTGATTCATGAAATAAACAGCATGGATGGAATCCCCTCGGTCCTCTCTTCAAAACCCAGAAAGGGTTTCTCGATCCGACGAAGTTCGTCGTCGAGCGATGAACGACCGAAACTAATTTGCCCCGATCTGGCCATAAAGAAACTCCAATCAAAAAACGGATTACACCATTGAATTACGCTCGTCGAGTGCTACAACATATTTTTTTGAGATTTTTCTGGATAATTTGAATTTTGACTTTTGATTTGATTTTTGAAATTTGAATTTAGATCAAGGGTTTGCAGCCATTGGGAAGAGGAGGATCCGAGGAAATGAACACACAAACAAATGAGAATAGATGAAGGCTAGGATTTATAATTGGGTTTATATAGGTAGGTTAGAAATAGAGTAGATGGATCTGATAAACAAACGTGCTGAACGATAATTGGCCCAAAAAGCCCGTTCTGATCCCGAAACGAAATTGGTTAAACCCATATATCCAAATAGGTATTTAAAAATATTCTGAACGCGATGGAAAAAGTTTCACATCCAAATTCCATCGTATGAAGAAGTTATGCTGAAATCAGTATTTTCAAATTGATTTCAAATTGATTTTAGTTAAATAGATTTCAAGGCGTTTCGCGTTCGTACGATCAAACGACACGTCCGATCGCTAGTTAACTTGAAACCCTATAATAATTCACTGTTACGGATCCGATGAAAGTGGTTTCGTCGAAATCCGAGTCCGTGACCAAAATGGTTATTTTTATATTAATTAATAAATTAAGAATTAGTAAATAAATCCAATTTTTATATTTCAGTTTTAGAATTGGAAATTTTTATCACTTAATAATTCTCAAACATTTAAAATGATTTAACAATTTTTAAATATCAATTTATTAAAGATTAAATCAATATAAATCTTCGATTTCATAAAATTCAAAATTATAGATAAATTTCCAAAATTTCCTTTTAGTTGAATTAACCTATATTTATTCCATTCATAAATTTCAAATAAAAGGGTTTACCATTGGATTTAAAATTATCACATAAATATTTCCACTTTTCAACTTAATTTTTAATTTAACGTAATAATTAAATATTTGATTTCATTTATTTGCAATAAATCCAACTATTATAAATTAAATAAATTAACTCACTATTAAAATTCAAATTCTAAAATTCATAAATTTTATCACCTTGATTTACATATAAATTTATAATTCCGTAAACAAATTTCCATCTCAACTTTTTAATTGTGAACTATTTCACCAATTATAGTATTTATTTCAATTTCTTAAAATAATCCCTTTATTACACTCTGAATCCAATTTATTTCAATAAGTTTCAAATAAATCGAATTAGATTCAACCTTAAACTTTTACTTACACTTAAGTTTAGGTCATATTTACTTTATAACATATTACTTCTCTATTTATTTCTTTACATACTTCTCGTATTAATTTCACAATTAATCATAATTATTAAAGTAACGCTTATAATAAATACGACCATATAATTGCTCAACATTTAAACGAACGTTATTTCATTTTCCATTAGTGTAACATTCATTTATTTTATTATCACTTATTACAAATTCTAATTCCATTAACAAATAAGCAGGTAATTTATAATATATGTTACAAGAATTGAATTAATCACTATTCATTATTATTGACTTTAATTTAGCATTAATTACGATGCATTAACATTGTTACTTAAAATCTCTATCCAATTGCAATTTATATTCTAATGAGTACATTTACTCTTTCCGTTATGCTATTAATTATCAAGAAAGAAACGTTTATTAATTTCAACAACATTGTAATTACCAATTACCTACATTGATTGTATACGTTTTCCATTATTATCATTTATTAGAATTCTATTCAACTTTCCATCTTATGCATATAGTTAACCTTTCTATTGATTTTACCATCAAAATTTTCAGTTATTTTCTTAACTTACAAAAGGCAATGATTAACTACATTTAATCGCTATTAATTAAATGCATTGGTAACGAACAATAGTTGTCACCATTATACAATTCATAACATTTGTAATTTATTATCTACAATAATTATTTCAACAACTCTCATTAAATACATTTATTCCAATTTCCATTTCAACATTTTTATTACAAAATCAATTAAATACTTCTTGCATTAAATTATACGCCTGTATAATCCTTTCCACTATTCATTATTTTGAATTCTATTTAAATTTTGATCTCTTGTAATAATTCATTTATTATACATTCGCATATCAATAAACAAGGTTCCAATAAATATGATTTATTCAATTCACGTTATATACAGGTCCAATATTTACCATTTTATTTATTGAAATTTTATTCATATTACAAATAATGGCTTTAATTAGCATTCACATATTTTATTTTAGCCTTCATTTCAATATTAATTTACCCCCTAAATTATTTCTACTAAATTTAAATTTAAAAATCCTATTAAATTGTTGAAATTTTCGGGTCGTTACGCTCTCCCCACTCAAAACTTTTCGTCCCCGAAAAGGAAAAGAAAGGAGAAGGAAGAATTAAATAAACAATACATCTTATTCAAAATATTAAATCATAAACAATAATTTTCAAAAAAAATTTACTTTAAATAAAATATACCCATTTTATAATCATTATATCTTTTGTACTTAAATAAATAAAGTTTGGAAAAACATTTTCAAAATAATTTCTAAGTCCAAAAATTTACGAAAAATTTCGGCAGAGTCTCCTTCGTACGGAGAGACACGGGAGAAAATATAATATGAAAATATAACAATTATTTTGCATATATTATCCAAAATATAATATCCCAACCCGGGAAAATATATAAAATAACGCTATAAACCGTAATCCGAAATGTACCTATTTGTCGGGCAATTTACGCTTATTTTATGGAACCAAAGCACTAACAATTGCTTCCATAACCTGCATTTCACTTATAAAATCTAAAAGGGTTACAATTTATATAAAGTGAAATATTTAAGTGGTTTCAATCACTAACAGCAAATCAATACATCATCCATCAATTTTAACAAACAACATACACAACAAATACAAAACAACCATTCAATCAAACAACAAATAGTTGTTCGGGTTTCAAAACTTTTAAATTATACGGAATGAAGAATAAACTACTAGCGTATCATTTACTCAACAGTCTTAGATAAATCTAAATAGTTTATTCACACATCCATACAAATCTAAAGTATCCTTATCCCAACAACCATAACCAAACAACACAATTCAAATCAACTTTACTTATTATTAATTTTATTTCATACCTTAGTTGTTTAATTTCCTTTCTTTCATTCATTTCAGTGATTTTTTTTTCATTTATATAATGGTTTATCTTTTTATTTTCATTTATTTCTTTCAATTTTATTTAGAAATAGCTTCAACCCTTTTTCTTAAATTTACAATTTCTCTTTATTATATTACATTCATTTACTAATTATTATTATTCATTTATTTATTATTGAATGACCTCATTTATTATTTACACTTTAACTACTTAAGTTTATAATCATCTATTTGTCATACTTACCTTTAGTTATATTTACTTGGTAAAATTTCAATTATAACTTAAGTTTATAACATTAAATTCTCATTTAACAGCAATTTCATTGAATACTTTTGCTATTCCAAATTTCTACATGTATAATATTCTATTACAATCTCTTATTAAACATTTCAACTTTTAATATTTGGTAAGTTATATATATGTTATTTAAGGGTGTAATTGAAAGTTATACAAGTTTGTTTTATTTCCTTAAATTAAATTAAAGTTCAATAATACTATCCTTTGCTTATATAAGTTACAATTTCAAATTTCTTTAAATCCATTAATAACTTAGCATTAAATCTCTTACCTAAATTAGAGGTTTCAATTGTTAATTACTTACCTTTCATTTCACTACAATAATTGAAACAATTAATTAACGGAAATTTAAGAATTTAATACCGGGTTAAATTTTCAATTTATTTTAAAATAATAGATAAATATATTCTTACCCTTGTATATCTCTAATTATATTTAAACAATTCAAAATTTATATATTTTTCAAAAATAAATCTACAGTAGAACTACTACAGTGGCCTTACACCTTCGAAACTCGAAAATGAAAGTCGATGATGCGGCCGCCATCATCGAAATTATTTCCAGCAACAGAGAGGAAATTGCAAAACTTATTTTCTCTAAAATCTTCCTTTAAGAACATTTCTTCCAAATTATATTGAAATACTAATATCATAAAATAATTCTTTTAATATTATTATAATATTCTGAAATCATTTGAAAGAATTTCAAAAACCCCGGAACTTAAGTTCTAAATTTCCAATTATATTTATTTATTTTAAATCTCATTTCAACTATTATTACAACTTTTATTACCTAACCAATCTATTGCAGCCAAATATAGATATCATTTGAAATTTTTTATTTTATATATAAAAAATGTAATAGGAAAAATTTATTTCATTCACCTAAATAAAACAAATATTATGTCGGTCTGTCCTATTAAGTGTTTAGAAATCCCAATTGATGTCATAGCGTCCCATGCACCAACCAAAATTTATAAATACAAAACGGAACAGATTAACGTGATATTAAAACCTTTTTATAACACTAACAAATACGCTCTCTCATATATATACACCCGGCGACTCCCATAGGTTATTTCTACCCTATTAATAAAGAGTCAAACCCCACAAAGCTAAGGTTTCGCTAAACCAAAGCTCTTATACCAGATGTAACATCCCACCTTTTCGCACACTTCAAATCGACACACGTGTCAATTTAAACCATACGGAAGGGCGATTGTTATGGGGTAAATAAGAAAACAGAGAAGGAATAAAATAAAACAGAATCTCACAGCGGAAGGATAAAATATGATAATAAATATACAGTTCATAAAACTGTTTACAAAACATTTGATTTTTCTTTATACAATAAATATCAGAGTTCACATACCAATAAATATCAATGCAGCGGAATTAAATAGTGTAGTGGAATAATAGTAGATAATAGTATTGCAAATCTTCGTCTTCGTCCTCCAGAGCTAAAACTTCAAATCCTAAAACGCTCGGACTGACCCGAGCGAATTGAAAAGACAAAACACTCGAGTCAGAACTAAAAGATCTTATGTAAATTAAATTAACAGAAATGAATATGAGTGCAGTAACTCAAGAGATGCTCGGGATTTACATCTCCTAAGGATCCGTTAAACTATTTACTATATAGTATATTGCGCTATTATAATAGTGTATGTTTGTAAAATAAACTTATTTTTAATAGCGTTAAGGGGTTACCCATATAGCCCTTAACACAAATAATGCCAATAGTCTATACAGTACCGTAATACCTCCTGATCGGGAGGCTACCAGAGGATACTCCATAGGTACGACACAAATAGAAACTCGTACAAGGCGCGATAGGGTAGGTGACACGACACAACTAGGCAATGCCAGGGTAGATATACCAATTACGCTTTCGGGTCGGTGGTAACGCGTAGCGCGCAGCTAGCGCCCACCTCGAGCCACACCCCTAAATAAAATCAAAAGTGGCCACCGAATCAATCCAAAGTTAAAGTATAATATCGAAGGGATGTGTCCGATCAAAGGTGCTACCTTGTTAACCCATCGACCGCTCCTGTTTTAGCCACCTTATGCCAACTCACGGGAGTCGGGTCCACGTATTTGCCTTAAAGGAAACGCCACCACCGTCCTACTTCATTCTGGAATCTCCACCGCGTACACGGTTGTTAAAATGGTTTTCGGGGTTGGCAGAGAGTATGGCAACTTCCGATCCCGGTCTCTTTAACAACCAAACGTTATTATAACACCGCGGGCATTTAAAAATAATTATACTTTCAAAATCAGGATATAATTATCCATTTCAAAACCCATAAATACGATATCATTTCCTTTTAAAACCCAAATAAATATGATATCATTTTATTTCAAATATATTTCTTTTCCAAAATCATGCCACTTTTAAGATTTATAATACCTCGAAACCAAATATTTGAAATTTAACTTTTAACATAATACTTCAAAATCCATAGTTTTAAAACCATAACTTTCAAAACTTAAATGGTTTGGATATTCAACAGTATATAAAATAAAACAGTTGAATTTAAAATTTCTTTTAAAGTAAATAATTTCCACGCCTTCACAATTTTTATTCATTTTAAACTCAGTCTATCCTATAACTTTTAGATTCACTTTCCGTTTGACTAAAACACTTCAATTTCAATATTTTCAAACTTTGAGTATTTAATGAGTTTCAAAACTAAGGTTGGGAATTTCTATCCAACAATTCATTTTCCTATTATTTAGTTTTTGAAAGGTTTACATGATAAATCCCTAACCATTTAAAATAAAACTCAATTTATTAACACTAAATATTTCCTTCCATTTATTTATACTAGAATTATTCATTAAATCCCGTTATAAATATCATTCCTTTTAACTTCCAATTTTAATAAGTTAACATCAACCTATGGAGTTAAATTTTTAAATAAGCTCAATTCCAATTAATTTCCAATTTATCTTTCAATCTTAATTGATTTAAATCATTTAAAACTCTATATATATATATATATATATATATATACATACATACATACAAACAAGATCTTAAACCTGTACTTAATCATATAATACAAATTATCGAATTCCATTTTTCAACTTATTCATTTTTATTTAACAGATTTATGCATAGCTTAAATTCAACAATTTAACTATATATGTCTATATAAAATATATTTATATCATATCCAAATTTAATATTTATTAAACGGTATCATATCCAAACCATAAAAATCATTTCAAGAATACTTTTATATATATACCGCGGTGCCTGTATAAAATTTTCTATCCTATGGTCAAGTGATTCAGATATTTATCATTTCAATCCACAGTTTAAAAATAAAAAATGGGGTTGTACATCATTTCAAACCGCAATCCCGAATGAAATGAAATGCATGATAACTTGCAGTTTATGTAAATAAACATCCGTACATCCAAATATCAATCATCAACCATTTATTTCAAATCATCATCCAATTTAAAAAACATCAATATAGAGCATATAAGATATAACAGGTAATAAATACAGGTCTTAACTAACAGTTTATATTCAATAATAAATTTAGTAACTATTTAAATAGCAGTTTATATGCAAATAAATAAATTTTAACTTTCAAATTTTTATGCAATAATAAAATTAATTCGCAGTTAATTTAAATAAATGTGATTTAACTGAGATAATGAATAAAACATGCCAAATAGTCATAAATAAATTTCTACTCATATCTAAAATCAATTTAACAAACATAAGAAAACTTTAGAAGTTGTGAGTGGGTTAAAACACTCACCTTTTGAATTTAAATTGAATTTTTAAATCCAATTTAAACCCAAAATTTGACAGTCTCCAAATCCATCCAAACTAGCGTCAAAGTGTCCGGAATTTTATTACGATCCTAACAAAAAAAATCACGCGTGAAACAGAGTCCGTAGGAGAAAGTTATGCATTTAAAATGACGTTGACGATAAATTGAAATTAAACAAAAAAAAGAGAACAAAATCTCACGTGCCACGTCATGAGCAGAGAGTCATCTTCACGCAAGGACTTCTACAGCCGTAACCCAACTGCACATGCAAACCCAACGCACTCCCCCCTTTGACCGTGAATACCCATCATCTCCGGCCTCTAGGCGAACGACGACCACTACCAATGACCTCCCCTTTCCATGCCGCACACGCCACTATGCTCGATGTCAACTCTGGTGGCCAAAGTTGCCATGCGCTGCCACCACCCGTGTAGGTTTTTGAAACCCTAAATCGACATTTTACGTTGATCCAACCGTTGATTCATGAAATAAATAGCATGGATGGAATCCCCTCGGTCCTCTCTTCAAAACCCAAACAGGGTTTCTCGATCCGACGAAGTTCGTCGTCGAGCGACTAACGACCGAAACTAATTTGCCCCGATCTAGCCACAGAGAAACTCCAATCGAAAAATAGATTACACCATTGAATTGCGCTTGTCGAGTGCTACATTGAGATTTTTCTGGATACTTTGAATTTTGACTTTTGATTTGATTTTGAAAATTTGAATTTAGATCTAGGCTTTGCAGCCATTGGGAAGAGGAGGAGCTGAGGAAATGAACACACAAACAAATGAGAATAGATGAATGCTAGGGTTTATAGCTGGGTTTATATAGGTAGGTTAGAAATAGAGTAGATGGATCTGATAAACAAACGTACTGAACGATAATTGGCCCAAAAAGCCCGTTCTGATCCCGAAACGAAATTGGTTAAACCCATATATCGAAATAGGTATTTAAAAATATTCTAAACGCGATGGAAAAAGTTTCACGTTCAAATTCCATCGTATGAAGAAGTTATGCTGAAATCAATATTTTCAAATTGATTTCAAATTGATTTCAATTAAATCGATTTCAAGGCGTTTCACGTTCGTACGATCAAACGACACGTCCGATCGCTACGAAACTTGAAACCCTCTAATAATTCACTGTTACGGATCCGATGAAACTGGTTTCATTGAAATCCGAGTCCGTGAGCAAAATGGCTATTTTTATGTTAATTAGTAAATTAAGAATTAGTAAATAAATCTAATTTTTATATTTCTGTTTTAGAATTGGAAATTTTTATCACTTAATAATTCTCAAACATTTAAAATGATTTAACAATTTTTAAATGTCAATTTATTAAAGATTAAATCAATATAAATCTTCGATTTCATAAAATTCAAAATTATAGATAAATTTCCAAAATTTCCTTTTAATTGAATTAACCTATATTTATTCCATTCATAAATTTTAAATAAAAGGGTTTACCATTGGATTTAAAATTATCGCATAAATATTTCCACTTTTCAACTTAATTTTTAATTTAACGTAATAATTAAATATTTGATTTCATTTATTGGCAATAAATCCAACTATTATAAATTAAATAAATTAACTCACTATTAAAATTCAAATTCTAAAATTCATAAATTTTATCACCTTGATTTACTTATAAATTTATAATTCCTTAAACAAATTTCCATCTCAACTTTTTAAATGTAAATTATTTCACCAATTATAGTATTTATTTCAATTTCTTAAAATAATCCCTTTATTACACTCTGAATCCAATTTATTTCAATAAGTTTCAACTAAATCGAATTAGATTCAATCTTAAACTTTTACTTACACTTAAGTTTAGGTCATATTTACTTTATAACGTATTACTTCTCTAGTTATTTCTTTACATACTTCTCGTATTAATTTCACAATTAATCATAATTATTAAAGTAACGCTTATAATAAATACGACCATATAATTGCTCAACATTTAAACGAACGTTATTTCATTTTCCATTAGTGTAACATTCATTTATTTTATTATCACTTATTACAAATTCTAATTCCATTAACAAATAAGCAGGTAATTTATAATATATGTCACAAGAATTGAATTAATCACTATTCATTATTATTGACTTTAATTTAGCATTAATTACCATGCATTAACATTGTTACTTAAAATCTCTATCCAATTGCAATTTATATTCTAATGAGTACATTTACTCTTTCCGTTATGCTATTAATTATCAACAAAGAAACGTTTATTACTTTTAACTACATTGTAATTACCAATTACCTACATTGATTGTATACGTATTCCATTATTATCATTTATTAGAATTCTATTCAACTTTCCATCTTATGCATATACTTAACCTTTCTATTGATTTTACCTTCAAAATTTTCTGTTATTTTCTTAACTTACAAAAGGCAATGATTACCTACATTTAATTGCTATTAATTAAATGCATTGGTAACGAACAATAGTGGTCACCATTATACAATTTATAACATTTGTAATTTATTATCTACAATAATTATTTCAACAACTCTCATTAAATACATTTATTCCAATTTCCGTTTCAAAGTCTTTATTACAAAATCAATTAAATACTTTCCTTTCTCGCATTAAATTATACGCCTGTATAATCCTTTCCACTATTCATTATTTAGAATTCTATTTAAATTTAATCTCTTGTAATAACTCATTTATTATACATTCGCATATCAATAAACAAGGTTCCAACAAATAGGATTTATTCAATTCACCTTATATACAGGTCCAATATTTACCATTTTATTTATTGAAATTTTATTCATATTACAAATAAAGGCTTTAATTACCATTCACATATTTTATTTTAGCCTTCATTTCAATATTAATTTACCCCCTTAATTATTTCTACTAAATTTAAATTTAAAAATCCTATTAAATTGTTGAAATTTTCGGGTCGTTACAATGCAAAAGATAGCTTTTCAAATCAATTTATTTTAATTAAATTAATTTGATTAATTTTATGAGTTTCATGCTCGCATGGCCAATCGATAAGTCTGATCGATACAAAACTTGAAATTCTATAATAATTCACTATTGTGGATCCGATGAAACTAGTTTCGTCGAAATCCGAGACAGTGCCAAAATGGCTATTTTTACTCGTCAACCAAAATATAATATATAAAATTTCTATTTATTCACCTCTAAATCCAATTTTAAATGTTAACAATCTTCATTAATGTTTAAATAAAATTTAAATCAATTTCCGATATCATTTCATTCACAATAATTCAAGATTCAATTATCTAAATAATTCCAATATTAAATTTAAACAAATTAATTATTCAATAAATTACATTTTTAAATATAAATTATTTAACTTATAAAAATTAACTTTTAACACGGATTCAAATAGTAAACAACAACTTTCGTTTTACAGTAATTCAATATTCATTATTCAATTCAAGTTATTGATTACAACACATTGAATACATAGAATTTCATTTCAATACTTGTTATCACCAAAATCTTCGAAATTAGTTATTTCAAAGTTTTATTAAAGTTTATACTCAATAACTACACTAATAATTCATTAATTTTTATTTCTAACCATTTTATTCAATAATTATATTATATTAAATTATTTAAAATAGTTATAAAAAAATTACGGGTCGTTACAATTGTTAATAAGATTAAATACTATATATATATATATATATATATATATCTAAAATTCTTTATACAAAAATTAGATTGGTACTTAAAAAGATTTCAATAAAATGGTTTGATTTAGAAATCGGCCTTTTTATAAATTCAAGTTGAAAACATGCATCAAAAAGTCGTGTAATTAAGCCCAAGGCCAATAGTCAATTCTATGATATAGAAACACCAAAACAAATTAATCAATTCACAAATCAAAATCCTAAGACCAATAGAGCAATTCTATGGTATAGAAACACCAAAATGAGTTCTTCAATTCATAGAACAAAACCCGGAATAGCAATGAAATTGATAGAAAATGCAACAACAAAATCAAGCAAATAACATCAGGAGATCAACCGGACAAACGAGTGGCAACTAGGTCGATGGGGGAACAAAAGAACACGACTTGGGAGTTAGTACCAGGCAATTCTGATGGCTTGCCAACGTTCCGGTTCTACTAAATTCTCCTATATTGATTCTCTGATGATCTAGGGTACCAAAATAGCAACCATTCAAGCATATAAACTTGTACAATTGAATGAAAATCATGATTACATAAGGTAGGTTTTCAGCAAACAGAGAATCCAATTCAAAGTGAAGGGATTCAATACAAAATAGATCATACACACTATAGATTCAAGAAATTCATATAGCAACAACATTAGTTCGTTTTGGACTAGAAATTATGAGATATATTCACCTTAATATCCAAAAAGCTTCAAAGCTGCATGCATCATTCTTAAGCCAAATAAAATAAAACAACCTGAATTTCATCTCCAACGCTATACGAATTTGACATAGCGAACCTAAATATTTTTACATGAAATTCTGTCAAAAGGTGCATATGTGAGTTCAGAACAATACATCCAAATTTCAGATTTTTATGATTAATCCAGAATTAATTATGATTTTTCTACTAACTCACATTTTTTAACTAGATTTCACCGAAAATAACTTAAAAAGACGACCATCTTTAACCCATTAAAATTAAATAAAATTATATGAAATTCAAGACAAAGGTGCTGGATCATGGCAAAAACAACATATCCAAATTTGATAATTATTTGTAATTTATTTGAGTTGATATGATTTTTAGAAGAGGCTAGGATTTCAGAGTAAAAGCGGAAACATTGTTTGCTGTAAGTTGGTTTTATGAAAAACTGAAGACGGTATTTACTGACTTGAGAAAATAATGAACATATAGTTCATTTCTCAGATTAGCAAAGAGATTTTCTCCTGAGTGTCCAAATGGGCTGAAATATATGCCAAATCCCAAACCCTCATTTAATTAAATCAAACAATGAATTAAACCATTTTTACCACTTTTCTTCATCTTAAAATACTAATATCTCGCCTGTTTTCACATAGAAAAATTCATATAAGCACTCTAAAACTAGGTTCATCACCTAGTCTTTATTATTAAATAATGAAACAAAATTTAGAATAGTTATTTAATCCTTATTTTCATTATTCAAAACAAGACAATGTTGCATTATCCAAAATAAGACAATACAACACTTAAATCATTTTTAATACCAAAACCTCATTTTCACACAAAACAAACTTACATATGTTCTATTAAACACTAACATAGTATTATGCGAGTTTTAAACAAGATTTTACAAAGTCAAATTCTATTTATTCAAAATTTTCTCCAATTCCTTTATTAACGAAAAATACACTGTTTTTAATTAAATCCACTCAAATCTCTGTAATGCAAATTCTACAAATAAGCTTTAATGTTTCTAAAATCACCATTCAATCTTTACAAAGATTTTAATACTCTTATTTACACAATTACTCAATTTAAACCCAAAAATCCAATTACCTGATTCCTTAGTTATTAGATTTTTAAGCTTACATAATTAAATTTGGCTTGTTTAATTACATAAATGATAATCTAAGTGAACTCAATCGGGTTGTTGCAGAACTCCCCACCTAATATAGTTACGCCTTCGCAATTTGAATTTAAAGGAAATTCTATAACAGATTACTACTTAAATCCATAAATAACACGAATTTAGTAACAACCATTCACCCAAACAACAACAAATACAAAAGAAAGGCCCATTTAACTTATGTGCCTTTAGAAATATACATTGATCTTTATTTCTTTAAAAAAAATCATTTCAAATCAAGGTTTTTAGAAAATTTCAATTTGTACCTCGTACTAATTGTTGCTACTTAACACTTCCAATTTATTATCATTTATGAGATAGATTCATAAACTTACGTATAACCTTTTAACTTAGTAATTTTAACTTTTATTTAAAGTAATTTTAAATCAGAGTTGTTATATTCTTTAATTCTAGAAGAAAATTGTGTTTCTGTAATTCTCAAAGAATATTCTATAATAAATATACTACAATTCGTAATACATTATATATAAACAACAATCAACTACCAAAAACTCATATTAATAATACATTGTATATACTATGATTCGTTATACATTATTTATATATTATATATACATTATATATACATTATATATACACATTATATACACATATGCAAACTTTAATATATTACTTTATTGGTTTAGCATGAACCGAAATCTACTTTGACCCATCAAGTACAATAGAGCATTCTAAAATAACTATTAGACCCTTCATCGATAACTATTCAAACTTAGAATTATCTTCTTTGCCCATTGTTTGTTACTATGGACTTTGAGTTTTATAAAAACTCATTTAAAAGATACTACATCTACAAAAACTCAAATGTCAAATTTTCGAAAAAACTTCAAAATAACCCCATAGTGCGAAATGATTTTTGAATATTTTACAAACTCATATCTGCATTCATGAAAGGCACTTTTTTCTTATAATCTTTAATTTATTTTCACCAGTTTTAAAATAGATTAAGATTTTTCATAACCACCTTTTCAATTTTAGGCGTGCTATATGAAACCAAGATTTCCATATAGTAAAAATCAAAATTTGTCAAAACCTTGAAAACTAATTTTTTTTCCACTTAGTTTAAGTTTTTCGAAAAGGTAAATATCATCAAAATTGGATTTATGGTTTGAAAGTTATGCCAAAAGTACTTTCAGCTTTTGATCTCAGAAATTACTAATAGGATAGAGTCGCCTGCCTATTTTCAAACTCAACTTAAAAACCGAATAAATTTCAAAATTTTCAAAAGCGGTAAAAAAAAAACTTTTAGCATACGTATAACATTTTTTCACAAAAAGACCGACCCCGTTTGGAAATATAAATCTTAAGATATCGTTGTTTTGGTACAGCTCGTTTTTAAACAAAATTTAAGCACTAAGACCATTTTAAAACTACTACTGTCAACCATTTTCAAGTTCCAAAACCATATATTTTCTAAGGAAATCCTTACACTAAGTTATTTATTACATGATATACTATTTGCATAGCTAGAGACTTCAAAAATTAAAATTTACCCTAAGCAACCAACTTTCAGAATCAATTGAGTTAATAAGAACACTTCCACAAATCACACAAGCAATTTTTTCTATTTAATGAAAACTCATTTTAAATGAGATAGCTAACCTCCTTTACATGCAAGAAGTAATTATTTATCCAAAATAAATTTTGGGACATACACATTGATTTTTAAATTATACCCACAATTTAAGTAATCTAATCTTGTTGCCTTATTCATTTGTTATTTCTTAAACTCTCAATATTTAACATCTTTAGAATAAATGAACTACTAATACTTATACTTTTTTTCTTAACACAAAATCAAACTCTTGTATCATTATCAACTTAAAACTAGCTAAGGTTGACACTAATTTGTCTTGCTTCCAAATGAATTTCACAAAGTCACAACTAACATATTTTTAACTCTTTAAAAGTTTAAAACACATGTTTACTTGAAAATATTTCACTCTATACCCAATCTCATAAAATACCATAGTGAAAATTCTTTCTCATAAAATTTTTCTCTTATCCTCGCTTTATAAAAGCATTTATTTAACATTCAATGATTTGAGAGAAATTACTATTATTCACAATTCATAGTATCCAACTTTCAATAACTTATTACACTTTATACTTTATTTAAATATAAATTCTAACTTTCACTTTGACTACACTATAATTTACATTACCATTCAAGTTATTACATAAAATTCAAATATTCATCAATGCAAATGGATATAAAAAAGTTTCAAATACTAACAATACACGATTATCCAAAATTTTATAAACATCAAATATAACTTTTATTAAAATATCCTTTAAACAAATCAGTGCTTAACAATTAATAGAAAGCATAATTGGACAAAACATATAAAAAAAGGTTTTTGCTTATTGTTATAGCTTTCAAGAAAGCACAAGTTTACTGAAATTGGATCAATAGTTATAAAATTATGATTAAAACAAATTCAAGATCAAAATTCATTATCCCTATCGTTCATTCTCAGGATAGCGACAGAGAAGTGCAATTTAGACCATTTTAGACTTATAATTTTAAAAAAGTCAAAACATAAAACTTATAGAATAGAGCCTAAGCTTTCCAGAACATTAAAAGTTACTAGATTCCAACTAGAAGTGGGAGAGATATGTTCAAATTACTAACATAATTTTTCTCAAAACATTTTTGACGGAATAGAGTTTAAAGCTCTGTCTAAAACATCAATTTGACTAAGAGAATTACAAAATCTGGAAAAGTGATCAAAACAAAAGTTCTTTCTTATGAAATTCTATTTCTTCACCAAATGATTCATCAAAAATGGGTTTATTAGTCAAAAGATATGGCCTTTTTACTTCAACACTTTTTAAAGAAACTTCCAACAACTTGTTTTATTTGAAACTTTTTAATTTATCTTAAGTTAAAAATTTAAAAGTACAAGTCTTCATAAATGTAATTCTTAAAGTAAGTTGTTTAATTAAAAATATTATTTCTCAAATTCAAGTTAGTTTTCCCATAAAATAATTTATCCATGCTTTTATTGAAACAAAGATAAACATTTTCTTTACACAATCTGTTGTCTTATTAAATACACGCATGCACACACAGACACATACACACTTCTAAATATAAAATAAGTTTAAATTTTTACCGAGTCTCAATGTCTCATTTAAGCATTTAGGAAAACTTATCGATCCATGTTTACCCACATAAATTAAGATTCTTAATGTAACAACCCATAAATTTTGAACGGTTTTTAATTACGTATTTAATTAAATTTTGGAGACATTTTAAATAATAATATTTTGAAATAAAAATTTAATGTTTGGATTACGTATAATTAAATATAAGTAGTCAATAAATAAGAAAACATCTAAATTTAGATTACGCTACTAGTTAATTAATTTAGGCGTACGTTCGTTTTAATTATTGCATCTATTGTATGCGCTCTTTTATTTCATATCTTAGCTATTAAAAATCAAATCAGCACGTGCAATAAATAAAAAAAAGAATTAAAACCCTGCCTCCAATTCATATGTAAAATTTTCCACTTTCATTTGTGTCTCCATATTTAATAGGAATAAAAATCTTCGATTTCCTAACCGTTTCAAAATCTCTTCCCATCTTCATTTTTGCAATGCGGTTCAGATCAGGAAAAAAAGGGTAATGGGTAATGATCCGAGATTTTATACCAATTTAAAATTCTAATTTTTTTTAAATATTGAATAAAATTTGGTAGAAAAAAAAATGACGGGAATAATAATAGTTTATATGAGATTTACAATTTGAATTAAAACAACAAATGTTAAGAATTTAATAATAATTGTTAATTGTAAATATTGATCTATTGAATAAAATTTAAGAGGAAACAGTAGTTTAATTGTATTGTTGTAATTCAAATAAGTTAACCTCTAACAAATGAACTAAAATTGGTAACTAATGGATATGTTGAGTTATGTGAAATTATTAAATAATGTTTGATTTATTGTTAATAAAAAGAAGAAAAAAAGGAAAAATATTATGTTCTGTTTATACATCAAATGGTGGTTTTGAAATTTAGTTTTGAAAGCAAGTATGGATTTTTGATTCAAAGAAAAATTGGTCTTAATATACATATGTACACGGGAAGTTTAGTTTGGGTATATGGTCCATTAATTATTGTGTGAATTCCAGTAGCTATGTATATATAGGTTATGTTAGTATTTTCAAATATATTACTCATCTCCTTGAAGTTTTGAAACACGCTGTCAAATCAACCCATCAATTGCTCTAACAATTTATTTTGGGAAATTCAAGGCACAGCTGTTTTATTTGCCATCATTTCTTTTATTTTATTTTATCCAAATGGTTCATTTTGCCTTTATAACGTATCCTTCCATTCCATACTTATCTTTTTCCTTTACATTTCTAATA
The DNA here is from genome assembly GCA_030765085.1 of Allium cepa. Classification (NCBI taxonomy): domain Eukaryota; kingdom Viridiplantae; phylum Streptophyta; class Magnoliopsida; order Asparagales; family Amaryllidaceae; genus Allium; species Allium cepa. The sequence goes on along the minus strand of CM060945.1, from coordinate 877,099,406 downwards.
TGGAACGTGTTGTCCAATCGCAATTAATTGCTTTAATTTCTCAACTAAATCTAGGGTGACTGTTGCAATCCTATAATTATTTGGAATATCAAAACATATAAATTGTATATGTTTACGTTCATTTTTGGTCAGTTCTTCTGTTTTAAAGTAATATATTTATTTCTTAAAAACGGTTGCATTATGAAACACGCCTCTTCCAAATCTTCACCGTGCAACCTAAGCAATATAATAAATTGCTTTAATAACGTTGCTGAATCAACGGTCATTTCAATTTATTATTTGTTGTATGTTTCCTTTCTGCTTAAAAATTGGCTTCGTAAACATTAATTCAAAAATAGGAAGAAATCATTCGTTTCTTGTAGCCACTTCATTTGCTTCAATTATTTCACATGATTCAAGCAGGTGATCGTGTCCATTCACTCAACCTTTATCTATATTTTTGTTTTAAATTTCTTTCCTCTATTCACTAGGGTAATTAGGTATGATTCTCAGCCTATTGGTCTGCCTTTCCTTCTTTCCTTCGGCAATCAAAAAAAAACCTTTAATTATTATCTCATTTCTTGCTTGCACGGTTACAGACAATCAATTAGTTAATTGCATGTTGTAGTATGTTCATGCCTATTTGGTTCATAAAAATTATTAAGCATTTTTACTCAGAGTAGCCAACTCACCTACATCGTTCTATATCTATTTATTTGCGCAAGTTCAAACTTTTCCATTTTCTTTGATTGATAGATTTGTTGCCTTTATCTATTCTTTCTCTCCTTGTCTTTATTGCTTAAAGGAAAGCAATTCATCAAAACGTGAATATTTGATTATAGCCAACCGTTACCTACACCCAAATTTCCATTTTTATGACCGTCATTCGAATATCAAACTTATATACTTTTTGCATTCATTTCGCTCATTCAATTTTACGTTTCTTATTCCAGCTTTTAAATATTGAGCTCCTCCCTTATATTTCTCTGTGGCCTTTACTTCTCTTCTCTGTTTCTTCTTTTTTTTCCCCCTTCTGTTAGCTTCTCAAAACCATCATTCCGCTGCTCCTCCCTGATCTTCCACCCCTCTTGCTCCTCCATAGCCACTTAGACCGTGTACTCCTTCTTTTGCGTAAGTATATTGTTTTATAAACCTATGGTATATTATAATATATACTGTGTACGTTAGTTTGTATGCTTATATATATACGTTGTTGTATGTTTATGAAAGAAAATATGTATATATTACACACTATATTCTCTATTTTGTTTTAAAATATATAAGTGTTATAAGGTATAAGGTACACATAAATAAAGTTATATGTCGCATAAGAATATAAGTGGATTTGTACAGATAAAGCATGGGTTTATTGATATTATAATTACGTAATACTGATTTTATATAAACAGTTATATGATATATTTTTATATATTATAGAAATTGGAAAATCTGGTTCGACAATGAATATATGTTATACTTTTTATATATTTACAGTAGTATATATTGATTTTGTTTAAGTATGATATAGACAGTGTTTATAAGTTTTTTTAAAAAAATAAGTTATATTAGTTTGGATTTTACCTGTTGGGTTAGATAGGGTCATTGAGTATACATATGTATATATTTATACCTTATGTACATTTGTATATATATGTTTGTTAATTATATTTTAAGTTATATGTTAGTTATAATATATCATGGTTTGTAGTATTCCTAATATTTTAAAACGGAAAATATATATTGTTGGAAACTTGTAATACAATCGCGTTTGTATATTTTCTATTTAAGTTTATATAACTTTATATATATGTGTGTATATATAATATAAAATTTTGTTTGCAAATGTCTATATGAGTATACATTAATTGGTTTTAAAAGATATAAATATATGGAGACTTTGTTCGAAGTGTTGAATTAAATTTTAATTTGAGATATATGATTAAATTGATTTTAATAATAAATAATAAAATTATATACATCATTTTCTGTCATATCAAGATGGTTCTAATTCGTTTTCACCAAATTCTTATCTCTCAACTTTATTGAATTCGTGCCAATCTAGCGTTGCTTTGAAATTCGTAGCTTGTTGTGTTGTCTATCTTCTCTAGCCTATAGCCTCGAAAGGTGAGCAATCACTCACGATTAACATTCTTTTATTTATTAAATTTGGTTTCAACTGAAACGACAATTGAAATATACTGCTTAAGTTAGTAAATCTGTTACATATGCTATTATCTGTAAACTGTTCACCTATGGGATATGACACCATATCCTATTGTTTATACTTTATTTAATTACTGTTGATATATGCCTGTTGTTATATTATTATCATATCCTGTTATATTATTATTATCTGTTATCACTCTGCAAGTTCGCTGTAGTTTAGAATTCACTATGGGTTGAAATGATACATACCCGAACAGACTTTAGAATAAGAGAATTTCATTATGGGTTGAAATGATAGACCCAAGCGATTTTCATTAAATTGAATTTGGGATTACGGGTTGAAATTCTATCCACCCGTATATATTTAGTGTACGGATTGAAATGATAAATATCCATATCACTTGACCATATAATAAGAAATATAAACAGACACCGTTGGTCCATATATAAATATTTTGAAAATAATTTCTATGGTTTTGGAAAGAAATATATGGTTTAATAAATATAGATTCTTAAGACATTAGATAAATGATAAATTATATATATATATTTAGTAGTAATATTTGATTTAAATTAGATGGATTTAATACGTAGAATATGGTTAAGTATATATGTAAATCCATATTTCAATAGATTTTCTTGTAATAAATTGAATAACTTAGGAAGGTAAATTTGGTTTTATTGGAAATGGTATTTAAATAAGGATTTTAATTAATCGATTTGAAATTATTGAATGGAAAATTTAAAGGTATGATTTTTTAACTGGATTTTGTTTTAAGTGATTTAATGAATATTTCACATCTAAATAAAAAAAATGTTTAGTAAAATGTAAGTTAAGGTGACTTAAATGATATTGAATCCAATGAGGGAATATTTCAAGACTAAATAATAATCTGGTTAAATCGAGATCTATATGAAACTATCAATTGAACTTTGAATTGTAGAATATTAAAGCTTTGAACTATACTGGAATTTAATTGGTTTATTTGTGATTCAGATCTGTATTTGAAATCAATATAATTCGAATTTATTATTTAGAAAATTTAATTGAATAAAAATTTAGTTTGAAACTTTGAATATTTAAAGTTTTGAAGTAATATTGAAATGTAAAAGGGTATTTTGTGATTTCAAATCCGGATTTGAGATCGATAAAATGTGAAAAGGTTATTTAGGAATTGAGTTGAATTTTAAATTAATAAATTGAGATTGGACTAAAATTTGAATTTGGAATTTGAATAGATTTGAATCGCAACTTTGAAAGTGATAAAATTTGAAAATATATAAATATATATATTTTAGATGAAATGATATTTTGGTTTTGAAGTATAAATTAAATTGAAATGACCACGGTGTTATAGTGTGTATTTCTACATTGTAGATAGTTCCATGGATCCTTAGAGAATGGTTATCCCATACATCCTCTAAGTTACTTGTATTCAGTTGATATTTTTCTTGCGTTGGATTTATTGATATAAGAATGTTAATCCTGACTCGAGTGTTTTATGTTTTGCTTTACGCTCGGGTCAGAATGAGTGATACAACATTTGAGACTCACCTTCGAAGTTGGAGCTTTGCTTGAAGATCCAGTTATCTATCCTTTCAATCATCCACTCGATTGGTTCAGAGAAGTCATCTGCCCGTACTGGAGACTTAACTGCATCTGAGATATTCTGATGTATTTTATTTCTAACTTTGTTTATATGGTAGCTTCATGAATTACTATTCATTTATTCCGCTGCGTATTATTGTACTACTTTGTATCTGTGGTTCTATGATTGATTTATTTATTGTATATGTTTTGCCAAATTTAAATTAACAATCGGTATTTTGAATTATTCAAGTCGGACATGTATGGTTTTATTGTCAATTTGAATGGTCCAAAATAATGGGTCGTTACACTTAATCACTCAACGGATACTTCAACACTAAAAATAAATTTCCCTTTGATACATACATGCATATATATATATATATATATATATATATCTTTTAAAATTTTACAAAATATTTATTTTCTTGCCTCAATAACATAGTCAAATTTTACTTATATGTATATCCCTTATCAGAATGATTTTTAATTTGAATGAATGCTTTCTTTTATAAAATTCTTTTAAATCAATCTCAATCCTTTACTAGTAATAATTTTATAATGAATCCATAACTACTTCAAATAAACATTAAAAACCTTTGGTTAATTATACTTGTGAATTAAATTTCATTTTCAAATTTAATCTTTCGAATATTTCTTACGATAGCTACATCGTTGAAGATACCGCAAGTTCTTATCATTAATATTGAGTAGGTTTCTAACTCGCAATGATGATTCCTACTCGATATTAATTATAAACATTTATTACAATATAAAAATATCCATGCATTAACCAACCAAATAAACATTTATTAAAGATCAAACTATTAAATATGCTCAGCAAAAGTAGTTCTTTTACTCCCACTGCGCAACTCTAATCACCCACGGAACAAGACATAATAATTCAACTCTAAACCATCTAAGGTGTAGTAAACACTATTCATTAAATCTCACTTTTGACAAAAGTAAGTCTTCAATTAGAAATAAATACAATATTAACACTCACATATCCAGATAATAAAATAACATAAATATAAGCCAACAATAGCCTCGGTATCATTTTATTCCTATCACTAATTTCCTTAATGACCATTATTGTTTTTATCCTAAATTAGGAATTGAACCCTAAATTCCACCTTCTATACTCAAGGGATAGGTACTAAACCTACCTAAGCCATGATTCATGTTCATAATATCATATTTTGTCCTAAAATCAGCTTTGACACCAAGCTTTGACGCCCAGTCCCACACTAACAAAGAATATTACAAAGTTATATTGTCAAGTAATGCAAAGAATAAGGCTGGTTAGGAGCGATCATCCATGAATTTTACTTTTAGCGAGCATCGATACGTCGATTAATATGTTTTAAATTTCTTTAATCAAGTGCAATCGAATTATACAATTCAAGCGTAAAATAAAACTACGGTGGCTACAATAAAAATCCCGAACAACATATAACAATTAAGATCATAGAGAATAGAGACAGCATAATACAAATAGATACAATTCTGTACTGACCCAAAATACATGCATGATGTAGAATACATATATACAAAGTACTACATCTCAAATATGAATTTGCACACAAAAGAGTCTAGCTCAGCATAAGATACATCATTACATCAATATATACACAGTGATGACAGAAGTAAACTACTAACAAATTAATAGGAAATCTACTCTAAAAGCATCAAGCTGAAGGACCTAAAACATCTTGGTCTGACCCAAGTATTATAAAAAAATGGGCCAGTGAGGATAAATAAATGAGTTAGCAAGATGAACGATAGATAAAGTGAACTAGATCTCAAATATAGTCATTATTTTCTATATCGACAAATATCAAAGATGCATCAAGAACTTCAGATCTCTTAAAAGAAAAAAATCTCCAAAATGATTTGTGATAACACAAATACTATCAAATCTAGAAATTACAGATAAAAATCCAAAAATCTCATAAGAGGGGAAAATGGCGCCAAACTTAAAGATTGGTGAATAAATTCATCCACATGCGTGTAACTCCTAGATATACATATAAGTCTATGAACTCTAAGATATGCACTTGAGTTGTAAACTCTAAGGTAGGTATGGACCTATAAACTCCAAGATAGGAACAAGTCCAACAAACTCCAAGATATGAACAAGTCCTATGAACTTCAAGATATGTACGATACCTATAAACTCCAAGATAGGAACAAGTCCTTTAAATCCTAAAGGCGGGTCATAAAATCGTCAATAAAAGTATCAAATACTTACATATAGCAACCGAATAGGTAATGACCTTGTGTCATATACCACATAGGTTTACCCAAGCGTTTACTATATAATAGTAAACTCCAATTGTGTGTAGCAATGGTTCGATCTAATAAGTTCAGGAATTAACTGGTAAAACGAACGTAAGAATTCCATGCCACTCATTTTATTTAACTGTTTACATCAATTTTTCATCTGATCGATGTCATGTAATTTTATAAAATGCTTCACTTTAAAATCATTTTTGTAAAATATTGGTTCATAACAGAAATATATATATATATATATATATATATATATATATATATATATATATAAGTACACTTTTTAACCTATTGCTCCAAATCATCTTTAAAACCATTGTTAATGAGAATAAATAGTGCGTACAGATATAATTCTTTATATAGAAATTATATTGGTAAGTAATTTTTTTGGATTAAATGGTTTGATTTAGAAATCAAATTTTTATAAATTCAAGTTGAAAACATGCATCAAAAAGTTGTGTAATTAAGCCAAAGACCCATAGATAAATTCTATGGTATGGAAATAATAAAACGAATTTATCAATTCATAAATCAAAATCCCAAGACCCGCAGAGAAATTCTATGGTATAGAAACACCAAAATCAATTCATCAATTCACAAATAAAAAACTCGAAAATGGAAATGAAATTCATATAAAATGCAACATCAAAATCAAGCAAATAACATCAAGAGATCAACCGGTTAAACGAGTGGTGAACAAGTTTGTCCTGGGAACAAAAGAGAGGAGACAAGCTTGGTAATGTGGCATTCATTGAGTGGAGGGCATGTACAAATGGGTATTTTGGTAAAGTCCTAAATGCTTTCCATATAAAAGTGATTTCATGAATTTTATTTTCATTTTTCACTTCCATTATTACATTCTACACCTCCTTCAAGCTCTCTAAAAACGCTTCCATGGCTACCGTGTTTATTTCAAAGCCGTAAAAATCAATTTTTTCATTAAAACTCTTTAAACCCTTATCTAAAGTCTCCTACTTCCTTCATACATCTTCTCTTGCCAAAACAAAGCCATACAGCATCTTCACTACTTAGGTCAAGCTATCCTAAGTCCTAGGCCCAACCATATTGCCTCCTAGCCCACAAAATTCAAGTCTTCCCAAAAGAAAACCCAAGATCTAAGGTTGATCCAAGATTTAGTGAAAGTTCGGTTCGATTTAGTGGACATTTCGGTGAGTAAAAATCTCATCTTTCAAACTAAAACTTTTAACTTTAATATTGCTTATTTTTATAGCTTATGAATGCTTGTTTATATGTAGTATAATGTTGGTTTGGTTTATACTTTGAAAGTTTTCACCTTGGTTGTTAGTAAGCAAGTTAGTAAGCATCTTGAAAAGTTAGTAGTAAAAGCTTAACACATTGTTAGGGATTGCTTTCTACAAGTTATATAATAGTTAAGTACCTTATGTTATGCTTTGCTTATGGTTATGTGATATGTAGATGTAAAGAAAGTGACATGAAGATAGCTGTCGAAGTGCCCATAAAGCGACTATCGCTATATCGACACTTTCAGCAAATACACTCTTATCGAAAGTCCTCGGATTATTTCTCGAGCTTGGATTCATTTTATAAGTTAAGCTAGTTTTCGAATAAGAATTATTTCAAATTTCATTAACTATTTTAATAATGATTTTTTAAAAAAGAATTTAATTAGTTATTTGACTAATGAGGTTTAAGGTTAATTAATTAACTTGTTAATGATGTGTTTTGAATTCAATTAATTAATTTATAATGATTTTTAAAATTAATTAACCATTTTATCTAATGATGATTAACTTCAATTGATCTCTTAAATAATGATAGCATAAAGCTAATTAATTATGTAATAAATGATGTTTGAAAATTAATTAATCATTTTTAATTAATCACTTTTAAATTTAATTAATTAGTTTTAATTTAATCAATCTTTTCCATTAGTGATATTTTGAATTAGTTAATCCTTAATTAATCAACTTAATTGATAAGATTTAAAATCATTTAATTAATTTAATTAATGATATTTTAGAGTGATTAACTCTTCTTAATTATGGGTATTTAAATTTAATCATCAAAATAATTGACGAAGTTTAAAGATAATTAATCATTCTTATTAATAATAATAAAAGATAACTAAAAATTTAATAAGGATGTTTTAAGTAATTAAATCTTTTTTATAATGGTGTTTCAAAGTTAAAACTTGTAATAAGAGTCCCAAGCACAAATTTGGTTTTGAAAGTAAAATTTCAGTTCGAATATGGAAAAGAAATTTCCGTAAACGACATCACTTATATGGAAAGAGTTTAGTCATATACTTGGCACTAAATGTCGAGGTATGAAAACTTGACACTATTTCAAAACTCAAAATTGTCATCAAGGCAATGCCTAGAGGTAAAACTACCTTCACTTGCCCGACTTTATTTTTAAGCAAGAAATAGTACAAGTTTGAAATCGATGAGTAATGGTAGGAATATGAGATTTACTATCCATATATGATCATTTTGTTGTTTCTGATAGTCGATTTGTCGACTATCGATTACATAAAGCTTTTTTGTTTTTCGTTATTCTAAGACGATGCGTTGTTCGCTTGAGCTTTGTTATCTTTTTTCGAAATGATTAAACCCAAAGAGCAAGTGGAAGCCAAGCTATGTGGAGGTACTTCCATTAGGGTATTATCACATCTACTCTGGATTTGGTTTGGATATTTGTGCACCAAGATGTGAATTACTCGAATAATCGGTAACCGTTGGGGTCAGGCTTGGACGTGTCCGAGAGCCATCGGAGTTCTCAAGAATATATTCTAAAGGTATACTTTCGATAAGGGGGGTGCACCCTCCTGGTCATTGTTGGTAAATTTCCTTTCCTTGTTGATTCGAACCTTCGAATTTGTTTCCCTTAATTGCATTGGGAAGAATATAGCACTCTTCATGATGTTAGTTATTTGTATCCATTCTTTACATTTAGATGTTCTTCTTATAAGAGGAAACCCGTTCTATGTTTGGCGGTAGGGTCTCATATGTTCTTGTTTAATTACACTTACCGTTTAGCATTTCACTCATACCAGACATATTATTTGACTCGAGTTGTTTGTTTTCCCTTAACTCTCGGATACTCATTTATATTTGGGTATCTAAGAGTAGCAGGTCATTTTTGGGCTCTTTTCGAGATGGCTTCTGAGCAAGAAGCTTTATCTACTTAGCTATATATTCATCTGTTTATTAGTTTGTGTAAGTTTATTTTGTCTTCGCATATGTAAAGGCAGGTTGTTATAACTGCCTAAGTTGATTGTAGTACTTTTGTGTAACTCTGATAACTCCAAGTTTGGGAGTAACCTTATGTACCATATTACTATTATGTTTTATTTAATAGTTTCTCTATGAGGTTTTCTGCTATGTTCTTAATTTTTACTCCATGACAATTCATCTTTCAGATGTTTAGGAAACGACATACGAATATCGTGTATGTAATAAGTGTCATTCCCAGGGGTCAGAAAGGTGGGTCGTCACAGTTGGTATCAGAGCTTCTATTGAGCGAACACCTTAGCCTGATTGGGGTACAACTTATTAGAGATAAAGTGAGAAGAGACCTAGAATGAGTTAATCTTGAGAAAGCAGATTTATCACCCATGCTAAAGATTTGTTTTAGATCCTTTGGTGTTGTCTCTCTAAATTCATTTGTAACTATCTTTGTATTCTAATAATACCCGTCATTTCTCAGGTAATTGAAAATGAGTACAAAAGGAAGCAGAGGGAGAGGATCTGGAACCAGCATGGCTACAAATGGTAGAGTTCCTAGAAAAAGGCCTGTTATAGAGGCGATAGAAGAAGCATAGTGCAAGTTCAACCTCCTTAGGATTTTGCTACTCTATGCAATAATTATATTGATTTGGGTGGTAACCAATTCTTTGGAACTGAAGATAATCTTAGAGTTCCAGACATGGCTCTGCTCTTGTGAAAGGATATTCAGGGACCTTCTGTTGGAGGATGCAAGGAACCGATTGTTGGCATCACAACACCTCCAGAAGTTAGTAATGGATTGGTGGGATTTGATGACAGTTAATATGCCAGTGGAAGATTTTACATGGGCTTAAGTTAAGGAAGTCTTTGAAGTTCAGTTTATCTCGAAGGTGGGAAAGACTCAATTGTTTTGGAGTTTCAAGATTTAAAGTAGGGAGATATGACAGTGGCGCGGTATGAACATCGATTCAATGCATTGTCTCACTTTGGGCTAGGATTGATAGACACGCCACTTGAAAAGAATGAGATGTTCGTGGAAATACTGAGGCCAGAATTCCATTGTGAGATGACCGATCATATTAATTGTACCTTTAACAATCTGATCAGCATGGCCATGAGGTTTGAAGCTTTGGAAATTAAGCAAGGAGTTCAAAAAGGTGTAGTGCCCAACCTTTATCAATTATTCCTATTGCAAACAAACCAAATTTTAAACACAAAGGAAAGAAGCAGTGGTTGGGAAATAAATCTGAAGGTGGAACTCCAACTCAAAAAAAGCAGCCCAACTAGGCCACCTTCTTTGTTTCAAGTACAACAAGCTGGGACACTTTGCAAATCAATGTCTAAGTGTCTCCTATTACAACTGTGGTCAATTGGGACACATGAAGAATGAGTGTCATTTCCTAAATAAGAGGGCACAAGGACAAGCTATTGCTATTAAGGAATTACCATCTATTTCAAGGGATCAAAACAGAAATCACGTGTTACGAGGTACATTATCCATTTTTGATGTTTTTATAAGAGTGTTGTTCGATACCGATGCTTCACATAGTTTTATTTCGTGTAACCTAATGAATAAGTTAAACCTTAAGTATGTTATTCTAAATAGCACTATCTGTGTAACAAACCCTGTTGAGGGTCCGACGAACCTTGATAATATATGTCTAACTGTTTCTATTTTTTATCGAGGTCGACACTTCTCTTTTGACTTTTTTATTCTTGTGTTCGTTAGTTTTGGGGTATTGTTGGGTATGGATTGTTTATCTAAATTTAAAATCGTCTTGGATTGTTTTAGAAGAGTAATCATAGTAAAGGATGTAGTAGGTAGAAGCATGATATATGTTTTGAGGAGCCTAATGAACTTTCAAGAAGTTTTCTCTATTCATTTGAAGTAGTTAAAAAGGAAATAAAAGATACAACGATTGTTCAAGACTTTAAGGAAATTTTTGATGAAGTACAAGGTTTACCTCCTCACCATGAAGTGGAGTTCCATATTAACTTGATTCCAGGAACGAGACCGATTGTACAACCTCCTCGAAGGTTGGCCCTGAAAGAGAGAAGGGAATTAGAGAAGCATACTTTTGACTTGTTGCAGAAAGGTTTGATCCAGCATAGCAAATCAAGTTAATCATCGCCAATAGTCATTGTATCCAAGGCGGATGGTTCCTTAAGGTTATGTATAGACTACAGGGAGTTAAATAAGAGGACTATCAAAATAAGTATCCTTTACCTAGGATCGATGACATATTTGATCAACTTCACGGAGGTCGAATATTTTCTCAACTGGATCTTGCAACTAGTTTTCATCAATTAAGGCTAGTAGAGGAGAGTATGCCCTTAACAGCTTTTCATACTCCTGATAGTTTTACAAATGGTTAGTTATGACACTCGGACTGACTAACGCACCTTCTTATTTTGTAGACTTAATGAATCGAGTATTCCGAGATTTTATTAATAAATTTGTTCACGTCTTCATTAATGACATTCTGGCTTATTCTAAGACAAAGGAAGAGCACCAATATCATCTGCAAGTTTTTCTAGATACTTATAGAAGTCATGTGTTGAAAGCAAAGTTTTCTAAGTGCAATTTTATCCAAAGTAAGATTTCTAGGGCATGTAGTTTCCGGAGAAGGCATATCGATGGACCCTGCTAAAGTAGTTGCGGTTCAAGACTGGAAGAAACCTGAAAATGCAACAGAGGTTAGAAGTTTCTTGGGATTGGCTGATTTTTATAGAAGATTCATCAAAGATTTCTCAAAGATTGCTTCTCATCTGACGAAGTTGACGAAGAAAGATGCTAAGTTTGTGTGGACACTTAAGTGCGATCATGCATTCAATGAATTGAAGGAGAAATTGACTAAACCATTCCAAATGGGAGCAAAGGGTTAATTGTATACACAGATGCTTGCGGAACTAGATTGAGAGCGGTTCCAATGCAACATGGAAAAGGTACCGCGTAAGCACGTCAACAGCTGAAACCACGTGAGAAAAATTATGCTACGCATGATTTGGAGCTCTTAGTAGTTGTCTTAGCATTAAAGACATGGAGGCTGATGTGCTAAGCAGGAATTATGCATTTATGTCTAATATGGAAGTTCATCTGACTCTTATATAATGCATTGAAAATAATCGATAGAGGGACGCTTGTCTTTCTTAGATAGCTAGACCTATTAGTGAAATGTTTCTCCAGAGATGTGAATAGGATTTATGGTAGATGACCTTGGCGTGCTAAGGATAAACGGTTGGTTATGTGTTTCGGATGTGGATGGAAGTAGACAGGAAGTTCTGACAGAGTCTTATCATTCTAAATTAGCGATACATCCAGGGGTCACTAAGATGAATTGGAACATGAAGCATACTTTTTGGTGGGAAGGGATGAAAAGAGACTTTTCTATATTTGTAAGTAGATGTGCTAACTGCAGCAGATAAAGGGAAGTCACCAGAAGATAGCTAGAATTCTTTAACCACTTGAGATTTGGAAGTGGAAATGGGAGCAAATTTCTATGGATTTCATCGATACCTAAATTGAGGAAATGTAAGAAGGAATTTGGGTTATCATTGATAGTTTAACCAAGAGAACTCGTATCTTACTAGTCAAGGCAATAAGGACAGCTACTAGTTTGGCTTAATTATATGTTAAAGGGATTGTTAGGCTTCATGGCATTCCATGTGGTATTGTGAGTGATCGGAATCCGATCTTCACAAGTCAGTTCTAGAAAGGTTTAAATGATGCACTTGGGACAGAGCTGAGTTTGAGCACAGCTTATCACCTCAGATAGATGGGTAGACTAAAAGAGTGAACCACCTTCTAAAATATTTACTTCGTGCTTTCGTGGTAGATTTTGGAGGTTTATGGGAGGACCACTTGCCATTGGTTGAGTTTGCTTATTACAATAGTTTTCAAGAAAGTATTGGGATGTCGCCTTTTGAGGCATTGTATGGAAGGCCTTGTAGGTCTCCATCTTGCTGGGTAGAACCAGGAGACCGCTTAGTACTTGGACCAGATATAGTTCATGATGCCACAAATAATGTAGATTGGATTAGAAAGCACTTAAAGATAGCTCAGAGTAGGAAAAAGAACTATGAAGATATGAGACATCAAGATTTGGATTTTGTAGTTGGGGACTACGTATTCATCAAAGTTTCTCCGATAAGAGGTGTGATTCAGTATGGGAAAGGAGGAAGCTTGCTCCTTATTTTATTGGACCTTTTAAGATACTCAAAATGATAGGAACTCTTGCATATAAAGCAGAGTTACCTACTAGATGGTCGAGCATACATGATGTCTTTCACGTATCCCATCTCGTATGTTTGTACATCATCCTACTTTAATTATTCCACCATCTCAGCAGGAGGATGTGGAAGTTGAGCCTGACTTAACCATTGTCGGACAACCTATTCAAATTGTCGATCGGGATAAGAAACTATTAAGAACTAAGGTTATAGACTTGGTAAGTACAGTGGAGTGAAGATCCCAGAGATTGCACTTGGGAGATTGTAGATAGCTTGAGGGAAGCTTACCCTAAGTTGATGTTAGGATTGTGTTTATTTTTATGAATTTTGTATGCACTGTTTGTGACATAGTTGCTTAGTGTGTATATGTTGTATGCGTTTCAAGATGTATATATAGATATATGCCATTTTTGAGTTATCTTCTTATGTGTTAATTTCGAAGACGAAATTCTTTAGGAGGGAAGAGTGTCACGACGCGTAATTTAACCGTTTTAAAATATGGTTCTTTAATATATTTTTAAAAAATTAACTAATGGATTTTGTAGCAAAAATAAAATCCTTTTAAATAATAACTAATGATGGTGAAATACTTTTTCAAATTTGTTTACAAAAATATCTAGTTCAAAGAAAAATCGAAATTATGATCGGTAATCATATTTTGAAATTTTGATTTTTCGGTGTCTAAAATTTGTCGAAACACCTTTTGCGCGTTTGAGTAATATATACAAATTTATAATAAGTTAGAATTTATTTTTGATACACACACACACATATACATATATATTAAATTAAATAACTGTAATAAGTATGATATGATTTATTATGTAAGTGTTTAAAAATAAGATGGAAAATTTTCATAAAACATCATTTCAATTCAAACATAAAGTACTTAGGACATTAAATACATGTTGGCATGTTGGAAAAGATGGGGGGACATGGAAATTTCAAAATTTAAAGGGAAGATAAAAGCTTGGTGATGCGGCATTCAACGAGTGGAGGGTTTGTACTAATTAGGTATTTTGGTAAATTCCTAAACACATTCCATATAAAAGTGATTTCATTAATTTTATTTTCATTTTTCACTTCCATTCTTACTTTATACACCTCCTTCAAACTCTCTAAAAACACTTCCATGGCTACCATGTTTATTTCAAAGTTGTAAAAAAAAACAAAAATTCATTTAAAACTCTTAAAACCCTTGTCTAAAACTCCTACTTCCTTTCTACATCTTCTCTTGCCAAAACAAGGCCGCACCACCTCCTCGCTACTTAGGCTGAGTTAACCTAAGACCTAGGCGGAACCATATTTCCTCCTAGCCCAAAAAAATCAAGTCTTCCTAAAAGAAAAACAAAGATCTAAGGTCGATCCAAGATTTAGTGAAATTTTGGTTCGATCTAGTGAACATTTCGGTGAGTAAAAATCTCACCTTTCAAACTAAAACTTTTAAGTTTAATATTGCTTATTTTTATTGCTTATGAATGCTTTTTTATATGTAGTATCATGTGATAAATGTTGGTTTATGCTTCGAAAATTTATCACCTTGGTAGTTAGTAAGAGAGTTAGTAAGCATCTTGAAAAGCTAGTAGTAAAAGCTAAATATATTGTTAGTGATTGCTTTCTACATGATGTATATAGTTAAGTACCTTATGTTATGCTTTTATTTTGGTTGTGTGTTGTTTATATGTAAAGAAAGTGACATGAAAATAGTTGTCGAAGTGTCCATATAACAACCATCGCTATATCGGCACTTTCGACAAACACACTCTTATCGAAATCTTTCGGATTATTTCTCAAGCATGTGTTTGTTTTATAAGTTAAGAAAGTTTTTGAATAAGAATTATTTCAAATTTCATTAATTATTTAAAAAAGATTTTTTTAAAATTAATTGATTAATAAGGATTAAGGTTAATTAATTAACTTGTTAATGAAGTGCTTTGAATTTGATTAATTATCTTGTTAATAATATTTAAAATTAATTAAACAATTTTTCTAATGATGATTAAGTTTAATTAATATCTTAAATAATGATAGTTTAAACCTAATTAAGTTTTTTATTTAATGAAGTTTAAAATTTAGTTAATCATTTTTAATTAATTATTTTTAAAGTTAATTAATTAGTTTCAGTTTAATTAGTCATTTCCATTAATGATATTTTAAATTAGTTAATCCTTTTTAATAAATTGTGTTTTAAAATTAATTAATCAACTTAATTAATAAGACTTAAAATTATTTAACTAATTTAATTAATGATGTTTTAGACCGATTACCCCTTTTCATTATGGGTATTTAAATTTAATCAATCAAAATAATTAACGAATTTTAAAGATAACTAGTCATTCTTATAATATTAATTAAAGATAATCAACAATTTATTAAGGATGTTTTAAGTGATTAAATCTTTTTGATAATAATGTTTTAAAGTTAAAAATTTATAATGAGAAGCCCAAGCACGAATTTGGTTTACAAAATAAAATTTCGATTCGATTATGGAAAAGAATTTTCTGTAAAGGACATCGCGTATATGGAAAGAATTTAGTCACACTCTAGGCGCTAAACGCCGAGGTATGGAAAATTGACACTATCTCATATGTTAAAATTGTTGTCAAGGCAATGCCTAGAGGTAACACTACTTCACTTGCCCTACTTCATTTTTAAGCAAGAAATAATGCAAGCTTGAAATGAATGAGTAGTGTTAGGAATATGAAGTTCACTGTCCATGTATGATCATTTTTTTATCTTCGACAAGCTGTAATGCCCCATCCTGACATCCACCTTAGCAAAGAGAATTAACAAGTAATTCTATCTACTAAAGCACAGAATAGGGCTGGTTAAGGGCGACCATCTATAATTTTGTTTTAAACATCTACCGAATATGTCGACAAATGCAATATAATTTTTCTTTTCAACTAAAGTGGATCGACATACCCAGTAAATGCTTAATCCAAAACTATAGGTGGCTAACAGATCTATCATAACAAAATACAATAACTAAATGTAAAGTACATGACAGAACAGTAATCAACATCATATATAAACATGTCGATTTGTCAACTATCGACTACCTCAGCCTTCTTTATTTTTCGTCATTCTAAGAGGATGTGTTGCTCGCTTGAGCTTTGTTATCCTTTTCCGAAAATGACTAAACCCAAAGAGCAAGTGGAAACCAAGCTATGTAAGGTTTCTCCCATTAAGGTATTATCACATCTACTCTAGATTTGGTTTGGATATTTGTGCAATAAGATGTCGTTGGTAGGGTCCGACTTGGACGTGCTCCAGAGCCATTGGAGTTCTCAAGTATATATTCTAGAGGTATACTTTCAGTAAGGGAGGTACACCCTCCTAGTCATTATTGGTAAATTTCCTTTCCTTGTTGATTCGAACCTTCGAATTTGTTTCCGTTAATTGCATTGGGAAGAGTATAGCACTTATCATGTAGTTAGTTATTTGTATTCATTCTTTATTGTTCTTGTGAGAGGAAACTCGTTTCGCATTTGGCAGGGGAGGGAGCGCATATGTTTTTGTTTAATTACACTTATTGTTTAGAGTTTTACTCATACCAAACATATTGTCTGACCTGAGTTGTTTGTTTCCCTAAACTCTTGGGTACTCATTTATATTTGGGTAGTCTAAGAGTAACAGGTCATTGTAGGCTCTTATGAAGACTACGTCCGAGCAGGAGGCTTTATCTATTTAGCTATCTATTCTGCTGTTTATTAGTTTGTGTAAGTGTATTTTGTCTTCGCATACGTAAAGGCAGATTGTTATAACTACCTAAGTTGATTGTAATACTTTGTGCAACTCTGATAACTCAAAGTTTGAGAGTAAGCTTATGTACTATTACCACTATGTTCTATTTAACGGTTTTGTTGTGAGGTTTTTTGTTTTGTTCCTTATTTTTACCCCATGACAATTCATCTTTCAAATTCTTGGGCAATTGCATATGAATATCGTGGGTGTAATAAGTGTGATGACCCACATTTTAGAAGGTTTAAATTGACACTAATCCACACATGTCCAACTTAAACAATTCAGAACATGGATAATCAATAGGATTAATTAATAAAAATAAGAAAAGAAGAAGAAAACAAACACAAAATCCCGTAGCGAAAGGACAAAATATAATAATCAAATAAACAGTTCATGAAGCTGTTTATATTATGCATTTGATTATAATTTGTACAATATGTATCAGAGTTATATATACATCAGGAATAAATAAAAAAATGCAGCAGACAATCATGATGAAAGAATAATAATAGTAATAATATACCAAATCTTCGACTTCATCCTCTAGAATAAATCTTCAATAAGCTGAAAGCTCAAGGCTGACCCAAGCGTAATGAAAAGAAAAAATACTCGAGTCAGGACTATAATATTCTAATGTAATTCGGATCAATATCGCACATAACATGAGTATAATAGCTCAGAGATGTTTATGGGATTTCACATCCCTTGTCCAGTGTATAACCTGCATACAATAACTCAAGAGATGTAATTGGATTTTCCATCTCTTAAGGATCCGTCAAAAATATTTAAATATAGTAGAATATGCTATAATAGACAGTGTCTAATTAATAAAATAAATATTTTTCTTAGCATTAAGGCTTTATATTAATCCCCCTTAATGCGTTTTTAAGCATTGTCGTATAGCTTGCATATAAAACACCAATAAAACATCGGTGGATAGGGATGCGCCGTGATACGACAGCACTAAACAAAAATTGTATGGGTCTCATTTAGGGATAAAAGTATGACAACACACGTGAGGCAACGCACAAGGTAGGATACTACCAGTTCGGGTCGCAGGGCTGATAGTAACGCACCATAGCCATGGCCGCCCACTACGTCCATCCATCCCATATCGAGTCAAAGAGAGGCTATTCCAAATTAAGGTGCACCAATCGAAACCAATAACAAGAGTAATAATATGGACCGAGCTTAAGAAAATCGAAGAATGGATGTCTGCTTGGGGAAATTAGCCCACCCACCCCTTTCAAGCCATCATGTTTTAGTCATTTCAAATTTGCACAAGTGCCGGGGTCTATCCATCATCGTTCTCTTTCTTCAAATCCAGCAAATGACGTCAAATCCAACCACTTCGTTCTAGAGTCTCCTCCACGTACACAGTTGTAAAAGTAGTTCTAATATTGACAGAGAGCATGCCAATAAGAGGCCTCGGTCTCTTTTACAACCAAACGTCATTTTACACACTGTTGGTTCTTTTACATTTCGAACCATACATGCTTGATATCAAGATATAATATTCGCTTAAAAATAAATTCCATTTCTAAATCATCATATTTACTCAAAATATACAATTTCAATTCATAATCATATCGCCTTAATATCTCAATTTTTCTTCCAAAATTATTTTGGATCTCAATTTAGGTTATAACTTCATTTTAACCAAATTCGTATTTAAATCCAGGATTTAAATATAAACATTCCGCCCCTTTGACCATTTTGATTTCTTAGAAAATTGTTTAAATAGTTTTTAAATAGTTAAAATAGTTTGAGTATCGAAAATGGTTTATATAGTAAAATAGTTTGGAAAATCAAAATAACTTGAATATTTTAAAAAGATAGATTTTAAATAGTTTATATTAAAATAATTTATTTGAAAATAGTTTCAGAGTCAAACTGATTCAATTCCCAATCTTCCAATTCAAATCAATTTTAATTTCCATTTCCATTTAAATCGATTCAATTTCGATTTCAATTCCAATTTTAATTCAAATCAGTCTTAATCTCGATTCCAAATTAATTCAATTTTGATTTCAATTCCAATTGGAATTAATTTCAATTCAGTTCTCAATTTTAAACCATTTGGCTTTTATAAATTGGAGTTCGATTTTCAAAATATCAATTTAGATCTCTTAAATTACATTAACCTTCAATATTCACTTTAAAAATCAAAATCTTTAAAAAAAATAATTCAATCCCAAGCCCAAAATTTGAAACATCCATTTAAATTACTTTTACTTGGATTTATTTCAACGTTCAAGTAAGAGTTCAAATCTTTTTAAAACAAATCAATTTTCGAAATTCAAATCATATTTTGATTTTAAATTCAAAATCTCAAATTTCGTTTTTAAACAATTTCATTTAACAAATTCTGATTCCAACATTTTGAGCTCAATTTCAAAAATAATTCGATTTCCATAAATTCGATTTTTACTTTGTTAAATCAAACTTATTTAAATAATCTCAAATCCAAAATTTTAAAATCATTAATTTAACCAACCCAATGTCCGTATATAATTTTCTATCCTAACACCAAATGAATCAATTATTTTTAATTTTATTTCGGGGATGGATATATCATTTCAATCCATAAAAGTCATATGTATATATCATTTCAACATATTTCTTAACTTATGCCAAATAATTCAATTTACAATTTCATACTGTAAATAATATACCATGTTATAACGGATATATAAAATAAAGAAACATCCAATCATCCAAATATCAATCAATTGGCATCCATCACAAACCCTTTATAGATTCTAGTTTAATAGAAAATAGTCAAAAACCCTAAATGCCGTGAAAGCACCAAGATATGAATGTAAATCAATAATATTTCAAACACAAATCTCAGATCTAAGCAATATAGGGTATAACAATTCAGGAATAACGATCAGTGACACAAGATTTATAGTGGTTTAGTTATCTCCAGCCTACGTCCACTTCGAATGATAATCCTTTATTGACTTTCCTTGCTGGTTACAGTTGATTACAGCGATTACAATGAATAAATTTGAGTACAATAGTTATGATGAAGGTAGAATTGAATCCGACAGAGTCTGGACGTTGAATAGCCAAAAGATCCCTTTTCTGTAGTTTCGGGGCTCTATTTATAGGTGTGTAAGGCTGATATCTCGCTCAAACTTCGGGAGACTCCTTCTGGCATGTGAGTAGGCCCACGTGATCGATCTCATGAAGTTTCGAGTCAATCTGTGATCAATATGAACCAAATTTGTATCGATCAAGATGTTGTCCAACGGAGTCAAAACTTGGCATGAGCCTTCCTTGGCTTGTACGTAAGCTCCTGTGAAAATTTCATAGTATTTAGACCTGTGGTTTAGGAGATATGATCGATACGAGTTATGGTTTTCGACAGGCTGTGTAATTCGAATCGATAGATTCGTACCAACCACTTCAAATCGATCAAAACACGTCACCATGTGATGACATGTTGCGAAATTCCTGCATCGATCCATTTTGTATGCCGAGTTGACCGAGTTATTTGCATCCAATATCGAAGCTGTGTTCATATCGGCCGTTAATTCGTATCCATTCACTTCAGTCCTTCTTCGAATCGATTATCAATTTGCATCCGTTCATCGTAGCCCTTGTTCGTAACGATTATTGTTGGTATATTTCGTATCGATCGCTGTAGATACCATCGATACAAAAGGAACTCGCTTGAGCATGATGGATACGAACATGGACTCGGATGTTATCGATTCGAACAACCATGAACTGGATGGATACGAACCAAGCTAACCTGTGATCGATACAAACTGTACCAGTCCCTGATCGATACGAAGTAGTTCTATCGTGATGGATACGAACTAAATCAATACGACGTTGCCACTTTTGGATCAATGCGAAGAATCTAACCTCGGATGGAGTCGAACAGCATCGATTCGAAATGATTTTTATGATGGGTTCGAACAGCATTTTTCCCTAACTTGCATCGATCATATCTTGATCATACAAACTCCGATTGACCTGAAATTTGAAACGCAGCCTGCCCTTGCCTTTATCATCCCCCATCGATTCCGTCCAGATCGGAGCTCGACCAAATTTTAATGACATCGATCGCAGCCTTGTTTCTAATCGATCTCCAATCCCGATATCCATTTTTCTTTGCCAACTTTTTGATATTCCAGCATTGAGCAAAAGGTGGGATAACAACAATCAATCATCCGAGCAGTCAGCAATTCACAACAATTTCATAGCGATTAATATCATGTATTTTACTACCAATTAAATTCCAAATTTAAATTTAATTGTCGATTCTAATTTCTACTGTAATTTATATGTCAATCTAACTACCAAATGATAGTCATAAAATAAATAACTTCATGATATCAATTTAACGATCATCAGAAAATTTTAGTACATTATGGGCGTTATGAAACACTCACCTAACCTAAAATTTTAACTAGCACCCAACGACTTCAAATCGATTCCAGAATGTATTACTCATCGCCATGATTCCATCACCGTTTATTTCGTCCAATATCAATGTGACGCCCCACCTCTATACCCACGCTAGCCAAGAACACTACAGTGTAGTTATGTCAACTAGCACGGAGAATAAGGCTGTTGAGGAGCGGCCATCCGTAGTTAGGCCTTACACTAGTATTGGTTATCTCGATAGGAATGGTATATATATTCTTTCATTTTTCATCTTTGATTTATTTACTCCCATCGACATACCCCAATTCTAGTATAAAACGAACTACGATGGTTCATAATAGTTTAGGACAGTAAATATAATAATAACACAGATAATGTAAATGCGGAACACAAATAAAACGGAAAGTCTCATATATACAATAACTGATGTCAGTTACAATACATGTGATACAGTACATATGATACAACTACAACTGTCGACACATGAAGTTACATATACAAGTACATTAACGTATATAATATACATGAATACATATCTTCCTATACAATTACACTGACTACTGTAAATGACGACGACTACTCCAAAAGATATGAAAGGACTTCATAGCTCTAGCAGAAACCCAAAGCAGAATATCTACAACCTGAAATAACTCGGGTCTGACCCGAATATTACATTCAAAAGAAAATAATACCCGGGTCAGTCTAATTCAAACTCAGTTATTAATGCACAGAAGCAATAATAATCAAATATCAAAGAGACGACAGTCCAAGAAATTTCGCATATCCAATCCCTTTAATAAGAAATTGGATAACGATAAATATAACACGTATCAGTGTTAAACAGCAAATTAGCATACTAAACCAAATCAAAATACGATTCAAAATATTGAATTGGCAACACGAAACAAATCCAGCAATTGAAAACATCAATTGAACATCAATCTGGTAGGGCTGCAGTACACGCACGCGTGTACTGCGTCGCCGCTACAGCATATGGAAATACGCAACAAAAGCAATTAGAATATCAATAAAAGCAATACCGTGTGGCTGCAGTTCACGCTTGCGTGCACTGCCTTGCCACCATAGTGATGATGTACCCAATGAATACCGTGTGGCTGCAGTTCACGCTTGCGTGCACTGCCTTGCCACTACAGTGATGAAGTACCCAATGATAATTCACAAGCATCGCTGTGAATGTCTTAAGGCCGAGTGTCGAATAAATTGCAAAGACAAATGCGAGGTCAAGCCCAATGTGTTTTAGGCTCAACTCAAGGCGATGAGTAAAGTAGCAAGTCATGTACACCAAAACAAAATCAAAAAGCGTATAAATGCACATAACAAGTACTGTGCATATACAAGTGCACATAAACAAGTGTGGTTCAATGACTAGACTAGCAAATGTAGTAAACAAGTGATGCATGCAACAAGTGCACCAGCAAAACAAACTGAAACAAAGTGCACAAGCATCTCGACCTAAAACAGAAACAAGGAGTACAAGTGCAACACAGTTCAGTACATGCACAAAAGGCAGTGAAACAGACATGTACAACCAAGCACATGCATATATAATATGCATAGGTAACCAAAACAGTGAACATCACTGTCCCAAAGCCACTCTGCTAGAACAGTGGATATAATCAGGCTACAACCCAAAACCACAAGCATATTGAAACATGCGGTGGCAACAAAAATGATGAAGTATATAGGTGCAGATGCATAGTGCAGCAGATATGAATGATCTTATTCATGTGCAACATGAAAACAAATCGATATGTAGACAAAGATTTCAGTGAAGACTACAGATATAAATGCTCAACCCAAAGGACAGGCTATGCAACATAAAGAAGATTCAAAGCCATATGTAGTGAAACCAAAAGAACAAAATGAAATAGAGAAGGCATATGGATGTGCAGGCCAAAAGATGCAGCCTCAACAGAGCATCAATAGTGAACTACACATAACAAGTTTAGCAACAACATGAAAATATCATGAAGGAGCACAAATGCAACACACCCAACATGTACTCAAACAGCATGTTTTACAATTTTCAAATCAAGTGAAGACACAGTGGAACTGCACTGGACAAGTGTAGACAAATAACACAGTGCTACCAGAGGTCAAACTGCAATATGGCAAAAATGTAACTGATCAGGAATGCAGACTCAGGTACATCAAGCAAAGAACTCGACCAGTGGACCAGGCCATACACTACAAGAGCATCAACTACCAGAGTTGTAAATGACACTACATGATGCATCAGTGAACACTAGATCAAAGAAAGCAGTAATGTACTGAACAGAGTGAATGCACAATGCAGATGAACTTATATGGAACAATTGAGGTGCGTACCAACAGATGCAAACTTCAAACAGTACCAGACTCGAGCACATCAAACCAGAGCCACTTCGAATGAGCATCACATGAAACAGGACATAGGACAGTGAGCAATACACAACATACATTGATGAATGTGTGTACTTAAATGTGATGAATGTAGTGATAACTAATACCGTGATCTCCAATGGTACAAGTTCACTGACCAGGAGCAATATCGGTACAACGGTGATGGTCGAAGGTAATAGTAAGTCATGGAACCGCATGAACAAGTCATGTAAGCCACAGGGATGAACAGTGTTCACCAAGTGCCAAGATCATCAGAAAAGTGAGTAAAAATTCTCATTTCAAAATAGTTTTCACAAAAAATCAAGTTTGCAGTAGGAGACCGCTGTAGGTCAAATAAAAACCGGAGTCCACCGCATTAAGTCAGGAACGTGGCAACTAAGGCAACAATCAAGCAAGCTCGAACTTTAACTAAAGCAAATTGCCCAATGTCAAAGAGAAAAGAACGAAACGACAATCAAAACAGAAATTTCAAACCGTGACCAAGAAAGTAAAATTAGAAATCAAGGCCGAGAGCATCCATTAATCAAACAACGAAAAGCATAGATTTGAACAAGCCATAAATCATCAAGAATGATTTGAATTAGATGTGAGTGGAAGACCACTCACCTTTTCACGAATCGAAGCAGCCGAAGCAAGCTACGAGGAGGCCATCGATGGACGAACCAGAACGCTTAATCGTCTCTTCGATCGAGCATCGACATCTTCGATTTTCCACAAACCCTAGTTTTTGAAAGAGGGACGAACGAAATTGGAGCCGCCATTTATTTCGCTCGTTTGTTTCGGTGAAGGGTTTTCGAATGAGAGAAAATGAATGAAAAGGGAGGAAAGGGCCCAATAAAAATAAAAAGGGAATGACTATTAGTCTTGCAAATTTTCACGGCTTCAAAATAAAACATGGGCCACAATTTCAATTTAAAGCCCACAATTCCTTTTAATAATTTATAAAAGAATTATAACTTAATTTTTTAAAAAAAAATCAAAACTTCGATTAGCTATTAGCAATCGCCATTAAACATTTAACGATGATTATAAATTGATGAAAATTCCGGGTTGTTACAGATTCCCCTCCTTAAAGAAATTGCGTCCTGGCAATTATAAGGAATAAATGAACAAACGGTAACAACCATAAAGAACATCATCACAAGATGACGAAAATTCGAAATAGGAAGTTCACCATAAAGAGCAAGAAAGAGTGAACTTGAATGTGTTTGCTCGATGAATTCTCAGGATTCCTAAGTGCAATCCTTAGGATTTGAGAACCATTGAACTTCCGCAAGAAAAACATCTTTATTTCGAAGGTGCTACACCCCCGAAGCGATGATGTGAATAGAAGGTTGCCCAAGAATAAATATCGGAAATCCCTAAGGCATTTCTGTAATTGGAAGACGTGGAAAACGTCATGAAGAGCAGAAAATTGAGCCGGTACACCGGCGTAGTACAATATAAACATCAAGGAAATCTTTTAATTTCATAAAAGAAATTCACAAGTTCTCTTCAAAAATTTAATTATCAAATAGATAATCAGAATATAGAAATCTCAAAACAGCATTATCTAATTATCGATACGATAATTAGAAAACAGCACAATCAGCAAATCTAATTATCAACAAAGATAATTAGAAAACACAAATCACAAATATCTAACTATCAAAAACGATAATCATGAATTACCACAACAGTAATCAAATTTCAAATCAACAAATATTCAATTATCAAAACGATAATCAAATCTTAAATCACAAATATTTAATTATCACAAACGATAATCAAATCACAAATATCTAATTATCAAAAACGATAATTAGAAACAACAAATATCTGAATATCAAAAATGTTAATCAGAAATCACTAATCAACGAATATTTAATTATCATAATTGATAATCAAATCTTAAATCGCAAATATTAATTATCACAAACGATAATCAAATCACAAATATCTAATTATAAAAAACGATAATTAAATCTCAAATATCTAATTATCAAAAAACGATAATTAGAAACAACAAATATCTGATTATCAAAAACGATAACCAGAAATCACTAATATTTCAATTAACGAGTCCAGGGTTAACCGAAATAGCAAACGCACATGTTCCATAACCACGAGTTTTACTAAATCGTTTAATTCACTTCATCATTTCCTTGAAAGTGCAAAATTGTGTATTTTAAATAAATAACATTTCTCATTCTCAAACGGACAAGTCCGAAATTAAGCGAATCAGTAAAAGTAAGGGGTCATAGTCCTTGATTTTTCTAAAACGTATAAATCGCTTCCTCATTCATTTGAAAGCGTAAATTGTAAAAAATTTGAAAACAATTTTAATTTATATTTTGAAACAATTTTAAAATAACAAATTTTTAAAACACGTGATTAAAACAACAATATCAGTAGCAACTTCGACAAGGAAATTCCACTTCCCAAAATACCGTAAAAACGGACAACAAAATAAGCATCGCGGGATAACCGCTTGAAAATCCATTTTAAAATTGAGGGTTACTGAAGTCAAAGCGACCGTAATTTTTATACGTCAAAACCTCATCAAAATAATTGGTATTAAAACATAATACCAGTGAATTTTCATTTATCAAAAATGTCACAAGAATCTTCCCAAAGATAGAAAGGGGTATCATACCCTAAACTTGTATTCATAACAAGTCAATGACACACGAATTCACCAATGCACAAAAATTGATAAAACTTATCAATAGAATTCACGAAAATTGGTGAAGCACAAGTTCCAGAAGACTACACAAGAAATCCAGAAAACAAAATGAGAGTATGAAAACTCAAATGGGAGTATAAAAGCTCAAATGGGAGTATAAAAACTCAAATGGGAGTATGAAAACTCACCTACACATGAGCATGAAAAATCACCAACACGTGCAACGCAAAGCGAGAACGAGAGCATGAAAACTCACCTACACGTGAGCATGAAAACTCACCTACACGTGAGCATGAAAACTCACCAACACGTGTAACGCAAAGCGAGAACGGGAGCATGAAAACTCACCTACACGTGAGCATGAAAACTCACCTACACGTGTAACGCAAAGCGAGAAAGGGAGCATGAAAATTCACTTACACGTGAGCATGAAAACTCACCTACACGTGTAACGCAAAGCGAGACGCTATTTCAGGGTAGCTAACCAAAAAGCAAAAAAGGTATGTGTGAGTGGAATCACACAAATGGTGTCTAGGCTAACCAAAAAGAAAAAAGGTATGTGTGAATGGAATCACACAAGTGGTGTCTAGCCTAACCAGAAAGCAAAAAGATATGTGTGAGTGGAATCACACAAATGGTGTCTAGGCTAACCAAAAAGAAAAAAGGTATGTGTGAATGCAATCACACAAGTGGTGTCCAGCCTAACCAGAAAGCAAAAAGATATGTGTGAGTGGAATCACACAAATGGTGTCTAGGCTAACCAAAAAGCAAAAAGGTATGTGTGAATGGAATCACACAAGTGGTGTCTAGCCTAACCAGAAAGCAAAAAGATATGTGTGAGTGGAATCACACAAATGGTGTCTAGGCTAACCAAAAAGCAAAAAGGTATGCGTGAATGGAATCACACAAGTGGTGTCTAGCCTAACTAGAAAGCAAACAAAGAGACATCGCACAATTGCTAGTCTAAATCATAAAATGATAGTCATAATCAACGAGAAGTGTCAATTACACTAAGCTAGTAAATATAAAAGTTTAGCTTCATATCCCATAACCACTTGCTTAACTCAAATATTTACGAACAAACTGTAGATCTTCACTAGAAAATTGTCACAAGAGATTCAATCGAATAAGTCCAAGAATTAACCGGCGAAGTAAACGCAAGCGTTTCATACCACTTGTTTTGCTAAGCCATTTAATTAGATTTCTCATACGAGTGAAATAAAGGTTTGTATATACTAATAGATTGGAAAACGGTTTAGGAAAAGAGTTTGATATTGAAAATAGAGTTGAAAACATTTTGATAAAAGAGTTTTGGTATTTACTACTAGCATTGAAACCTTTATATGTTTAAAGTGACAAATCACAAAAATAATTGTAGAAACAATCAATCATAAGAATTCACATACGAAGACATGAATAGAATCCAAATAAATCGATACCGAGTTCATCAAAAGGTACGTTCACAAAAATCCCCAAGAAAATGTCATCAAAGTTGCCAATAAATGATAGCAACAAATCGGGAAAATAATCAAGAATCGATTAAATTTGGAAACCAAATCAATTCACTAAAATTCACATTCGAAGACGTGAATAAAATCCAAAGAATTCGATTCCAAATCCATCAAAGTAGAAATACCCAAAAATTCCAGAAATAGAAGTTATCAAAGTCGACAAAGATGACAACAACTAATCGGAAAAGAAGAATCGATTAACAATTGGAATAACGAAGCAAAACGAGCATAAATGCATAAATGACTTCGACAAAAATAAAAATCAAGTAAATGCTGAAGTCAACAAGTAATGGCCACAATAGCATATAAAGAAATAACAACAAGGCACAAAGGCTAATGCTCAAGAATTCACAGTGCAAACAAATGCAATAAGCAAGTGACAGTAGTGAAAAGCTTCCACCAAGTGAATGTGAAATATGTACACTGCAAATTCGAGAAGGTAGCGGACTACCATAAAATGCAAGGAGATCAAAATAGCTTTAATTGGCCAAATTCAAACAAAATCAACGTCGGCTAAATCAAAAATCCAACTTGAGTTCGCAAAGCAAACGGAGGCCGAAGCCAAAATACTTTCACGAAACCAAAATCAAATGCACATGAATAAGCGTTAGGAATTCATACCTAACAATCAAAGATAATCATATGCAAAGATGAGAGATAAAACATCGACAAATAGTTGTAACACATGTTCCATCTAAGTTATGTTTTATATTATGTCCATAAACCCCGGGCTCTGATACTAAGCTGTGACGCCCCACCTCTATACCCATGCTAGCCAAGAACACTACAGTGTAGTGCTGTCAACTAGCATGGAGAATAAGGCTGTTGAGGAGCGGTCATCCGTAGTTAGGCCTTACACTAGTATTGGTTATCTCGATAGGAGTGGTATATATATTCTTTCATTTTTCATCTCTGATTTATTTACTCCCATCGACATACCCCAATTGCAGTATAAAACGAACTACGATGGTTCATAATAGTTTAGGACAGTAAATATAATAATAACACAGATAATGTAAATGCGGAACACAGATAAAACGGAAAATCTCATATATACAATAACTGATGTCAGTTACAATACATGTGATACAGTACATATGATACAACTACAACTGTCGACAAAGGAAGTTACATATACAAGTACATTAACATATATAATATACATGAATACATATCTTCCTATACAATTACACTGACTACTGTAAATGACGACGACGACTCCAAAAGATATGAAAGGACTTCATAGCTCTAGCAGCAACCCAAAGCAGAATATCTACAACCTGAAATAACTCGGGTCTGACCTAAGTATTACATTCAAAAGAAAATAATATCCGGGTCAGTCTAATTCAAACTCAGTTATTAATGCACAGAAGCAATAATATTCAAATATCAAATAGACGACAGTCCAAGAAATCTCGCATATCCAATCCCTTTAATAAGAAATTGGATAACGATAAATATAACACGTATCAGTGTTAAACAGCAAATTAGCAGACTAAACCAAATCAAAATACGATTCAAATCTTGAATTGGCAACACGAAACAAATCCAGCAATTGAAAACATCAATTGAACATCAATCTGGTAGGGCTGCAGTACACGCACGCGTGTACTACCTCGCCGCTACAGCATATGGAAATACGCAACAAAAGCAATTAGAATATCAATAAAAGCAATACCGTGTGGCTGCAGTTCACGCTTGCGTGCACTGCCTTGCCACCACAGTGATGATGTACCCAATGAATACCGTGTGGTTGTAGTTCACACTTGCGTGCACTGCCTTGCCACTACAGTGATGAAGTACCCAATGATAATTCACAAGCATCGCTGTGAATGTCTTAAGGCCGAGTGTCGAATAAATTGCAAAGACAAATGCGAGGTCAAGCCCAATGTGTTTTAGGCTCAACTCAAGGCGATGAGTAAAGTAGCAAGTCATGTACACCAAAACAAAATCAAGAAGCGTATAAATGCACATAACGAGTACTGTGCATATAAAAGTGCACATAAACAAGTGTGGTTCAATGACTAGACTAGCAAATGTAGTAAACAAGTGATGCAGGAAACAAGTGCACCAGCAAAACAAACTGAAACAAAGTGCACAAGCATCTCGACCTAAAACAGAAACAAGGAGTACAAGTGCAACACAGTTCAGTACATGCACAAAAGGCAGTGAAACAGACATGTACAACCAAGCACATGCATATATAATATGCATAGGTAACCAAAATAGTGAACATCACTGTCCCAAAGCCACTCTGCTAGAACAGTGGATATAATCAGGCTACAACCCAAAACCACAAGCATATTGAAACATGCGGTGGCAACAAAAATATGAAGTATATAGGTTCAGATGCACAGTGCAGCAGATATGAATGATCTTATTCATGTGCAACATGAAAACAAATCGATATGTAGACAAAGATTTCAGTGAAGACTACAGATATAAATGCTCAACCCAAAGGACAGGCTATGCAACATAAAGAAGATTCAAAGCCATATGCAGTGAAACCAAAAGATCAAAATGAAATAGAGAAGGCACATGGATGTGCAGGCCAAAAGATGCAGCCTCAACAGAGCATCAATAGTGAACTACACATAACAAGTTTAACAAAAACATGAAAATATCATGAAGGAGCACAAATGCAACACACCCAACATGTACTCAAACAGCATGTTTTACAATTTTCAAATCAAGTGAAGACACAATGGAACTGCACTGGACAAGTGTAGACAAATAACATAGTGCTACCAGAGGTCAAACTGCAATATGGCAAAAATGTAACTGATCAGGAATGCAGACTCAAGTACATCAAGCAAAGAACTTGACCAGTGGACCAGGCCATACACTACAAGAGCATCAACTACCAGAGTAGTAAATGACACTACATGATGCATCAGTGAACACTAGATCAAAGGAAGCAGTAATGTAGTGAAAAGAGTGAATGCACAATGCATATGAACTTATATGGAACAATTGAGGTGTGTACCAACAGATGCAAACTTCAAACAGTACCAGACTCGAGCACATCAAACCAGAGCCACTTCGAATGAACATCACATGAAACGGGACATAGGACAGTGAGCAATACACAGCATACATTGATGAATGTGTGTACTTAAATGTGATGAATGCAGTGATAACTAATACCGTGATCTCGAATGGTACAAGTGCACTGACCAGGAGCAATATCGGTACAACGGTGATTGTCGAAGGTAATAGTGAGTCATGGAACCGCATGAACAAGTCATGTAGGCCATAGGGATGAACAGTGTTCACCAAGTGCCAAGATCATCAGAAAAGTGAGTAAAAATTCTCTTTTCAAAATAGTTTTCACAAAAAATCAAGTTTGCAGTAGGAGACCGCTGCAGGTCAAATAAAAAACGGAGTCCACCGCATTAAGTCAGGAACGTGGCAACTAAGGCAACAATCAAGCAAGCTCGAACTTTAACTAAAGCAAATTGCCCAATGTCAAAGAGAAAAGAACTAAACGACAATCAAAACAGAAATTTCATACCGTGACCAAGAAATCAAAATTATAAATCAAGGCCGAGAGCATCCATTAATCAAACAACGAAAAGCATAGATTTGAACAAGCCATAAATCATCAAGAATGATTTGAATTAGATGTGAGTGGAAGACCACTCACCTTTTCACGAATCGAAGCAGCCGAAGCAAGCTACGAGGAGGCCATCGATGGACGAACCAGAACGCTTAATCGCCTCTTCAATCGAGCATCGGCATCTTCGATTTTCCACAAGCCCTAGTTTTTGAAAGAGGGACGAACGAAATTGGAGCAGCCATTTATTTCGCTCGTTTTTTTCGGTGTAGGGTTTTCGAATGAGAGAAAATGAATGAAAAGGGAGGAATGCATCCAATAAAAATAAAAAAGGAACGGCTATTAGCCTTGCAAATTTTCACGGCTTCAAAATAAAACATGGGCCACAATTTCAATTTAAAGCCAACAATTCCTTTTAATAATTTATAAAAGAATTATAACTTAATTTTTTTAAAAAAAATCAAAACTTCGATTAGCTATTAGCAATCGCCATTAAACATTTAACGATGATTATAAATTGGTGAAAATTCCGGGTTGTTACAGTCAACCTTGTACGAATTAGATGCGCTTTTTTAAGCAAAGCCAGCGAGGTTAGAAGAGCCCCTACCTTTTTATATATAATATGTAAAAAGTATTACAATTATAAATAAGGAGATACATGAGAAACTAGTGAAAAGAAACACCAAAAAACAAACACAGAAGAAAACCACATCCCAAAATAGAATGCCTAAAAACTTCAATCAACACATAACATGACTTTAAGCATTGGCATAACCAAATATGAATGCCAAATGAATACTGGATACCAAAAGAGGACTCAAAGTAGAACAACAAGAGACAACAAGGAGCACCAACGAAGAATCCAAGCAGAACAAGGTGCATATGACTAACACAGAAGCTAACAAGGTGCATAAGGCGTACAGCAAACACAACAACTACAAAGCCCTGACTAAGGCAAGAAAGATACTGTGTTTAGAGGAGCAAACTCGTGAAAACACTCTAGAGTTTCTTTCAGCCTAAATCAGTTAAACTGATCTTTTTAAAACCTTAAGAAGCAATAGGGATCTTGATGATCTCCACCTTGTAGCCTTAAAGATAGTAAATTATTCAATCCTGGAATCTATTGAAGGATTATGGAGGTGACAATGACTTAAAATGCTCCTCCATATATAAATAGAGAACCGACATGTGAAGAACAAATGGCCATTAGTTTCAACTGAGTGGCCACACAATACATAGTTAGATTGTTGAATCAAACCCAAAGCAAAAAGTCTATCACGAGTATGAAGATACCCTCTGATAACTCTCCAGAGAAGCAAGTCATGTTTAGGAGTAGAGTTTGTAGACCAAATTCTAGTGTGCCAAGCGAATGGATGGGTAACTAGTAGAAGTAATTAACTTATAAACTATTTTGATTGAATGAGTACCATTACCCCCATAGACATGTTGATTCAGAATGAAAAAGAATATCTATTTTCAAACATGTTCCAGACATTCCTAACAACATAGGAACTAGAATAAGGTAAATTAATCTTATCTTCACATAAATATGCATTTCGCTTAGCATCAACAGGAATGCCACTGATACTTCACAAATTGTATGGAAGAATATTTTTAAGAATTAGATCTTTAGAGACCAGGGATCGTTACAGAAAGATAGTATAGAACTGCTCTTCACACGGTATTGAAAAGATGGAAGAAAGCAAGGCCTTAACCTCAACGTTTTCCTCCAAGTACAGCTGTAGTCATTTGGAATCTACATAGTCCATAAGTGTTTCTTCTTAAGAAGGTAATTCCTACACCATACTCCTTATAAATTCTGATCATGTTTAAGAAGTTTTTCAACATGAGATGAAAAACAGCAATATTCCACGGTTTAATATTCTAGAGAAGCAACATTCAACATGACATACGCATTTTTAAAGTTTACATGAATTAAATTATAGTTTAATTTATAAATTAATTTAATAAATAACCTTAACTAATCTCAACCGTTGATTTTCTAGAAATGGCTCTGGGCTGCACCCCTTTCCCCTTTCTTCTCCCTTATGAACGTGACCCAGGTTGAGAATAACCCAAGAATGATGATCGTTGACCTTTCCTCTCCTCGCCATAGTCGATCAGAACCCCATCAGACATCGCCTCCATGTGCACCAGACTCCACTCAACCATCATCACCCATGTGGTCCCACCACCCTACGCCCATGACAAGAAAACATCCATGAACTGAATGACGAACGCGGCCATATTCCGGCGCCTATGACGAACTTTAGCCGATCTCCAATGTTAAATTTATAGATCACAATGTGTTCTTCCTCTTTGTCACGACGTCGTAGCTATAGGGGTGTGGATGAGGAAATATTTGAAGGGAAAGGAGATGGTTTCCCGGTCGTTCGTATGTTAGTGGCGGCTAGGCTAAGGAAACCCTGGGGTTGTCTCAAACTTGAAAGGTATGTTCCTATGTTTATAGGCAATATAAATCACTATACCCGCCGAATATTTTTCGAACTCCATACGAAGCACGTCGTCTGGCTTTCGTAATGTTTTACTCCTATTCCGAACACAATGGAACAAGTTTCGTGGCCTAAATCGGTTGTATGTGGAAGATAGCTTTTCGAATTGAATTATACTATTAAATTTTCAATATTATTTTCAACGTGTTTCTATCCCTACGACAAACGATGACTCCAAACGTTACGAAATTTGAGATCCAATAATAGTTCAATGTTACGGATCTGATGAAACTGGTTTCGTCAAAATCCGAGACATTGGCCAAAATGGCTATTTTTACCTGTCAATTAAAATATAAAATATCCAAATTTAAAATTAATCGCTTAAATTCAATTTTAAGTGTTGACAATCATCATTCATATTTAAATAACATCTAAATCAACTTTTGAAATCATTTTCATACATATTTAATTAGGATTCAATTATTCAAATAATTTTCAAAATTTAAACTTAAACAATTTAATTGTCCAATATTCAACAAATTTCATTATTAGATTTCAAATGAATTTTAGTTATCAATCAATTACCTTATTTACATCTAATGAATTCAACATTTCAATTCAACAATTGATTGTAAACACATTCAATAAATAGCATTTCCTTTCAATACTTGTTATTACTTAAATCTACAAAATTTGTTTGTTTCAAAATCTTGTACAAGTTCATATTCAATAACTATATTAATAAATCGTTAAAAAAAATTAATCATTTTTATTCATTAGTTGGACTAAATTTAATAATTTAAAATAGTTAAAAATACAGGTCGTTCCATTCTCCCCCACTCAAAACTTTTCGTCCTCGAAAAGGAACTAAGAAGAGAATCTAATACTTGTTATATTTTTTTCAAAATAATTAACTTATAAAACATTAAATCTCATTTATAAAACCATTACTACGTTTCTACTATGCTACCACAATCGGCTTACAGAATTTACAAGTTAGTTATTAAAACAAATTATAAAATTTCTAAATCTTCAAAAAAATTCTATCTCCCGGATTTACGGAAAATTTCGGCAGAGTCTCCATTGCGCGACTCAATCGAAAAAAAATTACAATTCAATATATGACCCAAATAGATATCAAATATACATCTCATCTCAATGATGATACATCCCATAGGGAAAAATATAAAAACTCGGTATGTAATCCAAGATGTTTACCTTATTATTATTAATACGATCGAGTTCGCTCGTATTAAGCAAAAAAAGAAAAATATAATCCGCCCATACGTCCAAACGGTCTTCGTATGTACCTATCTCAACTCAAATTAGCATATTAGTTGCATATAGAAGATGCAGAAAGCATGTATGAGTTTTATAGAAGCATATAACATGAATTTTAAATCCAAACCATAATATAAGCATTAATATATGACAAACAACAATCATATACAATAAAACATATATAATGATGATTTAAAACAAAAAAACCAGTCAATTATTAGTGTTCGTCGTATTAATTCACAATAATATGAATTTACTTTATCCATTGCCAATATTTAATTGATACACTTCATTTCTTATTAACATTCAATTTTTTACTAACCCTTAATTGGTTTACTTCTAATTCGTTCACATCTATTTCATTCACATTCAGTTTATTCAATTAAATTTGTTAAATTTCAATTGTTTCATTTTGTGTTTAGCAACATCTCTTATCAATTCCCTTATTCACATTCATTCTACACTTAATTTCATTTTCATTGTTGTTTCGTTTACTCATTTTATCAACACAATTCACTAACTTCTTCCATTTATTCATTTCGGTTAGCTTTTCATAAGTTAAAATTCATTTCATAATTCAATATTGGTTTTCTTCCTTTAACATCCATATTCAACTGATTTAGCATCTTGTTTGATTAACATTTATCAAATTTATAAACTACAAACTTTACATTTTTATGAAACATTTGAATTATAATGTTTATATCTCCAGTTTTAGCATCAATGTCATTAACAAATTTATTTCTTATACCTTACTTAAGTTTCTTTACACTTAATTCACATTTGTTTTCACAATTTAATTTAATAACAAATTTATTTATGAAACATTTTATTAATCACCACCTTAGTTTATAATCATTCTATAAAAGTTCAACTTCTTATATATGACGTTATCTAAGTTCATAATTATCTCAAAAGTTACAAATTCAATTTCATAATTTCTTTGCAAATTTATATTTAATTCTATAACCAATTTACAAAGATATTACTGAATTCGTTCGTCTACTTTTTTAAGTTCCACCTACTTATTCCATTTGGTCGTTAATCATTTCATAATATACTAATTAAGTATAACATTTATTATTACAACTAAATTTCCATTTATATACATTTTAATTACTTTTAAGTTTTTTTTTACTTGTATATATCACATTACATATACAAATCATCATTTTAACTTTTAACATTTGGTAAGTCTTATTATATGTTATTAGAATGCAATTCGGTATTATAGAAATTTATCTAGTTCATTTTACTTAATTAGAATAATCACTATTATAACTTGTTTAAATTTTATTTACTTTCAATTTTAGAGTTGCAAACTTCAACTCTAAAGTCTCTCAAAACATTTAGTTTAGATTTCCTAATTCTCTTATTTCATAAACTCTGGTCATTTAAATATTTCATTTCCTTCAGATAGTTCAAAGATTACTAATTAATAGAACTTAAAAAATTTAAATATCAGGTTCATTTCAATCAATTGAAATAAATATATATATACTTATACCTTTCGTATACCTAATCATACTTTTGGAGGTTAAGCCAAACCCGTTTGTCAAAACAAATTCGTAGCAAAGCTCCTCAGAAGTCTTCCCACTTTGAGACTTGAAAATGAACGTCGATGATGCTGCGTTATCATCACCAAAATTACTTTCTAGCGGTAGAAGAGGGGAGTACCAAATTCATTCCTTTTAAATTTTATTTGAAAATAATTTGTATTTGTATATACTTTTAAATAATACTGATATTATTTTCCAAACCTTAAAAACCTTTTTTAGAAACATCAAAATTTAACTTCTCAAATTCTCAATTTTATATTCATTTTACTTGCAAATTATATTTTATAAACACATTTATACAATATCATTTTCTTATAATCATATAATAGCACATAGTTTAGGAATATTGACTAATCAAACAATAAACGATGATGATCAATATTATCATTTCTAATAACCAATCACACTATATATACCATAATAATTTCTAAAAATTATTCCTTTATATATAAAATATAGTCATAGTAAAATTATTTCATTTACCCAATTTCAAAACAAAACTATGTCAAACTGTTCTGTTCAAATGTTTAGAGATACCTATCAATAACGTTAATTACTCTTATTGACCAGAATCCATAAGACACTCAACAAATCAACCAACACAATATAAAACAATTTTTATATTCACTAACAAATACACGCTTATATATATATACACAGACACTCAAACTCATTCTAGGGTATTACTGACCCAATCTCTAATGAGTTACCCCACAGAGCTAAGGTATCGCTAAACCAAAGCTCTGATACCAACTGTGACGACCTACATTTTGGAAGGTTTAAATCGACAATAATCCACACATGTCCAAATTAAGTATTCTAAAACATAGATAATCAATGGGGTTAATTAAGAAAAATAAGAAAAGAAGAAGAAAACAAACACAAAATCTAGCAGCGGAATGGTAAAATATAATAATCAAATAGACAGTTCATGAAGCTAATTATATTATACATTTGATTATAATTTATACAACATTTATCAAAGTTTTATATACATCAGTAATAAATAAAATAATATAGCAGACAATCATGATGTAGGAATAATAATAGTAATAATATACCAAATCTTCGTCCTCCAGAATAAATCTTCAATAAGCTGAAAACTCAGGGATGATCCGAGCATAATGAAAAGACAAAACACTCAATTTACGACTAAAATATTCTTATGTAAGTCAAATCAATATCGCATATAACATGAGTGTAATAACATCAAAGATGTTTACCGGATTGCACATCTCATATCCAGTCTATAATGTGTGTGCAATAACTCAAGAGATGTTATAGGATTTTCCATCTCTTAACGATCCGTCAGAAAAATTTGTATATAGTAGAATATGCTATAATAGATAGTGTCTAATCAATAAAATAAATATTTTTTATTAGCATTAAGGCTTTACATTAATCCCCCTTAACGCGTTTTTAAGCATTGTTGTACAGTTTCCATATAAAACACCAGTAAACCGTCGATGGATAGGGATGCGATGCGCTGTGATACAATAATACTAAACCAAAATAGTATAGGTCTCGTACAGGGATAAAGTATGACAAGGCACGTGAGGCAATGTCTAAGGTAGGATACAGCCAGTTTGGATCGCACGGTTGGTGGTAACACACCTAGCCATGACGGCCCACCGCGTCCATCCATCCCATATCAAGTCAAAAGGAGGTTGTCCCAAATCAAGGTGTACTAATCAAAACCGACAACAAGAGTAATAATATGGACCGAGTCCAAGAAAATCGAAGAACAGATGTCCGCTCGGAGTAATTAGCTCACTTGGCCCTGTCAAGCCATCATGTTTTAGTCATTTCAAATTGGCACAAGTGTCGTGGTCTATTCATCATCGTTATCTTTCTTCAAATGCAGCAACGACGCCAAATCCAACCACTTCATTCTGGAGTCTCCTCGATGTGCATGGTTGTTAAAGCGGTTCTAATATTTACAGAGAGTATGCCAATAAGAGGTCTCGGCCTCTTCAACAACCAAACACCATTTTACACACCGGTTGGTTCTTTTATATTTTGAAAACCATTCATACTTGATATGAAAATACCATATTCGCTTCGAAATCAATTCCATTTCTAAATCATTATATTTACTCAAAATATACAATTTCAATTCATAATCATATTGCCTTAATATCCCAATTTCGCTTCCAAAATTGTTTCGAATCTCAATTTAGGTTATAACTCCATTTTAACCAAGTTCGTATTTAAATCCAAAATTTAAATATAAACATTTCACCCCTTTGACCAATTTGAATTTTTAGAAAATAGTTTAAATGGTTTTAAAACATTTAAATAATTAAAATAGTTTACTAGAAAATAGGATGAATATTGAAAATGGTTTATAGTAAAATAGTTTGGAAAATAAAAATAATTTGAATATTTTAAAAAGATAAATTTTAAACAGCTTATATTAAAATAATTTATTTGAAAATAGTTTCAAAGTCAAACTAATTCAATTTCCAATCTTTCAATTCAAATCAATTTCAATTTCTGTTTCCATTTAAATTGATTTGATTCTGATTTCAATTCGAATTCACTTCAATTCTACTTTTAATTCAAATCAGTATTAATCTCGACTCCAAATTAATTCGATTCGATTTCAATTCCAGTTTGAATTAATTTCAACTCAGTTCTCAATTTTAAACCATTTCGACTTATATAAATTGGAGTTTGATTTTCAAAATATCGATTTAAATCACTCAAATCAAATTAACCTTCGATATTCAATATAAAAATCCAAATCTTTAAAAAAAAATTCAATCTCGAGCCCAAATTTTAAAACATCCATTTAAAGTTCTTTTACTTGGATTTATTTCAAGGTTCCAATAAGTGTACAAATCTTTTTAAAACAAATCAATTTTCAGTATTCAAATCATATTTCGATTTTAACTTCAAATTTTCAAATTTCATTTTTAAACAATTTCATTTAACAAATTTTGATTCCAACAATTTTAGCTCAATTTCGAAAATAATACGATTTCCACAAATTCGAATTTTACTTCATTAAATCAAACTCATTTAAATAATCTCAAATCAATAATTTTAAAATCATTAGTTTAACCAATCCGGTGCCCGCATATAATTTTCTTTCCCATGGCAAGTCAATCAGTTATTTTTATTTCACGGATGGATATATCATTTCAATCCAAATAAATATAGGTATATGTCAAATAAATAAACATCCAATCATTCAAATATCAATCAACTAGCATCTGTTACAATCAATCATCCAAACAGTCGGTAATTCACGACAATTTCATAGCTATTAATATCAGGTATTTTTCTAGCAATTAAATTACGAATTCAAATTTAACTGTCAATTTCAATTTTATAGTTAATCCAGACATCAATTTATACGTCAATTTAACTACTAAATGACAGTCAATAAAATAAATAACTTCATGATATCAATTTAACGATTATCAGAAATTTTTAGTACGTTGTGGGCATTATGAAACACTCATCTTGAGTTTTCAATTTTAAATCAAATCGAACGACGTTCGATTTAACCTAGAATTTTAACTAGCTCCAAATGACTTTAAAACAATTCCAGAATGTAGTGCTCATCGCCATGATTCCATCGCCGTTTGTTTCGTCCAATTTCAACCTCGTATAAATAAGATACACATTTTTAAAGTTTACATGAATTAAATTATAGTTTAGTTTATAAATTAATTTAGAAAATAACCTTAACTAATTTAAGCCATTGATTTCCTAGAATTGAATCTGGGTCGCACCCCTTTCCCCCTTTCTTCTCCCATACGAACACGACCCGGTTCGAGAATAACCCAAGAACAACGAATGTTGACCCTTCCTCCTCCTCGCCACAGTCGATCAGTACCCCATCAAACATCGCCTCCATGTGTGCCAGACTCCAATCCACCATCACCACCTACGTGGCTAGCCACACTGTGCCCACGACGAGAAAACGTCCATGAACTAAATGACAAACGCGGCCATATTTCGGTGCCTATGACGAATCTCAGGCAAACTCCACCGTTGGATGTATAGATCCTAATGTGTTCTTCCTCTTTGTTGTTGATGTTGTAGTCTATAGGGGCATAGATGAGGAGATATTCGAGGGGAAATGAGACGGTTTCTTAGCCGTTTGTATGTTAGTGGCGGCTAGGCTAAGGAAACCCTAGTGTTTTCTCAAACATAAAGGGTACGGTCCTATATTTATAGGCAATACAAATCACTATATGCACGAATATTTTCCAAACTCCAAAAGCCCGCCTGGCGTTTATAATGTTTTACCCCTATTTCGAATAAAATGGAACAAGTTTCGAGGCCTAATTCGATCTTATGTGGAAGATAGCTTTTCGAATCGAATTATAATATTAAATTTCCAATATTAATTTAAGCTCTTTTTTATCTCATACGACCAAACGATGACTCCAAACATTACGAAATTTGAGATTCGATTATAGTTCACTATTATGGATCTGATGAAACTAGTTTCATCGAAATCTGAGACAATGGCCAAAATTGTTATTTTTACTCATCAATTAAAATATAAAATTTCCAAATTTTAAATTAATCACTTAAATTCAATTTTTAAGTGTTGCAAATATTCATTCATATTTGCATAACATCGAAATCAACTTTTGAAATCATTTTCATTAATATTTAATTTTGAATTCGGTTATTCAAATAATTTTCAAAATTTTAACTTAGACAATTTAATTGTCCAATATTCAACAAATTTCAATATTAGATTACAAATTAATTTTAGTTATCAAATAAATTACTTTATTTACATTTAATGAATTCAACATTTATTATTCAATTCAATAATTGAATGTAAACACATTCAATACGTAGCATTTCCTTTCAATACTTGTTATTACTTAAATCTTCGAAATTTGTTTGTTTCAAAATCTTGTTCAAGTTCGTATTCAATAACTATATTAATAAATCATTAAAAAACTATTTTTAACCATTTTTATTCATTAATTACACTAAATTTAATAATTTAAAATAGTTAAAAATACTGGTCGTTATGGTAAGGGTGGTTCCTAGGGGTCAGAAAGATGGATCGTCACAGGTTCCACTCATTTCTCATGTGTTGATTCTCTAACGATCTGGAGTACTGGTAGAGTAATCATTCAAGCATATAAACATGTATAATCAGATGAAATCATGATTACATAAAGTAGGTTTTCGACAAACAAAGAATCCAATTCAAAGTGATAAGAGATTCAACATTGATCTATACACTATAGACTCAAGCAAATTCATATAGCAGCAACATACGTTCATTTTGGACTAGAAATTGTTAGATAAACTCAAATTATATCCAAAAAGGTTCAAAGCTACATGCATCATTCTTGAGATAAATCAACTAAAACAACCTTGAATTTCATCCCCGGTATTTTGCAAATTTGAGAAAGCAAACCTAAATAATTTTCCACAAAATTTTACATGAAGCTGCATACCTGATTTGAGAACAACATATTCAAATTTCAATTTTTTTATTTTTCTACAATTAGTTACGACTTTTCTACTAACCTTTATTTTCTGCTTAGATTTCACCAAAAATAACTTACGAAGATGACCATCTTTAATCCATCAAAAATGAATGAAATTATATGAAATTTTAGAGTAGAGGTGCTACAACATTATAGAAACAACATATCCAAATTTTAGAATTTTTTGTAATATATTTTAATTGATATGATTTTTAGAAGAGGTTGGGGTTTTAGAGGAAACGATAAAACATTGTTTGCTGTAAGTTTTTTTTTTGAAATGGTACTTAGATACAACCAATCACATATCACATGTCAATATATGTTCGAATCAGGATACGCAAGTTTCAAACTTGTGACCTCTCATATCAGAGTCAAAGCATTTAACCACTGGGACAATGGTGCTTGTCGTTTTTACTGTAATTTTTACTGTAAGTTGGTTTTGTGAAAAATAGAATAAGATGTTTACTGAATTGAGAAAATAATGAACATACGGTTCATTTCTCAGATTAGTAAAGAGATTTTATCTTAAGTGTCTAAATGGGCTGAAATATATGCCAAAGTCAGAGCTCTCATTTAATTAAATTAAACAACGAATTAAACCATATTTGCCACTTTTCTTCATTTTAAAACACTAACATCTCACTTGTTTTCACATAGAAAAATCCATATAAGCACTCCAAAATAAGGTTCATAGCCTCATCTTCATGATTAAATAATGAAACAAAAATTACAATAGTTCTTTAACCCTTATTTTCATTATTGAAAACAAGTCAATGTTGCATTATCTAAAATAAGGCAATACAGCACTTAAATCATTTTAACACCAAAACCTTATTTTCACACAAAACAAACTTATACATGTTTTATAAAACACTAACACAATATTATATAAGTTTTTAACAAGAATTTACACACTCAAATTCTATTTATTCAGTATTATCCTCGATTCCTTTATTAAAGAACAGTACATGTTTTCTCAAATCTCTTTATTACAAATTCTAGAAATAAGCTTTAATATTTCTAAAATCACCATTCAATCTTTACAAAGATTTTAATACTTTAATTTACACAATTACTCAATTTAAACCCAAAAATCCAATTATCTAATTCCTCATTTATTAGATATTTAATTTTGCACAATTAAATCTGATTCATTTAATTACATATACGATAATCAAAGTGAACTCAATCAGGTTGTTAAAATTTGGACCAATCTTCCTTCATGGAAGTTGTTTGCTCTATCTCTAGTATTTAAAAAAAATATCTCGACCTTTCGTCAAGTACGTTGGCGGCAAATGCCCAAAGGAAATGGAAGTCGAGATATTAGCAACTTTTTGACGAGTGTGAAATGACCAATGGAAGGTCAGGATGAGTTCATAAGGTTAAGTTGTGATTTTTAGTAGTGGTCGCATGATTTACAGTGAAGGGAATAGTTGTGGAGGAGGATTTGAATGTTTTCCAGTCAAAAATCAATTTCCGACGTCACGATGGTCGAAGGAGTTAATGGAGGTGACTAGCAGGCGTGTTTGGTGATGGTGAAGCTACAGTAGTGTTCCAGTTGGTATGATTGTCGGTGGTGACGGTGGCAAGGTGATCTAGGATTTTGAGGGTTGTGCTTTAGGGTTTGGGTTTTTGAGTTGCGGAGGCGGACGGAGGTGTCGTGTGCCTCACTGTTGGCATCGGAGATGCATTGTCAATGGCAGTCACATCGG
Source organism: Allium cepa (assembly GCA_030765085.1). Lineage (NCBI taxonomy): Eukaryota > Viridiplantae > Streptophyta > Magnoliopsida > Asparagales > Amaryllidaceae > Allium > Allium cepa. The sequence continues at coordinate 877,055,171 of CM060945.1, read as the reverse complement.
CGGTGATGGTAGTGGCTATAGGTGGCTGTGGAGGCATGGCGAGTTTGGTTTGTAGATGGGTGTTCAACCTGTTGGTGTTTTGTTTGAGGGAGCCATGGACGGAATTTATTAAGGTGGACGTGGGTAGCAACAAGCGTGTTAGTGTGGCAAGCGTGGCTAGGTGGATTTTTAGGTGATCTTCGATGGTCGATTGGGAGTGACGATTGTGTGTGCATGTGAACGCGGTGCACGTTGGTCGATTGGGCCAGGCTTTATTTTGGAGCTTAGGTGAGGATTATACAATTTATCTGTTTAAATACCTTATCTCACTCACTTAAAATTCATTTGACTTGTGAATATTTGAGGTGGATTCGTATGACATCTAGAATGTTATGATATAAATAATTGATAGGTTTATTGAAGTATAATTTTATGATATAATAATAGTGGATAAATTTCAATTATATTATTTTTAAAAATAATGCAGATAATTAATTTTACTTCAATGGTGGTATCTATTTGGCCAAATAAATTACCGATGACATATATTGGCAGAATAAAATCCCATTCTACTATTATATTTGTTGGACATTTATTCATATGCCAGTTAATTAATGCATGGATTAATTAATATTGGGAAAAGTGATGTGTTAACTATTGATGGATAGTTATGAATTTGGTTTACATATATGTTGCTTAAGTAAATACCGATTATGTAATTGGAAAAGTCAAATTGAAATAAATGGTAAACTGATTTAGTACCATTGTGGTCGCTAAGCCTCTTTTACGATGGTATGAATTTAAAATAACTTCAACTGTATAACCATTTGAGGTGAAGTAGTTATAAATGATGTTTAAAGTAAATTAATTATTTATTAAAGATGTTTAAAGTTATTTAATTATTTTAATAATGATGTTTAAAGTTGCTTAATTATATTATTAATGGTCTTTTAAGTTGTTTAATTATATTATTAATAATGTTAGTTAATTGGTTTAGTTTTGTTTAAAGTTATTTAATTATTTATTTATGGTGTTTATAAGTAACTAATTAATTGAATAAAGGTATTTTATAAAAAGGATTGTACTTGGTAAAAAGGATTTATTTAAGGAGATATACAAATGGTATTTTGTAAAGGATTTTTAAAAGGAGTTATAAAAGCAGATTTATAAAGAGTTTTATAAATAGGAAGGAGTTTTATAAATAGAAAAGGGTCGTAAAAATCATTTTAGAGATTTATAAAAGAAGGTTTATAAATTACTTTGGAGATTTATGAAGGTATTTGAAATATGAAATGGGATTATAAAATGGGAAATTTATAAAGGAATGAGATTTTATTTGGATAAGTAATCCTTCTCAGTTATTGTAACTGTCCGCAAATCCGTACCCCTTGGGTCAACACTATTCTACCTAAATCAACTCAAGTTGTACAGAAATACGAACCATTTGGGTTAAAGAAGAAGAGGTAGAAGAAGAAAATAGAAAACAACAACAGAATCTTACCATCGCAGCGGAATAAAATATAATAGATAATAAATAATCTTTACTCAAGTCAAATATATCTGTTTATATATATTACATCATCAGAGTACATCAATCACAGCTCAACAACAATAACATACAACTGGATACAAAACTACTCAATACAGTGGAATATATATATAAACAAGTACGGAAGTACGTATCGTCATCCAGCTCGTCTCTTGAGCTCCACAGCATCATAATCTATATCCTATAATACTCGGTCTGACCCGAGCATTACAGTTAAATAACACCCGAGTCAGTCTGGAATACCAGTGTGAGAAAATCACATCCAATTGATTATTAAAGTTCAAAAATTCTTTGAAAACAAAAGCATCTCGTTAGACCACGCCACAAATAAACATGTCGACCTTACGATAGCTAAAACAATTTTTATAGAAATCCTCTGATATTATAATAGGGTCTATATACAAATACTTATAAAATAGCCGAAATTGTTACGTCATTAAATTCCAGCTACTAGCCACAGAGTGGGTAATACAAACAAAACTCGTACAAGGCTTGTAGGGAGAATGGATTTCCAACTAATGCCTAGGCACTAGGGTACCATCTGTCATAGTACGTGGCCTAGATCACAGTACCGAGTAGTACGCCCGCTCCCCTGCAACATAAGACCGAGAGTACCACTTACTGGATAATCCCTAGTGTGATCACCCCGTGGTTGGGATCAGCAACCGCACCACTAAGCCAAAATAAAAAGGGACATCTAGACAGGGATGACCTCACCCTGCTTGGGTGCTACCCACCTAGCCTTGCTACATAACCCCTGATTTTCAGTCATTCCCATTTGATGAGGCTTGAGGCTAGCGTTACCTTTTTAGAACATATCCCTTAGAATGCCCATCATCCACCTGACGATGTTTACGAAAGCATTCATCCATACAAGTCCGTCCCGGGTTCGAACGGAACCGAAGGCACTACTCCTACTACATCCATTTTGGAATATCCTCAGGATTAGTAGCGACTAGCCCTTGCACTTCACTACTCCATTTTTCGAATCCAAACTCGTTTCCACGAAACATACAAACCGAATCGAAGTGGTTTTCGAGAAATAAATCTCAATCCCGATCTCTTCGAAACAATCAGCGCATTTGTCCAATATTAATAGTCGGTTATTTAACTATCAATTAATATTCACAACATCCATCACACAATAAATAATTTCCCAAATTATTTATTAACCTCAAAAATATCTTCACAAGATATATTTCTATTTCAACCCTTTGAAAACAGTTTCAAATCATCTTTCTTTTCAGAATAAACTTCCCAAATATTTTCTATCTCCACTGAAATCACCAAGCACAAAACTAGCTTTTTTTAAAATAATTTAAAATGCTTTACTTTGAAATATACTTTAAAGCGTTTAAGGTAAAAGTACTTCAATAATTTGTTAAAATACATAACAAATGGATATTTGAAAATAAAGTTACTTAATAAAATATAAAACTAGATTTACACTTTTAAAAAAACAAAATATTAAGTCACTCTTTAAATAATTGCTACTATAATAGATTTGAGAAAATACTTACTTTAGAATTTAAATATTACAAATAATAAATTTTCCAAAACTTGTTTTTTTAAAACAACTTTAAAATCTTTCAACTTGTATTTAAAAATTTACTTTGAAAACGTACTTGGTTATCCAGGGAGAATTCCAACTTCAATCACTTAAATCAATTTTCCAAATTGATTTTCAATTTATTCCATTTGAAATAAATACCTTTACTTTCTTAATTAATTTTCAAAGTTCGTTAATCATGGACTTTATTATTATTATTATTATTTTCCATTTGATTTTAGACCTTTTTAACTGAAATATACGAATTTCAGTTTTTCCCAGTTTCTTCTTTATTCTTTTCAATAATTTAAATATTAAATTTTAGATAAATGTTTTGTTCTTTTAAAACGATCATACTGAAGTTTAAAATTCATTAATCTTCTGTTTATTCAAAATTACCCTTTCTATACTCAAGATTTATTTATTAGAAATTTTTAAGCCACTTTGTTTCTTTTTCCATTCATTCTTAAATTTATTCAAATTTCCATAATTATTTTACTTACAAATTCACTTCTTTTATTCTCTTTCAAAAATCCAATTTATATATTTTTGGAAATTCATTATACCCAATTATATCCAATCGAACCATAGCATTCAATATTCCAATATAATTCATCATAGAATATCAAATAATCACAACAGAGGGTATTAAATAATTTAAATAAATGTTGAGGGGTCCAGTTGGATCCCTCCAACCTGTTTTCCCTGCATCCACAGATGTTAGCACAATATAATATGCCAATTCCAAAATATACCATACTATAGCACATCATGCAATCCAACCATTCAAACAATTATTTAAATTTAATCATTTAAATTTAAATTTAAATTCAGCAGAGTGAGATTAACTCACCTTTGCTTTTTATTTGCAATCCGATCCATCTCGGCTTGATTTCTTCGCAATTCTTCACAATTTAAACCTTGTATAAACATTTTCATATTTTATTAATATTTGAATTAATCAAATAGTCAATTACCATTTAATACTTTAAATTCAAATTAACAATTTGGTTTTAACCGAATACATTCTAATTTTAACCGATTTCCTCTAATAAATTACTTTTAGGAACTAATTTGGTAATTTAATTTTTTTAACTTTTTTAAATAAGTTAATCCCTATAATCTTTTAATATCTAAAACCCCGATGTGTGTGTGTGTGTATATATATATATATATATATATATATATATTTTATTTTCCCCTTTCTCTCTTCCAAAATCTTATCTGGATATATATATGTTTCTCTGCTTATAAAATTCCCCTTTTATATTTTCAAAATCGTTCACCCAAAGTCTACAGTCAAATCAAATATGAAAACTAAAGTTGACATGCAAACAAAAATCAATCGAGATACTTACCAAATCGTTGACGATAATCCATAAGACAGCTCGACCCAAAATTGGCCGCTGTCTCGACTTAAGCTTCGACAAGCTTCCTCGACCACGACCACGTCGCCTCGCATCGCGACTGCATATGCTGCCCCTACTGTCGCGACCCCAATCGAATCGCACGCAGGCGATCTATGCTCCTAGCCTATCTCGAGTTCAATCTCTCTTGAACGCCCTGCGGTTGAAGTCGCCTCCACGCGCGGGGAGTTTCTGGAGCTCCATCCAAAATCGCGACTCAAAACCCTAGCTTCGATTTCGTCGACAACGATGCGTGTGCGAGCGATCTCCCTTTTCGATCGCCATCTTTATTTTATTTTGTTACTGAGGGTTTTCGATTTGGAGGGAGGGCGGCATACGCAACTTTTTTTTAGTTTGGAAGGTCGAATCTTCGGCCATTTTTTTCTTGAAGAGGAAAGCAATGTCACGGCTTCCTTTTTATTTTTATAAACGAGAAGAATGGAGGCAGCATGCTGAGGAATGGATAAAGGATGGCGTATACAAGAAGCTTGATTAATTAGATTATTATCAATTAAATTTTCAACGCGATTATATATCGTACACTCACACACTAACTCCAATCAATACGAAATTTGAAATTCGATAATGACTCAATATTACGGATCCAATGGAACTGGTTTCGTCAATTTTCGAGACTATACCCCGGAAGGCTGTTTTTAAATTCAATTTAAACGATATATTTTTAAAACTGAACAAATTAGTGTTAAATTCAATTTTAAAACTTCTGTTATCCTTAGTATTGTCAATATAAATTTTATAAGCCTTCAAATTATTTTTAACAAGCTTAAAATTCCAGATTCAATATTTTACTCAACTTCAAATTGTTTAATTCAATAATTTAATTATCAAATAAATAGTGATATTTGAATTCAAGTTAAAATTAACTTTTAAATATTTAAAATTAATTAATTATTCCAATTTTAAACACTCAAAAATTCCGAGTTGTCACATTCCTCCACCATTAAAACAATTTCGTCCCCGAAATTACTAATTAGGAAGAATGGTTCAATATCCATTACTATTTTTCCCAAAACCAACAATTCAACATCTTACCAACTATCTTTTTATAAAAGACCCATTATTATTCTTATTAACTTTCCAAACTTTTCTATAGTTCCCTATCAACTTTATTTATACAATCATTCAAATTATAATTTAAAACCAAAATTTGAATTATCAAAATTTTCTCAAAAAATTTTCTAACTCTCTAAATTTCCGAAAATTTTTACCAGCGTCTCCTTTGCGCGGCTAGCTCGGTACAACTACAAAAGGCCTCTACAGAACCCCAAATCTCAAAAGAAGACAAAAACCAAGTGGCTCGATCCAAAAATCTAATCAAATTTCACAGAAATTTAAACACATACCTTTTTGTCGAGCATTTCAAATTTATCTTTCGAAATCAAAATCAATTCTTTTTTCCCTTTATAATACCTGCATATCTTCCATAGCAACATGTCCAATCACAACACTCAAAAACATTTTATCGACTTTCTTACAAATATCAATATTTATTCATTCAAGTATTAACTTGGAATATATTTGTAATATCAATTTCCATTTAAGAATTCACCATTCCTTTCTTAAGTTTAGTATAAGCATTTTATATGCTCCTTTGTTTATTTTCACTTCACCATTCTAGTTTACCTATTTCTATTCAAATTCATTCTTTCATTTCCACGTGAATTTAATTTATTTCAACCCTGAATATTTAAATTTTGTATTTTTTTTCCATTTATAACTAGTTCATGTCATTATTTTAAATTTGTCTCATTTACTAATTTATTTCAATTCCCAGTTTGAAATCGTTTTGTCGTTAACAAAAATTTCCCAAAAATTTTCAAAATTTTTCTAACCCCAAAATTTCTGAAATTTTTTGGCAGTGTCTCCTTTGTACGGAAGAGCTTTTGCAATTTGACAAAAGATATAAATATATATACATCGACCCACACGGTCGGAAAAAAACGGTTTATATTTCCTATTTTTATTGCGTAGGCGTACCTTATTTAGCATTTTTAAGCAAGCAGTTTTTTTATTTAGCAATTAGCGTGCCCAAATCCAGCCAAACGGCTTCCCGGCACCTGTACTTACTCAATTTAAACAGGTAAGTGCCATATGTATGAAGTTTAACAATATTTCACTTACTTGCAATATTTAAACACATAAATTACAACAGCAATGCACACTAAACACTTTCCGTAAGCAATTTATACAGTTTTAATACTAACTCCACTGTTATCAATTTATTCGTCCACCAATTTTATTCAATTTGAATGTTTTAAAACCCAATTGCTTACATTAAATTCATTTTTAACTTTTAACAAACCCATATTATTCCAATTGATTTAAAACCAATTTTATTTACTTGTAATGATTCATAGAATTTTATTTTCTTCTATTTTCGTCCAATGACCAATTTTCTCATGCAAAATTGGTAATATTCATTCAAGTAAATAACCACTTAAGCCGATGACCATTTTATTTGATTCCAACTCAATTTATTATTTAATTCTTTCTATTTAGAATTCATTCACAACCCTTTGATCTAGCTCGACACATTCTAATTAAATTTTATTCACAACCCATTCATTTGTGTTTCAATTAAAACCATTCTATTTTTCTTATTGTCTCCAAGTTATTTCAATCCTTTAGCAATTTAAATGGTTTACAATTATTTATTTAAGAATTTCATTCCCTTAAATATTATCTATAACTCACCAAATTTTATTTCGATTACATTTATTTTCACTTGATTTAAAACCAACCCAATATTATTAAACTCAGTTTTAAGTTAAATTCAATTCAACTCCCCCATCTATTTAGCTTAAGTCAAATTACTTCCATTTATTCAAATTTTATACATAAGCTCATTTTCATTTTACAAGTAAGTTTTTTTTTCTCTTCTCTATTCAACTTAATTCTATTTCAATTAAATCTCATTTTAAACCTACAATTTCATTTGATTTTTATTTATTCCATCCATTTATTTATTCAATATAATTAGTTTATATACTCAATCCATTATGAATTTTCATTTCCTTACTCAATTCACCCGAAATTATTTTATTAATAACCAGGCCATTCCAATGTATTTCTACTTATTCGGATTTTATTTGCAATTCAAACCATCACCCTTTTAATCCAATTTCATTTTTATTCAATGCATTTCCGATTATATTTAATTTGTTACACCTCAAGTCAAATTTTAATTAATAACTCAAATTCTGATTCCACTATCCGTTTTCAATTACCATCCACTTTGTTAACTCACAATTCAATTACATTTACTTCACTCACAATTCAGGTCGAATTTAATGTATAACTTGAGTTTTATTTCCAAACTTCATCATAAACTCACAATTCAGCATCTATTTAACTACATTAGGTTTCCATTACCTATTTCATTAACTAATTTTTTATCTAATTAGTTCTTCCCCTATTTATAATCCAATGCTTATTTTAATTCCAAATATCACTTCATTTAATTTTCTTAGTTCAATTTATTTTATAATTCAAGTTTGGATTTTTTGTTTCATTTTCCAGTTCATCAAAATATTAATTTTGGGTTTTCTATCCCACTTTTTAATTTTACAAGTCACAACTATTATTTTACACATTTCCATTCATTCTAGGCTTGAATATATTCATCTTTTATTTTTAACTCAAGATTCACGCTTATTTATAGCTCAAGAATATTTTTATTACCCTGGATTTTTAATTTTTTTTGTAAGTTATTCTGGTTTATTTATTTCAATCCAATCCTTATCCAATTTATTTTCCATTTATTCAGGTAAGAATCTAATTCCATTCGATAACTCAATTGAACTTTTATTCCTATTCAATTTTATTTAAGCTCAGATTTATTTAACTCAATTCGATTTCTACTTAATTCGAATATAACTGGATATTATTTTCAGCCTATTCAATTTATTTCAATCTAGTTAAATTTTTATTTCCCAATCCAAGTTAATTTCATTTTAACTTTTCATTTTAAATTTAAATTCTAATATTCAAAGCTTACATTTCCTTCCTGATTTAAAAATCATCTCAATTTATAAGCTTACAACCTATCTCATCAGGATTTTTAAACACCCGACTTTGGTCTCAAATTATTTTGAAATCTTCAACATCTCAAATCACATTTCTCAAAAGTCAAACCAATCCTGGTTTTATGCCCAACAAATTTCCTTTGAAATTTTCAAAAACAACTAGCTTTTCTGAACAAATCAATTTGGCAGCAGTCCGTCACTTAGAAATTCGAAAATGAATATTGATGATGCGGTCGTCATTGTCAGAATTATTTTCCAATAATCCAAGTGATTTCAATGCTATATCAATTTCAAAATCCATCTAAAACAAATTCCTTTCAGAAAAATCTCTAAAACAAAAATGCTATTATTTATCTTCAAAATACTTCCAAATCTCCGGGATTTAAATTTCCGAATCCAGCTTAAATCAATTTTAACTATAATTCATTTGCACAGCTTATGCTCGTACAAATTCTCAGTTGATTGTATTTAAATTTATAATTTACATTTATAATTCATATTTAAAAATTTCATTTTATAATGAATTTATTCCTTTAAACTTTGGTTATATTTTCAATCTCTAGCTAAATTTTCACTTAACAATGATAATACTTTAATATTATTTTTCCTAACATCCGAGCAGCCATATATTAGCTAAAATAGTCTACAAAAACTTTTCTTTATATCAAAATATATTTTGGGTAAAATTATTTCATTCACCCACATTTAAAAACAATACCGTGTCAAACTGTTCTATTTAAGTGTTTAGAAACTCCTTCGATACAGTTGTCCAGACTGTGCCGACGAAAGTTCATATGCCACTCAATAAACCAATCAACACAATATTAAAATAATTTATATCCACTAAAAAATACGCGCTCATATCTATTAATATGCTCAAACTCATTCTAGAGTACTACGGACTCTAAGTTAAATGAGTAATTCCCACCAGAGCCAAGGTTATCACCAATCTAAGCTCTGATACCAACTGTAACAGCCCGCAAATCTGTACCCCTTGAGTCAACACTATTCTACCTAAATCAACTCAAATTGTACAGAAATACAAACCATTTGGGTTAAAGAAGAAGAGGTAGAAGAAGAAAATAGAAAACAACAAAGAATCTTACCATCGCAGCGGAATAAAATGTAATAGATAATTAATAATCTTTACTCAAGTCAAATATATCTGTTTATATATATTACATCATCAGAGTACATCAATCACAACTCAACATCAATAACATACAGCTGGATACACAACTAGTCAATACAGCGGAATATATATATATATATATATATATACAAGTATGGAAGTACGTATCGCCATCCAGCTCGTCTCCTGAGCTCCACAACATCATAATCTGTATCCTATAATACTCGGTCTACTGAGGGTTTTCGATTTGGAGGGAGGGCGGCATACGCGACTTTTTTTTTAGTTTGAAAGGTCGAATCTTCGACCATTTTTTTCTTGAAGAGGAAAGCAAGGCCACGGCTTCCTTTTTATTATTATAAATGAGAAAAATGGAGGTAGCGTGCTGAGGAATGGATAAAGGATGGTGTATACAAGAAGCTTGATTAATTAGATTATTATCGATTAAATTTTCAACACGGTTATATATCGTATATTCACACACTGTCTCCAATCAATACGAAATTTAAATTTCGATAATAATTCAATATTACGGATCCAATGGAACTGGTTTCGTCAATTTCCGAGACTGTGCCCCGGAAGGCTGTTTTTAAATTCAATTTAAACGATATATTTTTCAAACTGAACAAAACAGTGTTAAATTCAATTTTAAAACTTCTGTTATCCTCAGTATTATCAATATAAATTTTATAAGCCTTCAAATTATTTTTAACAAGCTTTAAATTCCAGATTCAATATTTTACTCAACTTCAAATTGTTTAATTCAATAATTTAATTATCAAATAAATAGTGATATTTGAATTCAAGTTGAAGTTATATTTTAAATATTTAAAATTAATTAATTATTCCAATTTTAAACGTTCAAAAATTCCAAGTCGTCATAATTATAGTGGTATGGAAACAATCTTTTCATACTTAACACTGAAGGATAGCGATTTGGTTTATAATATCAATATTTAAAGGATAAGTGTTTCTAGCCTATTTAGATATGAATTTGGAAAGGAGGAAATCTTCCTTAAGTTTTTGTTAATACATTTATACCATTGAGATAATTATATGGATATATTTTCTAAGTATTGAAAGTATAATCTTTTATAATGTTTTGCCAATATACATATACCAGTAAGGTAAGTATATGAATGTTTTTCCAATTATTAAAAGGAGTATAATAGATTTGTAAATATATATTCCATATGGAGTTGAATCCATGTTTTATTGTTGTTTATTTGATAGTTTAGATAACTGACTATCAAATCTTGGCCAAAGTATAACTTTGGAAATATCTAGGAGAAATACGGGGGTTATATGGCATAGTCATCTTCGTTGTACTATGCGTATAAATCTCGTTTTGTTCATCTATAATAAATGATAAGGAAATCCTTCCACTTGAACAGTTATGAGGTGATCTTCGCTCTTATGTATTGTCTGATTTTTTCCAAAAGAACTAAAGTTGAGTTTATTGGGACTATCGATTTAGTTTTTGAGCGACCAGTAAGTAGGGTGTGTGCTTATATGAGATGATTCAAAACCCTAACCATTCTAAACCATATGTGCACTCAATGCTTTAAAAGAGATTCAAGACTGTTTAGAGATGATTTAAGGCAGAGATCTTTGAAGTGTAAGGGCTACTTCCTACTAATCCTGAGGGTGATTCCAAAATGGGTGTTGTAGAAGTAGTGCCTTCGGTTTGTTTTTATCTTAAATAATTTATATGGACGAATGCTGGCATTGCATTGTGCCAGGAAGGAAGTGTTAGCATTCTAGGTGGGATTTGCTAAGAGAGGAAAAAGGCAGTCATGATCTCACAAGCATCACAACCTGATAATGACCAAAGAGGATATGCAGTAGAGCTATGTAGTTTGCTATCATTAGGAGCAGTCATTCCTCGATCTAGAATCGGTATTTATGAATTTGATATGTGTGCTCAAGGAAGATGTGGTACCATGGCTAGTGCACGTTGTTCAGTAGCCTTGGTGCCTTGGGAATGATATAATCTGGTATGCCATGTTAAAGTGGCAGCCAACTCTGTGTTGGGAGGGGATCCATGTGAAGCCCTTGGTATCTATAGGTGTACTTTAACAACCCGCATATTTTACGATTGTATATTTAAATATTTTGTTTAAATATAGTCGGATTTAGGTCCGAAATGCTACTTTTTGCAAACAATCGAATTAGGACACGAGACCACTTCCATTGAGTCAAAATGGAGTTTGTGACCTTTTTTAGTATAAACATTGATATGTTTGGAGTTGAGTAGAATTTTGATGTTTTCATTTAGGGCTTTGGGTTTGGGTTTCAGCCCACTAACCTAACAAATAACCCAACTCCGCTCCACTCCTCTTCATTCCTTCATAACATTTCCTAGCACTTCAAGCCCTAGAAAAATGGGTGAAAAGAAAAGAGATTAGAAATTTCTAAGATCTAATTCTCTTAGGAAATTCAACTTCAAGTTATAAAACCAAAGAGAAGCTTAGGTAAGCATTCTCTTCATCTTCTCCATTTCAATCCCTCTTCAAGTTTAAGAAATTCCTATGACCTAATTTAGGAAAAACTTCACCTTTGATAATAGATTGAAGATTCTAGAAGTGTTATTGAAGAGAGATTAATCTTTACTTGTTTTAGAGCTTCTCGCTTGTGTTTTTGAGTAAAAGGTGAGTTTTTGAACTCACATCTATGTCTATATCTTTGGTAGATGTTAGGCAGTGATTCCTAACATCTATTCCTTATCCATTTGCTTTGGATTGAATTGGTTTTATGAATATTCTAATTTTGGTGTTATGAAGTCAAATCTTTAAAAGTCCTAGCTTTAATGTTTGAACATGTTTTTGGGGTGTGTCGAAGAGCCTATAAGGTTGGGTTGTCACGTTGTCATATGGCATAAATCCCTAGTCATCGTTGCTTATCTGATCGCTCTTTCGGTTACGATTTTACCCTTCTTGGGAATAGGCCGAGAATACTGGAAATACCAGTTCAGTTGACTGAAGTAGGAGGTCATTCGACTGAACAAGAACCCAGGGAATTTTCTGAGCCAGCATCAGTCGACTGACCACCCTAGTTCAGTCGACTGTACCTGGGAATAGAAAGTTCCCGTGCCAGTATAAGTTGACTAGCCACTCTAGTCCAGTCGACTGAACCTGGAAACCAAAAGTTTCCAGGCATAGTTCTGTCGACTGACCACCTTGATTCAGTCGACTAAATCTGTTGTCTCAGCCAATTTTTCCTTTTGTTTGAATTTGCAATTTTTAATTGATTCTAGTGGATCCGAATTTTTGTTATCACCTTTGTTGACTTTGATAACTTTTTTTTTTGGGGATTTTGGGAATATCCATTTTGATGGATTTTGCATCGATTTTTTTGGATTTAATTCACGTCTTCGAATGTGAATTTCTGGTGATTGATTGCTTCTACAATCATTTCTATGGTTTTTCACTTTAGAATGCAAAGGTTTCTATACTAGTAGTAAATATCAAAAATCTTTCATCAAAACGATTTCAACGCTATTTTAATACAAATCTCATTTATAAAACCGTTTTCCAACCTACCAATATATACAAACCTTTACCTTATTCGTATGAGAAATCTAATTGAACGGCTTCGCAAAAAAAGTGGTATGAAACGCTTGCGTTTACTTCATCGGTTAATATTTTGACTTGTTCGATTGAAAATCTTGTGACAATCTTCGAGTGAAAATTTACAATTTGTCCATAAATATTTAAGTTAAGCTAGTGGTTATGGGATATGAAGCTAAACTCGTTTATTTACTAGCTTAGTGTAATTTACACTTATCGATCAACGATGATCATTTTGTGATTTAGACAAGTGATGTACGATGTCTCTTTGTCCACATGTGGGACTATACCTCATTTTATGGAGCTTTGGCTCATTTTTATGGGCTATAGACCCATGGTCTTTGGACCGTTCATGGAGCAATCGGCTCGATAAGTCGAAGCACGGGGCGTATCTTTCTAGGTGCATCGATGTTTGTTTATGCACGGGGCGTACCTTTCTAGGTGCGTCGATGTTCGTTTATGCATGCGACGTATCTTTCTAGGTACGTCGATGTTTGTTTATGCATGGGGCGTATCTTTTTAGGTGCATCGTTGTTTGTTTATGCATGGGGCATATCTTTCTAAGTGCGTCGATGTTTGACTGTGCATGGGGCGTATCTTTCTAGGTGCGTCGATGTTTGACTGTGCATGGGGCGTATCTTTCTAGGTGCGTCGATGTTCGGTTTATGGAATAGCGTTCCGTTTGTGATACACGTGTTGGTGAGTTTTCATGCTCCCGTTTGTGATAGGCCTTCCCCGTTGTGATTTTTGGATTTTTAATTGATGATTTCTAGAATTTGTGTTTCACCAATTTTACGGTTGACATTGATATATTTGTCAATATTTGTGGTTTGGTGAATAAAATAAAGAATATGACATTCTTTTTGATCTTTGAGATTCTTGAGACATTGTATGATTTTTGTTGTTGTTAAATGTATACTTTTCATAGTATGGCATTACTGTTATCATACGTTTTTTTCATATCTCTTATGTTATCTCATTTTATATGGTAATTATAGCTAGACTGATCCATTTATAATTTTCTTATTAGATAATACTCGGATCAGACCGAGATGTTACAGGTGCTTCTTCTTGACTCCTTATTTGGGACCATCATCTGATTTTTTTTGGTTTAACTACTTAGGTTTGGTAGTTTTCGTTGTTATACATTCAAGATAGAGACTCCTTGATTTATACATATTCTTTTGTCTAGCACTTGTATCTATTCTTTTGTGATGTAGTGGATCTTGTATGACCACTACTTTGATGTAAACTTTTATGTGATATATTCATATATTTTTTCGCCTTTGTGATATGGATATCTGTGACTGATTTGTGTTATGCTTATTTCTATATTTGTTTCCGAAGACCACATAATCACTATGTAGTAGCTTTGAGTTTGTATTTGACATGTCAGATTTCCTCTTGAAATAAAATGCACGACATACCATCTGACATATCGGTTCTCGCACAAAGCTATTACATGGATGGTTGCTCCTCAACAACCTTATTCTTCATGCTAGTCGATGGCATTACCTAATGTTGTCCTTAGCTAGCGTGAGTATAGAGATGAGGTGTCACAGCTTGGTATCAAAGCCAAACTTCGAAACAATATAAAATATTATAGCAAGGATCATTGTCCTAAGTTTCTTGTAGGAATCGTGCCTCAGGATTTAATTCGAGTCATTGGACCCGTTCTGTCATATTTTCCTTTATGATGCCTTGTTTTATCAATCATGATTGTTTGATATTCATTTTGAGAATAACCTTTTTCTTCTTCTTTCTTTCTTTCTTAAAGAAGAAAAATGGTTAGACTAGGCCATCCCAACGCCGACCAATCCAATGCTACTCCTCAGTATGCAGTATTTATGTCTGCCCAACAACTCTTAGATCTTGTAAAGAACGCTCAAGCCATCGGACCAATTCCAAAGCCTACTCATCCTAGATCTGGGTTTGCACAATTGGGCAAAGATTATACCGATTTGGGTGGAAGGTCATTCAAGGGATCCGAAAGTGTTATAGAAATCCAAGCTTGGCTTAGATCATGCGACCGCATCTTTTCTCGCATGAATCTCACTGATCTACATTGAGTCCAAGTGGCTTCTAGCATGCTCCAAGAAAGAGCATTAGATTGGTATGAGCTTTTGGTTTTCGAAATTGTTGAAGCAGATCTTACTTGGGAACAATTCCGAGAAAGATTTGAATTGAATTTTGTGCCGCGCTACAAGAAAACCTACTTTTAGTTGCATTTATTGGTAGTGTTAATAGTGTGAATGCAACGAATGTTATTTATACCATTTATTTTAACTTGTTTTTGTTTTATTCCAATGCTGCCAAATTTTGCCACCATACCCGCCAATAGTAAAAAATCATTTTGTTTCTTTCCATCTCCTTCCCTTCATTGATACATTTGTACCCTCATTCAACAAAATCAACAAAATTCCTCTCTCTTTCGTCTCATGCCACTTAACTTCGTCTCGTGCCACTTATCTTTGTTAATCTGCTCCCCTCCACTTCATCCCACACTTCCTTCAAGCTGCTCCCTTCCTTGAGATTTATTCACAAGCCCTAAATCGACAACGAGGTAGTTCCCATCTGTTAAGTACAACTATATGGATTTCGAAGTACGTTTCTAGGTACTGTACTTCTCCTCGACAATCTTATTATTTTTCATTAGGTTTCTTTTTGGAAGAATTTATTTTTTAATCTTTATGTTTATTATCGTGTATTGTTGTTTCCGTTTTTTCTTGGTCGGTTTAATGATGTTAATGAGCTCTGAATGAGTAGCAGTAGCTCTTCGTCAGTCTCCATCTCCATCGCCATTTCGATTTGGAATCAAATCAAATCATCTCGTTTTAGTAAGTTTCTTTACTTTTCTCAGTTTTATTTTATCGTTCTCTTCACATCCCTAGTTTTGATTTAATTTTCAATCTAATAGCTTCAGACGATCATTTGTCCATGTAAATACTTTATTTCATTCCATTTTATTTTTCACACATGAAATTATATTGAAGTTACTTTATTTTGAATTTGATCTGAATACTCAGCTTACATTTCTTGTTCGGCACGAATTTTGAGCGCGCGACTAGGATAGTTGATCAAGGCGGTGTTCATAAGGTTTCCGCTTCTCCCAGTGGCCACTTCTTTTTCCTGGTTTGTTCCTCTCTTCTTCTTCTTTTGAATTATTTGCGCAAAAGCCCTGTATTTTCAACTACATTACCGATTAACCCTTTCAAGTAATGCCCATTGAACGAAAAATATCATTGTATAATTTATTCAAAGAAAAACTTAGATACCAGTTCTCCTTTTGAACCTCTTGCAATTAAAAAGGTTTCGTTCTCCTTTAAAAAAAAATAGAACTTGGCTTGATATTTCTTTTGTGGCAATAAAATGAACAGGTGGTTGGGGAATCAAGGAGGAAGAAAGAGTACACTTGCTTTCCGGATCACCATTGTAATTGTTACTTATTCTTTTATGACATTGTGAGCAAGGGAGAGCAACTTTGTGTATGTACACTTTACCGCTGTTCATGTTTGAAGCCTTTATATTTAATTAAATAACTGGATGTTTGCTTCTTCCTTTTCAGTGCAAGCATCAGTTGGCAGCTAAACTAGCAGAGGCAGTGGGTGCGCACAAGGAAGTTATTGTTTCTGATGAACAGCTGGCATTAATGCTTTCTAGTTTCTAAAATCATTGATTAGATGTAATTTAACTGTATGTTTGTGTTTAATTCATATGAGTGCACAATCAGTGAAAAGATTATCAATGCTTATTCTGTGAAAAGATTGTCAATTTGATATGGTTAGGTTTGACATGGTCTGATTTAAGTCCACTGGATTGTGATATGATTATACCCACCTTCAACCCAAAACAATGCACAAAGGTCCCTAACAGACTAACTAGTTTTGTTAAAACAATCGCATTGGATCCATGCATATTATTCTTGAGCGAAGATGGACTGCAAATTATGCATATGGTTACAGTAGCAGCTGCAAGCATAATCAATTATGTTACAATGATTGGGACAACTGTATTAATTCTATTAGCTAACTAGCATTTGACTAGTGCTTGTCACACGGGAACTTCTGAACTTTGTGATTGTAGAAACTTATTACTTAAAAAATTGTGATAGAAAATACTGTTCATATTCTAATCTTTTGCACTTGAATCTTTCCAAAAAAAAGAAATTTGTCATGCCTTGGAAACTTTTAAAATGAATGATTAGCAAACTTACAAAATGTGAATACATGGCAGTAACAGAATACGTTGCTACTGAATACGATCATTAATGTAATTTAATAAATCTACCTTGATTGATAATACACAATTAACGCGTGTTGGAAAAATTCAATAAAATAATCCATAATAATTTTGAATGAGATTTGTATTGAATAAAATTTTATGATTATTGGATTATGTTTGGATATATGTGGAACGTATAAGGCGTGATGCGCTTCAAAAATTTATTAATACAGTACATGGTTATAACATAAACTAAAAAAGTTCCCACAAATTGATAGAAAATATTTGCAATGAGCAAAACTATTGCAATTGCAAACTTACACTAACAATATTTGTTGTTTCTAATTTGGAGATTTAAGTCAATCCATAAGGAAAAAGCAGCAGCATTTTAAGTCAAACATTTTTAACAGTCAACCATAGTTAATAGATCCATTTTATTTGCAATCTCGTAACCTATTCTATTCAGCAAGTTATATGATATCATACACTAATTGTAATTGGAGTCCATTAACCTCTTCCATTCAGCACAAAAATCTACAAAACATTAGAATATGTATATTACTCAATTAACATATGAATGGATCACTGAGTACACACATTTAAAGTAGAAAATTACTTTTCAAGTGTTGGCATATGCAAAGAAATACACACATTAGATTTACAGGTTGATGAAAACAACGAGTGGTTAGAGCACTATTAGCCAAAAGCAAATATAGCAATAGAAACTGATATCACCTTGTCACAAATTCATCACACCTACACCATGAAATGGGAAAAAATCTAAGAATATTCACTAAACAATCTAGCATCAACATCAAGCGAACTATAACTATTATTAGTGTTATGAAAATTAATTCATAATTAAAAGAAAATCAAGATCCAAAGTATTATGAGAAATAGAGAACATAAAGAAACAGATATGGAATACCATAAATCAATTCTAGGCTCGCATGTAATAACTAGTGAATACCAAAGAAGTACTTGAGATCATCAACCTTCCTCGTCTCATACACTGCCATATTCCTAGTAGCAATTCGAATTTGGGAAATTTCTTTTAAATAGACCACTCTGTAATTGTCTTTGAATATTAAAAAGAGTTAATAGTTATGCTAAACACATATTATTCTAACAAATGAACAATAAGGGGGTGGTTGAATCTAATATTACAATTAGCAAGGGGCTAAGGTAATACTTTAGATTATTACTATTTGGTTTACATTAATTTGGTGTTATGTTAGTACATTGATCTTTTACGTTCGATTGCCGTGTAAGATGAGTTAGTGTTCTCATTGCTCTTTATAAAATGTTTTTTCTCTATAAATTATGCTTTCAGTGTGTTTTCTTTGACAAAACATCAACCCTTAGTAAACTAGCTTTCATTTAAAATATGATATAATATTGAGCAGATTATACATTTGTATGTCTAAAATTACCTTATTCGATTATGCTTAAAGCATAAATCTATCAATATTTACATGGCTATATGATGACTAAAACTTTGAAAAATTATCATTATAATACTATTATGACATGTATGTTGTATAGATCTTTTAAGACCTATATGGACGAGTATGATTACTCAGGTCACTAATTTTATCATAACAATAAGTTTATGTTGATCATATGGTTCCATATTTTTTCTTGATCTATAAAACCAATAGATGGAACTTAAAAGTGGAGCATACTAACACCATATTACTGTCAAAATTGCCGAGGGATACTAGCTTATCTATAAAGAAGGCATGTCCATTTGTTTCATTCATATACCAATTATATGTTTGAAGAACAACTTATATTACTGTGTTTAATATGAACAATGTGTTATAACCTTATTTTTCCATTTATAACTTTTCACCTTTTATGATTTGATTGTAGCTGGGCAAAGTGAACGAGTGGATGAACTAACAAAGAGTATGACAAATCCCGAGGACTTCACAGCTGTCAATATCTTGGTAAGTAGATGAATCTTTTTCCACTCTTGATTTTAGTCCATAAGGGATTCAAAATTTTGCAAAGGTCGCTTTTTTCAGTCATGTATTAGTTTTAAATATATTTAGTATTCTTATATATACTATTAAAATACATTTTTTTCTTCTTTCTTTCATTTATTCAATCATTCGTAAATAGTAGACTAATTTTAATCAAAACAGGCATCCTTTTGTGATGCTATGGAAAAAACTTAGCTAAAACCTTTACAACTATTTTGGACGGTACCTTAGTTAGGATCTAGCAAATTACTTAATTATTCGTAGAAGATAACTTTAGATTTAAAAATATTTTTTTGATATGCATACAGAACCTTGCCTTCTCCATAATTTTGCTTGGTGAACTGAAGGAGTATTTGATGCCTTTAAGTCAGTGCATGGATTGGCACTGTCAGCAACATTTACTAAATTTCTTACTGTTTCGATACTCTTCACACATGAATACAACACAAGATGAATATAACATATTTGATGAATTTGACTATATATGTTATAAATCCATACACATTTCCAACAACCAAAACAAAAAGGGTAACAGAACCAAGAAATTCATGGCACTCGCAATGGTGGCCTGCAAAAATCATAATGTGGATGCTTCTAATGACAGCGCCATTCTTCATTCCATCTTCAATCATAAACTTCTATGGAAGAAATGCACATTTTGGCTCTCGAGTGTTCCTCGTAATTCAGCTGTACAGCGTGAACAGTTTCATAACATGGCTTAGTGACTGCTGCCGCTTAGAGAAAAATGCTGAAAGATGTAGAGAGAATATGATGTTGGCTTCAGTTTCTACTTATACTGCATGTATTGTTGGAATTATTTTAATGTACATATGGTATGCACTAAAGCCATCCTGCAGGATTAATATTCTCTTCATCACTTTAACTTCGGCTCTTCTTCAGATCATCACTTATGTTTCTTTTCATCCCAAGGTACCTAATCTTCTTTTATTTGTATTCCATTTTTGAACACTTTTGTGAATAAGTGTGTTTTGACTTTTGAAATAGATCAATGCCGGGTTTTTGGCACCATGATTGATGGAGATTTACATGGTATTTCTTTGTTGGTGTGCTATTAGAAGGTAAATTTGTTTTCAAGTTTACGCCTTTGTTTTGTATTACTAACAAATTGCTTCAACAATAAATTATGTTGATGCTTGTATCTTCCATGTAAAACCGTAGTGAGCCTGAATCAGAAGTGTGCAATAAGAAAACGGAATCTGCAACAAATGCAGACTGGATTACTATTGTGGTATATATAAAAAATATTAATGTTGCTTGTTGATTTTGCTTAGAATATACATATCTTATTTAATATATTCATGCTTTTGTTGCTGGTAACAGAGCTTTGTTGTTGCAATACTGGTTTTAGCCATGGCGACATTTTCAACTGGAATAGATTCCAAATGCTTACAGGTGCAATATTCTTGCATATCAAGTTTGCTGTGTTCAAGTATATGAAAATTCGTGTTTGAGTATATGAAAATGTACAGGCAGAGATAAAATGTACAAAACATTGATGACAAATCTTCATTTTCATTTTATTCTTGGCCAAAACTAACATGCACATTATTTTAGTTTTCATAGCATATTCAGTTGAACATAAATTGCACATATTCAGTTGTGCATAACTTTAGTCTCATTGTTTTCTCAGTATTGATGGTCCAGTCATTATTATCTCAGTATTGATTATAACTTGAGTCTCACTGTTGATTATATTTTGTCTACAGGTAGGCATTTCTGAAGAATGAGCAGTAGCAGCACTAGTTTATCGTACTTGTTAGGTAGTTTGGTTGTTTATTGTGCTTTCTTAGTTCAGATGTTTATGGTACTTTAACTGTAGTAGTAGCATATTGTTTGTGGTACGTAGTTCGGTTGTGTAAAGTTCTATGTAAGCTTAACCTTTTATCTTGAAGCTACTGTTCGGTTGTGTAAACTTCTATGTACGGTTAACATATTGTTTATGATAGTGCTTTTGTTTATGTATTTTGTGGTTTTTAAATATGTTTATATTTAAATGTGTATGTGTATATGTATAAGTATTTTGCGGTGGTTTAATGTGTATGTGTTTATGTATTATGTTATAAGATATGAACAAGATTAAACTAGAGGCAATTTATAGGCAGAGCTAGAATTTTTTAGTAGCGTTTCGAAAATGCTACTAAAAAACGCTACAAAAAATAAAGGGTCGAAGAAGAGCATATATGGTAGCGTTTTATACGCGCTGCAAAAAAAGAATTTAGTGGTGTTTCATAAAGGTTGCAGTAAAGCGATTTATGGTAGCGTTGAATAAGTGCAACTAAAAATCAGGTATTTTTAGTCGCGGGCTTTATAACAGCGGTTATCAAAACGCTGCTAAAACTTTTAGTAGCTTTTTTGAGCGCTACTAAAAATCAAAATTCTTGAAGTGCCGGAAGCTGAAAAGGTAACTTTGGTCCGGCGCTTTATCGACCTTGCTCAAGATGAATCGTCTATGACGGATTACATCGCATCTTTTGAATCTCTCTCTAAATATGGGGTCGAGTATATTAATACCCCATTGAAGAAAAATCAGAGGTTTGTCTATGGGATGAATAGGAACCTCAAAAAGCCTTTACTTCTGAAACTAGAAGTTTCTTTCGGTCTTCTTGTTGATATCGCTCTTCGTCTTGAAGAGGCCGATAAAGAGAGTAATGCTGAAGTTGTGGGTGCCAAATAGAACTTCGACAATAACATGAAGAGACCTATTATGTTTAAAGGCCCCAATCCCAATAAGAAAGGGAAGCAAGAAACTTCGGTAGCAAAGCCTCCTACATCTAGCCATGGACAATGCTACAATTGTGGTTCTACCAACCACCATATTAATAAGTGTCTGAAACCTCTCTATTGTCTCTATTGAAAAAATTCGGGTCACCTTATATCTGCATGTCCCATACTTCAAAATAAGGAGGGAAAGCTAAATTTTGTGCAAGCTCCTAGTGACACTTCTCTTGGTCAAGGTATTTCTCATTCAGTCCTTGATGACATTTTTTTTGTGATTATCCTACTCAAGTTCTTTTTGATATGGGCTCATCTTATTATTTTATATCAAAAGAACTTGTTGATTCTTTTTCTTTAAATATTTTGGGCTTGATGACTTCTTTGAGAATTGCGAATCCAATTGGTGGATCCGCAACACTCATTTTGTTTCATTTAAAGATGTCGAGATTATTTTATGTGATTATTCTTTCCGAGCTAATTTGCATGTTATGCGTTACTTAGGCTTCGAAATTGTTTTTCTGGGAAAGTATTGGCTTAATCATTATGAAGCCACATCCTATGTCCCAAGTGGGCTATTTATCTTCGACTTCCTCAATCTGTTAAGCAGATTTTTATTTTTCTTAAAGATTTCGATTCTAATTTGATGGCATCATTTTATTCTTTAAACCCACATGATGAGGAAAATGTTATTTCTCTCATTTGGGAAGTTTGTGAATTTTCTGGTATTTTTGAGCTTGTCTTAGGATTATCACCTAAGCGATCTAATAAGTGGTGCTAAGGTCTTTTGCTTGACCTTGCCGCCAGTTTTCATCAGCTACGAGTTACGAAGGATAACATTCCCCTTACCGCATTCCGCACTCGTTGCGATCCTTATGAATGACTCGTGATGTCATTCGGTTTGTCCAGCTTATTTCATCCATTTTATGATTCGAGTATTCTATGAATACTTCGATAAGACCATCCTTGTATTCATTGATTTTGGATGAAAAGAACAATTTAAAATTTGCAAATCTTTTCATAAGATATTTATAAGTATAATTGGATTTTGTTCTTAAAATGAGCAAAGAATATTCTTCAAGTTTTTTAAGAGACATGTTTATCATATAGAAGATAATATTGTGTTATTTTGTCCGTTAAGTGCTTTAAGAATTCCGGTCGATGTGCTTGATCAACGTTATCGATAGGAATCTCCTAAACGCTATGATGAGACAATCTGACACGGTAAATTGACTTGGAATAAGTAAAATTTTCTAGAAAGATTATTACATAAAGTTAATTGTAATTTTGAAATTTTTATCTTTTCGGGAAAGAGGATCAATTAAAAGAACTCTTTTTCAATACTCCTATTCTTGTGATTCCCAAAGGGAATCAAGACTTCACTATTTGTACCGATGCTAGTCGTATTGGTTTGGGTGCCGTTCTCTTGCAAAAAGGGAACGTGCTATAACTTATGTTTCTATACAATTAAAGCTTATCGAGACTAGGTATGCTACTCGTGATCTAGTGCTCATGGCTATTGTTTGCGCTTTTAGAATTTGGCATCATTATCTTTTGGGAGAGAAATTTGTTCTCCACACCGATTATAAACCTCTGAAATATTTATTTTCTCAAAAGGAACTTAATTTGCGTCAACAGCGTTGGCTTGAGTTCCTTGCATCTTATGATCTTGATGTTCTTTATACTCCCGGAAAGGGAAATCGTGTTGTCGATGCCTTTAGTCGTAAGCAAAAAGCGGTTGTTTCTATGATGACGTCCGAACGGAATGACCATTTTAACAGGTACGTCTGGCGTAACGTTATGGTACCACGTCGTTGTTCCAAATTATTCGAGTTTCGGGTTCCTCGGGCGTACCATTATTGAACTACGTCGTTGCACCAGCTTAATTTTCTGCTATTCATAGTTTTCCAGGTCTCTCAACTACGGAAATGCCTTAGGGATTCCGATTCCATTCTTAAGCCTGGTGTTATTGAAGAAATCGAAGTTTCACCTGATTTGACTTATGAGCGAACACATCTGGACTTACTCCCTTGTTCTTTTTAGGGTGAACTTCTTACATCAAATTTTCTTTTGTGTAGATATGCTTTTATGATTGTTACTGTTTATTTTGTCTTAAGCATTGCAAGGACGCAATTCCCTTAAGGAGGGGAGTCTGTAACAACCCGCATATTTTACGGTTGTATATTTGAATATTTTATTTAAATATAGCATCGTTGATCGGATTTAAGTCCGAAATGCTACTTTTTGCAAATAGTCGAATTAGGACTCGAGACCACTTTCATTGAGTACAAAATGGTGTTTGCGACCTTTTTGAGTATAAACATTGATATGTTTGGAGTTGAGAAGAATTTTGATGTTTTCATTTAGGGGTTTGGGTTTCAACCCACTAGCCTAACAAATAACCCAACTCAACTCCGCTCATCTTCATTCCTTCGTAATATTTCCTAACACTTCAAGCCCTAGAAAAATAGGGGAAAAGAAAAGAGATTAGAAATTCCTAAGCTCTAATTCTCTTAGGAAATTCAACTTCAAGCTATAAAATCAAAGAGAAGCTTACGTAAGCATCCTCTTCATCTTCTCCATCTCAATCCCTCTTCAAGTTTCAGAAATTACAATAATCTAATTTAGGAAAAACTTCGTCTTTGATAATAGATTGAAAATTCTAGAGGTGTTGTTGAAGAGAGATCAGTCTTTGCTTATTTTAGAGCTTCTTGCTTGTGTTTTTGAGTAAAAGGTTATGAACTCACATCTATGTCTATATCTTTGATAGTTGTTAGGTAGTGATTTCTAACATCTATTCCTTGTCCATTTGCTTTGGATTGAATTGGTTTTATGAATATTCCAATTTTTGTTGTTTTGAAGTCAAATCTTTAAAAATCCTAGCTTTAATGTTTGAACATGTTTTTGGGGTGTGTCGAAGAGCCTATAAGGCTGGGTTGTCGCGTGACATAAATCCCTAGTCGTCTTTGCTCATCCGATCGCTCCTGGTTAGGATTTTGCCCTTCTTGAGAATAGGCTGAGAATACTGAAAATACCAGTTCAGTCGGCTGAACCAGGAGGTCAGTCGGCTGAACTAGAACCCAGGAAATTTCTTGAGCCAGTATCAGTCGACTGACACTCAGGTTCAGGCAACTAAACCTGGGAACAAAAAGTTCCTATGCCAGTATCAGTCGACTAACCACTCTGGCCCATTCGACTGAACCTGAAAACCGAAAGTTTTCAGGCATAATTCAGTCGACTGACCACACTGGTTCAGTCGACCAAATCTGCTGTCTCAGCCAATTTTGCTTTTTGTGTGGATTTCCAATTTTTGATCGATTCTAGTGGATTCAATTTGTTGTTATCACCTTTGTTGTCTTTGATAACTTCTTTTTTTGGGGATTTCGAGAATATCCATTTTGATGGATTTTGCATTGATTTCTTTGAATTTAATTCACGTCTTTGAATGTGAATTTCTGGTGATTGATTGCTTCTGAAATCATTTCTATGGTTTGTCACTTTAAAATGCAGAGGTTTCTATACTAGTAGTAAATATCAAAACTCTTTCATCAAAATGATTTCAACACTATTTTAATACAAAGCTTGTTTATAAAACCATTTTCCAACCTATTAGTATATACAAACCATTACTTCATTCGTATGAAAAATCTAATTAAACGACTTAGCAAAACAAGTGGTTGAAACGCTTGCGTTTACTTCGTCGGTTAAATTTTAGGCTTGTTCGATTGAAAATCTTGTGACAATCTTCGAGTAGAAATCTATAATTTGTTCGTAAATATTTAAGTTAAGCTAATGGTTATGGGACATGAAGCTAAACTCATTTATTTACTAACTTAGTGTAATTTACACTTATCGATCAATGATGATCATTTTGTGATGTAGACTAGCAACGTGAGATGTCTCTTTGTCCACGGTGGGGGACTATACCTCGTTTAATGGAGCTTCGTCTCATTTTTAGGGCTAGCAACCCATGGTCTTTGGACCGTTCGTGGAGAAATCGGCTCGATAAGTCGGAGCATGGGGCATATCTTTCTAGGTTCGTCGATGTTTGTTTATGCATGGGGCGTATCTTTCTAGGTGCATCGATGTTTGTTTATGCATGGAGCGTATCTTTCTAGATGTGTCGATGTTTGTTTATGCATGGGGCGTATCTTTCTAGGTGCGTCGATGTTTGACTGTGCATGGGGCATATCTTTTTAGGTGCGTCAATGTTCGGTTTATGGAATAGCGTTCTGTTTGTGATACATGTGTTGGTGAGTTTTCATGCTCCCGTTTGTGATAGGCCTTCCCCTTTGTGATTTCTGGATTTCTAATTGATGATTTCTAGAATTTGTGTTTCACCAATTTTTCGATTGGCATTGATATATTTGTCAATATTTATGGTTTGGTGAATAAAATAATTAATATGAAATTCTTTTTTATCTCTAAGATTCTTGAGATATTGTATGATTTTTGTTGTTATTAAATGTATACTTTTCATCGTATGGCATTGTTGTCATACGTTTTTGTCATATCCCTTATGTTATCCCATTTTATATGACAATTATAGCTAGACTGATTCATTTATTATTTTCTTATTAAATAATATTTAGGTCAGACCAAGATGTTACAAGTGCTTCTGCTTGGCTCCTTATCTGGGACCATCATCTGATTTTTTTGTCTAACTACTTAGATTTGGTAGTTTTTGCTGTTATACATTCGAGATAGAGACTCCTTGATGTATACATATTCTTTTGTGATGTAGTGGATCTTGTATGACCACCACTTTGATGTACACTTTTATGTGACATATTCATATCTGTTTCCACCTTTGTGATATGGATATCTGTGACTGATTTGTGTTATACTTATTTCTATACTTATTTCCGAAGACCACATAGCCACTATGTAGTAGCTTTGAATTTGTATTTGATATGTCGGATTTCCTCTTGAAATAAAATGTGTGACATACCATCTGACATAGCGACACTCGCACAAAGCCATTACATGGATGGTCACTCCTCAACAGCCTTATTCTTCGTGCTAGTCGATGGCATTACCCAGTGGTGTCCTTGGCTAGCGTGAGTATAGAGGTGGGGCGTCACATGTACTATGATAGGCGGTCCCTCGGTAACCTTGTCTTTGATGGAAATCCAATCTCCAAACGTACTTTTACGAACTTAGTTGTGCCCAACTATGTTGAAATGTGAGATGCAAGCATTTCAGCTATTATATATATATATATATATATATATTTATTTATTTATTTTCAACCCCTATGCATTATTAAAATATCATAAAATTTTCTATAAAATGGTTTGGTAATCACAAGGTAAAAGCTCATTCATGTTTATGTACGATGTGGTCTTACGAGATACCTTTATTTCTGAAAGGTTTTTATAACATTAAATAATCCATTTGATTATGTTTCTTAGGTTAGTTTTTCCAGACTGATCCAGGGTTATTTTTCTTATAATTCTTAGGTCAACCCGGGCATATTTTCCAGATTTAGCCAGACAATTTGGAGCTTTAGGAGACAAGCTGGATTCTCCAAGGCGTATTCATGTATTTTATCTTCCGTTGTTTTGTTTTTATTGTATTAATAAGCAATTATAAGAACACGTTGTTATAACTATCCAGGCTGATGATAGGTTAGCTTTACTCTGATGATAGTATGATATTAGAGTTCTTTTATCTCTGTAAAGATCTTTCTTATATTATATATTACTCGTCATATTATGAGATTTTGTTTTATCTCTTCTTCTTTTTCACCCCAATAATCCATCTTTCGGGGACTTGGTTGTTCGACACGTAAATACAGCAGATGTAATAGTGTTGGCTTTTGAGAATCAAAAACGCATGTTCTTACATTGGGAGTAAGTGTTTTCAGGTTTTCCATGTTAGATGGATAAGCTTCCAGAGACATGCAGGAGGCAAGCTAGCTACTAGTAGGAGCTTCTATTTACTGATATGTTGTTTTCTCTAAATAGATGTAAATACAGAAGTTATAACCGTCAAGTATTAGACTCTGATCAACCAAGTGGGCTTCTTCATATGTTGCACTTGGACTATTTTGTAACGATTATATTTTCTTTGAACATGGATCGAATGGGATTATGTAATGAATATGAAATTTTATTTATGAAATGAAATGTGAAAGTTCATTATTGAAATGTGTTTGAAAATTTTCATATTCATGTGCTTTTGATATTATTGATATGATTAACATAGCTGCATTTTGTTGCTTGAAATTAACACTATGGATGATTGCATCATCCATGGCTCTTAGTTTCGGGCATCGAAATGAGGGATGTTACACCTACACCCAACAAGTTAGCTAAACACAATATAATACTATAGTGACATCACATGCTAAGGTCATCACTAAAACCAATCTTATATATAACCATATGCACAATCTTGAGCCCAAATCCCAACTTACATGTTCAAATCGTATGCGACTCGCTACCGAGGAACTATATACCTTAGCCCACCATCGCTAAATCGTATGTCGAGCACTCAACTACTCTAAACATGTAGTATCATCAAATCATATACGACTCACTACTGAAGAACTAAATATCTAATCATACTATTGCTAGATGTCATTAGTCACACTGAAGAACTCAATTCCTCTAAAAAATGTACCGTAACGCCTAAGTTTTCGAAATCGCCATCATCAATGATCATCGGTCAAACCGAAGAAGTCATTTTCTCTATAAAAATGTGAAATTACCCATCGTCAAACTATACACCGAAGAATTCATTTCCCCTAAAATATACACTGTAACTCTGTTGTTAGACATCAACAGTTAACTCGAACAATTTATTTCCTCGGAAAAATGTACCTTAACGTCTACCTTCGTAATCGTTAGTCGAATAATGTGTAATGAACCTACCCAACCAGGAAACTTTTTTGAAGTGTCTCAAAACATAGCAAACAACATACTAATGTGTTCCTTTTCTCGCTATGACCGTGCAGTTAAAGCGCTCAGTTGTTCTATAGCGCTGGAGGTGCAAAAAGTTATATTGGAGATAAAGCAGGGAAATAGCGGAAAAGAGTGAAGGTTTGAAAAGCTTCATTGTATATAAAACCAAATATTTTAAGTTATGTTATTATCATTCTCACGCCTTCTATCTAGGAAAAATAAATATTTTTTAATCTTATATAACAAAACTGAAGAATATCGTGATTTATAAGGATTGGTTTTGGTGACTACAATATATTTCTAACTTATGTTGAGCACTTATGCCTTAAAATTAGTCTTTAACCTAATTTGTTTATTTAATTTAAAAGAAAACCATTTAAGTCAACCTTTGTATATTAATTTTGCTAAACCGAATGCTAAAAAGCCTTGATTTAGCGGGTGTAGCAGAAAATAGCGAGGTTTAAAGCAGATCTATTGTTTAATAGCGCTAAACTGAAATAGTAGCGACTGGAGAGTGTTGTGTGCTATAGCGAAGATTTTTCCGGGCTTTAGTGGGTTTAACTGCATAGCGCAATGATTGCAACATCATGAACCGCTCATGACACAAAGGTCGTGTGCAAGAGTTATAAAAATTTGAAGTTAAGAGGCATTATTTATTAAGTAAATCAATCAATATATTATAATCATTTTCATTTCTCTTTCCTTTGGCTATAAGACTCGTCATGCTCGAAACCCATTTACGCGTTCACTTCCTTTCATCGTTGCCGCCAACTGGAGCCATTCCACCAAGATCCGACACCACATCTGAACTCTGCATCATTGCGCCATCCTACGCCAAGGTTCAATTGTCACCGCCTTGCCTATTAAGAAAGCTACCACCTAGAATTTTCAACAAATTCTGGCGACTTCTAACCTCACATGGTCGATCGAACCCCACCATAATAGCCTGCTAGATCTCCTCTACGTCCCCATGTCCTCTGATCGTCGTATCATTATCGTTTCACCACTGGATCAAAACAAACGATCCACATTTACTGAACTTCTAGCATGTTTTCTAGTCAATCCATAAATTTAACCAATGAACAAACGTCACCAGTGGATTTGTATCATCGAGAACTACAATTTTGATATATAATATGTGTAGACTGGAACATTTGTATATTTCACACTTTTTAATTAGATGGAGATTGCCTTTTGCTAATTACAATTGATAAAAATTATAGTTTTGATCATCTAGCCAAGGCATAGTACATTCTAATCAGGTGTATATAATAAAACAATTTTCAGTTATTAATTACATCACTTATAAATTTGGTTTAGAATCATAAGGAGTGAATTTTTGCGTCTTATCAATATATACAAAAATATGATAAATGCCTCTCACCGATTAGCCATGCATCTTCTCCGATCCGAGGTGAATCCTCCTCCTTCTTAACTTTCCATAAATTCCTCATTTTGAAAATTCCAAATTTCTCAATAGCTTCAATTTATTTGCATAGATCTCTTCGCAGTGATATGTTCCATATATTTATTCGTTTAATTTAGATTTGATGGGTGGATTTGGAATTGATTTTGTTTAGAGAGAGATGAAGAAGAAATAGATGGAAATTTGAAGTAAGATGTATAGGGTAAATGTGATTAGATAATATGTTTCAATCTTTATTTATAGGCTGAAGTAATTCAATATTATGCAAAAATCTCGAAATTAATATGCTACGAAAATGCCATTAGATTCGACTTCTTTTTATTTCTAGCCTATTTAACTAAGTAAAGCAAGTTATATATGTTTTCTAACTGAAAACAGTATTTTGGATTCAATGTAATATGTCTCAAAGCCTCATTCCTACCCTTTTAGAAATTTACAATTTTATCATTTATGTTAAATTATGATTTCAACCCTATTAATTTAATTATTTAATTTTGTAAAATTATGTGATGTTACATTTTGCACCCTTAAAAGAATTTTGCTCCAAAATTCCCTGAGGTGGACAAAGTAACTCGCATTAGAGCATACTAACGCAGCTACATCCGTCTAGCGTCCATCATACATGGTACAAAAAAAAAATCATCCAAGATTACATATCAATATGATAGATAAAATATAATGATATGATTTGAGATGAGTGCAAATCGACCTCGACCTCCCATATGAATGCAAATGCAGTGCAACCAATATGTATGCAGATATCCTAATATATGCAAATGTATGTATTTATATATGCATCGTACATCCATATGCAACATCCATGTCAAAGTGCAAGTAAACAACCACGTCCATAAAAACAATCACTAAAAGCATATATAGATGAAAAATAAATAGAATATATAAAATTATCTGGCATAAGTTAGAAAACCTACCGTGGGAATCTATTCTAGGTTAAAATGTATATATATCGTAACACCTCGTAAATCAACCATAGCTAAATAATTTAAACAAATTAAATAAATAAAACAGGGGTAA
This sequence comes from Allium cepa, assembly GCA_030765085.1. Lineage (NCBI taxonomy): Eukaryota > Viridiplantae > Streptophyta > Magnoliopsida > Asparagales > Amaryllidaceae > Allium > Allium cepa. The sequence continues at coordinate 877,023,633 of CM060945.1, read as the reverse complement.
AAATGGAAACTTTGCAAAAGTTGGAATTTGACCGCGAAAGATATGCCTGTGCATTCTTGGCGAAATTTCGATCAATATTTATATATAATATGCTAAAAACGAAGCTCAAACAGAAAATTTATGAGCATTTGAAGTTTTCGAATTTAAAATAATTTAAATAGAATTCAAATTCACATAATTAGTTAATTCTCAAATTTGTAATTAAAAAATTAACTGTGATTAGATTTGGGGGTTAAGTAAACGTTAAAGTTAACATTAACTTTAAAAAGTAATTAAGGAATTAAAGAATTAAATAAACGATGACTCAAAAATTAATTAACATTCCCAAAATAAACGAAGAGGTCAGCCCCCTCACCGCTATTGATCGAACCATAGCGATCGACTAGTAGGATAGGACGATCGACCACTCCTATTCAGGTAGCGACTAGAGTTTCTTATTTTGAATGTTTTGGATTTTATTATTTCCAACCGACCTTTATCCAATGGTTCTGGTGCGTTTCAACTACTATAAATAAGATCTTGACCCCTCAATTTTATTTACGAATATGTTGGAAACATCAACGAAGCTTTATTAGGTCATCTTTTCTAAGATTCAAAAGACTTCATTAGGGTTTCGGGGGAGAAATCATATGTACCTATCTTGGTTGATTATTTAATTTCTAAAGCTCTTCCCCTCCAACTTTGATTTTTTCAATCTAACATATAAACAAATCCCTTCTTGTATATATTGAAAAGAAGAGATCTGAAGGAGATTATAATGGACGATTCGAATCCGAAGAGAAGCAAAGTTAAGGACCGACTGTGATGGAAATCTTAGATTTTCTATTTTATGAATTGATTAGTATATGATGGAATTGAATAGTCTTAGGGGTTTTGAGATTATGAAAACAAAATTCTATAAAAACCCCCCAAACTCTTTTAATTCAGATTGTCAATTCTAGCTGGAACTTCTCAACTTTTTATGTTGAATAAAGGGAATTATATAGTTTTTTCAGTTTTTGGTAATTTCAAAGTTAGTTCCACACCTCTTTATTCTTTGATTTGATTATAAAATTTATAAAAGAATAAGGGTGTAGAGTATGAATGTTATTCATAGTTTGCACCATTTATTCATAAAAATTAAATAGAAATTCCTTATTTATTTCTTTGTGAAAGAGGAGTTGAATAGAAGATGAAATTAGAATTGCAATTTCTGTTGTCAAGATTATTCCACTAGTTTGATGTGATGGGTAGAATTTAGATTTTTGATATACAAGTCTATTTATTGCAATTTTTGGATATGAGTATTGAATCCTTTGTTATAGATATTAGAATCCCTTGTTATGGATATTAGAATTTTGACATCATTAATAATATGAAAAAAGGACTTGTATTTTGTTATTGAAAAGGAATTGACATTTAACATTATTATGGGCATAATCTCCATGTGCATAGGAAATAATAAGTGCATGTATTGATTACTGTAAAAAGCGTACAATTATGATGTATAATTGCATAGTTAATTAGGTATAATTATCATTAAATCACACTTAGGAGAGTAATTGATTATTAAGGCAGAATAAGGAATTCTTATATAGCCCAAATAGTGGACACGGTGAGATATGTAATAATATATCATAAGAGTATCGTAAATATGACTAAGTGATCGGACATCTCCTATGACAAGTAACTACGGATGACACGAGGTTAGTCCCAATTCTATAGGGTAAATCTTCCCAACTAATCTGGCTATCAATTCTTATAAATAATCAGACTAATGTGAGATGTCTCCCTTGCTATGGGTCATAATACGAAGACCTTGTAACATCCTGGAATTTTATCGTCTGTATTTTTAATATTTCATTAATTTTATATATTTGATAATTGATTTTTAAAATAGAAATAACCTATATTGAAATATATGGATTGTTCAAATATTTGAATTATGAATTAAATATTAATTAAATGGATTTAATAACGTGAAAATAAGGGACACATCCCTAGAATCAAACTTAATGCACAAAACATCCTCTAAAAAAGATATAAATTACATCCTTATTTTCAAATACTCTAAATTTCTTTCCGAAAATACCCCTTTATTACATTGCATTCTTCATACGTGCATGTTATTCTCACATGCATAACTAAATTTTGCACCTCATTTAATTATCAATCTTTAAAACGCAATAACTTTTTGTGGAAACGACGGATTAACAAACCCTTTTCACCATTAAATCACAAATTTTATTATCATTCTAATGAGTAGCATTGTGTACATGTAAAAACAACATATGGTATAATTGCAGGCAATTCTGCAATTATATGCAATAATTGCAGAAAAGTCTGCAATTATGTGGTATAGTTGCAGACATTCAGCAATGATATGCAATAATTACATAAATGTCTGCAATTATGCAAAATAATTGCAGAAATGTCTGTAATTGTATGGTATAGTTGCAGTCGTTCAGCAATTATGTGCAATAATTGCAGAATGTCTGCAATTATATGCAATAATTGCATAAATCTCTGCAATAATTGCAGAAATGTTATGTAATAATTGCAAAAATGTTTGCAATTATATGGTACGATTGTAGAAAATTCTGTGATTACTTGGAATAATTGCAGAGTTTTCTGCAATTATTCGACATGATTGCATAAATATATGCACTTATATGGAAATTGCATAAAAATCTACAATTATTCCATATAATTGCATAAATGTTTGCAATTATATGGAATAATTGCTGACATTTGAAGAAAAATCGATGGTGTTAAAAAATTGCAGAATTCTCTGCAAACATATGAAATAATTGCAGCATTATTACAAGTACAGTTTTTTGGTATCAACAATGGATCTCATTTTAAAGATCATAATTTCTTTGATTTTTTGGTGAAACGGTATGTTGATCCGATGCTTCTACATAATGTTATACACGTTTGAAATATTAAGAAAGCAAAGTGTATTTGGGTCTTTTTTGCGCATGCTGATATGAAAACAGGGACTGGAAATGTATATTTAGTTTGGGAAAGATGTTTTTTCTATTTTAAAACTTAGCAGGAATGTGAGCCAAACTATCCCCTTAATAACCTTATACAACTCCTTTTGATATATAAATAATAATAGTTAACTCATTTTGTAAATTTATTTACAATAATAAATAGTTTGAATAAATAATAAGAAAATAATTTGTTAATAAAATGAATTGATTTTTATTGTAGTATTTTTAGTTGAATTTATAGGATTTTTCCTTAATTTTTAATTTCTAAAATATCTAAATTGTCATTTGACGTATTTTGGACAAAGAGAGCATTTTTTAAATTTAAAAATTGAGATAACTAGTGTATATTTTTGTTGATTTGTGATCGTGTCGTATTTTTGTATGCAGTCCTATTTTTGTTTTGTCATTCGCTGTTCAAACACGAACGGAACGCCGTGTAACGATATGCCAGAAATTGCGGTATAAACTAAATCAAACACTTAGATTATCCGACACACTTTTAGTTTTCCCACTGCTCACTCATTCATTTTATATTTCCTATAGCATAAGAAAGTAAGCAAATATCCATTCAGAAATCAAAATAAAATGATTTATTCAACAAAAAAATGCCAAAAAAAAAAAATCTTTGGATTCTTTGTGGGTAGGCCTACGAATCTATATGTGTTTTGTCGGGTGCGATCATGTTTTGTGATGATCGACCATGAACAGTGAACTAGGGTTTAGTTACGATTGGGATTTGGGAAATGTTTGGTAAAATCGGTGATGGATTCGTGCTTGTTATTGAAAGGCGAGTTAATGGAGCGAATATGGTAGAATGCGATTGCTTTTGGGATGTTGTTTCATGTGTACGGCGACTGGAAGATGCCCAAATCGAAGTTCTCAAGGTTGGTGCAAGCTTGAAATTTTTGGGCAAAAGAGGAAGCTCTTGCGAAGAGCGATGCACTGGGGGGAGTAGTAGTGGTTTTCATGGAGAATCGATTGAGAGAGAGGGAGGACAAGGATCGGCATATGGATTTGGTTGAGTATCAGTGCGTGGCCTGTGCACATTTTGTAGCTAGGGAAGATGGATTATGAGGGGTGATTAAGTTGAGTAATGTAATTAATATTTTTAAGTATATTTTCTAATTCCAAACCTTATAAAATTAATATTTTGCTCATACGAGGTCAGATTCGGATGTGGTCGATTGTGCTAGGCTCGTATTGACGTTATCTTTGAATTTGGATTAATGTCGTAGAATTTGGAGCGAGCAGAATTTTGGGCTATAATTGAACGTCATTCGATTTTAGATCGAATCGGGGCGCGAAATCATCAACTAGAATTTTGGTGGAGTTTACTCACCTCTAAATAAATTATATGATATATGTGTTGCTATAGATTATTGTTGAATGCTTGGATGATGTATAACGGCAAATTTTCTATCTGTTTAGAAAACCGTCGACAAATTTTGAATTAAATTTATACTGCAAGCGCACGGCGTACTGTCGTAGTATGTAGTGAGTACTGGTCGATCCTCGGGGAATTGTAGATTTTAAATTTCTATTCAATCAAATTAAACCAAGAATTTGAAGGGTGTGAAGCTAAAAATGTAGAAAAATGTCAAAAAGAAAGTGAGAAAAATATGAGAATAAATGACAATTTAGATATAATTCCACTCTCTCTATCATATAGTTCAACAAAACATGAAATTATTATCTTTCTTTTTAGTTGTTAGTAAGTTTAATTGATGTGCTTATTATAAGTATGGCCCATTTGTGCTATTAATTAGCTCAACATAAACCATAAAACTATAACACACCATTTAAACTACTTTTCAATTCTCATGAACAATGCAACAAGTTGAAAGCGAATTTATTTTAAGTATGGTCTATTAACTATTAATTATAAATAAAGACCATCAATTTTAATTTCAACATTCACTTCTTTGGCATAATCATATTTAGATGAAGAGACAATTTTTGTTTGTGATTGTTTAAGCATAGTCTATTTGTTATGAACAACATAGACTATCAAATTCATCATAAAACAATAAATCACATCAACATTCATTTAAGTACAAAAGAGAGCAATAATTATCAGCATGTTGAAGCTACATGATTAGAGGCTTCATTACCCCTAAATTGAAGGGATTAGCCTCTCATTTGTATTATTATATCAACACAAGTAGCATCCAACATGAAACTAAAAGAAGAGGAAAAAGAGAGAAAAATGAAAAAAATAAAGCTAAGTAAAAAGATGTAAACACTAATCTACTTGCATGAAAAAATAAACTAACTATTAACAAGAAAGAAATAGAGCATGTAAACAAGAGAGAATATTAATTAACATTGCATAAAAGAAAGGAAAATTACATGGAAAAAATATTGCTAAGTAGCCATGAAAAGAGAAAGAGAGCTTCTGTTTTATTTTGAGCCCAAAACTAACTAAGAGGAAGAGAGTGTTACATGAAGGTATGAGGTATTTATACGACTTAGAAACCCTAATTCATTTTTTTGGGGAATGCCCAAAATACCATTGAGGTGGTGTGGCCACCAAATCATCATTAGCATGTCTTAATCCCCCACTTCAATAGAAATAAAGCTTTAATGGTCTTTTAGCATGTGCATTAGCTCCTAATTGAAAATCAAGTTAAGTGGGTTGATGGTGTCCTCCACGTTCATGGATTTGAATTATTTTCATCTTCATTTGCTATATTTCCTTTTGTGCATGCATATCTTCATGAAACCACTTGTAATTTTTATCCCATTTTCCTACAAAATAATATAAAAATTCCCAATTAAATTTTCTCAAATTAATATATGCACAAAAAAGATCATTTTTCCCTATATGAAGATGAATATGTAACAATTTGAAAATAATTTTAATTTGGTTTAAACAAGTTGAAGTACCCGATATGATCATTTATTTAATTTAAATAGATTAAATATGGCGGTAAAAATATGCACATCTACGTGCACATCAGATGATAGTTGAAAGTTTTAATGAAGTGTAAATTAATAATAAAATTATAGTGATTTAATTTAATTACATTTAACATATTTAAATTAGTTATACTTCATTGTGGTATCTATTTAGTAGAATAAAACACCATTCTGTTATAATTAAATTGAATATATTGTATTGGACATGAATCGAGCAGAATAAATAATCATTCCATGCTTGCAAAGTAAAAATGATTAGTTTTGAAGTTAATTAATATGTGGATTTATTAATAAATTACATGTTAACTATCATGCTAATTTTTGATAATAATATGTTTGTCATTACAATCTAATTGTTTCTTTGGATTTGAATTCCCACTTGGAAAGCGAATTGCATAAACAGCTATTGTTTTGTAGGGGACTTTTGTAAAGAGACTTAAGGGGTTTCTTTGAGTCAACGGAATATGGATCTTAAAGCTAAATTAGCACTAGAGGGGGTGGGGTGAATAGTTTTTAACAAAATACATGAATATTTTTCAAATTCTTTAGGATTCTAATTGGGATAATGTAATTAACAATCATAGCAAAAATCGCGAATCAAAGAACAAATAAAAGTAAATGTAGTAAAAGTAAAATGGAAAGAGCACACCAGGATTTTATACTAATTCAAAGTTACCCTTCATCGGTCCTGCTTAATTCGTTATACGGATTTCTTTTCATAAATGCAAATACAATCTCAATTTGAGGGCTACGAGACACACCCACAAGAATTCTGACCTCTAGGTATAGTCACTTGATTTCTGGACCACAAAAACACCAACTAGATTTATGGGCAATTGTAACACCTTGTATTTTTAGATAATTAAATAACCAAAATAATTATTAAATAGCTAAAATAAGCATTTTTGGAATTATCGTAATTGGGCTACGGGAGTTGCACCATTAGGTCCGTGGTAATTTTCTAATCAATTTCCACGTATAACTTGTCGAAATCCGAGTTAACATGAAGAAGTTACGAGAAGAATAAGAAATCATAATTATATAAATATATAAACAATTAAATGAAAAAAAGAGTAGGACCCTACGAGTCGACCCATAAGTCGACCCGCAAAGCACACGGGTCTACCTACATTTTGCCCTAGCCGAGAAATCGTCCATGGACGTGCCGAAGTTTTATAATTTGATTTTCGTGCAATCTTGAGCGTTGTTTTCTGGATCCAACAATTCGCAGCAAGCATGTAACATGGTTGCACCAGATTCAATCCTAAAATCCGACGGCATAAGATCCCTAAGATTTGCTATAAATAGAACCCTACGCCTGGTTATTTTCTTACAATCAGATTTTCTCCCAATTGGGTTCATTGCCTGAGGCTAATCCCTAAATAGAAAATATTTCTAGCGAGAATACCATTTTAATAATAATATCAGACGCTTTAGAAGCGAATCCAGGAAAGCCATGGATAAAAGATAAGGATGACAGGTGAGTGGATTTAAATTATATATCTTTTATATTTATTATATATAATATCGTTATATTCTCGTTAAATATTTTAATTCAGCATTGCAACTAATTTCAGTAATTAGTTCTACCAGTTAGTAATGTTGAAACTATAAATTTTATAAGTGAAGTGTGCTTATATTTAAATGTTATTTACATGGAAAAAAGAAAGGAATCTAATTAAATATAAGTAATATTAGGCTTAAAAACTATAGAGAAAGGCATAAGCTTAAAAGTGAGAAATTTACAGTAAATTATGTTAAAACTCGGGGAATGAAATAAAAAAGGGAAATCTAAAAATTAATTTGGAAGTTAGTGATAGATTAGTTGGCTAGTTTACAAAAGGGGATACATTTCCATAGTTTAATATTGTAAGAAAAACAGTAAGCGTAATTTGCAAGAATAAAAGCAAAAAAATGGAATTAGTGCAAAATAGAGACATTGCTATATTTTGCATTACCCAACCATTAAAGAAATAATGAAATAAGTATCTTCCAGTTACGAGTTATTGTTTATAGCATTATTTAATGTTAAAATATGGAAATGGATTTTCAAAACAGTTTTTGTTACCAACTAAATAGAATAAAACTACTTCGCAGAATAAATGAGAATAACGTGAAGCGTTAAAATTAAAGAGGAAGAAATATTCAAGTTAATTATTTGACAAGACCAGAAACAATAAACATAAAATGTGACTAGATCAACATTTATAGCGCAGATAGTAGAGTAAAAAGTAAACCAATTATTATGATATGTAACTTATGACAGTTGGACATAGTCCTAAGTTAAGACTATTATATAATATAAGAGAACTAAAGAAAATTTAGTATCATAATAAAAGAAGACATACTAGAATATAAAGGAGACACTTGCAATTACATTTATAATATATAGGTTATAAAAGAAAGAAAAGAGTATAAAAGTGATAGTTGCAAGTATAATTATAACACGTAGGTTATAATTAAAAAGAAAGAAATAGAAGAGACTTATTTTATCAAACTTAGATCTTGGATTAAGTTATTAAGCAAAAATAATAGCAGTGGCCCGTACCGGCAGCATTCCCTTTTTGGTTTAGGATTGATGGTCTCAGACGTGGATGGGGCTGGCATGTTGATTAGGGTAAATAAGTAGTCAATGGAATAAGAAAAGTAAACTAAACACATAATAAAAGATTAGACGTAGGATCTAATAAAATGGTAAGGTGCGTTTGGAGTAGCCCAAAGAGAATCTGGATAAAGAGCCTACGAAGCAGTTCATCGCAGATTTTTAGTACAGAAAGAGCACGTTCAACTTAGTTATTTTCGGCTAGAAGGATGTAAGAGACTTCAACGGGACGTGAGGATACTATATGATGGCTCTCTTGGGAAGGCCTAACGAATCTGCACCCCCGAAGGCAAGTTTGTAGGTGTTCCATCAAGAGAGTATGCCTTGACTGCTTTTGCATTACAGGCCTAACGATGCGGACCTTTGTAGGCGGTCAAAAGGTTGATGATGGAGTAGGATATTCGTATGACACCGTGCTCTAGTTTGCGAGTAGGTTATAGTGAGCAAGACCCATAAGGATAGTCACGTGCAGATATTAGCCATCATCAGTCAGAGTGAGTTCGGGAAAGACTAGAGCTAAACCAACAAGCCAATGATTCTTTCACTATCGAGACATTGGATGAGGGACACAGCCAATTGGATGTCTAGATTGTTTGCAGTATGGCATTACCACATAGCTCTTGAAAGGTCTTTCGATTAGTTGAAGGGGGGCTGCGTGGGGCCATAGCCATGATGAGAAAAGAGATAGACGAAGTAGAATATCTGTATTGTAGGCCTAACGAAGCGGACCTTTACAGATATAGAAAACCCCCGACTGAGTTCCATACAAAGCAGACCTTGTTGGTGGAATTCAAGGAGCAGACAGAATGATTATGTGTAGTCCTCGAGATACGCATTGGGTGGTACATTATGGATGTCCGAGCACTAGTATAAGCTAGTGCAGACGCAGTTTCAAGTTTTCATAGTAGGTGTCCTTTACGCATGTAGTTATAGTGCTCTAGCAGTGAGACGATGGAGTCCTTTCCGAAGAGGAATACGGAAGGTACTATGGTAGTACCTAGGACCGATGCGGTCTTTGGGCATGTAGCTACATATATATCGTGCTTATTAGGTCTTAATCTACTAGGGAGTAGATAGGTATGATTCACGCATAGAGGCGAGGGTATTATAAACCCAATAAACCTAATATAACAGAAAATGGAAATAGAACGGTGTATGTAGAATTATGCTTAGAAGTGTATAATTTGTCCATTCACTAGAAATTTAGTTCTTACCCCCTCCTCGTATCATCCCACAGGTTAGATAGATGGCCGAGATTTTCCAGCTTTGAGGCACTTGTTTAGAAAGTGTTATTACCTTGGTGAGTGTTTACTTATTACTATATTTTACTCGGTTCTACTATGAGATATTTATTTGAGCTCTGCTATATTTATCTTTGCCTATTTGCATGATACCAGACATCCAACTTGGGCTTCAGTGGATTTGGGTTTTAGCATTTTTGCAAAAAATCTGGACCTACTGGAACTCAGGTTGTTATAGCTATTAAGCACACTCGATTGATTTTGCAGGCTACAATCACACCTACTTGGATTTCAGGGATACCAAGCACACCACGAAGTATGATTTGATAGAGTCCACAGACTCATATCTTCGATGTTGATTACAATCGATCCAGTAACTCTTGAATAACACTTTGATCTTGAGAGAGATGAGAGAAATCAGAGAGTAGATGAAGGAGAATAAATTAGTAATGATTGAATTTGATTCTGGCTGAATTTCGGCAAAGTTTTGGTAAAAATTGATTTAGAAATCAACAGAGCGAAAATAGTAGAGAAGAATACGAAATTGGTTAATCAAAATTCATTTGAAAGTATGGTATATAGGGAAACAACAGTCATGTCCATTTGCGAAGAGATGTTATGAAAAGACGCTTTCATTCAAATTTGTAAAACACTTTAAAAATATTATTTTGAAAATCCGTTGCTTTGTAAAATAATTTGATAATTTGTAGAATCATTTAAATATAGTTTAAACACTTTTTAATGAAAATATAACTTAATAAAAACTTGGTAAAATAATTTTGAAAGATTTAATATGAATACTCAATAATATATAAAAAAATCAATATAATTGTAAGTTATTAAAATATAAACAAAAATTCAATATACATATGAACTTTAAAACACTACAATTTAAGACAAAACTAGAGAAGGTGAGAGAGATCGGGAAATTACTATCAAGATTTTAACATAAATTATATGACTCTATAATTTATCTGGAGTATCTTGAAATCTTAAACTCTTCAATACTTATGAGTCTCATTATTGAACTCTTGAAATATTGTATCAGCAACTTGAGTCTACTCTTGATATTGTACAGTCTTCTTAATCAACACCTGTCTAATATCATGCACTATACACTATATATATCTTGATAAAACATTAGTATCTACTTTAATATGATGTCCTATAGTTGTTATCATCAAAACCAAAACCAAAGGTACTAATATTTCTTGCCATTATTAATTTACTATAATATGCACCTTACTTATATTCTTATGATTCTTATATTAATGTTTGGTTGAAATATTTGTGACATGCTGTGTAATTTGACTAAGTGTTGTTATAGCGATTATTGTTATACCGTCACTTATGAAATATCATTTCCTTAAACCCTTGTTGTGTGTTTAACTTGAGCTTATATTTTTTCAAAATAAATGTTTGGTCGTGTTTTTGCATTCTGAGAATCGTTTAAACTACATTTTCAAATGTTTTGAGAATTTTGAAATATAAAGGATAAGTGTTGATTAAAATTAATAAAAGGAGTTATATATTTAATTAATTAACTTTCGAGATAATTAACACTATTTTAAATTTATAAAGAGGTTAGAAACTTGATTGATTACCTTTTGAGATAATTAATGTTGTTTTAAAATGTATAAAAGATTGTAAATTGGATTTAATTAACTTTCGGATAATTAATGTTGTTTAAATTTATAAAGGTTATTTATGTTAAATATTTTGTATATTCGTTTCAAATTTGTAAGGATTGTATAAGTATTTGAAAAGAATTGGAAGTTTAAATATATTCTTAATTATTATTTAACTATAATATAGTTAATTAATAAATTTATTAATGATGTTTAAAGTTAATTAACTGATATAATAAAGGTGTCTAAAGTTAATTAATTGAGTTATTAAAGGAGTTACAAATTTGATTAATTGTCTTCTGGGATAATTAGCGTGATTTCAAATTTATAAGAGTTATATTAATTATTTTTTGGAATGATTAGCATTATTTTAAATTCATAAAGATATTTTAAATTGGTTTATTTTCTTCTGGGATTCTTTTAAAAATGATAGTTTATAAGTAAGAAAATCTTTAAAAGGAAATATTTAAAATAAAATTAAGTGTAAATTATTTTGGGTTTATAGTAAACGGTGTTTTAACGACATCTTTTTTTTACCCTTTTTTAATATACTTAGTAATATGAATTCGAAGAATGTTTTTAAAGAGTGTTTCTAAAGTGTTTTTACAAATATTTGTGATGTGAAAATTAAGTACAAGTGTGAGTCAAATATTTTAAGAGTTTTATTTCTCATATATGACCATTCCATTATCCCCGATAGTTGATGTATTGATTATCGATTCTTCTATCTTCATTGAGTTTCATCAATTTAAGACGATACGTTGCTCATTTGAGCGTTGATATCCTTCACCGAAAATGAGTAAAACTAGAAAGTGGAGTGAACATCAAGCTATGTGGGGTTGCTCCCATTAGGGTATCTTTACATCTACTTTAAATTGGATACGGTTGTATACGCACGGAGATGTGAAATACTCGCATCCTCAATAAGGTTGGTGGGGTCCGGCTTGTACATTTTCGAGAGAGCTACAAAGAAAATAACCCACTTAAGTATATTGTCTAGAGTTATACTTTCAGTAAGGGGGTGCACCATCCTAGTCATTGTTGGAAAATTCATTTTCCTTATTTGATTCAAATCTTTGAATCATTTCCTTAATTGCATCGTGAAGTGCCTGGAGCTCTTCTCGATATTTAATTATTTATTTCCATTCTTTTAGGTCTAATATTATTCTGAATTATTTTCATTCTTTCATCTGAAGATGTTATTCTTGTGAGATAAAAACTCATTCCTTGTTTAGCGGCATGGTCGCATGGAATTATTATATGTTCATCATATTACTTGAGTTTTCTCATGCTAGTTTTCCAAACTGATCCGAGAGTTATTTTATTATAATGTTTGAGTCAAACTGAGTATATTTTCCAGGTTGTCATTGGTGGGACATGGAGCCTATGGAGTAGAGATAGATGTTCACCTGCCTTAGTATTTTTATTTTTCGCTATATTATTATATATACCCATTAGCAATTGTAAGGTCAAGAAGTTATAACTATCCAGGTGGATGAGGTTTGTTTTTAATTCTTATATACCATGTATTTTAGAGTGACAACTTTTAATGTCTTCATTATATTATATGCTGTAGTTCCATTGTGAGATTCTATTTCCCCCTATTCTTTTTCTTTTTTCATTTTACCCTAACAGTCTGCCTTTCTGGCACTTGGATGCTCGACATTTGAATATCGTGGATGTAATAAGTGCAGACTTTCGAGGGTCGTAAAGGCGGTTTGCTATAGAATGGTATCAAAGTAGAAGGTTAAGTGAGAACCTTGGCTTTGGTGGGGTAAACTCATTAGAGATTGGGTAACCGACTCCCTAGAATGAGTTAAAAGTATTATATATAAGAGAGCATATTTTTTTTATTTCTATTAAAAAGTATTATGTTAATTGGTCTATTGAGTTGTTTATGAATTCTGGTCGAGACACGGGATGCCATGGTGTCGGTATGGATTTCTAAACACTCGAGCAAGGTAAATAAACACAATATTGATTTTCTGAAAATTGGTAAATAAAATATTTTACCTAGGATTATATATTTTATATACATAAAGGAATAATTTTCAAGCTGATATAGTTACTTATGTTCTATTTGTTTGTTCGAAAATGATAATATTTATTTATTATCATTAATATTTGATTTGTAATGCTTGAGTAGTTTTTGTTCGAAAATGATAATATTTATTTATTATCATCAATATTTGATTTGTAATGCTTGAGTAGTTTAGGGGCAATGACTATCATTTGTTGGTCGTTAATTTATGCTCGATCGGTTTTTGAGCATTTATTGCTTTAATTGAAAAAAATGAACTCCATGTGGATTAAATTTAACAATTTAATAAGGTGTTCAGAGAAATTGTTAAGTTAAAAGTCATCTTTTCTTAATATTTAATTAGAAATAAACTTTTATAAAAAGTTGTTTAATATAATTTAATTGAAAGATAAGACATTTAGAGGATAAATATTTAAAAAAAATTATTATAAAAAAGGAGAATTATTATAATATAAGATGATTTTATATAAAGCAATTTTATATAAATTTGATCTATCAAATGTGTTTTAAAAAGAGCTTATTATAATAAAGGAAAGTTATTATAATATTTGATGATTTTAAGGGTACATTTTATATGAGTGGGGTGTTTTATAAATAAAAAGAGTTTTTGAAAATTTAAATCCTGATATTACTAAAGTGATTTCCAAAAAAAAAACGATTTTGAGAAAAGAAATGGCTGTATTACTTGGAAATAATTGTAATTACAAATATTTAAAAGATATTTTTTAAGAAAGATGCATTTTCTTTAGGTAGTTTGAGGAAAAACATCTCGATTAGTTTAGTGGTAATCTGAATAATCTTCTAATTGATGATCGACTATTTGCTTAGGCAAACGTTTTGGTACACTTAGCAAATTATTCTCTTTATCATTGTTCGATCGAAATGATTACAAATCTGGATGAACCTAAAGTGTTAGTGAATAAATTGTTGAAGTTATGTCATATATAAAAATACATGTTGTATATTTTCAGAAAGGGTTTTGAAATAAAAATCGGGTATTTAGTTCTTACATTTCCTTAAAGGAAATTGATTTAAAATAAAAAAAACATTTTGATAAAAAGCTAATTTGATAGATGAAGATTTTAAAACTCTTGAATAGAAAAGAGATTATCTAACTCATGTTTTTTAATTGGTTAAATTGGATGGAGAGGTTTTAGTAAGCAGTTGTTTTATTAAAACCATGGTTTTTGTTAATCATCTAAGTTGTGTAAAATATTTTATGTTATTGGGCCGACCAATAAACATCTTTACCTTAGAAATCTCTAAAGAAAGTAGATTCTAGGATTGAGTTTGGACACCGGCATCCTACTCTTCTTAGCTACTCATCGAACCAGATTCGTAATGGGGTCGAAGTAGTCGACTCAATTTTAAGGCTCATACTTTATTTGGACCTTCATTTGAATTTTGGAGAAAAGTAAAAATAAATAATAAATAAATGAAATTGAAATTTTGTATAAATACTCGAAGGATGTAGAAGAGTACTATACAAGGAAAAAAATGGAGTAAGTTATTAATTTAATGTTTTATAAATTTGAATATTTGTAAAATGTTTATAAACTTAAGTGGAAATTATGAAATGATTCATAAATTAATTTTAGCATTGAATAAAATACTATAAACAAAATTGAAAGTGATTTAGAAAGATATTAGTGTATTAAGAAACTAATGGGATTAAACACCTAAGTTATACATAGATCATTTTATTCGCACAGTTCTTGATGTCGCATTCAAATACATAACTTCGGGGTGATTCATGTATGTCTAAAAAAGGATTTCTCACTTGATTCTTATCGGCAAACACTTGATTTGGGTCTTGATTTGGATCTTGATATGATACTGTGGTTTTCTATCATAGTATATGGCCATGTAAGGAGAACGGAGATTTCTAATCAAGGAACCTGATCGGAGGCCGGACCAAGGAGGTCGAGTGAGTGATACTAGTTCAGAAGTAAAGCCTATGTATCCGAGCAAGTGGTCTGATCAAATTTTGCATATGGATGATTTGTGCACATCATACGGGATTAAGTACATTTATATGCTTTATTGTGTGACTTGTAAAGTTTACGAAGTGACTTTCAATGTTGTTTGAGGGAACTTAGATAATCTTCTAAGAAATAACCAAAGGCTAAGGAGCGTGATGGTACGCTTAGGAAATTATCTATATCCTTGAACAGTCGAGAATGTTGTGAACCAAAAAAAATTCTAAATCTTAATTGCTAGTCATTTAACATTTTAAATAATGTTAAGTATCAATTTATTCCTTTATGGAATTTGATTTGATTGATAGTGTGATTTTAAGACTACGGTTTATAAAGTTGTTACTTATTAGGACTTAAATCCCAGTGCTTTGAAAAGAATTTGTGAAATAAATAAAAGTATTATTATTTTGAAAACTTTGTTGAAGTATTATTATTTTAGGATATTTGAAAAGAGTTTTTCAGAACCGAATTTCGAAATATTTTTGGTTATGACTAAAGTTGGGTGAGTGGGGATTTTCTGATGTGGAAGAGTTACCAGGTATATTTTTTTACTCTAGTTGTTGTTTTAGAAGGAACCGGAATACTAGTATATGCTCCATGTTGTTTTGTTTTTAGAGTTATACCATGCTTCGATAGGATGAACCCCCTCCTTGTCATGATTTATTTTGGTTTTGATATATTTATCTTTAGAGGAATTTGAAAATATATTTTGAACATAAAAACTCAAACATTTAGTTCTAAATTTACCTTTTGAAATGATTGGATGCATAGTATTTTGTTTCAGAGTATTCTCCGTATTTTTGTTGCATATGATTGTTATATTGTTTATGTTGCTATTGCTTATGGTAGAAATAGCTTATGTGTTGCTCTTTTGTCAACATAGTTCTCTTTTGGAATATGAGTAGAAGATAGGTGTAGAAATGCAAGAGAGTACTATTTGATTTCTTGTGCACCTGCATTCGCATCGAGATAAGAAGTTACTTGCAAAAAAAAAAAAAAAAAAACCAAACACAATAGAGGCATGTTGTATTTTTAAAGTTTGGTGATTTATTGATGATTTTATGCCCCATATATGGGAGGCCACTTATCTTTTGTTTTCTTTGTTGATTTGGGCCAGTTGTGGCGGATTATAGTTTTTCCATATCAGCCGTGCGAAGGAAGTGCTGCCAAAATTTTCCATAACATAAGGGAGTTTAAAAGTTTAATAACTCATTTTAACTAATAGTCTTAAACAGTATGTGTTTGGAAACATTTTCTTCCTTTTGGAATTTCGGGGACGAAATTCTTCTAGGGGGAGAATGTAACAACCCGAAATTTTATTTTCTGGATTTTAAAATATTTAATTAATTTTAAATATTTAAATAATTAGATTTTAAAATAGAAAGAATTTATATTCAAATATATGGATTATTTAATTATTTGAATTGTGGATTAAATATTAATTAAATAGACTTAATAACCTTATTTATCTCATTTTAATTAATAAATAATAATTGTGAAGTCATTTTGTAAATTTATTTACAATAATAAATTGTTCAAATAAATAACAAGAAAATAATTTGTTAATAAAATGATTTGATTTTTTATTGTAGTATTTTTAATTGAATTTATAGGTTTGTTTCCATAATTTTTAATTTGGAAATTATTTAAGCTATCGTTTGACGTATTTTTAGGCAAACGCTGTTATTTTTGAAATTTTACAAAAGGAGATAACTAGTGTATATTATTGTTGTTTTGTGATCGTATCACATTTTATGTGAGACCGTATTTTTATTTTGTCATTCGCGGTTCGTACGTAACCAGAAAGTTACGTAGTGAGCTGCCACAATTGAAGTACAAACTACATCAATCATTATTCAACACACTTTTAGTTTTCCTACTTCTTTGTCTTGTTCATTTTCTATTTTCAAAGTAAGCAAAATCTCCATTCAAAAATCAAAATAAAAGGATTTACTCAATGAAAAAATGCAAAACAAAAATCTTTGGGTTCATTGTGAGTAGATCCACGAATTTGTATGGTTTTGTAGGGTGCGATCGTATTTTTTGATGATTAACTATGAACAGTGAACTAGGGTTTAGTCTCGATCTGATTTAGGTGACGTTTGGTAAAATCGGTGATGGATTCGTGCTTGTCATTGAAAGGCGAATTGATGGAGAGAATATGGGAGGGTGTGGTTTCTTCTGGGAAGTCACATCATGTGTTCGGAAACTAGAAGATGCCTAGATCGTGATTCTCAGGAGTTGGGTGAGCTTACAATTTTTGGGCTAGAGAGGAAGCTCTTGTGAAGAGCAATACATTGGCGCAAACGGTAGTGATTTTCATGGAGAATCGAGTGAGAGGGGGGGGGAGGAGAAGGATCGGCAAGTGGGTTTGGCTGAGCATCATTGCACGGACTGTGCACGTTTTGCAGTTGGGGAAGATGGATTATAAGGAGTGATTAAGTAGTGTAATGTAATTAATATTTTTAATTATATTTTTAAATTCCAAACCTTATAAAATTAATATCTTGCTCATTCAGGGTCAGATTCAGCCGTGGTCAGTTGCATTGGACTCGTATTAATGTTGATTTCGTATTAGAGTTGGCATTGTCAAAATTTAACCTAGTAGAATTTCGGATTATAATCGAACACCATTCGATTTTAGATCGAATCAGAACGTGAAAGCGTCAACTAAAATTTTGGTGAGTTTACTCACCTCTAAATAAACTATATGATGTATGCATTGCTATATATTATTGTTGAATTCTTGGGCGATAGTTAATAGTTTTAATGGAGTATAAAATAATAATAAAATTATAGTGATTTAATTTAATTACATTTAACATAGTTAAATTAGTTATACTTCATTGTGATATCTATTTAGCAAAATAAAACATCGTTCTACTATAATTAAATTGAGTAGATTGTTTTGGATATCTATTGAGCAGAATAAATCACCATTTGTTTTTGCAATGTAAATAAAGTTATTTTTGAAGTTAATTAGTATGCGGATTGATTAATAAATGATATGTTAACAATCGATTACTAATTGTTAATAATATGTTTGTTATTACTACCTGATTGTTTCTTTGGATTTGAATTCTCGCTTAGAAAGTGGATTGAATAAATAACCATTGTTTTGTAGATGACTTTTATAGAAAGACCCTAGTGGGTTTCCGGGCGTTATTAATTTAGTATTATATGCACCTTACTTATATGCTTATGATGCTTATATTGATATTTGATTGAAATATTTATGACATACTGTGTAATTTGAGTAAGTGTCATTATAGCGATTATTATTGTACCGTCACTTATGAAATATCATATCCTTAAACTGTTGTTATGTATTGAACCCGAGCTTGTATTTATACAAAATAAATGTTTGGTGGTGTTTTTGCACTTTGAAAGTTATTTAAACTATATTTTCAAGTATTTTGATAATTTTGAAATATAAAGGATAAGTGGTGACTAAAATTTATCAAAGGAGTTATAAATTTAATTAATTATCTTTCGGGATAATTATCTTTCGGGATAATTAACGCTGTTTTAAATTAATAAAGAGATTATAAACTTGATTAATTATCTTTTGAGATAATTAATGTCGTTTTAAATTTTATAAAAGATTATAAACTTGATTTAATTATCTTTCGGGGTAATTAATGTTGTTTAAATTTATAAAGATTATTTATCTTAAATAATTTGTAAATTCTTTTCAAAGGGTTTGTAAGGATTGTATATGTATTTGAAAAGAATTGAAAGTTTAAATATATTCTTTTTTTAACAAAACTAGCGACGTTGACTGGTCCCCTACCAGATTTTATTTTATTGTGAATAGCAATAAAAAGACATAAAACATGCATTATGCCAAAGCAAAGAAGAAGAAAAGAAGACAATCATACACACAGATAAAACAAATGCAGAAAAGAGAACATAGTTAAATCCAAAGATCATGATGGTGAGTGGAGAAACAATGCATGCTTTCCCACATCGTAGTAGAAATATCTCCCATCAGCCCATTCCACACATGCAAAGCAGTATTGTTGATACCTTGAAAACATCGAATATTTCTTTCCTCCCACACCCTCCTTATATATTTCTTAAGGACAAAAACAGAATATCCCATTGGTTCACCCTCCACCTAATAGCCCTAGGTAAAACATGCCAATCAGCAGCACTGACACCGGAGAAACCACAAACACCTATCTTTTGCATTAAGAGATCCACAAGTTCTTCAAAAAACACAATAAAAAAAAGATGATTAACGTGTTCAGGAAACGTATTGCAAAACACACACAGAGGATCTACGTTCATACCATAATGCACCAGCTTATCTTTGGTCAAGGGAGCATTATTTATTGTCTTCCATAACATTAAGTTATCTCTGCTTGGAGAATGAGAAGTCCAAACAACTTTTCAACATTGGAATACGGGCATAGTATCAACCTCAGATAGGAGGTTATAAACAACTTCAACACCGTGAGATTTTCCTTTCCAACTGATTGTTTCGTACTACTAAACATGAATAGTAAGGTGAGCTAAACTGCTCCAAAAGGCATTGACAACTGGTTGCTGGAGAGAGGAACATGTAACTTGCCATTAGTAATGTAGTCCATAGCCCTAGCACTGTGACTTATCATAGATTGATGGACTTCCTAGTTAGACAATTGACCGGACGGAACAACACCAAAATCAACCCAAGATTCCCTCCAGAAGCTGACAACACTTCCAGATGACAGCGAGTATTTGATATGAGGTAGCAGATTCCTCCTTAGACCAAGAATTTTTTGCCATATCCAACTGCTACCTATAGGAACATTCATAGACCAGAAATCCTTAGCCTTATATGATGTCTACAAGTCCACTCCACCCAAAGACTTTCCTTCCTATACAGTATTGCATTAACATGGATACTCACATTAGCTCTATTCCAAATTTGCATGTTTATGATACCAAGCCCTCCCCTATTTATAAGCCTTTCCAACTTAGAAAAAGATACAGGGACCACCTTCCTAGTATGAATTGAACCAGACCCAAAAAAATCTTATCATAGCACCCCTGATCATGTTCAACGGCTTAGAAGGAAGGATAAAAATCCTAGCCCAATAGACCTCATTGAAAAGCACATTGTCTTGATAAGGACAAGCCTTCCAGCCTGAGAAAGCATCCTGGTGGGCGAAGAAGTCATGGTGCTAGTTATCCTATCATAGAGAGGAAGACAATCTGCCTTGGTTACCCTTGTAGTGCACAGTGGCAACCGTAAATATTTCATATCAATAGACACAGGTTGAAGGCTAGACATGTTTCCTTTAGAAGACCTCACAAGGGGAGACAGACTCAAAACGAGGATGTGAGATTTGTTAGAATTCAACTTGAGACCAATACTAAATAGAATTCATGCAAAGTTTCAAGAATACAAGCAATAGACTGCTCATAAGGCTTCGTGAATATCATAATGTCATCCGCAAAGAAAAGGGAAGAAATATGAAGATCTTTACATTTAAGGTGATAAAGGATCCTAGTTTCAGCAAACTTACATGTTAACATACTAGATTGAGCCTCCATGACAATTATGAAAATATATGAAGATATTGGATCTTTTTAACGCAATCCGTGCTTTCTATTGAAATACCCATTAGTTTGACCATTGTAGTTGAGAGAGTAAGTTGGAGTTGACATGCAAGTATACAACCAGGCTACAAAAATCGTGGGAAATCCCATTAAAGACATGATTCTAACTATAAATGCCTAGTGGATGCTATCATAAGCCATACTAATATCGAGCTTCAACATAGTACTAGGGGAACCCTGGCTTCTACCATACCCTTTAATTAACTCATGAGTCTGTGCAGTTAGTGCCCCGCTATTACCCCACTATAATCCTGCTATATCTCATAGTGGATTTCTACCACTATGATTTTTCCATATAGCCTCAAATATAGCCTTTCTTCTTTAAGCTCCGCTATTTGCGCTATATCCCGTCATTCCCGCTATATTCCGCTATTTCCACTATATCTTCTTTAAAAGAAATGAAAAATGACATTTATACATTATAAAAATAATGAATTTAATTTATTTAATTGAATTTTTAGTATATTTTCAGAAATGAACATACTCTAATATTCTACTAAATTCAATATAACAGTTTTACGTTTATTTACAATATATTTACACATGCTTTTATTTAAAATTATTTATGTATTAATTATAATTCAATTGAATGTTAATTTTTCATTTAATTACCATTTATATATTTGTAAAATCGTTAAGTACGAGTTTTATATGCTATTTTAGCGTCATCCACTATATCCCCCTATATCCTCGTTGTATCTCCGCTATGACTTTTTGCACCTCCACCGCATTGAATCTACTGAGCGCTTTAGCTGCACAGCATGAGCAATCATAACATTATCAAATATATTTCTATTGGGAATAAAGCAGACTGATTTTTGGAAATTATGGTAGGAAGAACTAACACAAGTCTGGGAGCTAGAATTTTGGAAATACATTACAAACAACATTACAACATGATATTGGCCTAAATTACGAAGCAATAATAGGAGGTCTAACCTTAGGGATTCAGACCAGATTAGTTGCATTAACCTTACCCAAGAGCTTAAATTTATTGTAAAAATTATGGACTGCAGTAGTAAACACCTCACCAACAACATTCCAACTACTCTTGGAAAACACCGCATTAAAACCATCCGGGCCTCCACATGATTTTGAATTCATAGAAAATAAAGCATTTTTAATTTCCTCATAAGAAACTCTACCAACAAGCGTAGAACTCAAAGTATGGTGCAAATATGGCAAGCTCGGTTTGTTAAGTCTATCAGAATTAGACTCAAAATTAGAAGCATTGCCTAGGTGATCAAAGAAGAAGGTAAGCAAATAATGATCAATACCCTCAGGCTAGAAAGCAAGACACCCTCATCATCACACAAGGAAGAGATCTGCTCCCTAGCTTGCTTGTCCCTGATGGATGCATGAAAGAAAGCAGTATTCTTGTCTGACTCATTAGTCCACTTCTTTTGGTATTGTGGCCTTCTCGTACTTACCTCCTTATCCAGGGAAACATTAAGTTGGTTAAAGAGATTAGTTTCATTTTGGGCCACATTAGGGTTATTAGGATTAGAAACCAGGAGCTCTTGAGCCTGCTTCAATTAGGCTTTAGGAGATTTGGAAGGGAGAGAACCATCACCATACTTGTTCAAAGCCCACTTCCTTAGAGCATTTCTAGTAGCCTTTATTTTCCTGCACATGATATACATAGGATTCCCATAAAAAAATTATAGATCAAGAAGTAACAATCATATTATGATAATTAGGGTCCTGGACCCCAGTATTATAAAATTTGAATACTCTCTTTCCTTTACAAGACTACTGACTAGGGGAAAGGATTAAAGGAGAGTGGTCAGAAAGGATGGGATGAGGAAGAAATGTGGATAAGGAGGGCCAAGTGGACAAAGCTTTATTGCAAAAAGAATGATCGATACTAGTAAAGGTTCTGATCCCAGTTCAACTTTTATTATTCCAAGGAAATGGAACACCGGATCTTACAATAGGTAGGACACACAAGAGTCAAATATAGAATTGTTAAGAGGGGCGATGTCATTGGGCATAAGAGGAAGGCCACCAATCTTATGCTGTAAGGATAAACAGTAATTGAAATCGCCAAGAACAAGCCATGGGTGGGAATCTTGTCTTAGAGAAGGAAGAATGTTGAGAAGGTTTTGTCTTGAGGCAATAACATTGTTAGCATAGATAAAAGTGAGGTAGAAAGTCAATGGCTTTGGTAGAAAAATAACATGGAGTTGGATAAGTTGAGAGGTGGATAGAACTGGATTAAGAGAGTAAAAGATGGGATCATGGACAATGAGAATCCTACCATAAGGAGCCTCAATCAAGTTATGATTCAATTTCCAGGATGGATTGATATATTTAGCTGCCTTAAGAGTTAAAGGAAGATCGAGTCTAGTTTTCGAAATCGCAAATATTGAAATACTATAGGCCTGAATTAATTCTTTCACTTGAGCAAGCTTAACTGGGTTGTGCGCACCCCTGATGTTCTAGGAAGCAATTTGTTGTGTCATTAAATAAAATAAAGAGATTGATGAAAAACTCCTACCGTACTCCTTGTTGAAGGGGGAACACTTCTAACAAAATTTAACTTCCCTGACAAACTTTTAGCCCTTAGGGCTTTCTGACTGCCGGAGGGTTGAAGTGGAACAGGAAAAGAAGGTGGGGCAGACCAGCCAAGAATGGACCCCAAAAAAGAATAAGGGGAAGAGATAGTTTGGGTAGAGGTTGATAGGAGGAAACTGAAGGGTTGGGAGAAGTAAATTGAATCAATCGAGGAGGAAAATAACTGCAGGATGTGCTTCTCAATATGAAGCAAAAAGGTTTTCTCATAAGGTAATAACTAAGCACTATTACCTATCACCTTTGCATGAGAACCACTATGTATGGAAGGTGGTTGAGCAATAATAGAGTTATTCAATGTGATACTCCCCTTACCGAATGTATCAATATTTTGCAAACCTCCCTGAGCACTATTCTTTACAATCAATTTTGGAACTTCACTCCCCTGTGAATCAATCACCACACAAGACGAAGGAACAATCTCTCCCTCCTCTATTTCATTACATGTTTCCTTGATAGCATGTCCCCATTACCATCAACTTGTAGAGCTGCAAAGGGATTGGGTTTTAAGACAATCCCTGGCAATATAGCATTATTTGCTCCATCCTCAACGGTTACCTCACCCAGCAATATTGAATGTTCGACAGCTTAATCCTTTCCTTTTCTTTGCTTATTTTCATTCTCATGCATTCCCCTTTTACCTCCCTTAGAAATTCTTTCCTTTCTGACTGGCACCTTTCTCCACCCTGATTTTGTTGCATTCTCCTTTGCTACCACGGCTACACGACCCACTTACTACTCTTATTTTCAATAATGGAAACACTCCTAATCTCTTTTGTATTGCCAACCTACCCTGCATCCTTCCCTCTTCACAACCATATAGCCATGTTTGTCATGCCCAAACTCTTTGCAAACCCCACATATTTGTGGCTTCCATAAGTATTTCACCATAACTACCTTCTCCGAGCCATTCAAAAGTTTAACCGGGAATGCCTCAGGCAATTCATTTGGAGAAGAAACCTCGACCATGCACTTTGCATACCCTATCCTTTCAAGTTTTTCCGCAGACTCATCCATGCAAAGGATTTTCGCAGTCTTGTTGCCAACCAATTGATACCTATATGCGACCAACAATACAGTGGTACATTTTATAGTTTCAACCAAACTGGAATAGATTTAATAGTACTTGCATCGTTGCCAATCATAGGATCCCATGGCTTGACGATGAACAACTTTCTCCTTATAATTATTGGGTCTACCTGAATTATCTTCCTTCTATCCTCCTCAGAGGAAAGATTGAAGAGGAAAAAATTACCATTTGGCTTCACTTCGATTGAACCTTTTAATCTCCACCTTTTTGAGATGATTCAACACTACCATATATGGAAGAGGTTTACCAAAGAAAAAACCTACAAGATAATGACCCCAAACATTATTACCAGCCGGAATAACCTCACACGGAGGAACAAGAATTTCACCCTCATAAACAAGAGAAATTTCAATGAAAACGTACCCAGCATTTTGGGCTTAAGTTTAAAGAGAGAGTTCCAAGGAAATGAAGAAGAAGCAAAGGGATTCAACGGAAGGTTGGAAGAAGAAGAAGAAAAAGGGAAGGACCAAGGGCGGACAGGGAGGAAACAACAAAGGAGGGTTGGAAGCAGGATACAACGGAGGAACAAGCAAGGAAGGAGGTGGAGGATCCGGAGGGGATGAAAGGAGGTGGCCAAAGGATTGGGGTACGGAAGGTACGGAGGGATAGGGGGAGATGGAAAGAGCGGGAAAATTGTAAGTGGGAAGGAGGACACAACCATGAAAAGGAAAAAAAATGATTGCTTCAAGTTTGTCCAAATATATTCTTAAGTATTATTTAACTACAATAAGGTTAATTAATAAATTTATTAATAATGTCCAAAGTTAATTAACCGATTTAATAAAGGTGTTTAAAGTTAATTAATTGATTTATTAAAGGAGTTACAAATTTGATTAATTGTCCCTTGGGATAATTAATATGGTTTAGAATTTATCAAAGAGTTATATCAGTTATTTTTTGGGATGATTAGCATTATTTTAAATTGATTTATTTTCTTCTGAGGTAATAAATATTTTTTTAAAAGTTATAAATGATAGTTTATAAATAAGAAAATCGTTATAAGGTAATGTTTAAAATAAAGCTAAGTGTAAATAGTTTGGAGTTTATAGCAAATGATGTTTTAACGACATTTGTTTTTGACCCTTCTTTTTAATACACTTGGAAATATAAACTTGATCTTTAAAAAGAATATTTTTATTGTTTTTAAGGTGTTTTACAAATATTTATGATGTGAAATTCAATCACAATTGTGAGTCAAATGTTTTAAGAGTTTTAATTTGCATATACGACCATTTCTTTAGCCTCGATAGTTGATTTATTGACTATCGATTCTGCTATATCCTTTGAGTTTCGTCAATTTAAGATGATTTGTTGCTCATTTGAGCAGTGATATCCTTTTCCAGAAATGATTAAAACCAGAAAGCGAGTGGACGTCAAGCTATGTGGGTTACTCCCATTAGGGTATTTTCACATCTACTTTAGATTGGATTCGGTTGTATGCACATAGAGATGTGAAATACTCGAATTCTCAGCAAGGTCGATGGGGTCCATCTTGTACGTTTCTGAGAGAGCGGCAGAGAAAATGACCCTCATAAGTACATTGTCAAGAGGTATTCCATAAGGGAGGCGTACCCTCCTAGTCATTGTTGGAAAATTCCCTTTTCTTATTTGATACAAATTTTTGAATCGTTTCCTTAACTACATCAAGAAGTGCTTGGAGCTCTTTTCGATACTTAATTATTTGTTTTCATTCTTTCAAGTCTGATTTATTCTGACTTGTTTCCATTCTTTCATCTATGGATGTTTTTCTTATGAGGTAAAAACTCGTTCCCTATTTAGCGGCATGGTCTTGTTGAATTATTATATGTTCACCATATTACTTGAGTTTTCTTACATTGGTTTTCTAGACTGATCCAGATGTTATTTTATTTTAATGCTCCGGTCGAATCGAGTGTATTTTCCAAGTTGTCGTTGGTGGGACGTGTAACAAAATGGAGTAGAGCTAGATGTTCACCTGTTGTAGTATTTTTATTTTCCGCTGTATTATTATGTATAGTCATTAGCAATTGTAAGGTCAGGAAGTTATAATTGTCCAGGCTGATGACATTTTTTTAACTTCGATATACCATGTATTTCAGAGTGACGACTTTTACTATCTTTTTTATATTATATGTTGCCGTTCCATTGTGAGATTCTATTTCCCCCTATTCTTCTTTTTTTCCTTTTACCCTATAAATCTGTCTTTTCGGCACTTGGTTGCTCGGCATTTGAATACCATGGATGTATTAGTATCGACTTTCGAGGGTTGAAAAGGCAGATCGTTAGAAAACTTCTTTGGGTTTTGAGGTATTAAGTGGTTGTTTAAAGGCCCACCACTTTTGTAACAAACCGGATTTTCGACCCTAAAAAATTAACACTAATACGTCCATTGTATCACATGTCGAACATTCAAGTGCCGAAATTACATATTTGCTAGGATGAAAGAAGAGGGTAGAAGATAGAAGAAAACTAACAACATAGAATCTCACAGCGCAGTGAATAACATTTAATACCACAATGACCTTTACAAAATGGAAATATCTTTATTCATATATGCAACATAAGAGTACACTAGACTTATCCTAAATTTGGACAGTTATAGAAACCTCCCCTCACTTTGACAAACATACAGACTCTATAATACAGTGGAAGTAAAAATACGTTAATACGTCTTGCCCATCCAGCTCCTATCCAATTCCAAAGTATCTAGCCAAACCTAGAAAAACATGCCGGTCTAACCCGAGCATTACATGGAATAACGCCCGGGTCAGTCTGGTAAACCAGCGTGAGTAAAACTCGATAATAAGTAACAACCAAACTGATTTCTACATTTGAATTTTTTTTCATACAAAGGGTATCTCATAAGACCACACCGCATATAAAAACGGATAGGTTTTTACCTTATGATAACCAAAACATTTTAAATAAAAATCCAGTGATATTATCATAATGTCTAGGTTTGAAGTAAATAGATAAAATAGCTGAAATGCTTGTATCTCACATTCCAACATTCTAGGCTTTACAATCGAAAATGTAAGGCACGTATTGGAGATTGGATTCCAACTAACGACTGGGCTACTAGGGTACTGCCTGCCATAGTACACCTTTATAAAAATGTACCGAGATCGTACCAAATGACCCCTACCAACATAGAATCGGCCTACCCCTTGTTGGATAGTACTGAATATATCATAATCCCGATTGCTATGCAACCTTTAACCGAGATCTCCCATGAACATGAATTCATTGATGATTGTGTATATATCTTAATGGGTGATGATATACCCTAATGGGTGCGATCCACATAGCCCTGCTGCATATCCCCAATTTTAGTCATTCCTGGTTGATGAGGCTTGAGGCTACGTTTTACCTTTCTGAATAGCAACCATCTTAGAATGCTAACACTGCCCTCCAAGCGTCAATGCAATGCCAACATTCATCCATACAAGTTCGTTTTGGGTTTGAATGAAACCAAAAGCACTAACTCTACTACATCCATTTTAGAATCACCTCAGGATTAGTAGCAGTAGCCCTTGCACTTCAAAGAGCACCATCATTAACCGTTATCAAGATGTCTTCCACTTGAATGTATATGTTGGTTCGGAGTGGTTTTCGAATATATAGATCTGATCCTGGTCTCTCCGTACCAACAACCGATAATTTTCGGTTGACTCAATCATCGTTCATTTGGATGTAAGTATTCGAGTCCTTGTTGGAAACTCAAATTTTACATTCATACTTCCTAAGTCAAATTAGGTCAAATTTGATAGTCGGTTATTTAACTATTAAATAACAACAACCACCAGAGATTTAATTACCCAAAGCAATCACTAAGCCTCAAAACCATTTTCATTTATAAATATCCTTTCCAAAACATTTATCATAAGTATAATAGCAAACATTTATAAGATTTCCCATTACCAAATTTCTTAAACGGATTTAACTACACTATTTAAATTGGAGAAAAGGATTACTCTAAGCACTATTCCTTCGGTGTTAAGTGTGGAAGGGATGTTCCATACCACCATTTTTTAAAAGGTCAACCTCAAGAAACCCAAATATCGAATTCCTGTTATAATTATCTTCAACAAATCATTTTATAAATTTCCCTTACCCATGAAATCCTTTTTGGTTTAACTTAAACCCGTTTACAAAACATTTATCAACCTCCATACTCATTTATGAGACTCTTTATAAATATTCAAGCCGGTTATATAAACTTCCTTAAAAACTTTCAAACCTTGTATAAAAATTCCCTTTATAGACGTCCGAACCCATTTATAAAATCTTTTTATAAATGTCCAAAACTATTTCTAAACTCCTTTTATGAATACCCCAAAATTATTCATAAACTTCTTTATATAATATTCAAAACAATTGTTAAATCAATCTTCAAATATCTTGTTCAAAATAGAATAACCTTGAAGACCATTTTAATAGAAAATGAAATATTAACTTTCCAAATCCAAACGGAGGCTTAATGACTCCAATGGATCATTAAATTTGGGTTTACTCATCCAAGTTATATCATGAGTATTTCCTAACATCAGATATGTAAGGGATTCACACATAACATATAATCAATCTAGGTAGATGTCCAAGTTATAAATATAGATACATCCATAATCGGTGAAAAATGTACATATAGAAGTATATTCTATACGCTTAAATACCATGACCCGCTTATTGAAACTAACTTCCTTGTGTTTATCACGTTACCGATATACATCATTTGTGCTAAATACGAGTCAACTTACTTCCCGTCAAACGTGTAAACGTTTTACAATCACTACATTAATTCATTTAGCTATTTGATGGTCTAGACGAGAGATCCTTTGATTTGAAATCAATTAACCTTAAAAAGCAAATTGATTTAAAACATAACCGATTAAGTTTTAAAAATAGCTTTGAAAATCTAAAATATATTCAATTAGCTTAAACCCTAATTATATCTTAATTAAATCAAGATTAATTCATAATTAAACTTTAATTAACTTAATGAACTTGGTTAAGTCCTAATTAACTTCCTAATGTATCCTAATAAAAGTTTAAACAATTCATTATTAGTTAAACCCTAATTAGTTAAAAAACAATTTAGTAATCACTTAATTTAATAATATTTAGTCAACTTATTAACTTACTTAAATAATAATTAACCATTTAATCACTTCTTAACTTCATAAATCACTAATTAAAAACTTTACTAATCAGTAATTAATCATTAACCTTCTTTAAGTGTTACTTAGATCTTAATCACTTACTTAATTACTAATTAATTACTAATTACTTTTAATTAATTTATTAAATAAATAAATTATTAAATTATCTAAACTTAAATATTTTTATGTTGCCAATCAATTTTGTAAAATTTTTGCAAAACATTCCAAATGAAAACATTTCAAAACGAAAATCGATAATTTTGTCGAACTGCGTCCATAGCAACTACCGCTTTGAGCGCAGTTCGCTTAAAGTTACTTTAAGTGAAATACTTTGCTTATTCCATACTATTACAAGTTTGGAAACCTAATTTTGAAATTTTTTGAAACTTAAAAACAAAGATAAAAACTTTGAAACCATTTTCAAAATTTAAAACTAGAAAACTTAGTTTTGATTCCAAATTGGATCTCACGTCCGTCGCAACATACAAAGGTGTAAACTTTGTAATTCTTACACAACATACAACTAGCTTTGATCACAACCATACCATCAATATACAATACACCAACATCACATTCTTACAACCAAACATATGACTTTAAACATCCAAACATGATGCTTAACATCTAAACACGGTATTTAACATCCAAACTACGCTAACCATAAATCACAAACGTATATCATTATCATAGCATGATATTTTAACAACATAAATTATGGATATTCACAACATATAATCTATGAAACTAAAGCTAGTTCTTTCAAAAAATGAGATAGTTTTACTCATCGAAAATATTTGAAACCTGAAAGGCCTTAGATGCACAAAAATCATCCAAAAATTGTGTCATCTTCCACGTGGTTTGTAGACAGATTACTCTTGGATTTTCCCTACAAATTATAAAAAGAATCAACTCAAATCAAATTCCATTTGAGGTAGATATGGTCAAAAGAAGGAGAGAGCTATTTCTGAACCTTAAGTTTTGAGTTTAAAAGTATAATGCAAAGAAATAAGATTTTGGCATACCTAAGCTTGAAACTAGAAAAGTGTTAAAAGTGAAGGTTGTAGCTATTAAAATTTTATACGATCTGAAAAAAAAATCTTGTTTTGGTGTAAAATAAAGGAAGTTGTGGTCGAATAAAGTGGAGGAAAAATAGAGAAGAATGAGTTTAAAAACAAGTTTGCATCTTTAAAACAATTTAAAACTTTTATTTTAAAAAAACTTAAAGAATAAATGAAATATGAAATTGAGCTTAGGAAAAAGAAAGATGAAGATATAAGTGAGATTTGGTGCGTGGGTGTGTATCTATAGACAAGAAAATTGGTAAATGTCTTAAATACCCTTTGCATAAAATAATATAATATGTCATGATATGTTGGGACACATCACCATCTTCCCTCCCTCTCTAGTCACATCCCCCTCTCTAGTCACATCCCCAAGGCTCATGTTTGGATGATGATGGTGATGGTACCAAAGAAATGACAAGAGATAGGTATGTGTTATGTATATATAAAAGTGTATATGTATATATATGTTATTATTTTTAAACCATGACTTGTCACATCACTTCCTAAACATAATTAACATAAGATAATATATTATTAACTGTATTATTAAATGGTTAATTATCTACTATATATGTGTATATATAGTAAATAAAGGCGAAAATGTTCCTGACAACTTTCCGGTGTCGAGAAGTCGAAATTCCGGAAAACGTTCTTCGGTCACATTTTCTATTTTTCTACGAACTATCTATTTTGGTAAATAAATTTTAAAAACTATCTTACATCATTATTAAATAATTAAAATATGTTTATTTGTAAATAAAAACTCATTTATTTAATATTTAAACTTAAATTGAATTTTCGGAGAAATATATAAAACCGATGATATCAAATGTCGATGTCATAAATACATTTTATTTTCAAAAAAAATATATATATTCTATTTCATATTCTTAGTTGAAAATATATATTAGTGTATGTATCTAAAGCCCTGCACGATCCTCATTGTTTAAAAGCAGTTGTACCGATAAAAAGATTTTCGGTTGTTTTATCAATATTTTAGCTAGGAGGATATTTGCAAATTATCAATATTTTACCTCGGTAATTTGTCTATAGATATTTTTTCCAAAAAAATAACTATTATTATTTACCACTTAAAACATTATTATTTATTAATTTTAAACCCACATTAAAAATAAACATAATTTGTCCAAGTGATATATTTGCGGGTCGTTACATCTTCTCCCTGAGCGGAGTATTAAATGGTCGAAGGGTTACGATAGATGGTATCTCAAAAAGAGTCCACTTTAGATGGGTATTAAGTGGTTGTAAGGTCTACCCTTGAAGTATTAAGTGGCTCGAAGAGATTACCTGCAATGTCAGCTAGATAGGTATTTGGAGGGGTCTGCCCTAGATGTAGGTATTAAATGATGAGGGGCCTATCTTGATTAAGGTCTTAAATTGGGCGAGTCTGCCAATTTCCATAATGTGGTGTTAAGTAACTTGGATACTATCTCTCACATTGTTAGACATTTTTAACGATGATTATGGGTTATGAAATTAGGAAACCTGCTTTGGGAAATTAAAGGTATTAGGAAGTTGCCTGAGGGCCCGCTTCTTATGCTTATATATAAGTACTAAATGGCTTTGAAAATGGTTTAAATATGTAAGACATATTATTATTTTGAAATATACTAACCGAGAACCGAAATAGTAAGGCCCGAGGTTTTTATTCACCAAACATTTGTTGTTCTGATTCCATCCTCATTACAACATTTAAAATATTTAAAATGAAAGGGAAATTGAATTCAAAACCATTTTTTTTTTACAATTCAATATTTAAAATGAAAGGGAAATTGAATTCAAATGAATTTAAAAATGAAAATTTGAATAAAAGTATAGATAAACCAAAGAGATAAAGAGGAAAGAAATATAAGAAGTTATATAAAATATTTATTGAACTTAAGAAATGAATGGTGAAATTCTTATGTAAAATCTGGAATTGGGAAAATATACTAAGTAAGTATTTGAATGGAATAAATAAAGTGTGGAAAATGAAAATTTAGGATAGAAATCAATATAAATGTGAATAAAAGAGAATTTATATAGCTAATGATCAATAGATAAATACGTAAGATGTACGTATATTATTTTATTCGCATAACAATTTGATCTAGATTCGAGCATAGAATTTCGAGATAGTTATATCAATCCGAGTAGGGATTTTTCACTTGATTTTCGACAGCGAACCATGGATATGGATTTTTGGTTGATTCTGAAAATTCTCTATCATAGTTTGTGGCTATGCAAGGAGAATGGCGGTTTCTGATCAAGAAACCAGATCTGAGTCTGCACTAGGAAATCGAGTGAGGATACTAGTTTGGAAATGAAATTGTGTGATCAAGTGAGCGATCGGATTTGATATTGCGTATGGATGATATGTGTACATCGTGCGGACTTAAATGAAATAGATATTGAAATTTTGTAAAGAAATGTATAAAATGATTTTTGATTTCTATGATTAGATATTATTGCTAAGTAGTATACAGGTGTTTTAAAAGCAAAAGGAAATTGGGATTTTTGATTTCAGAAGATAAATGAATTTTCTCGTCAAAAGGTATGAATTTGAATTTCTGTATGAAATTTGATGATTTTCTTGTCTAGCCATTCGGCCTTTTGTTTTCCTTTTGAAATCTGGGGGCCCGTAGAGGCATTTTGTAGTTGTACCGATCTAGCCTCACAGAGGAGACGCTGGCAAAAATATTTAAAATTTTAGAGAGTTAGAATTTTTTTGAGAAATTTGGATAATTTAAAATTTGGATTTAAATTTAAATTTGAATTGTTGAGAAAATAATATTGCTTGGAACTTATGGTTGAGGTTGGGAAGTTAGTAAGAATGATAGTGTCCTTAATAAAAATTGATTTAGAAAGTTGAAACTATTGGGTTTTGGGAAGTTGTTAAAAACTATTTGAATTGGGAAAATAGTGAACAAGTTACGGATCATTCTTCTAAACTAGTAATTTCCGGGACGAAATTCTTTCAAGGGGGAGGAATGTGACGACCCGGAATTTCTTGATATTTGAAATTGACATATTTAATTGATTTTGAATATTTGAAAGTTAGTTTAACTTGAATTTCAAAATATCACTATTTATTTGGCAACTAAATTATTGAATTTAATTATTGAAAGGTGGGTAAAATATTGAACCTTCAGTTTTATGCCGGTTAAAAATATTTCAAAGGCTTGGAAAATTTATATTTATAATACTGAAGATAATAGAAAATTTAAAATCGAGTTTAATAGTGTTTTTGTTCAGTTTTGAAAATATATCACTTAAATTGATATTTAAAAATAGCCTTCTGGGGAATAGTCTCAGAATTTGACGAAACCAGTTCCATTGGATCCGTAATATTGTATTATTTCGGATTTCAAACTTAGTAGCATTCAGAGTTGTCATGTAATCGTGCGATAGGTAAACGCGCTGAAATTTATATCGAAATTTAATATAATAACTAGGTCTAAAAAGTTATCTTCTTCATACAATCGAATTAGGACTCGAATCCTTTTCCATTGTGTCCGGAATAGGGGTTTAATCTTATGAACACCTAGTGGCACGCCTCGATAGGATTTTCAAATTTTGAGTGTCAATTTCCAAACGATTTAAATTTGAATTTAAATTTGAATTTAAATAATATAATCAAAACACTATAGCCTTTTCAGACATGTAGAGAAATGTTGAACACGTGTTTCTTTTATTCTGGTTAATTTCACACGTGTCTTCTTTTGAAGAAAAATGAATCTCTCGTTCAAAGAAATATACCGAGCAAATCTTCAATCTTGAAAATAATGGCAGAAGATGAACAGACAGAAAATCAATTCGAAGCCAAATTTCCTCAGATCTACCGTGTCCCTATCCTCCTCTATATCGAACGATTTCGTTCTTTCAAAAAATAGAAATCAATGGCCACAATCGAAAATCAAATGAAGAAAATGGGAGCTCGAAATCAAAATATTATTTGGCGAATCGTTTTCCTCTAAAAGTACGAACAGAATTAGGGCTTCATCGTCCTTCAACTCGATCGCGAGTTTGCGATTCACGAGCCAGGAATGACAGTAATGTCGCGACGGTTCATCTCGATAGTTGGGTTGTCGATTGTTTGGATTTATGGATGTGGTTCATAACACGTCTGGTGGTGGCGGCCTCTCGGTAGTGGCGTTGGTAGAAGCAGTGGCCACGCGAGGTAGAGGGGACTCGTTTCCCAGGTGATGCAATACGATTTCGGCTATGGTTTGGCTTTGCGATTGTGGTCTGGCGTGGAGTTAGGGCTTGGATATCTCGATCGATCATCTCCATGAGGTATTCAATTTAATTATTTCGATTTAAGACTTGGCTTAATATATATATATATATATATATATATATAAGAAAAAATATATATAAAGTCAAGCAGGAACTTTGTCTGGTTTGCAAAAATATAACTACAGTACTGTATATTAACATCAATTTTTAAATGATTTTTTTGAAAATAGCAAGTTTTAAATATTTTGATTTCAAAACAGTTGTTTAAAAAAAAATAGATCTTCAATTTTAAATATAGATTATAAACCTACTGTTTAATTTTCAAAGTATACTACGGCGATGAACTTGTTAATGAGCATATTTAATTTAGTCTCTAAAGGTAATTTATTAGAGTAAAATGAGTTTAAAATTTAATTATTAGTTTAAATTAAATTTTTGGTTAATTAAATCTATTAAATGGAAATTTATTTGTTTGATTAGTTCAAATATTAATAAAATCATATAATGTTATACAAGGTCAAAAATCATGAACCAAGGCAAGATTGAAGTGGATCGCAAATAAAAAGCGAAGGTGAGATCTTCTCACTCATTTGGTTTGCCTAGTAAATTTAAATGAATAAATTTAAATTATTGGATGTGCTTGGATGAATTTAATAATTTATTTGTTGGGTGATATTATATATAGTAGTGTGTATATATATTAGGGTGATTGATTTCTCGCATTATATAGCGGATGAGAACCTATGCGTCCCGCATAATAGCGGATGACCCCATATACCACGATATTCCACCTCGAAGTGGAATTGGTATTTTATATTGTGCTAACATCTATGGATGCAGGGAAATAGGTTGGAGAGATCCAACTGGATTCCTTAAATATTGATTTTATTTCATTTTCTGTGATAAAATTTATTTATGACCTACGATTGATTAAATTGGTAATTGTAATTTTTGAAGGCTATGGTTTGGCCGAATATATTTTGGTATTTTAAGATACCAAAAATATAAAAATTGGATTTTTGGAAGGAAATTCAAATATAGAATTTTAAGTAAAATATTTTTTGAGAATTGGATAAATTGAAAGAAGGAACTTGGAAAGGATGAAAGTTGATTCTTGAAATCCTATTGAATAAATTCCAAGTATGGGGAAAAAGATTTTTTTTTAATAAATGGAAATAAATGGATTTTGAGAACTTAAGTAGTATTGTTTAAAAATTGAAGAATTTATTTTAAATTTAGGATTTAAAATAGTTTGGGAGAAATAAAGGAAGAATTCTAAAATTATGTATGAAATTAATATTTCAGATTTTTAAATAAGATTTTAAATCTAAATGAAGGAGTAAATATGGAATGAATAGGTTTTGAAATAAATTTGAATAAGGAATTTGTTTTAAAATGGAGTTGATTTTGAAAATCGATTTAAAAAAACTGATTAAGTATTTGAAACTATGTTTGAAAAGGAGGATGAGACTATGAAATTTATAAACTGGGTTTATAAAGTGAAATAAGATATCAATGGATGTTTGAAGTATAAATTCGGGATGAGAATTTATAAAGGAATGGGTAGTTTTGTTTCAAAAATAAATAGTGGTTTATTTTTAAAAGGTGTGGAAAGGAAAGTGTATTTCCCTGAAAAGCCGAGTATATTTTCAAAGGAAGATTTTCCGAGTATAAGTTAGAGGTTTTAAATGGTTTTAAAAGAATGTTTTAGAAAGAAATTATTACTTAATGGTTTTAAATTTTTAAAAGTATATCTTTATTAAATTAATTATAATAATAATAATAATTTTAAGGATTTAACTAGTATTTTATGTTTTAAAAGATAATTATTTAATATTTATACCTTATAGAATAGCTTTCATTTTAAATTAGTTTTGGCTTAAGTTTTTATTTGGGAATTAGTATAGAATTTCATAACTTTTATTTTGAACAAGTCTTTTGAGTAGTTTTAGTTTAAATGTGTTAAAGTATGTATTTATTTGGATAAAGTGATTTAAATTATTTTAAAATTTATAGTATTAAGACTTGGTGGTTTTCAGTGGAAATAAAACAATTGGGTGGAAATTTATTTCCACGAGATAAAAAGTGATTTGAAAAATATTTTCAAAGGAATTAAAGTGTAGAAAATATCTTGTGAAGATATTTTGAAGTAAATAAATAATTTGGGAAATTATTTATTCTTGATGGTTTTTTTGGATGTTGTGTGATAGTTAAAAAACCGACTATCAAATTAGACAATGCGCTGATCATTTCGAAGAAACCAGGATCGGGATTAATTTCCTAAAAACCACTTCGATACGGTTTGAACGTTTTCGTGAGGAAGACAAGAGCTTGGAGTCGAAGATGGAGCTGTGAAGTGCAAGGGCTAATCGTTACTAATCCTGGGGGTGATTCCAAAATGGATGTAGTAGGAGTAGTGCCTTCGACCCCGTTTGGACTCGGAACGGACTTGTATGGATGAATGCTTTCAGAACATCGTTAGGAGGATGATGGGAATTCTAAGTGATTGTGTGCTAAAAAGGTAATGCATAGCCTCGAGCCTCATCAACCGGGAATGGCTAAAACAAGGGAGGAGCACGCAAGGCTAAGTGGCTAGCAACCAATTAGGGTAAGGTCATCCCTGTCTAGATGTCCCTTTTTATTCGGCTGTGTGGACGGTTGTTGATCCCAACCGTGGGGTGATCTTATTCGGACTATCCAGTAAGGGGTAGCTCTGGTCTTGTGATGCAGGGGATCAGGGTGGATCCTCGGTACAGTAATCTAGACCACGTACTGTGACGGGCGGTACCCCAGTAGCTCTGCCATTGATGGAAATCCATTTTCCCTACATGCCTTTATGGTTTTGTTTGTACAACCTAGTATTGCTAGAATTTAATAATGTACCAATGTCAGCTATTTGAATAAGTATTTGTATATAGATAGTACTACAATATTAGAGGATTTTATAAGAAATGTTTTGGTTATCGTAAGGTAAAAACCCGACATGTTTATTTGTGGCGTGGTCGTACGAGATACCTTTGATTTTTAAAGGATTTTGAAAACTTAAATAATCCGACTGAGTGTTTTTTCTCATGCTGGTTTTCTAGACTGACTCGGATATTGTTTTATTATAATGCTCGGGTCAGACCGAGTATTATAGAGTATAGATTTTGGAATGGACTACTGTGAAGCCCAGGAGAAGAGCTGGATGACGAGGCGTATTTCCGTAGATTTATATTTCCGTTGTGCAGTGTAAGCCGTATACTCAGCTTTGGGAGGATAAGATATTATAACTGTCCTGAATTGTGTTGTTGATTTTTATTTTACTCTGATGATGTAATGTATAAACAGATATAGTTCTTTTTATTTCAAAGATCAGTCATTTATCTATTATATATTATTCCGCTGTGATTGTGAGATTCTGATATTGATATCTATTTCTTCTTCTACCTCCTTCTTCTTTAACCCTAACGGTTCATATTTTCCTTCACTTTGAGTTGACATGATGGAGAATAGTGTCGACTCAAGGGGTACGGGTTTGCGGGCTGTTACAGTGGTATCAGAGCTGAAGGTTAAGCGAGAACCTTGGCTCCGGTGGGGATTACTCATTAAAAATAGAGTCTGTAGTACTCTAGAATGAGTTCGAGTGTATTAACAGATATGTGCACGTAGTTGTTAGTGAATATAAAAAATTGTTTTTATATTGTGTTGACTTATCGATTGAGTGTATATAGATTCTGGTCGATATGTGAGGCGCCATGTTATCGATAGAGGTTTCTAAACCCTTAAACGAGATAAACCGATACAGTATTGTTTTAAAATATGGTAAA
Organism: Allium cepa; assembly: GCA_030765085.1. Classification (NCBI taxonomy): domain Eukaryota; kingdom Viridiplantae; phylum Streptophyta; class Magnoliopsida; order Asparagales; family Amaryllidaceae; genus Allium; species Allium cepa. Next base: position 876,984,721 of record CM060945.1, on the reverse strand, counting down.
TGAAATAATTTTACCCAAATTATTTTTGTATATAAAAGAAATAATTTTCCGTAAATTATTATAGTATATATATGGTTGCTTGATTATTAGGAAGTGATAATATTAATTATTATCACTATTGTGTAGAAATTGAACTAGAAATTAAAATTATAACCAAAGGTTGAGGAATAAAGTTGTATAACAAAATGCGATTTGTAAGTGTAAATTTTAAATATGATTTATAATCGAAAATGAAATAAAAATTCCCAAGTGATATTTGAATATGAATTGAAAGGATTTGGTATTGAATTTCCAAAATGATTTTCAAAGGTTTTGCAGAAACAATAGTGATATTATTTCAAAAATATTTTTGAATTGGATATGAAATCTGGTGGGATTTGGAATCAAAAATATTTGAAAATGTTTTTATAAAGAATAAAAGCACTGAACTCTTTTCGGTCGCTGGAAGATAATTTCGGTGATGACTACAGCATCATCGATGTTCATTTTCGAGTTTCCAGGAGGGGAATTGATACCAAAATGTTTTAAATTGGAGTTATTTGCAAAATTGGGTTTGGTTTTAAAACTCAAAGACAATTTGATATGCAAATGAATTATGTATATATATAGTTGATTTCAAAAATATTTTCGAATGTTTAAGAAAATGTTTAAACACTGGAATCTTATTTAAAATATTTACAGAATATAAATAAGTTTGATAATTTTTAAAAATTTGAAGTTTTGTTGGAATAAGATTCAATAAGAAAAGGGTTAAATGAAAGTAAGTGTTAAACGCAAATAAGTTGGAAGGTAAGCTTATTAATGGAAGTGAATTAAAAGAAGTTTGCAAATGTAATTAAATTTGAAAAACTTATAGAAGTTTAAAATTTATATTGAATCAGAGTGTAATTAAATATAGTTAAGTAAAAGTTAAAGAAAAGTCTAAGGAGACTAGTGAAATGGTTACTTAAATAAAAAGTTATAAGTTGGAAATAAAATTGTGGATAGACAAATGAATTTGCATTTGTATGTAAGTAAAATGGAAGCTGAATATTGGAATTAAATTGTGTTAAATAAAACGAAAAATTAGTCAAGTTGGACTAAATAAAACAAAAGTATTGAAAATAAAGTAATGAATTGAAATTGAATATTGGAATTACACTTGGTTTAGATAGTGTAAAGTGAAGTGTAGAATTAGTTCATAGTAGACTAAATATAATTTAAAGTTTGAAAATAAAATCCATTAAGATTTAAATAAATTAGTAAGTGGAACTAATTAGAGAAATGGTTAATTAAGTATGAGTTGAGATAATGTGAATAGAATTCAATATTTAAAATGAAAGGGAAATTGTGTTCAAATGAATTTGAAAATGAAAATTTGAATAAAAGTATAGATAAACCAAAGAGATAAAGAGGAAAGAAATATAAGAAGTTATATAAAATATTTATTGAACTTAAGAAATGAATGGGGAAATTCTTAAGCAAAATCTGGAGTTGGGAAAATATACTAAGTAAGTATTTGCATAGAGTAAATGAAAGTGTGGGAAATGAAAATTTTAGATAGAAATCAATATAGATGTGAATAAAAGAGAATTTATATAGCTAATAATCAATTGATAAATACGTAAGATGTATGTATATTATTTTATTCGCATAACGATTTGATCCAGATTCAAGCATAGAATTTCAGGATAGTTATATTGATCCGAGTTAGGATTTTTCACTCAATTTTCGATGGTGGACCCTGGATATGAACTTTTGGTTGATTCTTGAAATTCTCTATCATAGTTTGTGGCTATGCAAGGAGAATGACGGTTTCTGATCAAGAAACAAGATCTGAGTCAGCACTAGGAAGTCAGGCGAACGATACTAGTTCGGAAGTGGAATTATGTGATCGAGTGAGCGATCGGATTTGATATTGCGTATATGTGTACATCGTACGGACTTAAATGAAATATATATTGAAACTTTTGTAAAGAAATGTATAAAATGAATTTTGATTTCTGTAATTAGATATTATTGCTAAGTAGTATACAGGTGTTTTAAAAGCAAAAGAAAATTAGGATTTTTGATTTCAGAAGATAAATGAAATTTCTCGTCAAAAGTATGTATTTGAATTTCTAGATGAAATTTGATGGTTTTCTGGTCTAGCCACTTGGCATTTTGTTTTCCTTTTGAAATCTGAAGGCCCATAGAGGCATTTTGTAGTTGTACCGATCTATCCGTGCAAAGTAGATGCTTGCAAAAAAATTCAAAATTTTAGGGAGTTAGAAAATTTTTGAGAAATTTGGATAATTTAAAATTTGGATTTAAATTTAAATTTGAATTGTTGAGAAAATAATATTGTTTGGAACTTATGGTTGAGGTGTGAAAGTTAGTAAAAATGATAGTGTCTTTAATAAAAATTGTTTTGGAAAGTTGAAACTATTGGGTTTTGGAAGTTGTTAAAAACTATTTGGATTGAGAAAATAGTGAACGGGTTATGGAACATTCTTCTTAAGTAGTAATTTCGGGGAAGAAATTCTTTTAAAGAGGGAGGAATGTGACGACTCGGAATTTCTGGATATTTGAAATTAAAATATTTAAGTGATTTTAAATGTTTGCAAGTTAGTTTAACTTGAATTTGAAAATATCACTGTTTATTTGGCAATTAAATTACTGAATTTAATTATTGAAAGTTGGGTAAAATATTGAATCTTCAGTTTTATGCTGGTTAAAAATATTTCAAAGGCTTGGAAAATTTATATTTATAATACTGAAGATAATAGAAGTTTTAAAATTGAGTTTAAAAGTTTTTTTTTCAGTTTTGTAAATATATCATTTAAATTGATATTTAAAAATAGCCTTCCGAGGCACAATCTCGGAATTTGACGAAACCAGTTCCACTGGATCCGTAATATTGTATTATTTCGGATTTCAAATTTAGTAGCATTCAGAGTTGTCGTGTGATCGTACGATAGGTAAACACACTGTAATATATATCAAAATTTAATATAATAACTGGGTCCAAAAAGTTATCTTCTCCATAAGATTGAATTAGGACGCGAAACCTTTTCCATTGTGTTAAGAATAGGGTTTAACCTTATGAACGTGTAACAACCCACCTTTTTGGATGGTTTAAATCGATAATAAACTACACATGTGTAATTCAAACCATTCAAAAGGGAGGATTGTTAATAGGGTAAATAAGAAAATAAAAAAAAAGTAGGAAAAATAAAACATAGAATCTCGCGGCGGAATGACAAAATATAATAATCAAATAAATAGTTCATGAAGCTGTTTTATAAATAACATGTGACTGCACTTTTACAATTCAAATCAGAGTTATACATAGAGCAGGAATAAACAAATAATGTAGCGGAATACATAATGTAGTGGAATAATTATAATAAGTAGTAATAATATACTGAATCTTCGTCTTTGTCCTCCAGAAAATAGTCTTCAATACACTGAAAAGCTCAGACTGACCCATGCGTAATGAAAACAAAACATTCGAGTCGGAACTAAAAGATCTTATGTAAGTAAAATTAATCCAAAATAAAAGGTGAGTGCGATGGCACAGAGATGTTAGGGGATTTTCCATCTCCTATCAAGTGTACAATGTGAATATAATTATCGAAAGATTTAAAACAATTCGAGGTATTATATTTAGCCACTTTAATTTAAAAAAAAATCAAAGTTTAAATTAAACCTTTTAAATAATTCAATTCCAATGCATAATTCCAATTCAAGATATATATATATATATATATATATATATATATATATATCATTTCAACCAATATCTAAAATTAAAATTTGCAAATCAATGAAAACCGCTCGGGTTTATCATTTCAACACAAAACGATTTCTCTAATCTACAAGATCATTCGGGTATGTATTATTTCAACCCATAGTGATAACAGAGATATAAGCATAAATAAATGTCCAATCATCCAAAATTTCAACCAATAACATACATCACAATCAACATCCAAATTAGCAAATAAATCACAACAATTAATTTGTTATCATTATTAGGTGTTTAATTAGAAATTATATTCAATATTAATTACATGGCTATAAAATTCAATATCAATTCAAATTAAATCTAAACGACAAATTAAAACACCAAACAACAATTAATATAACTTCTAATCACATCATAAATCTAATTTAACCAACGTAAGATAATTTAGTAGTCGTGAGTGGGTTAAAACACTCACCTTTGATTTGTCGACGATTAAAAATCTAATTAAATGCCAAAATTTGAAAAGAGGACAAACAAAAAACTAGGCCATATTTGAGAAAATATATGGACCAACATATTATTACTGAATCTATAAAGGTGACTAAATATAAAGTTGTTGCAAATTCTTCTCTCCATTTCAAAAAAAGAATCACTCATAAAGCTTTTTTCTTGAGGAAGCTATGGTCAAAACTAACAGAGGTGTTTTCTGAGTTGAAAATCTGAGTTCAAATATAATTCGAAAAGATTTAAGTTTTTGGCATAGAAAGTTATGGTATTTGAAGAACTGATCTAAAAGAAAGTTGAAGCCATTGAAAAAATAAATGATTTGAAAAAAGAATCACATAATTTGGTTCATTACTTATGGAGATATGTTTGATACAATATGGTGTATTTTCGTCCAAAACTGGACTCGGGAAAGGACTTGAAAAGTAGAGTTTTTGATAAAGAAATATTCGAAATGGGAAGAAGGTTTCAACAACAAAGTTGCTGCCATTGAAATTATACATGGTTTCAAAAAAAAAATTGATTTTGAGTAGTTTATTGGAATATAGAAGCCATGGGAATAAGGGAAAAGAAAGGAAAAAAGAGAAAGAAGATAAGAGGAAAGATAGGGCTTTAGCCATGGATTACCGTCGTGGGTTGTGATGGAGGTAGGTGGTGGTAAGAAGAGAGAGGTAGGCTAGGGTTTTGAAGGAGGAAGGATGGAAATTGATTTGGAGATTTAGGATTTTTGGGGTTTGGAGTTTTCTGCAGATTTAAGGAAGAAGAAGAAGAAGAGTACGTAGAAATTTTTTCAAATGAGCAATTTTTGTACGTACTTGATTTTAGTCAGGTAGGAAAATAGAAGGTCAATGTGTGAAAAAAGGAAGGATCCAAATTCTCTTAAGGTTCCTAGGGTCTCTTGGTTTACTAAGGAGCCCACTAGTCTAAAACAAACCCGATAAGACTTTGCAAAAAAAACACAAATATACACTACAAATAAAGGAAACAAGCTACAGGTTATTTAATAATTAGGAAATTAAGGTGGAGAAAAAATAAATGTCACATTTTATTTCAAAAGCTTTAGGCATTAATAATGCATAAAGAAATGTACGTAGAAATGGGAAAGTTTGCAAACCAAAGGAAAGTGAAATTTTTTATGCGCGAAAATAAGGTGGCAATAATTAAATATAACCTAAAAGTCTAGGCTTATGTATTAAACAGAAGGAGACATAAACAGATCGAGCATTAATAATGAGGTAGCCATTTTAGAACGTACATGCAACAATTAATAATAAAAGAAATGAAGGGATCATGTACATTGCACAACCTTTATGAAATTCAATTTATGAAACGTAACCAAATTAACTTCACTAACTCATATAATATTCAAATTTGTACGCATTTAGTTTTTTTTCTATGTATAATAAATAAAATTACTTACCATAAAAATGAAAATGTTCAATTTGGTTTTCCCAAAATGATCTTTTATTTCCATTTAAACATCTTTTCTGTTTAACACAAAAGGAATCTATTAATTTCAATCAACGTTTTCTTTCCTTCTAATTGAAATATTTCAATTATATTATTTGCAATTACTTACAAAGTTAAATTTCAAAACAAACAACTAAAATGGATGAAAAATAGAATAATTGTTTCCTTTATTCATTTATACACGTTTATAAATTTGTTGTTCATACAACAGAGTAATAAATAACTTAAATTATTTTTCTACTCATGTAATCCATATAAACGCTAAAACACAGTTCAAATATACATATATTAATTCCTTTAAATCAATCGTTATATTCTATATTTTAATGAAACTAAACGTGCATTCACAAATGAAACATTCATTTTATTTGACATAAATGTTCTTTTCATTAAACCAACTTTCCTTTTATATTCACAAAACATAAGCTACGTTTAGTTACACCTATTAATTTACGGTTTGTTGTCCTCTCTACCATTAATTGAAATTATTCAATTACATTAATTCAATTGTTTACAAAGATGAATTTCAAAATGGAAAAAATAAATGTAATGATAAATAGAACAATTATTTCCTGTGTAATAGTAATTTAAACATATTTATACACTATTGGATACAAACAAGGATTATATATTTCTTACCAAATAATAGTTTCTCATATCTACAATCAATCTTCCAACTACCAAACATTTCAAATAAATAAACGTATGATTTCGTATTTTATATAGAAACATTTATTATTCCTTATTAACATTTATTATTCCAATCAATTGGAAATTTACATTCAGACAATAGTTAATTTCACTCAAACCAATGTTATTAAAATACGCACTAGAATTTGTTATCATCCTTACATTATTGCAAACATGTTTCATTAATAATTTTTTTACTTAAGCTCATAACTTGTATTATAATATAATTTGTATCAGTAAAGTCTTAATTTTATTTTCTAACAATTTTATTCAAAAATCTTATTTAATTTAATACTTTTAAATGTTTACAAATACGGGTCGTTACACTCTCCCCACTCAAATCTTTTTGTCCTCGAAAAGAAACAAGAAGGAATCCAAAAATTTGTTATATTTTATTTAAAACTGTCAATTTATAAAGAATTAACATAATTACGTATTTTAAATAAAGTATACTAATTAATAAGCAATCAAATCTTCATATTCAAGTTTATTAAAGTTTAAAAAAATATTTTCGCTTCTATAAAAAAATTCTAAGTCTAAAATTCATGGAAAATTTCGGCAGAGTCTCCTTTATACGGAGGGGTCCGAATAATAATAATAATACTATCAATAATAACCATATATATATATATATATAACATATTTGAAAATAACCCAATCTCGAGAAAACAATATAATACCACAAGAAAACCGTAATCCAAAAACGTACCTATTTGTCGTGCAAACAACACTTATTTTATGAAACCAAAAGCAATAGCAATTGCTTCCATAACTTGTATTCTACTTATATAATCCAAAGAGGTTAATAATTATATAGAAGTGAAATGATCATATTGTTTTAAATTAACAACAAACAATTAACATAACATAACAACATTCACTTTCAACCAAAAGCATACCATCATCATATAAAATCAAAATAAATCAATGCAACATAACAATAATCTTTTGCACACAAACATACAATCTTTACAAGGGATCAAGGTAATCAACCATTTCTAAAGTTATAATCATTTAATTTAATATAGTATTCGTTTTACTATTTACTTTAGTTATCAATAGCTTCAAACATTCACTTAAGTTCATAATTCTTTGCTTATAATATTCACTTTCTATTTCATTTTATTTATTAGCACTACAATTATAACTCGTTTATAACTACTTTCATAACAAATTTCTTATTTACAAAAGTAAATTTCATTGAACATTTTCATTATTTAAGTTTTTCTTGTGTAATATTCCCTTACATATCCTTATTTAACATTACAACTTTTAATATTCTGGTAAGTTATATATATATATATATATATATATATATATATATATATATATATATATATATTTCTAAGAAAGTAATTGAAAATTACACAAGTTTATCTTATTTCATATTAGTAAATAAACGTTCAATAGTTATCATTTCTTATTTTCATATCCTTTTTGTTTACAAGTTGCAAATTTCATATTCCTTGTATATTTCATTTATAACTTAGCATTTAATTTCTTACTTTCAACTTTAGAAGTTCCAATTATTAAATAGTTAAAATTTTATTCCATTACAATAATTGAAATTCTAATTTAAATTTACTTTAGTTCATTCTACTGGGTTTTTTTCCTCTCATTATTTACTTTTCGATTCATTTATTTATATAGTAATCAATCACTTACATAATTTGTTTTCCATTAAGGATTTAAGTCATTTATGAATCATTTCAAAAAATATAAATTAAGCTTCTACTTCCTTACTTAAGTTTATAACTTAATTCAGTAATTGAATGAAAATTTAAGTTTTTGAAATTCGCCCTTGAAGAGAGAGGAAATATTTCAATATCTCTAAAAATTCAATTAAAACATTTAACCTTATTCACTTAGTAAAAATATAAGATATATTTAAAACATCCTCATAGCATTATGTAATGGTTTTTTTTCAAAAGTCTAAAGCAATGTTAGAAATTTATATCAAAACATTATACTAAGCTTTTGAAATAAAGTTCCTTAAATCTGAAGATTTATTGGACTCCTTACTTTTAAAATAAGTATAAACTCAAGATTATTAAACTGAAACTAATAGTATACTGAAATCTTACATTACATTCTAAATCAAAGTAAAAAAATTCATATCTTCATAATTAATTTTACACACTTGTTTTAAAATGACTATTCTAATCATGAAAATCATTTATTGCGGTTTAATACAAAATTCAAACAGTAAGTAAACCAATAAATTTACTACTAGTACTTCGAAATCAAGTAAATATTCCAAACTATACTTCCAAAATAAAGATTCAAATTTATTTGTTAAGTATGTTACTATAAATAAACTTCAAAAATCAATATCTTCCATTTATATAATATCTTTAAATTATACATTCAAAGAAACTTATAAATTTTACTTGAAATATTCATTTGAAAGCTTCATGTGCAAATAAATTATCTTTAATACTTTAATACTTTTAAAAATTCATTTGTAAAATTTCTTGCCTCATTTATAAATACCATTTAAATATTTAAATAACACCTTTATAAATATGTGTAAACTATTTGAAAATAATTATTTACATCATTACTTATATTACAAAGAAGCTATTGAAAACATTAAATCCATTATTTATAAATTTATTAATTTTATCTCAGGATACTTTTCAAACGTTATAAATAAATTAATAAGCATTTACTTTAAATATGTTTTATTTAATTAATAACTTTTAAAATATTCACAATATTGATAATTTACTATTAAACCATGTAGTATATAAATAAACAATATTTTAAACATTTTAAATTATTTAGAAAGGAAAAAATGATCAAAATATCCTTTATATAATACTTTATCAAAATACTTTTATAACTCGATGTCTTAACAGGTTTATCCTTGTTCTTGCAGACTCTGGCCATGCGTTGATCAGGTGCAAGGCTAGAGTTCTCCAAGTACTTAGTAGACCAGTTTCAACACCTAGTGAAAATAGTTGAAAAACTTTCAAAATCAATATGGAAAGTACAATCCAGACAAATTACCTGGATCGCAGATACACAATGGTTACGCCTAGATCCCCCAAGAAACATCCGTACCTTTAAGCAATCACTGCCTTGCGAATTATGCCATGATAACCAAAACTGTGGACCACATGATACATAACAATGGTTACGCCTGGATCCCTCAGGAAACATCCATACCCTTTAAGCAATCTCTGCCTTGAGGATTACGCCACGATAACAAAACCGGTAGACCGCAGGATACATAACAATGGTTACGCCTGGATCCCCCAGGAAACATCCATACCCTTTAAGCAATTTCCGCCTTGCGGATTACACTACCCAAAAAAACGATCATGGGTTACGCCATGGTAGGGCACTCGAGTATCACATCCGGAAAACCAAAATCAGAGAGAATAATATCGATAGAATGAATCCATAATGTGGCCACAAAGTGGATATCAAGCAGAAAGCACTTTCCATATCATTACTTCGAAAATATGCATCATATAGTACCTTTTCAAATCAATTTAAAATATCATACTTATATAAAGTCCATTATATATAAGATTCCATTTTCAAATCGAATACTTTCCAAAATCAATAGTATCAAATCACACTTATATAAACTTCGATTATATAAGATTTCGCTTTCAAATTGAGTACCTTTCCAAATCAATAGTTTTCAAATCAACTTCATACTTAATATTTGTTTCATATAATTTCTCCTTTTGATATAAAAATTAATATATCCATTCTCATAATATTGCTTATATTTCTCTTTAATTTAAATTACATTCATTTCACATGTAATATTTCTCATTTAATACTACATTTATTTGCAAATAATTTCATAATGAATTTTCTTACGTTTGTTACCAATTTATTAAACTTAATTCCTTTTTATAAGACATTGTTCGAGTTTAAAGTTATCACAACTTTATTTATAACCATTTATTACAACATCCATTTATTTCATAACAATTTACAAGTCATGGCTTTATTTGAAATCATTTCACTCTTAATTCATATTTGCTTATTCCATTTAATTTCACCTTTACCTTTCAATTTATTTATGAAACATTTCTTAAATGTTAATTAAGTTTATAAACATATTTTTCCAATTTAATCCCATTTACAACATTTCCTTAATCACAATTTCAATTTAAAGATCCCAAGGCTTAAAGTTCACACTTCTATATTATTACATTACATGCTAAGAATGTATACCCCAATTCTATTCATTTACTAAACATAGATATAACAAATTAAACCTTGTTTTACTTGCTTTAAAATAAAGGTTATCAATTCAACTATATAATTCAACCCAACTATCAACTTCCACTCATGTATTAATTCAAAAGGTTTCGATTATCCAAAATATCCATGTAACAACCAGCATATTTATCGATTTTATATTTAAATATTTTATTTAAATATTTTATCGTTAGTCGGATTTTAGTCCGAAAAGCTTCTTTTTGCAAACAGCCGAATTAGGACTCGAGACCACTTCCATTGAGTTCAAAATACCGTTTGCGACCTTTTTGAGTATAAGCTTCGATATGTTTGGAGAAAGTTGATTTTTGCTACTTTTTCCCGCTTAGGGCTTTGGTTTGGGCTGAGCCAATTAACCACTTACTAACTCAGTCCCAGTCCCCCTCTCCTCTTCATTACTTCATTCCAACTCCTAACTCTCTAGCAAAACTGAAAATGGAGGTGGAGAGTGTAAATTAAAACTCCAAGCCCTAGCTTCCTTTGCAAATCCATCTCCTAGCTCCAAAGTTCAAGAGAACCCATTGGTAAGCTTCCTCTTCTTCTTCTCCAACTCAATCTCTCTTTGATTTCAGAAATTTCCTAAACCTAATTTAGGGAATGTTTCTTCTTTTAAGCTTAGATTCAAGCTTCTAGAGTTGGATTTGAAGAGTGGTTGATTCCCCTTTGCTTTCAAGCTTCATCTTCATAAATTTTAGTGCAAAGGTGAGATTTTTAATCTCACATCTATGCTTATTGTAACATTCCGAAAATTATGAATTTAAATTTTAGAAATATATTTGAACTTTTTGAAATAAAAAAATTGAAAAGTTATAAAGAAATTAAATATTCAACAAAACAAGAAATTGTTTAAGCCTAAAAAAAAAAAGAATATAAACTGTACATATAAAAGAAAATGCAAGAAAGTAAAACATTCAAATAAATAAACATGTTAATAAATCAAATCAGGTAAGTCTAAGAACCTAAAACAAAACAAAATATGCTGAAATTAGCAAAGTAACTACAAACCAGTCAACTAAAATATGTAAGCAAAAGAAAATAAAAGAAAATAAAACAAACTCTTACATTAGCAAAATAAACAAGACATCATGCTGTGATAGATAAGTACACAGGATAGAAGCATCACAAAACATGCTTACATTAAATGCAAGCCTCTACAAAGCAACATACCTGCATTCAATGCTTTTACTTCCAGCATGGTTTATTCTGTACTTGTTTTAATAAGCCTCAGTACACAATCTGTTATATATAAACATCAACCTGCCTCTTTATTTCGCTCAACAAACTTCTGCAAACCTGGAAAAGAAAAAAAGAAAAAGGCATCACTTTATATGTTACAAGTTGAAAGGCAAAATTACTGAAAGAAGAAAAGAAACCAGAAAAAATTAAGCTGCAGTCTTCCAAAAAAAAAACCATAGTGCTTTCTGTTTCTATATTGTTCAGGTGAGTAGAATAAACTTTAAAAGCTTAAAATTATTTAAACAGTTTAAACTTCATTTATAAGCTGTTTGTATATGCTTCAGTTTATAAAATGGGATTTTGTATGCTCTGCATTTCATCTTCTCTGTATTTATCACAGTACTTGATCATTTATTCAAAGAATTTAAATTATTTACATTGGAACATTGTTAAGTAATACAAGTTTTCAATCAAACAAGCAGTTGAATCAGTAATCAAGTTTTTAAAGACTGTTTCAACATGATTTGAAGAAATATAACTACTGTAACTTTGGTTACAGGTAATCAAGAAGAAATTGGATAAATTCAAGTATTATAAAAAGCTAATCCAAGTTAATAGCTTAAATTATTATTACAAATCATGATTTTTACAACAGAAATGAAGATTTTTAGTTGGGTATATACAGAGCAGTTCGAGCATGAACAAAAAATCGTTTTCTTTGAATTTCCAGAGATCGAGTCAATGATAAATGTTGTAATTTGAATTGAAGTGAGTTTGAACTTCCATAATGACAAGAAAAATATTAAATAAAATTTCGAATGTGTGAAGTTGTCGTTCGAACCCAAAATAGGGTTTAAACTGGAAGTTGCAGTACGAAAAAAAAATGGTGATTTTGTCAAAATGAAATGATCGAGCTCCATGATATTGAGGGAAATGGAAGAGCATCGGGCTAGCGTGCTATGGCCGGAAGCATGGACATTTCAGGTGGACGGTGCGAGGCGGAGAGGCGATTTTCGCGTGGTGGTTTAAGTTACAGGGACGAGCAAAGTTGCTACTTTTTGAATTCGAACCGATGGCTTCGAATGGAGGTTGGAATTCGAGCGTATGTGAGATTTTCGACCTGTTGAGAGTCGCGAGGTTCACCAGAGCATCGCCATGGTGATGTACACGTGCACGTGAATGTATCAGTGATGATGCGTGCGTGAGTGTTTAGCTTAGCTAATAAATAGGAAGGAGAAGAAGATGGATTTGTGAACGATCAGGGCAGGCTCTGGGTTTTTTTTTGGAGTTTACTCGAGTTTCTCGTCGCATAGGCTCAAATCTTTAAAATAAAGTTTACAGGTTTTAAACTTAAGGAAAAAAAAAAGAGGAGTAGGAACAGACGCGGGGATGAAGAAGAAAATACTACGGGAAAACTGGGCAGGACTCAAAGGAAGACTCGAGTTGTGCTGGGTTGTAGCGTGGTTAATTTTGGAACTTAAGCAAATTTTGAAAAAAATTTAGTACTCGGGTTAGTTGGTTAAAAACTCGAAGCAGGGTGCTGTTTTTATCGGGCGTGACTCGGGGGAGCTTCGGGTTGGCCACCTGAACAGCATATTCAGTTGAAGCTTGTCGAAAACTTAAGTTTAAACAATTTTTATAAGCATTGTTTATAAAATGAAGATCGTTTGTAAATGGAATGTGAAGTTAATTAATTAATGATTAAATAATTTATGATTTAAAATTACTTTGTAATTAATAATAATAAATAAATAAAAGCAATTGAAATTAAAATTGTAAATTAAGAATCGTTAAGTTGATAATTTAAGTTGATTGATTCAAAAAAAAAATTGATAGTTACATTAAGATAATTTATTAAGGAATAATAAATTAATATAGTCAATTGAGATTTAATTTAATTGTAATTATAAATAATAAATCATCATTTTAAAGTAATCAAGAAAAAAAAAATATTTATATGGTTAATTTATTAAATCCAGATACATTATTTTACAAAATTGTTTAATAAATAAATAATGTAGTTTAAAATGATAATTAAGGTAAATAATTGCTAATCAATGATTTTGAAAAGAAATTAAGAATGATTTACAAACTTGTAATTAGATTGATTTATAAACAATTAAGTGTTTAAATAAATTTGTAAGTAAGAATTTGTAAATTTTGAAACAATAAATTGAGTAATCAAAATTTAGTTTATTTATCCAAATTCTCATCATTAAATTAAATTAATTTAGTGGTAAATTTATTTAAATCACATTGGGAAGTAATTAACTATTGTTGTTAACTTATATTGATATCTCTATTCTGTTTGTAAATTCTGTATGATGTAATCTCCATATTATTACACTGTGATTATGATTTGTTCTGTATTGATATGAAAACCCTGTTGTCCGTAAAACGACATTTAAAACTTCGATGCGACAGGGAATCATATTTCCATTTGTTATCCGAAACCCACATCGAACCTGTGAATATTTGTGAATGACATCCACACGTTTTAAAATTTAACACCCACTATTCGAATTAGCCGGGAAAGGACCGTTGTGTCATATAACCCATTTCGAATATGTGATTCGACGTTATGGATAGCAAGTGAAGACCGGTGTTGAAGACCGGGTATTTGCGAGAGCGATAGGATGATCTGTCGATTGACTCTGCACCGAGTTGCTCCGGTATAGAGTTCTCCATATGTGATGGGGAATCCGATCAGGATTGTGGATATCCGGATTGCAAGGACTTCTTTGGAAGTGCCTTCGGTTCTGTTCGAGCCCGGAACAGACTTGTATGGATAGTATGTCTGACATTACAAATTGAGATATAAAGCCGATTTCTTTCAAATATATTTCTGTTGGTGGCGGAGAATTTATTCTTTAAGCTTAACACCCTTCTCTGAGACGTACGAGCTCAGAGGTTATATAGTTGAAGGTTATCAGCGATATGTTCCCAATTTGGTAATGTGGCATGCTAAGTGTTGCTGTGAAATGATCATTGTGTTGATTATTTGTGATAGGATCATTTGTTTGATCGTCTATCTTTGTGATCATTTCTATGATCATTTGTTGATCCAAAGCACGGCTTTTGTATAAAGTGTGTTTTTGTGGACGTGACTTCGTCGGACCTCACACCCCGAAATGGTCGAAACAGGAAAGATGCAGCAAGGTTATTGGGGGTAGCACCCCTTAGGGTATGTGCATTTCCTTCTGGATAGAAGTGGTATCATGGTATGGAGCCCAGATACTTAACTTATGTTGATATCGCAGATATATATATATATATATATATATATATATATATATGATTTTGTGATTTGTTGCTGGGGCCCCGGTTAAAGGTTGGTTATGACCGGGAGATGGCATACTCGTGTCAGTAGTTACCCAGTTAGGGGTAACCCGGTCTTGTGTTGGCAGAGATCCGGTTTCGTTCTCGGGGACGTCCTTCCAGAGGCGTTCTCATGTGGCAATGGGAAGTTCCTTGGCCTGACCATTTATTGGAAATCCAATTCCCAATACGAAACCCTGTACGGTTTTAGTTGTAGAACCTGCCATTTACTTATGGTGGTCACCACTGTTTAGATGGTAGCTATAGTAAGCATACGATAATGGTCGTATGTTGGCTAAGATTAATATTCTATCTTCGAAATGATTTACTTTACTATGCACTAGTACAATATCAAAGAATTCTTTTCTCGTATCAAGCATATTTAACTATCATAAGAAGAAATCTCCTCCAATTCTGCGTTTGCATTGTGTGTGTGGCGGGAGGTCTTATGGTAGTTCCATTTTTAAAAAGCATTCCGAAAATTCTTTTATAAATCTTGTTATTTAAATACAACTGTTTTGTTTACTCATACCAGTCCCATGACTGATCCGGAGTTTATTGTTTTCTTTCCTAAACTCTGGGTGCCCATTATTTCCACACGGGCAGCCTAGTAGCAGGTTTCTTTATTTTGGAGTAGCAGTATTTTGGAGCTCTTATCTTGGATATATCTTAGGAGCTTTTGGAGATTATAGGTGTTAGCTTTTGGGAGTTCGTAATCATCTCTCTCATTTGAGAACTTTTGGATATATGTTCACTGTTGTATTATCATGATGTTGTATTTGGAGTTGTAATGTATGTATTATGTACTCTGTTGCAGTATGGATATTATGTTGATGTTGTAACAGTGATGTTATTTATGATATTGATTCTGTTCCGCTGTTTTATATTCATCTAATTGTTGTTATAAGCTCCGGCGATGCGAATTTGATGTCGTTTATTGGACATCGAGTTTGGGTCGTCACAAAGTGGTATCAGAGCTGTTGGTTGAGTAAGAACTTTAGCTACGGAGTATAACACATTAGATGGCTCATTAGAGATAGGGTGAAGTATACCCTAGAATGAGTATAATCAAAATTGAAACTTTGAAATTTCTTAGTCTATTTCTTTTTACTGCTGATATTCCTTAAGATAATTCTTCTGTATACCTGAATCAATTTTCTTACTAATCTCAGATAGTGAAAATGAGTGGACGCAGAGGAAGAATTAGGGGTCAAGGCAATGCTGCAGCACCAAATCAAATTCCCGCAGCCGCAGAAGCAGTAATAGAAATTCAGCAGCAGCCGGACTTGGCTGAATTATATAAGAAATTTGAAAATCTTGGTGGCAAACCATTTATTGGCAAAGAGTCAATTATTGACGCTCAAGCTTGGGTAAGATCGTGTGAAAAGATTTTTAAAGGGCTAAAATTGCAGGATGAGCAGATAAGACTTATAGCTTCTTGGCAACTCCAAGGAGAAGCTTCAGCTTGGTGGGAAACCATCATTATAGATGAACCCGAGGAAGAATTTACTTGGGATCGTTTTAAAGAAGTGTTTGAGAAACGTTACATGCCATCGGCGGGAGTTTCCAGAATGTATCAGGAATTTCTGGATTTGAAGCAAGGAAGTTTGTCGTTTGAAGAATACTTGAATAAATTCAGTGAACTATCTCGGTTTGGCCCGGAATTGCTAAATACACCTCTGAAGAAAAACGAAAGGTTTATCCGGGGAATGAACCAGAAATATCATGGAAGAATGACGGGTCATGTTAAAGAATCTTTTTCGGATTTGGTAGATATGGGGTACAGGTACTCTACTCTTGATATACAAGAAGCAACTATGGAGAAAGGTAATTCAGGTAGTCAGAATTAAAAAAAGCGAAAATTCGGAGGCAAGAAACCTTGGCAAGGCAATGAGAAGAAGAGGAACATTCAAGGAAGTGCAACAGAAAATGTCACTTGTTACAACTGCAAAGAGAAAGGCCACTATTCAAATGACTGCCCAAAACCGAAGAAACCAGCTAGAGAATGTTACAATTGTCATAAACCGGGACATGTAGTTAAAGATTGCCCAGTGATGAAGCCAGCGCAGGTGGCAAAAGTTTACACGATAAAGGAGGACCCCTCATCTTCAAAAGCTGACAAAGGGAAAAGTGTTTTGGAAGGTAACCTTACTATTAATAATAGAACTGTTAGAGTTTTATTTGATACAGGAGCTTCACATAGCTTTATCTCCCAACAAACCGTAAATGAATTGGGACTTGAAACTAAATTTGCTAACGATCTTATTTGCGTGAAAAATCCGGTTGGAGGTCCCGCAAATCTTAGTTCATATTGTAAGAGAGTTCCTATTTCATATGCTAGCTATAAATTTCCTATCAACCTTTATGTCCTCGAATTTGACGAATTTGAAATCTTACTCGGTATGAACTGGTTATCGAGATACGATGCTATATTGGAGTGTAGTAATCGGACAGTTTTAATCAAAACAAGTCTTGGAAATTTTATTGAAATCTCTTGTGAGAATCCAAGTCCAAGGAGCGACAGATTGATGTATACTTTGAAAAATCTTGAACCCACTTTGCAGTCTATACCTGTTGTTCGGAATTTTTCCGACGTATTTGAAGAAGTGAAATCTTTACCTCCTCATCGGGAAATAGAATTCCGAATCGATCTTGTACCTAATACTCGTCCTGTTGTTCACGCAAGTCGCAGGATGGCACCCAGGGAAAAGATTGAATTGGTTCATCAAACTAATGAGCTACTAGCAAAAGGATTAATTCGACCCAGTGTTTCTGAATGGGGCTCAACGATCGTATTTGTTGCTAAATCAGATGGATCTTTGAGATTGTGTGTAGATTACCGCGATCTAAATAAAAAAACTCTCAAAAATAAATTTCCACTGCCCAGGATTGATGATTTATTTGATCAGTTGCACGGCGCTCGTTTCTTTTCAAAGATGGATCTAGCCCAAGGATTACATCAACTACGAATTGCCGAAGATTGTGTACATCTGACTGCTTTCAGAGGTCCTAATTGTTCTATGAATGGTTGGTTATGCCTTTCGGGCTAACCAATGCTCCAGCATACTTCGTAGATCTCATGACTCGTGTGTTTCGGGAAGTTTTGAATAAATTTGTGCTTGTATTCATTGATGACATCTTAATTTTCTCCAAAACTGAAGATGAGCATGCCGAGCATCTTAGAATTGTCTTAGAAATTTTAAGGAGAAATGTTCTATATGCAAAATTTTCCAAATGCCACTTCTGGGTCAATGAAGTCAAATTCCTTGGCCATATTGTTAATGAAGAAGGAATTTCAGTAGATCCTAGCAAAATTTCCGCTATTCTTGATTGGAAACAACCCACTACTCCAAGAGAAGTTCGAAGCTTTTTGGGTTTAGCAGGCTATTATCGGAAATTCGTTCAAGATTTTTCTAAGTTAGCTAGTCCGCTGACTAAGTTAACAATGAAGAATGCAAAGTTCATTTGGACTTCAAGATGTGAAGAAGTTTTTCAAGAGTTGAAAAAGAGATTGACCACTGCTCCTGTTCTCACTATTGTTAACGGGAACCGAGGCTTGTCTGTCTATACTGATGCATGTGGTGAAGGGGTAGGTGCAGTATTAATGCAAAATGGAAAGGTAGTTGCCTACGCGAGTAGACAATTACGTCCGCATGAGAAGAACTACCCAACGCACGATTTGGAACTTTTGGCTGTTGTTTTCGCTTTGAAAATATGGCGACACTATCTTCTGGGTAAGAATCTTTTCAGCTTTCTTAATAATTTGCGAAATTAACTAAAGAAATATACTTAATAAACTCTCTTTATTTTAGGTGAAAAATTCGAATTATTCACCGATCATAAAAACTTGAAATATCTTTTCACCCAGAAGGATCTGAATCTGCGACAACAACGTTGGTTGGAATTTCTAGCATCTTATGACTTAGATATTCTGTATACACCCGGAAAGGCCAATGTAGCTGCAGACGCTTTGAGCAGAAGTTATGCTGTTCTTGCTTATCTTGTTATCACTCCTACTCTTCTTAAGAAAATCGCGAGCAGGCAAACTGAAGACAAGTTTCTTCGAGAAATGCGTAGAAGAATAGATCGAGGAGAGGATACTACTTTTGAGATAGATGATAGAGAAGTTATAAGGATGAAGGGCAGAATTTGTGTCCCTGACATTCCAGAATTAAAACGTGAAGTATTGGACGAATGCCACAAGTCCAAATTCAACATCCATCCAGGAGTCAACAAAATGTATCGAGATGTTAAAAGAACATTCTGGTGGAAAACGATGAAGAGAGACATATCTATTTATGTGAGTCGTTGTGCTACTTGTCAGCAAATAAAGAGCGACCAAAAGAAAGTGGCCGGTTTACTTCAACCTTTGGAAGTACCGAAATGGAAGTGGGATCTGGTATCGATGGATTTCATCGACGGATTGCCACGAACCAAGAAAGGCAATGAAGCGATTTGGGTTATTGTAGATCGTCTAACCAAAAATGCTCATTTCATTCCAGTTAAATCTACTCGGACTGCGGCAAGCTTGGCAGGTATTTATATAAAGGAAATTGTTCGCCTCCATGGTATTCCCAGTAGTATAGTGAGTGATCGTGACCCGATCTTCACTAGTAGATTTTGGGAAGCATTTCAGGACACATTGGGAACGAAATTAAAATTCAGTACTGCTTATCATCCGCAATCTGATGGACAGACTGAGAGAGTTAACCGAATTTTAGAAGACCTACTGCGTGCTTGTGTTCATGATTTTGGTGGTTCTTGGGAGGACCATTTGCATCTGGTTGAATTCTCATATAACAACAGTTATCAGGCCAGTTTAGAAATGGCTCCTTTCGAAGCTTTATATGGTCGTCCGTGTCGATCACCTACATGCTGGATCGAATCAGGTGACAGACTTGTTCTTGGACCGGATATGATAAAAGAAGCCACTGAGAAGGTAAACTTTATTCGAAAGAAGTTATTAACTGCCCAAAGCCGTCAGAAGAGCTACTATGACCGTCGAAGGAGAAATTTGGAATTTCAAGTTGGAGATTCTGTATTTCTGAAAGTATCTCCGATGCGGGGTGTATTGAGATTCGGGAAAACTGGAAAGTTGGCACCGCGTTATATTGGTCCTTTTCCTATTCTGGAAAGGATTGGTTCTCTAGCATATAGAGTGCAGTTACCCAGCTGGTTGTCTGGCGTACATGATGTGTTCCATATTTCGAACCTTCGGAAATATGTGCACGATCCAGATGATATTATTGAAGAAGCTGCTCAGCAGGATCTTGAAATCACTCCCAATTTGGCAGTTAGAAGGGAACCGATGAAAATTGTTGATCGTGATGAGAAGCGATTGAGGAACAAAATTGTGAAATTGGTCAAAGTTAAATGGAGTGGCGATCCAAAGGACTGTACTTGGGAGACTGAAGAGAATATGAAGAAATCATATCCCAAATGCAGAATTGACATCTCGACTTAAAACTGTAAGTAAATTCCTTATTTATAAATTCGTCTATTCTTTGTTTAAGTTTCTCTCTCTTTCAATTTCGAGGACGAAATATTCTTAAGGAGGGGATATAGTAACATTCCGAAAATTATGAATTTAAATTTTAGAAATATATTTGAACTTTTTGAAATAAAAAAATTGAAAAGTTATAAAGAAATTAAATATTCAACAAAATAAGAAATTGTTTAAGCCTAAAAAAAAAAAAAAGAATATAAACTGTACATATAAAAGAAAATGCAAGAAAGTAAAACATTCAAACAAATAAACATGTTAATAAATCAAATCAGGTAAGTCTAAGAACCTAAAACAAAACAAAATATGCTGAAATTAGCAAAGTAACTACAAACCAGTCAACTAAAATATGTAAGCAAAAGAAAATAAAAGAAAATAAAACAAACTCTTACATTAGCAAAATAAACAAGACAGCATGCTGTGATAGATAAGTACACAGGATAGAAGCATCACAAAACATGCTTACATTAAATGCAAGCCTCTACAAAGCAACATACCTGCATTCAATGCTTTTACTTCCAGCATGGTTTATTCTGTACTTGTTTTAATAAGCCTCAGTACACAATCTGTTATATATAAACATCAACCTGCCTCTTTATTTCGCTCAACAAACTTCTGCAAACCTGGAAAAGAAAAAAAGAAAAAGGCATCACTTTATATATTACAAGTTGAAAGGCAAAATTACTGAAAGAAGAAAAGAAACCAGAAAAAATTAAGCTGCAGTCTTCCAAAAAAAAAAACCATAGTGCTTTATGTTTCTATATTGTTCAGGTGAGTAAAATAAACTTTAAAAGCTTAAAATTATTTAAACAGTTTAAACTTCATTTATAAGCTGTTTGTATATGCTTCAGTTTATAAAATGGGATTTTGTATGCTCTGCATTTCATCTTCTCTGTATTTATCACAGTACTTGATCATTTATTCAAAGAATTTAAATTATTTACATTGGAACATTGTTAAGTAATACAAGTTTTCAATCAAACAAGCAGTTGAATCAGTAATCAAGTTTTTAAAGACTGTTTCAACATGATTTGAAGAAATATAACTACTGTAACTTTGGTTACAGGTAATCAAGAAGAAATTGGATAAATTCAAGTATTATAAAAAGCTAATCCAAGTTAATAGCTTAAATTATTATTACAAATCATGATTTTTACAACAGAAATGAAGATTTTTAGTTGGGTATATACAGAGCAGTTCGAGCATGAACACAAAATCGTTTTCTTTGAATTTCCAGAGATCGAGTCAATGATAAATGTTGTAATTTGAATTGAAGTGAGTTTGAACTTCCATAATGACAAGAAAAATATTAAATAAAATTTCGAATGTGTGAAGTTGCCGTTCGAACCCAAAATAGGGTTTAAACTGGAAGTTGCAGTACGAAAAAAAAATGGTGATTTTGTCGAAATGAAATGATCGAGCTCCATGATATTGAGGGAAATGGAAGAGCATCGGGCTAGCGTGCTATGGCCGGAAGCATGGACATTTCAGGTGGACGGTGCGAGGCGGAGAGGCGATTTTCGCTTGGTGGTTTAAGTTACAGGGACGAGCAAAGTTGCTACTTTTTGAATTCGAACCGATGGCTTCGAATGGAGGTTGGAATTCGAGCGTATGTGAGATTTTCGACCTGTTGAGAGTCGCGAGGTTCACCAGAGCATCGCCATGGTGATGTGCATGTGCACGTGAATGTATCAGTGATGATGCGTGCGTGAGTGTTTAGCTTAGCTAATAAATAGGAAGGAGAAGAAGATGGATTTGTGAACGATCAGGGTAGGCTCTGGGTTTTTTTTTGGAGTTTACTCGAGTTTCTCGTCGCATAGGCTCGAATCTTTAAAATAAAGTTTACAGGTTTTAAACTTAAGGAAAAAAAAAAGAGGAGTAGGAACAGACGCGGGGAAGAAGAAGAAAATACTACGGGGAAAACTGGGCAGGACTCGAAGGAAGACTCGAGTTGTGCTGGGTTGTAGCGTGGTTAATTTTGGAACTTAAGCAAATTTTGAAAAAAAATTAGTACTCGGGTTAGTTGGTTAAAAACTCGAAGCAGGGTGCTGTTTTTATCGGGCGTGACTCGGGGGAGCTTCGGGTTGGCCACCTGAACAGCATATTCAGTTGAAGCTTGTCGAAAACTTAAGTTTAAACAATTTTTATAAGCATTGTTTATAAAATGAAGATCGTTTGTAAATGGAATGTGAAGTTAATTAATTAATGATTAGATAATTTATGATTTAAAATTACTTTGTAATTAATAATAATAAATAAATAAAAGCAATTGAAATTAAAATTGTAAATTAAGAATCGTTAAGTTGATAATTTAAGTTGATTGATTCAAAAAAAAAATTGATAGTTACATTAAGATAATTTATTAAGGAATAATAAATTAATATAGTCAATTGAGATTTAATTTAATTGTAATTATAAATAATAAATGATCGTTTTAAAGTAATCAAGAAAAAAAACATATTTATATGGTTAATTTATTAAATCCAGATACATTATTTTACAAAATTGTTTAATAAATAAATAATGTAGTTTAAAATGATAATTAAGGTAAATAATTGCTAATCAATGATTTTGAAAAGAAATTAAGAATGATTTACAAACTTGTAATTAGATTGATTTATAAACAATTAAGTGTTTAAATAAATTTGTAAGTAAGAATTTGTAAATTTTGAAACAATAAATTGAGTAATCAAAATTTAGTTTATTTATCCAAATTCTCATCATTAAATTAAATTAATTTAGTGGTAAATTTATTTAGATCACATTGGGAAGTAATTAACTATTGTTGTTAACTTATATTGATATCTCTATTCTGTTTGTAAATTCTGTATGATGTAATCTCCATATTATTACACTGTGATTATGATTTGTTCTGTATTGATATGAAAACCCTATTGTCCGTAAAACGACATTTAAAACTTCGATGCGACAGGGAATCAGATTTCCATTTGTTATCCGAAACCCACATCGAACCTGTGAATATTTGTGAATGACATCCACACGTTTTAAAATTTAACACCCACTATTCGAATTAGCCGGGAAAGGACCGTTGTGTCATATAACCCATTTCGAATATGTGATTCGACGTTATGGATAGCAAGTGAAGACCGGTGTTGAAGACCGGGTATTTGCGAGAGCGATAGGATGATCTGTCGATTGACTCTGCACCGAGTTGCTCCGGTATAGAGTTCTCCATATGTGATGGGGAATCCGATCAGGATTGTGGATATCCGGATTGCAAGGACTTCTTTGGAAGTGCCTTCGGTTCTGTTCGAGCCCGGAACAGACTTGTATGGATAGTATGTCTGACATTACAAATGGAGATATAAAGCCGATTTCTTTCAAATATATTTCTGTTGGTGGCGGAGAATTTATTCTTTAAGCTTAACACCCTTCTCTGAGACGTACGAGCTCAGAGGTTATGTAGTTGAAGGTTATCAGCGATATGTTCCCAATTTGGTAATGTGGCATGCTAAGTGTTGCTGTGAAATGATCATTGTGTTGATTATTTGTGATAGGATCATTTGTTTGATCGTCTATTTCTATGATCATTTGTTGACCCAAAGCACGACTTTTGTATAAAGTGTGTTTTTGTGGACGTGACTTCGTCGGACCTCATACCCCGAAATGGTCGAAACAGGAAAGATGCAGCAAGGTTATTGGGGGTAGCACCCCTTAGGGTATGTGCATTTCCTTCTGGATAGAAGTGGTATCATGGTATGGAGCCCAGATACTTAACTTATGTTGATATCGCAGATATATATATATATATATATATATATGATTTTGTGATTTGTTGCTGGGGCCCCGGTTAAAGGTTGGTTACGACCGGGAGATGGCATACTCGTGTCAGTAGTTACCCAGTTAAGGGTAACCTGGCCTTGTGTTGGCAGAGATCCGGTTTCGTTCTCGGGGACGTCCTTCCAATGGCGTTCTCATGTGGCAATGGGAAGTTCCTTGGCCTGACCATTTGTTGGAAATCCAATTCCCAATACGAAACCCTGTACGGTTTTAGTTGTAGAACCTGCCATTTACTTATGGTGGTCACCACTGTTTAGATGGTAGCTATAGTAAGCATACGATAATGGTCGTATGTTGGCTAAGATTAATATTCTATCTTCGAAATGATTTACTTTACTATGCACTAGTACAATATCAAAGAATTCTTTTCTCGTATCAAGCATATTTAACTATCATAAGAAGAAATCTCCTCCAATTCTGCGTTTGCATTGTGTGTGTGGCGGGAGGTCTTATGGTAGTTCCATTTTTAAAAAGCATTCCGAAAATTCTTTTATAAATCTTGTTATTTAAATACAACTGTTTTGTTTACTCATACCAGTCCCATGACTGATCCGGAGTTTATTGTTTTCTTTCCTAAACTCTGGGTGCCCATTATTTCCACACGGGCAGCCTAGTAGCAGGTTTCTTTATTTTGGAGTAGCAGTATTTTGGAGCTCTTATCTTGGATATATCTTAGGAGCTTTTGGAGATTACAGGTGTTAGCTTTTGGGAGTTCGTAATCATCTCTCTCATTTGAGAACTTTTGGATATATGTTCACTGTTGTATTATCATGATGTTGTATTTGGAGTTGTAATGTATGTATTATGTACTCTGTTGCAGTATGGATATTATGTTGATGTTGTAACAGTGATGTTATTTATGATATTGATTCTGTTCCGCTGTTTTATATTCATCTAATTGTTGTTATAAGCTCCGGCGATGCGAATTTGATGTCGTTTATTGGACATCGAGTTTGGGTCGTCACACTTATAATTCTCTTCTATTGTTAGGTATGAATTCCTAACACTTATTCATGTGCATTTGATTTTGATTTGGATTGCTTTTGTGAATATTCCAATTTTTAGTGTTTTGAGTTCAATTCGTTAAAAATCCTAACTTTGATGTTTGAACATGTTTTTGGTGATGCATCGAGGAGCTTATAGGGCCGGGTAGTCGATTGGCATAAACCCTTAGCGCCGTTGCTCGTGCGATTGCAATTTGGTCGGGATTTGCACCTCCTTTGAAATAGGGTAGGAAGTGCAAGTATACAGGTTCGGCCGACCGAGCCCCCTGGGCCGGTCGACCTGTAGTCCAGGCACTTCCTGCCTCTGTTTGGAAGTGTTGCTTACAGGCTTCGGCCGACCGAGCCCCCTGGGCCGGTCGACCGACCTGGTGCCCCGAGCACTTCCAACCTATGGTTCGGTCGACCGACTCAGGGAGTCCGGTCAACCGACCTGCTACTATTTGCCAGATTAGCCTATATTGCTAATTCGTTTGAATTTCCAACTTTAATCGATTCATGTTGTCTCCCTTTTGTTGTTGTCATTTATTATCGACTTTGATGACCTTTTCTTTGGGAATTTTAGATATATCCACTTTGATGGATTTTATATCGATTTCTTTGGATTTTATTCACGTCTTCGAATGTGAATTTTTATGCCCGATTGTTTCTACAATCACTTCTATGATTTGTCACTTTAAAATATAAAGGTTTTCTATACTAGTAGTAAATATCAAAACTCTTTCTTCAAATGATTTCAACACTATTTTATTACAAAGCTCGTTTTCTCAAACCGATTTCCAATCTATTAGTATATACAAACCTTTACCTCACTCGTATGAGAAATCTAATTAAACGACTTAGTAAAACAAGTGGTATGAAATGCTTGCGTTTACTTCGTTGGTTAATTTTTGGACTTGTTCGATTGAACCACTTGTGACATTTTTCTAGTGGAGATTTACAGTTTGTTCGTAAATGTTTAAGTTAAGCAAGTGGTTATGGGACATGAAGCTAAACTTTTATATTTACTAGCTTAGTGTAATTGACACTTCTCGTTGATCATGACGATCATCTTTATGGTTTAGACTAGCAATGTGCAATGTCTCTTTGTTTATGTGGAGGACTGTTCCTCATTTTTATTGAGCTTCGTCTCATTTCTCACATGGGTTGTACCTTTTTAGGTGCGTCAATGTTTTATTATGCATGGGGTGTACCTTTCTAGGTGCATCGATGTTTGTTTATACATGGGTCGTACCTTTTTAGGTGCGTCAATGTTTATTTATGCATGGGGTGTACCTTTCTAGGTGCATCGATGTTTATTTACTTCGAGGAGCAATCGGCTCAATAAGTCGGGGCATGGGGCGTATCTTTCTAGGTGCGTCGATGTTCGTCTATGCATGGGGCGTGTCTTTCTAGGTGCGTCGATGTTCGACTTAGCATGGGGTGTATCTTTCTAGGTGCATCGGTGTTAGACATTACATGGGGTGTATCTCTCTAGGTGCATCGCTGTTTATTTATGCATGGGATGTATCTTTCTAGGTGCATCGATGTTTATTTATGCATGGGGCGTATCTTTCTAGGCGCGTCGATGCTAGAGCATGGGGCATATCTTTCTAGGTGTGTCGATGTTCGACTGTACATGGGGCGTGTCTTTCTAGGTGCGTCGATGTCCAGTTTGTGAGATTGGCCATCCTTTTTATTGTGATTTCTGGATTTCGTGTGTTGATTTCTGGAATTTATGTTTCACCAACTTTTACGATGGGCATTGATATGTATGTCATTTATTGTGGCTTGGTGAATGAAATTAGAAGTATGACATTCCTTTTTATCTTGAGTAGATTATTGTGATATTGATTAATCTCTTGTTGATTTTCAATTACTTATTTATCACAGCTTGGCATTGTGATTATTATATGTTTATGTCATATCTCTTATTATATATCACTTCATCTGATATTTATAGCTAGACTGATCCGTTTATTATTTTCTTCTTAAACAATACTCGGGTCAGACTGAGATTTTACAGGTGCTTCTGCTTGACTCCTTATCGGACCATCTTCTGACTTTTGGTTAACTACTTTAGTTTAGTAGTTTTTTGTTGTATACATTTAAGATATAGACTCTATTATGTATACTTATTCTATTGTCTAGCACTTGTATCTATTCTTTTGTGATGTTGTGGATCTTATTTGACCACTACTCTGATATACACATTTATGTGTAATATTCATATCTATTTCCGCCTTTGTGATATGAATTGTCTGTGACTGATTTATGTTATGTTTATTTCTATATTTGTTTCCGAAGATTTTATATAGCCACTGTGTGATAGCTTTGAGTTTGTATCTGTATGTCGGATTCTCTCTAGAGATGAAAAGTTATATTTTTATCTGGCATATCGGTACTCACACAAAGCAATTATACAGATGGTCGCTCCTCAACAGCCTTATTCTCCGTGCTAGTCGACAGCATTACTCCATAGTGTTCTTGGCTAGCGTGGGTATAGAGGTGGGGCGTCACAGCTTGGTATCAGAGCCAAACTTCGAAAAAATGTGGAATAATCTAGCAAGGATCATGTCCTAAGTCTTTCTTAGGAGTTGTGCCTTAGGATTTATTCGAGTCTTCGTACCGTCTAATCCTATATTCTTTAATGACTCCTTGTTTTATCATCATGATTGTTTGATATTCATTCTAAGAATAACTTTTTCTTCTTATTTTCTTTCTTACTTAAAGAAAAGAAATGGTTGGTTCTGGCAATCCTAGCGCTGGTCAATCCAGTAGCCCTTCTCTGGATGGCGCATTCATGTTTGCCCAACAACTTTTGGATCTTGTAAAGAATCAAGAGTTTATCTGTGCTTTGAGTAAGAACCCCGAAATGGTTCTACCTTTGAAACTTGAAGTTTCTTTCAATCAGCTTGTGGATGTTACTCTTCTTGATGGAGAGGTTGGTAAAGGAAGTGTTTGTGATATTGGGACTTCCAAGAAGAGGTCTATTACATTCAAGTGCCTTAACCCCAATAAGAGAATGAAGCAAACTACTTCTGTAGCAAAGACTCCAATCCCTAATCGTGGAGGATGCTACAATTGTGGTTCCACGGACCATTATGAAATTAAGTGCCCGAAACCCCTTTATTGTCGCTATTGTAAAGACTCGGGTCATCTTTTATCTGCATGTCCCAAACTTTTGAACAAGGACATGAGAAAGCTAAATATTGTGCAAGCCCCTAGCAATACTTCTCTTGGTCAAGATATTTCTCATTCAATCCTCGATGACATTTGCTTTGTGATTTTCTTGTTCGAGTTCTTTTTGGATATGGGTTCTATCTCACTATTTTATATCAAAAGAACTTGTTAATTCTTTTTCTTTGAAAATATTTTGGGCTTGATGACTTCTTTGAGAGTTGCGAATCCGATTGGTGGATCCGCAACAGTCAATTTGCTTTCTATTAATGTCGAAATTATTTTATGAGATTTTTCTTTCCGAGCCGATATTTTTACTTAGGCTTCGGAATTGATTTTTTTGTAAGGATCGGCTTAATCATTGTGAAGCCCATATCCTATTTCTCGAGTAGACTATTCATCTTCGACATTTTCAATCTGTTAAGCAGATTTCTATTTTTCCCTTTATGATTTTGATTCCAACTTGATGGCATCATTTTATTCCTTAAGCCCACTTATAAGGAAAGTGTTATTTCTCTCATTCATGTAGCTAGAGAAATTTTTCGGTATTTTTTTTGAGCTTGTCTTAGGATTATCACCTAAGTAATCTTTTGTGTGGTGCTAAGGTCTTTTCAGTTCGACCTTGCCACCGATTTTCGTTTGCTACGAGTTGCGAAAATTAGCATTCCGCACTCGTTATGATTCTTATGAATGACTTATTATGTCATTCAATTTGTCCAGCTTATTTCATCCATTTTATAAATCGAATATTCTATGAATATTTCGATGAGACTATTCTTGTATTTACTGATTTTGGATGAAAATCGTAATTTAAAATTTTGCAAATCTTTTTCATAAGATTTATTTATAAGTAAAACTGGATTTTTGTTCTTAAAACGAACAAGGAATATTCTTAGAAGTTTTGAGAAACTTACTTATCCTATAGAATATGATTTTGTGATTGTATTGCCCGTTGAGTGCTTTAAGAATTTTGGTCGATGCGCTTGATCAACGTTATCGATAGGAATTTTCTAAACGCTTTGATGAGACAATCAGACACAGTATATTAACTTGAAAATAGTAAATTTTTCTAGAATGATAATTACATAAAGATAAGTGTAATTTTGAAAGTTTTAACTTTATGGGAAAGAAGATTATTTAAAAGAACTCTTTCTTTAGATACTCTTATTCTTGTGATTCCTGAAGGGGAACCAAGACTTTGCTATTTGTACCGATACTAGTAGTATTGGTTTGGATGCCATTCTCTTGCAAAGGAGAACGTGCTATCACTTGTGCTTCAAAATCATTATAGCTTATCGGGACTAGATATGCCACACATGATCTAGTGCTCGCGGCTATTGTTTTCGCTTTTAGAATTTGGCATCATCATTTTTGGGGAAGAAAATTGTTCTCCATCTCGATCATAAATCTTTGGAATATTTATTTTCTCATAAGGAACTTCATGTCAACTCGAGTTCCTAGCATCTTATGATCTTGATATTCTTTTATTCCCGAAGGGGGAAATCGTGTTGCCAATACGTTTAGTCGTAAGCAACAAGTGGTTGATTCTTTGGTGATGTCTGAATGGAATTATCTATTTATTAAGTTCATCAGACGTTTTGATGTATGTTAACGCTAAAATTTGAACGCTAACACCCCGGTGTATAAAGTGTAGTTGTGAAAGCACCACCCGATGATTCGGGAACAGAGTATAAGCAGAAAATCACAGAAAAAAGCAGTGAATAACAATGATTTTATAGTGGTTCGGCTCAAGGCAAACCTACGTCCACTTTAATTCTCTTTATTGCTAAACCGATTACAACTTTACAACAACCTTCAATTACAATTATGACGAGACAAACAACTAGAACTTTGGTAGAGAAAAATTCTTCGAATCCATGTAGATTGCGTTAGATTTTCCCTTGAAGTTAGTTGAGATGCCTTTCGAACTTGAAGTGTCGGGCGAGTTGAGAATTCAGCAGAGTATTGGCGCTTGAAGTGATTGGCCAAAAAAGTCCCCTTGAATGTTGGAGGTGGTCGCCAATTTATAGGGGCTTCTGGTGTCAAGTTGTAAGTAGTAGCCGAGATGAGTTGGGTCGTAAGCCGTTGCCGAGATTAGCTAGGTCGTAGGTCGCTGCCCATCACCTATGCACGGCCTATGGTTTAAATGGGAGGCGCATATCCTTCTGGCCCCAAATCCTAAGTCCCAAGTCGCTACTGAGTTATCGTGACGGGCATTGAACTGTTGCACTACTTCCCCCTTCGTATCTTTAGGTCGGTCACGACTTACCATGAGCCGTAAGCCGGCCACGACTCAGGAGTAGACCAACTTACTCCTAACAGCTAAGTCGGCAAACAACTTGAGTAGTTAGATCGGAAAACGCGTTAGGTCGGTAGACCTTTATAAGTCCTAGGTCGGAATCTCCTTGAACCTTAAGTCGACATCATTTTAAGACGTCAGGTCAGAACTTTCTTTAAGGCATTAGGTCGGCATGCTTCTCAAGACCCTTAAGTCGGTATCCCTCTTAGGTCTTATGCAGTTAGGTCGGTCTTCCATGCTAAGATACTAGGTCGGCGTCCCTTCGTGTCTTGGGTCGGCATCCTTCCTTAAGTCGGCAGAGTGTTAGGTTGTTTATTATCTTGGATCGGTGAGCCACGACCGAGGCGGGGTTAACATTTGCCCCTCGAAGCATGCGCCTAATGGTTAGGTCGTATGCTTCGATACTCTTTAACACGTTCCTTTTTTAGATCAGTGGGTCGTAAACGACCTAACAGTTAGATGGCCTAAGTCGCTTCAGTCTCTACCTTAGTGAGATATAAGTCGTCCATTTTCTTCTTTCTCTTTATTACTTACTCCCTTTTTCGATTCCGGCATTAAAAATTTTTCAAGCTCCTAAAGGCGATCTCATTCCAATCGATCACTGGTAATCTCTGCTATTCATCGCGTAAGTGGTCCTGCTCTCTTCTCGATCATAGATTACTGTTAGTCCATAAATTCCGCCACTCGAACTCGAACTGCCTCCTTGTTCAATGCTTCATTATGAATCCTGTTACGTTTATAGTTGATGAGGCTTAGGTTGCTCGATTTTGGCTTCAGACGACAGTTGAGACGATGAAGATGGTTTACCACCCCAGGCTCAATGATTTCTGATGGCAGGGCAATGGATTTGTGACAACTTTGAGCTTTTTATTGGGCGATCTGATAGCTTGAATGAAATGAAGGCTGTTGTTGATGGAACGGCTATTGGGTTAGCGGGTCAATGGAGTGTGATGTTGGTTCGGGAGCGAGTTAGTGAATTTGGGTGGCTTAGCCTTTGGCCGACCCGGCTTTTAGTGACCTTAAGTCGTGGCTGAGATAATGCTTGAAGGAAACTTGCCGATTTAAACCCTAAGGCCTGAATCGTGACCGAGTTAATACTTGGAGAAGTTCCTGCCTTTTGAATCGGAGCTTACTTTCTTATCTCTCCCTTGCGACCTAGAGGACTGGGTTGCCAAATTAAACTGCTTAGACCCTGACCCGCTACCGACCTAGCCTTATCTCGCGAAAGACTTTTAAATCGTAGCCGACTTAATACTTAAGCTTTGGACGTGTTGACATTTAGGAGCATAGACCCACTTTGAGTATTTGACTTGAACTGCCGAACTAAGTTGTCTGAGTTTTGAACTGCCCCAACTCTAAACTTGTTTGAATCTCATTGTATTATTTCACAGACCGCATTAACTTATAAGCTGACAACCTGCTGAAAATAACAAACAAAGAAAACCAAGGCGAAAATACTGCCATTGACTACCCATATCAAATGACAGATTAGTCGAGACAAGACAAGCAACTTAAATATATTGCATGAAATGCTTGTGAATCAATCAACTAAAGTTAAACATTAATGCAAAGTATCAACAATCTGAATTGATTTGTCTGCATCAACATTATACTTGCATATTTAGGCTTAAAACAATAGTCCCTGGATTTCATAACTAACAAATGCTTGCTATTTTTCATTCCAGTTATATTTGTTTATTGCTTTGTTAATTTTACACAACACCTCACACATTTTAGGAAACGTGCACCTTGATGTTTGAATATCCAGTTATTTATGTAGAATGACTTCCCATCAAGAAGAAATGGCAGCTCAAGAGGAAGAAACTTTTCCGGTAGCTCTACCTATAGAGAACCCTCCAGAGAGAACTCCAACCATTCTAACCCCGAGAGCATTTACTCAGCTGCGCACTCAATTTGGTTTTACTGAGAATGATGTCCTGCTCCCTGGGCCAAGTGATACTGTCGAGAATCCTCCCCGTGGCTTTATTGCAATCAATCGTCAAATGTGTTTAAGTGGAGCGATCCCTCCTTTTAATGACTTTCTCCGAATTCTTCTCCTTCGGTTGTCAATCTCTCCGTCCCAACTTCATCCTAATGGTTATGCCATCTTGATGGGGTTGTGCGTTTTGTTCAGAAGAACTTTTGATCGCTTACCAAGTTTTGAAGAAATCCGTTACTTATGCTCGTTTGCAAAGAGTAGAGATCATCCTTCCCTTATAATTGTGAGGAGTGCTAGAAACCGCAAACTTATTTCCGACCTTACCGAAAGCGTTCATGGATTTCTGAACCAATTTTTCTTTGCTCGCTGCCCCCCAGGGTTTTATGCCGATTGGAGAGTAGGAAGTAAGATTACTTGTCTCCATTTTTAAACTTTCTCGAGATCCGAATTACCAATTGCTAATTTCATTCTTTGCTCTTTTCAGCACTTCCTCTTCCCTCTAGAGATCCGGTCCATAAGCAGACTTTTGATAGATTGAGTGCCGTGGCCGTAGCAGAGAGAAGCATCAAGTTTTTGTTGGGGGATGAATTATTGCACCAATACGGGCTTTTGCATACTTCTCGTTCTACACATCCTCATGAAATCCCCGACTCCCCGGCTAGAGCATTGGATGCCCCAGTTTCTACAGATACATCCAAACCAAAAGGACCTGCTCCCGAGGCTTTGCTAGTGAAATGTTCCACTTCTGTTGATGTTGCGGGGCCATATGACGAACTTGCCCTGGTTATTGAGGAAGAGGAGCCTCAGGGATCTCCCCGACGTTCACAGAAATCCGGTGAAGAAGCCGAGAAAACTAGCCTTGCCAAGCAGAGCAGGGATGATACTTTCGAAGGGCTGAGCGACCTCTTTGCCACCTCGCAAGAAATCTTTAAAGATGATCCTATCACTACCGGGGTTTCTTCTTCAGTAGTCGAAGCAACTTCCATCCTGCAACAGACTCCGTCAACTCAAGAGTTGACGCTAACTATTACACCCACAACCACTCCTCAATTAAAGAGTGGTTCGTAGTTTGATGCGCGTAGTTTGCACATCACACACACTTAGAATTTTTTCGGCACTTTTATGTTTCTCACTTTTTGTACTTTGAAGAATTCTAAGATTTAGCTCTTTTCTTATTTCAGATCCTCTAATGGGGCGCAACGGATCTTATTATGATGATTTCCAGCGCTAGGGAGGCGTAGCCAGTATGATTACAGGCGTTACCTTCCCTCTTACAGAGAATCTGATGAAGAGAGAGCCGCTCGAAAGGCTCAAGAAAAGAGGGCTCAAGAGGAGCGCTATGAAAGAAGAGAGAGGGAAGAGCGCCACGATTCTTCACAGAGAGGTGACGATTCCCATAAAAGAAAAACCCATGATGACAGAGGAAAAAGTCATGCGGTTGAAGATTCGAGCAAGCGAGCCCGACATGGTGAGAAGCGCACCACTACAACTCCTGAAAAGGTTACTGCCCCCGCCTCGCTTGATATTCCTTCCGGCTCTCCCGCTCTCGGGAAGTCAGACGTCCAAACTATAATTAGTAGACCCAAATTCCAAGTTGGACCGGGTCCTGCCACTTTGCAAAGTCGGTTTCCTCAGTGGTGTCTGAAGGGAGTAAGGTTTGACCTTGACTTGGTCCCCATTGACAAGTCTGCCATGTTACGAAACCTTGACGCCGTCAAGCTTGATATTGAGAGGATGTCGAACTGGCAGAAACTTGTTGACGAGCTTCAGAGGGTTAATCGTGCAAAAATAGAGGCCATGCTCACCATGGAAAATGATAAAGCCGAATGGCAAAAGGTGCTCGAGCAACATGACACCGAGATGAGAAGCATTGCTTCTTACAATGAGGAGCTTGAAGCAAAAGTTGAAGAACTAAAACAAGAGCTTGCTGCTTCCTCTACTTCTTATTCTCAAAAAGAAGAAGTGCTCCTAAAACAAGTGAGAGATGCTCATGCTAGCCAAAGGGATGCCGAAGACAGGCTCGAAGTGCAGAAAAGAATTAGCGAGGGCTATGTCGCTGACATTGAAGAGCTTCGGAAGAAGAATAACTCCCAAGAGGCGGAGATCCAAATGCTTAAGCTTCAACTTTCTAAAGTTGAAATGGAGCGTGATGAGGCCGTTGCCGGCAAAATTGCAGCCGAAGAATCTCATGAGGCAACGAGGGCCAACATCAGCTCAACATTATTTGATTTCTATCTGCATAGCATCTTGGGGCGTGGTAGCCTCGCCTTTCTAGGCCCCAAGTATGAAATTACACTAGCTGAAGTTTGGGAGGCCGCACTCGATATGCTCGGCAGTAGCGGCGCTGGCTACGCTGAGTCAGCTCTTGAGGAGCACTATCTTGATGATGATGCTCGTGCCGCTCTCGCTAGGGGGAGAGAACAGCTTGCAAAATTAAGGGCTGAAACAGCGGCAGGGGAATATTCAGGAAAAATCACCTCAACTGCTCCAATTCAACCTTCTCCTTCAGCCGAAATTGACATTATCGGTTCTAGTTCTCATTCCCCATCTCCTACTAAAGTCACCACTGATATTACAAGCGTACAAGGTGGAGACGAGGGCGGCGAGAGTGCCGAGGCACAGGCTTACGAAGTTGATGTCAGGGAACCGACTTCTGCAGGTAACCTTACTGACAATCTTGCCCAAGTAGACTGCTAATCTGTTTCTTATGAACTTGATGAGCTTTTTGACTACTTCTTGAATCTCAGCGAACCTTTATCTCCGCTTTTTGTTGACTTGAACTTTTTTCCTTCTGCAGAGAAAACGTCGGGCATTATTCAGGCTTCTCCTCCTTCAGTTATTCCTTCCCCGCCTCTTAAGGCCACTCCTCCTTCCGCTTCGCAACCCGGGTCACAAAAGGAGCAAATAGAAGCTCTTCACGGCTTAGATGATCCCGTTGCTTCTCAAGATCCGAAAGGAGAAGAAACTGAAGGAAGCGAGAGGACTCTAGAACCAACTGGCTCCGACGCTGAACCGTTATCCAGACTTCTTTCTCCAGGGAGTGGGTCTTCCTCCAAGAAGAGAGGAAAGCAGGGAGTTTCCAAGAAGAAGAATAAGAAGGGATCTTTAACTAGCGAAGAGGAGACGGAAGAAAGTCCGATCGAGCCCCTTTCTCCTCCATCCCCTACCCTTACAAGCCGGCCTAAAAAGTTGGTCATTCGGCCAGGTGCGGGCTCAAAAGGTGGGCGGAAGAAGAAATGATGGCTCTGGGTCTGTGGCTTTCATATCGCTTTTTTGCCTTTTTTGCATGCAATGACCGGAAATTGTGCGGGTACCGGCCCCCCGCTTTTCTTTTGTTGTTTTTTTTACTTTGGAACCTGTACCTGTATATAAAATAGTGTTGAATAAAATGATTCTTTTTCTTTGTACAAACTTCTGTCTATATCTGAGAATGCATTTACTATTCATTTTTGTACAAGTTTCTTTGTACGATATTGCAGTGAGCTTGTGGTATATATTGTTCGAGCGCAATTTTACCGATGTAGTTATGCCATGCTGCCCCTATACCATAAGCCCATTGTAATATTTTATTTTATGAGGAACTTGTGCTTTTATTCTTTAGAGAATAATTATTCCATATTTGGGGGAATATGATTTTATTAAAAAATAGAGCACATAGAAGTTTCTACGCTTCAACCTTCGAAGATATCACTCTTTATTTTGTGCATATACACATTTTATTGAATGAAATCTTCTATGTGGTAAAGCGGGTATATGAAAGGTACTTCAACTTCTTTTTGAGGAAGAGAATTTTCTAGAATAAGTAATTCATTCTTCCTTTGGAAGTTAAAGTGTGCCTTTGATGAGGATTTTTTGTTTTACTTTGAAAAGTTGCTCCTCTGAGGAAGACTCTTTCACGTTTCAACACCTGAAAGTTTTATTTCAATCTTGGTGAAACGTGTGCCTCCGAAGTGGTCTTTCTGCTTGATTGTGCCTCCGGGAGGAGGTCTTTTCATTTATGCCTCTGGGAAGAGGTCTTTCTGTCTTATTGTGCCTCTGTGAAGAGGTCTTTTTGTTTCTGCCCCTTGGGAGAGGCTTTCTTTTTTTTTTCTTTTTTTTTTAGCATTTCATCTCTGGTGAAGTGAAACTTCGAAGAGCGGCTGTTGCATTTCAACTCCTGGCGAAATGGGCCTCCGAAGAGGGCTTTTATTTTGTTTTACATTTCAACTCTGGTGAAGCGAAACTCCGAAGAGCGGTTGTTACACTTCAACTCCTGGTGAAATGGGCCTCCGAAGAGGGCTTTTATTTTGTTTTACATTTCAACTCCGGTGAAGTGAAACTCCGAAGAGCGGTTGTTACACTTCAACTCCTGGTGAAATGGGCCTCCGAAGAGGGCTTTTATTTTGTTTTACATTTCAACTCCAGTGAAGTGAAACTCCGAAGAGCAGTTGTTACACTTCAACTCCTGGTGAAATGGGCCTCCGAAGAGGGCTTTTATTTTGTTTTACATTTCAACTCCGGTAAAGTGAAACTCCGAAGAGCA
Source organism: Allium cepa (assembly GCA_030765085.1). Taxonomy (NCBI): domain Eukaryota; kingdom Viridiplantae; phylum Streptophyta; class Magnoliopsida; order Asparagales; family Amaryllidaceae; genus Allium; species Allium cepa. The sequence continues at coordinate 876,947,385 of CM060945.1, read as the reverse complement.
GTTGTTACACTTCAATCCTGGTGAAATGTGCCTCCGAGGATTGCCTGGAAGTTACTCTCTCATGGTTGGAGGGTCATGACTCCTCCAATCTTTTTTGGTTGAGTAGAGAACTTTCTTTTTTGCGGCATATGCCTCGTTAGAGGTCTTTATCCTTCGAAGAGTTGTGCCTCCGAAGAGGACTTGTGCCTCCGAAGAGGGCTTTAGTTGTTCCTTGTCCACTTGCTTATGCCTTTTCAGTGATCCTCTATTTTTTTTTTCAAGCTCGTACTTTCTTCTCTTACAAGTAGTTTGTTTAATCCAAAGAAGTGTACTTCATTGCTAGGCCAGTTCGCGAGAACGGACATAGGCTTCTTAATTGGATGTTTGTTTGTTTAAACTTCTCAATTTATTAGCTAGAGCCCGTTTTCGACAAAATCATTGACCGTTCAATTGAAGCACTTCTTATCTAGGATTTGAATCCGAGAATTTTGTGACTTGGAATTTGTTTGTTGAATGATAACAAGAATCACTTGGTCTTGTAATGTGCAAGTTTTGTTTTCGTTGCCTGCAAAAATTTAAATCGACATTTCAGTAATACATTTAATGTACTTTTCATATCGAAAATAAAGCAAACATGTAATAATAATAAGGAACACAAGATTTATAGTGGTTCGGCCAAGAATTTGGGCCTACATCCACTTTATAGTCTTTCATTATTCACTTGCATCGGTTTTACAATCGCTTTCAATTACAGGAATCATACATCCATAATTCTTTTTACAATATTTCAACAAAGCTATCAAGTAAAGTATGGACGCAAGTGATTGCTGTTCCAAGCTCTTGGAATTTGATCTCCTTCGACAGTAGTGAGTTTGAATGTGCCGTCAAGAAGCTTCTGACCTATGACATATGGTCCTTCCCAATTTGGCCCAAACACACCTGTCGCTGTCATAATTCTCTTTAGGACTAGATCTCCAATCTCAAAGCTGCGTTGGCGAACTTTGGAATTGAAATGTCTGGCTATCCTTTGCTGATGAGATGCGATTCTGAGCTCAGCCTCTTCTCTTTTTTCATCAAGGAGATCTAGTGCCTCAAGCTGTAGTTTTGCATTCTCCGCTTGATTGAAATGGATTCTTCTATGTTAAGGGATCTCTGTTTCTACCGGAATCATTGCCTCTGATCTGTATGCCAATGAAAACGGAGTATGCCCAGTCGCAGTTTTATGGGTAGTTCTGTATGCCTATAGTGCTAGCGGTAGCTTATCGACCCAACCACCTTTTGAACTTTCAAGTTGCTTCTTGATGGTTGACTTGATAATTTTATTTACTGCTTCCACCTGCCCGTTTGCCTACGGATGAGCTACTGCTGAGAAGCTTTTTCGAATTTTGAATCGTTTGCAAAAATCTTGGAATTCTTCACTTTCGAACTGAGTACCATTGTCTGTAATTATTTTTTGAGGCACACCATATCTGCAAATGATACTTTTAGTCACAAAACTTATCATCTTTTTTGAGGTGATAGTGGCCAGTGGTTCAGCTTCTGCCCACTTAGTAAAATAATCTACAGCAACAATGGCATATTTAATTCCAGATTTGGCAGTTGGTAACGGTCCTACAAGGTATATCCCCCATATTGCAAACGGCCATGGACTGACCATCTGTGTGAGTTCAGTGGAAGGCGCTCTAGGAATTTTGGCGAATCTTTGGCATCTGTCACATTTTCGGGAATAGTCTGCTGCATCTCGATTAATTTCTGGCCAAAAATATCCGTATCGGAGAATCTTTTTCGCTAAAGTTTGACCACCTAAATGATCACCACATTCTCCCCCATGCACCTCGGCTAGGATTGTTTTGGACTCTTCCCTAGATACACATCGAAGTAACGGCATTGAGAATCCCCGTCTGTATAACTGGCCATCCTGGACTATATAGCGAGAGGCTTTCCTCAGTAGCTTCTTTCGTTCTTTTGAATTTTCCGGTAAAGAGCCATTGAGCAGATATTCTGTTATTGGAGACATCCATGATTCTTGCTCTTGAGGCACACTCATGATCCAATCAATATCCATCTCATCACTGCTCGGAGTCGACAGGACCTCCACTGGAGTTAACCCTAGAAATTGAGCTTCGCCTGTGCTAGAGTACTTTGTGAGAGAATCTGCTTTCATGTTTTCTTCTCGAGGAATATGACTTATCATGTAATGATCGAAATCACCCAGGAGTTCCCAAGCCTTTGACAAGTAGGCGGGCAGATTTCCCCCTTTCGCTTGGAATTCCTTCTTGACTTGGCATACAATAAGCTGAGAATCACTAAAGATCTGTAATGCTTGGATGTTTAGTTCTTTAGCAATCCTTAAGCCAGCGATAAGGGCTTCGTATTCTGCTTCATTGTTTGTTGAAGGAAATTCCAATCTTAGTGCATAGCATAATGATCGACCTTCAGGGGTCTCAAGTACAACTCCGGCTCCAGAACAATAGTCGTTTCTTGTGCCATCGACATATAACTTCCATTGGATTGGGGAATCGTCGATCGTTTCATCCTCACTGTTACCCTTATCTGTGAATTCTGCGATGAAATCCGCTAAAGCTTGTCCGTTGATTGCTTTTCGGGGATGATAAGTGATGTCATATTGACTGAGTTCAATATTCCACTTTAGAAGACGACCCGAAGTCTCAGGGCGAAACAGGACTTGCTTTAAAGGTTGATCAGTGAGGACTCTGATAGGATGAGCGTGGAAATATTGCCTCAACTTCCTGGATGCAATCAGTAGGCAATAGGCGAGTTTTTCCAACTTAGAGTAATTCATCTCTGCCCCAGTGAGTCTTTTGCTGATATAGTAAACTGGATGTTGAATCCTCTTGTCTTCTCGTATCAGCGCTGCACTTAAAGCATGAGATGATACTGCCAAGTATATAAGAAGATCCTCGCCATCGCCAGGCCTAGAAAGTATTGGAGGCGTTTCCATATGGCGAATCAATTCATCAAAGGCTTTTTGGCATTCGGGAGTCCAATCGAAGTTTTCTTTCCTTTCTTTAGGGCGTCAAAGAATGGGATGCATTTATCTGTGGCTTTGGAAATGAACCGACTCAAGGCGGCGACTTTTCCATTGAGACTTTGCAATTCCTTCTTCGTTCTAGGAGCTTTGACTTCTTTTAAGGCGGTAATTTGAGCTGGACTAGCCTCAATGCCCCTAGCGCTCACAATGAAACCTAAAAACTTTCCGGATTCCACTCCAAATGAACATTTTAAAGGGTTGAGCTTCATTCCGTATTTTCGGAGGACTGCGAACATGTCTGCTAAGTGTTCTATGTGATCCACTGCTTTCTTAGACTTTACTAACATGTCATCGATGTAGACTTCCATAGTCTTGCCCAATTGCGGTTTGAACATAGCATTAACAAGTCTTTGGTATGTTGCCCCTGCATTCTTCAGCCCGAAGGGCATAACTCTGTAGCAGTAAAGACCAACGTCGGTGATAAAACTCGTGTCCTCCTGATCTGGCTCATGCATCATGATCTGGTTATATCCAGAGTAGGCATCCATAAAAGATAACAATTCGTGTCCCGCTGTTCCGTCTACCAGTTGATCGATCCTGGGTAATGGGAAGCAGTCTTTGGGGCAGGCCTTGTTTAGATCTGAAAAATCGATGCACACTCTCCATTTTCCGTTGGCTTTCTTAACCAGCACTGGATTTGAAACCCAATTCGGATAGGTAGATTCTTTGATAAAGTTATTCTCCATGAGCCGATCAACTTCTTCTTTTAACGCTGCTGACCTTTCTGGACCTTAAGTTCTCCTTTTCTGCTTCACAGGTGTAAATTTTGTATCAATATTCAGGGCGTGTACTACAACTTCTGGGGATATTCCGCACATATCGGCATGAGTCCAAGCAAAAACATCCAAATTTGCCTTTAAAAAAGATATTAAGATATTCTGAATTGACACATTAAGTTGTGAACCCACATGCAACACCTTGTTTGGGTCCTTTGGGTCAACAGGTACTGGTATTGTCGTTTCCACTGGTACCACTCTATTCTCCTCTGCACTGGCTTTCCTAGGATCCATCTCTTTCCGTGCTCCGCTGTGCTCGCCAGTGCAGGGTCCGCCCTGTAATTGCTACAAGGCTGGTTCTTTGATGCGGACTGGGGTTGCCGCATCCTTTCCCATTTCTCTTTTCCTTGTTTCTCGTAGCTCTGTCAGATAACACTCCCGCCCAGCATTTTGATCCCCTTTTATAACTCCCACTCCATTATCTATGGGAAATTTAATGGTGAGACACCATGGGGCCAGAACAGCTTTGAATGCTGCGAGAGTTGGACGGCCAAGGAAAGCATTATAAGCAGAAAACTCGTCGACAATCACAAAAGTTTGCTTGCAGACCACTTTTCTTTCTCCCTCTCCAAGTTCTACAAGCAAATCAACGGTTCCTATCGGCTGTTTTGGCTCCCCAGTGAAGCCAGCGATTTTCTGCGATGATGCTTGCACATCAGCCATAAGGATCTTCATTTGGTCGAATGTTTTCTTGAAGAGGATATTGCAGGATGCGCCACAATCAATGAGAACTCTTCTGACAATAGCTGGCCCGATACCAGCTGAGATGACTAAGGGATCCAAGGTAGGAGCTTCAATACCTGTGGAATCCCTGGCTCTGAACACAATATCATCATTGAAAGTTCTTGTTGCTTCAGGGGCGTAGCACCTTCCAAAACAAATACATCTTCTTCGGTCGGTACATACTTCAAAGCTCGGGTATACCTTTCTATCTCACCCCAGCTCCTACCTGCTGGGTGAGGTCCTCCTGTAATGACATTGATAACAGGCCTTCCGGATTCATGCCCTGCAGTCTTCTCACCTGTCCTGGGTTGATGAGCAGGAGCTCGTTGCCCCTGACTAGACGAAGCGGGATTGTTGCTATTCTTTTCCACAAATTGCTGCAGCTTGTTTTCCCTTATCAATTCTTCAATCAAAATTTTCAATTGGCGGCATTCATCGGTATCATGACCGGGTTGATTATGGAAGCGGCAAAACTTTCCGCTTTGTACAGCTTTTTTCCCGGTTCTCAGAACGGGAGGTTTAGGATAATCAACAGAATCTTTAGTGGCAAGGTAAATACGCTCCGGCGTATCTGATAAAGGAGTATATTCTGATGGCTTGAAGGAACGAGGCTTCTTCAGATTTTTCTGTTTCTTCCCATCGTTATTTTCCCTTTTCTGTTTTACAGATTCACTCTTGCGTGGAGCAACAATGTTATCTTCATCTTCTTCCAATGCTGCCTTTACCGGTACAGGACGGCTTTCCAGGCGTATGAACTCATCTACTTTCTTGTAGAATTTTTCAAGGGAATTTGGTTCCTTCATGTTAAGCCATTTTCCAAATTCGCTCGACTTGTCGATGGCCCTCATTAGATAGGTCAAGATCATCCGTGGTTCTGCATTGTCTACCTCGGCCAGCGCTATATTAAAGCGATTCAATAAAGATTTGATAATTTCCCCTGGATTCTGTTCTAAACTTGACAACGACATGATATCTTTGGCTTTTGAAGCGTATAGTCTGAACTGCTCCTTGAATTTCCGGGTTAAGTCAGAAAACTGATCTATAGATCGAATTGGCAGCTTGGTGAACCAAAGCAGAGCTACACCTTCCAAATATACAGGAAAATATCGACACTTTATTTCATCAGAAGCCCTGGCACCTGTCATGTGCCAATCATACTTATACAAGAATTCGTTCGGATCACTTGTTCCTTTGTAAGCTGGGATAGTTGGAGGGACGAACTTCCTTGGGAACTCAGCCTTTAAGATCCTTTCGGTAAACGGGGTTTTACTTGGAGCGAAACCCCATTCCTTCTCGTCTTCATTCCTTTGCATGCTTTCTTTCATGATTTTTCGAACCATTTCAGAAAGATACCTCTCATCATTTCGAGCTTGAGATCCACCAACTTCAGGAAATGTCCGCTCAAAGGGGCTGGCAGCCCTCTCAGGAATGTTTCTTTCTTCATCCTCATGAATGTTGCCAGCAAAGTTCCTTTCATTACCCGTTGGTTGACGGTTTACCCCAAGCAAGTCATTCAACTTATTCAAAATTAGGGCATTTTGGGCATTCTGAGCTTCCAATTGTGCACTTTGGGCATTTATCTGCTGGTTCAGCCCTAAGATTACAGCATTCAACTCCGCTTTTGTAACCCCAACAGGTGGAGTGGCTTGATTAGGTACTGGGGAAGCGGAGGTTTCCTCTTGAACATTTCCAGATCTAACAGATCTACTCTTTCTCCCCGAAGCCATGATTTCAGATAAACTTCTAGTCTTCAGAGAGGTTACTTCAACAAACTTTCGTGGAGCAATGATGATAATTGTCCTGAGTTCAACTCTCAGTGAAAGCACCAAAAATGTTAACGCTAAAATTTGAACGCTAACACCCCGGTGTATAAAGTGTAGTTGTGAAAGCACCACCCGATGATTCGGGAACAGAGTATAAGCAGAAAATCACAGAAAAAAGCAGTGAATAACAACGATTTTATAGTGGTTCGGCTCAAGGCAAACCTACGTCCACTTTAATTCTCTTTATTGCTAAACCGATTACAACTTTACAACAACCTTCAATTACAATTATGACGAGACAAACAACTAGAACTTTGGTAGAGACAAATTCTTCGAATCCATGTAGATTGCGTTAGATTTTCCCTTGAAGTTAATTGAGATGCCTTTCGAACTTGAAGTGTCGGGTGAGTTGAGAATTCAGCAGAGTATTGGCGCTTGAAGTGATTGGCCAAAAAAGTCCCCTTGAATGTTGGAGGTGGTCGCCTATTTATAGGGGCTTCTGGTGTCAAGTTGTAAGTAGTAGCCGAGATGAGTTGGGTCGTAAGCCGTTGCCGAGATAAGCTAGGTCGTAGGTCGCTGCCCATCACCTATGCACGGCCTATGGTTTAAATGGGAGGCGCATATCCTTCTGGCCCCAAATCCTAAGTCCCAAGTCGCTGTCGAGTTATCGTGACGCGCATTAAACTGTTGCACTACTTCCCCCTTCGTATCTTTAGGTCGGTCACGACTTACCATGAGCCGTAAGCCGGCGACGACTCAGGAGTAGACCAACTTACTCCTAACAGCTAAGTCGGCAAACAACTTGAGTAGTTAGATCGGAAAACGCGTTAGCTCGGTAGACCTTTATAAGTCCTAGGTCGGAATCTCCTTGAACCTTAAGTCGGCATCATTTTAAGACGTTAGGTCAGAACTTTCTTTAAGGCATTAGGTCGGCATGCTTCTCAAGACCCTTAGGTCGGTATCCCTCTTAGGTCTTATGCAGTTAGGCCGGTCTTCCATGCTAAGATACTAGGTCGGCGTCCCTTCGTGTCTTGGGTCGGCATCCTTCCTTAAGTCGGCAGAGTGTTAGGTTGTTTATTATCTTGGATCGGTGAGCCACGGCCGAGGCGGGGTTAACAATGTACTTCGTTTTATTGAGTTTCATCTCATTCCTTTTATGGACTAGTGTCCGGTGTTCTTTTGTGGTGTTCGGTTCATCGGAGTTATAATACATCGATGTTCCATCTTATCTGGATCAATGGAAGTACCATTATTTTACTACATCGTTGTTCCGGTTTATTGGTTCATTTGGCGTACCGTTTTTGTACTACGCTGATATTCCAAATTATCTGAGTTTCTAGTTTCTCGGGCGTATTGTTATTATACTACACCGTTGCACCGGCTCAGCTTTCTGCTATTCTTGACGTTTTCCATGTCTTTTAACTATGGAAATGCTTATATGTTTCCGGTTTTTATTTTTGAGCCCGGTGTTATTGAAGAAATTGAAGTTTCACCAAATTTGACTTTTGAGCAACATTCTATTCGCATCATTGCTTCAGAGGTTGAGCGACTTCGAAATAAAGATGTTCTTCTTGTGAGAGTTCAATGGTTCTCAAATCCTAGGGATTACTCTTGGGAATCTAGAGAATTCATCGAGCGATCCGGTTCATGCTAACTCTTTCGTGCTCTTTATGGTGAACTTCTTATTTCAATTTTCTTTTATGTTGATATGCTTCCATGGTTGTTACTTCTTATTTTCCTCTTAAGTATTGCGAGGACGCAATTTCTTTAAGGAGGGGAGTCTGTAACAACCCGCATATTTATCGATTTTATATTTAAATATTTTATCGTTAGTCGGATTTTAGTCCGAAAAGCTACTTTTTGCAAACAGCCGAATTAGGACTCGAGACCACTTCCATTGAGTTCAAAATGTCGTTTGCGACCTTTTTGAGTATAAGCTTCGATATGTTTGAAGAAAGTTGATTTTTGCTACTTTTTCCCGCTTAGGGCTTTGGTTTGGGCTGAGCCAATTAACCACTTACTAACTCAGTCCCAATCCCCCTCTCCTCTTCATTACTTCATTCCAACTCCTAACTCTCTAGCAAAACTGAAAATGGAGGTGGAGAGTGGAAATTAAAACTCCAAGCCCTAGCTTCCTTTGCAAATCCATCTCCTAGCTCCAAAGTTCAAGAGAACCCATTGGTAAGCTTCCTCTTCTTCTTCTCCAACTCATTCTCTCTTTGATTTCAGAAATTTCCTAAACCTAATTTAGGGAATGTTTCTACTTTTAAGCTTAGATTCAAGCTTCTAGAGTTGGATTTGAAGAGTGGTTGATTCCCCTTTGCTTTCAAGCTTCATCTTCATAAATTTTAGTGCAAAGGTGAGATTTTTAATCTCACATCTATGCTTATAATTCTCTTCTATTGTTAGGTATGAATTCCTAACACTTATTCATGTGCATTTGATTTTGATTTGGATTGCTTTTGTGAATATTCCAATTTTTAGTGTTTTGAGTTCAATTCGTTAAAAATCCTAACTTTGATGTTTGAACATGTTTTTGGTGATGCATCGAGGAGCTTATAGGGTCGGGTAGTCGATTGGTATAAACCCTTAGCGCCGTTGCTCGTGCGATTGCAATTTGGTCGGGATTTGCACCTCCTTTGAAATAGGGTAGGAAGTGCAAGTATACAGGTTCGGCCGACCGAGCCCCCTGGGCCGGTCGACCGACCTGTAGTCCAGGAACTTCCTGCCTCTGTTTGGAAGTGTTGGTTACAGGCTTCGACCGACCGAGCCCCCTGGGCCGGTCGACCGACCTGGTGCCCCGAGCACTTCCAACCTCTGGTTCGGTCGACCGACTCAGGGAGTCCGGTCGACCGACCTGCTACTATTTGCCAGATTAGCCTATATTGCTAATTCGTTTGAATTTCCAACTTTAATCGATTCGTGTTGTCTCCCTTTTGTTGTTGTCATTTATTATCGACTTTGATGACCTTTTCTTTGGGAATTTTAGATATATCCACTTTGATGGATTTTATATCGATTTCTTTGGATTTTATTCACGTCTTCGAATGTGAATTTTTATGCCCGATTGTTTCTACAATCACTTCTATGATTTGTCACTTTAAAATATAAAGGTTTTCTATACTAGTAGTAAATATCAAAACTCTTTCTTCAAATGATTTCAACACTATTTTATTACAAAGCTCGTTTTCTCAAACCGATTTCCAATCTATTAGTATATACAAACCTTTACCTCACTCGTATGAGAAATCTAATTAAACGACTTAGTAAAACAAGTGGTATGAAACGCTTGCGTTTACTTCGTTGGTTAATTTTTGGACTTGTTCGATTGAACAACTTGTGACATTTTTCTAGTGGAGATTTACAGTTTGTTCGTAAATGTTTAAGTTAAGCAAGTGGTTATGGGACATGAAGCTAAACTTTTATATTTACTAGCTTAGTGTAATTGACACTTCTCGTTGATCATGACGATCATCTTTGTGGTTTAGACTAGCAATGTGCAATGTCTCTTTGTTTATGTGGAGGACTGTTCCTCATTATTATTGAGCTTCGTCTCATTTCTCACATGGGTCGTACCGTTTTAGGTGCGTCAATGTTTTATTATGCATGGGGTGTACCTTTCTAGGTGCATCGATGTTTGTTTATACATGGGTCGTACCTTTTTAGGTGCGTCAATGTTTATTTATGCATGGGGTGTACCTTTCTAGGTGCATCGATGTTTATTTACTTCGAGGAGCAATCGGCTCAATAAGTCGGGGCATGGGGCGTATCTTTCTAGGTGCGTCGATGTTTGTCTATGCATGGGGCGTGTCTTTCTAGGTGCGTCGATGTTCGACTTAGCATGGGGTGTATCTTTCTAGGTGCATCGATGTTTATTTATGCATGGGGCGTATCTTTCTAGGTGCGTCGATGCTAGGGCATGGGGCATATCTTTCTAGGTGTGTCGATGTTCGACTGTACATGGGGCGTGTCTTTCTAGGTGCGTCGATGTCCAGTTTGTGGGATTGGCCATCCTTTTTATTGTGATTTCTGGATTTCGTGTGTTGATTTCTGGAATTTATGTTTCACCAACCTTTACGATGGGCATTGATATATATGTCATTTATTGTGGCTTGGTGAATGAAATTAGAAGTATGACATTCCTTTTTATCTTGAGTAGATTATTGTGATATTGATTAATCTCTTGCTGATTTTCAATTACTTATTTATCACAGCTTGGCATTGTGATTATTATATGTTTATGTCATATCTCTTATTATATATCACTTCATCTGATATTTATAGCTAGACTGATCCGTTTATTATTTTCTTTTTAAACAATACTCGAGTCAGACTGAGATTTTACAGGTGCTTCTGCTTGACTCCTTATCGGACCATCTTCTGACTTTTGGTTAACTACTTTAGTTTAGTAGTTTTTCGTTGTATACATTTAAGATATAGACTCTATGATGTATACTTATTCTATTGTCTAGCACTTGTATCTATTCTTTTGTGATGTTGTGGATCTTATTTGACCACTACTCTGATATACACATTTATGTGTAATATTCATATCTATATCCGCCTTTGTGATATGAATTGTCTGTGACTGATTTATGTTATGTTTATTTCTATATTTGTTTCCGAAGATTTTATATAGCCACTGTGTGATAGCTTTGAGTTTGTATCTGTATGTCGGATTCTCTCTAGAGATGAAAAGTTATATTTTTATCTGGCATATCGGTACTCGCACAAAGCAATTATACAGATGGTCGCTCCTCAACAGCCTTATTCTCCGTGCTAGTCGACAGCATTACTCCGTAGTGTTCTTGGCTAGCGTGGGTATAGAGGTGGGGCGTCACAATCCATATATTCCATTTTTTTCGATAGTCGAAACTACATGTCAACAAACAACAAAATCACAACAACATTTCAATTCCATAACAATTATCCTAATTATTCATTTTATTCTCTTTAATACACCATTATTAAACTAGTGTTTAGTCCATTAATTCAATCAACAAAAGTGAGCCAATGTTTATAATTTGATTAAATACAAAAAGTTAACAAAAATGATAATAATTAAATATTGCCATTTCATAAATCAAACACATTACAAATAACTATATTAGTCATAAAATACTATTCCTTTATATATATCATATAATATTAGGAAAAATAATTTCATTTCAAAATTTATACAAAACATTTTTATAACACTAACGAATACGCGCTCTCATATATACACTTAGACAACTCATTCTAGGGTATTACTACCCTATCCCTAATGAGTTAACCCCAACAGGATAAGGTATGTCGAAACCTCGCTTTGATACCAACCGTAATGACCCACCATTTTAGACGGTTTAAATCGATAATAAACCACAGATGTCTAATTCAAACCTTTCAAAAGGGAGGATTGTTAATGGGGTAAATAAGAAAAGAAGGAAAAATAAAACACGGAATCTCGTTGCGGAATGACAAAATATAATAATCAAATAAACAGTTCATGAAGCTGTTTTACAAATAACATGTGATTGCACTTTTACAATTCAAATTAGAGTTATACATACAGCAGGAATAAACAAATAATGCAACGGAATACATGATGTAGTGGAATAATTATAATAAATAGTAATAATATACTACGTCTTCATCCTCCAAAAAATAGTCTTCAATACATTGAAAAGCTCAGACTGACCCGAGCGTAATGAAAACAAAACACTCGAGTCAGAACTAAAAGATCTTATGTAAGTAAAATTAATCCAAAATAAAAGGTGAGTGCAATGGCCTAAGAGATGTTAGGGGATTTTCCATCTCCTGTCAAGTGTACAACGTGAATATAATTATCAAAAGATTTAAAACAATTCGAGGTATTAATTTTAACCACTTTAATTTAAAAAAATTCGAAGTTTAACTTAAATCTTTTAAATAATTCAATTCCAATACATAATCAAAATTCAAGAAATTTTATGGATATATATATATATATATATATATATATATCATTTCAACCAATATCTAAAATTAAAATTTTCAACTCAATGAAAACCGCTCGAGTTTATCATTTCAACCCAAAACGATTTCCCTAATCTACAAGATCATTCGGGTATGTATTATTTCAACCCATAGTGATAACAAAGATATGCATAAACAAATGTCCAAGCATCCAAAATTTCAACCAATAACATACATCACAATCAACATCCAAATTAGCAAATAAATCACAAAAATTAATTAGTTAACATTATTAGGTGTTTAACTAGAAATTATATTCAATATTAATTACATGGCTATAAAATTCAATATCAATTAAAATTAACTCTAAATGACAAATTAAAACACCAAACAACAATTAATAAACTTCTAATCACATCATAAACCTAATTTAACCAACATAAGATAAATTAGTAGTTGTGAGTGGGTTAAAACACTCGCCTTTGATTTGTCGACGATTAAAAATCCAATTAAATGCCCAAATTTGAACAGCGGACAAACAAAAAACTAGGCCATCTTTGAGAAAATATACGGACTAGCATATTATTACTGAATCAATAAAGGTGACTAAATAGAAAGTTGTTGCAAATTTGGTCACTCAAAAAGCTTTTTACTTGAGGAAGCTATGGTCAAAACAAACAGAGGTGTTTTCTAAGTTGAAAATCTGAGTACAAATATACTTCGAAAAGATTTGAGTTTTTGGCATAAAAAGTTATGAAATTTGAAGAACTGATCTAAAAGAAAGTTGAAGCCATAGGAAAAATAAATGATTTGGAAAAAAAGAATCACATAATTTGGTTCATTACTTAAGGAGATATGTTTGACACAATATGGTGTATTTTCGTCCAAACTGGACTCTGGAAAGGACTTGAAAAATAGAGTTTTTGATATAGAAATATTCAAAATGGGAAGAAAGGTTCAACAACAAAGTTGTTGCCATTGAAATTATACATGGTTTCAAAGAAAATATTTGATTTGGAGTAGTTTATTGGAATATAGAAGCCATGGAAATAAGGGAAAAGAAGGGAAAAAAGAGAAAGAAGAGAAGAGGAAAGATATGGCTTTGGCCATGGGTTACCGTCGTGGGTTGTGATGGAGGTGGGTGGCGGTAAGAGGAGAGAGAGGTAGGCTAGGGTTTTGAAGGAGGAAGGATGGAAATTAATAATCTTATCATTTACCTCCCAAGTATAATCATTATTATCTCGCTCCATTGGATGTGAACGAGTCGCATAATTTTGCTTCTTAACTCCTTAATATCACAACCTACGATTCCTTTTGGACGCTTAACACAAGTCAAATATGGGCATATAGGTAAGTCCTCCATCACCCTCGGCTCCACTACCATTCTAAGGTCATGCACACATTTTCTTAAATGCGATATATGAAAAATATTGTGCACGCCCACCAAACTACTTAGTAACTCGACTCTATATGCGAGTTTCTGATCTTCTCGACGACTGAAAACAAACCTGCATATATAGGAGCCAATTTCCTCACCTTCCCAAAGAGCATAACACCTTGTATTGGTGAAACCTTCACAAATAGATGACCACCCAGTTTGAATTCTAGTTCCCTTCTTCTCTTACTGGCATAAACCTTCTGTCCCAATTATGAAACTTTCATACTAGCATGAATTAACTCTATCTTCTAAGTAGAATCTCTTACCAACTCAAATACTAACACAAGTCTATCTCCTGTTTCCAACCAACAAATAGTGACTTACGCGGTCTACAATAAAGCAACTCAAATGGTGTCATCCAAAAACTCGACTAGTAAATATTATTGTAGGCAAACTCGTCTAGATGCAAATGATCCTCCCAAGATTCTCCAAACTTTAAAGCATATACCCTCGATAAATACTCTAACACATGGTTTACGCTTTCCATTTGACCATCCGTGTGTGGGTGGCAAGTCGTACTTAAGTTCAATTCCTTATACAATGCACTCTACAAACTTTTGTAGAACTCATTGGTAAATAATGGGTCTCAATCACCGACTATGTTATCTGGAATCCCAAGGAGTCTCACAACAATCTTTACATATAATTTTGTCAAACTAGCTCCTGTTCTTATAGACTTCACTGAGATAAAGTGGGCACTCATAGTCAACCTATCGAATATCACCCAAATGCTATCATTTCCTATTCTCAGCCTTAGAAACCCATAAACAAAATCCATGGACACTGAAACACACTTCTAAGGCGGTACTTTTGAGAGTTGAGGTAAACCACTTGACTTTTGATGCTCAACATACACTTGTTGTCATGTGAAACACTTCTTTACACATACACCTACGTCTCTATTCATCCCTTTCCCAAATAAGATAGGCTTCATATCGTGGTACATCTTTGTCCCTCCAAGATAAATCATAAACTTAAGCTGATGACTCTCCTCTTAGACCTCTTCCTTAAGGTCTCCTACATTCGAAACTCATATTTTCCTTTATTCCTGGCCATCCCTTCAAGTCTATCTCGCATCCTTTGAGATCCTCAGCATCCACACCGATCTCCAGTCGTCCTATTCATTTGGCTAATAGTGGGTCCTCTCTTTACCTTGTAGCAATTATATGCGCAAGTAACGGATGAACTTCCAAATTCCAGAACCCCCGTGTCTTTCCTTGATCCTACATTCATCCTATAATGCACTTCATATGATGCTAACATCTTTAACGTCTTCCGTTCCTCAATCTTGCATAACACTACGTCCACTGGTTTCTTCTTAAAGCAACATCAACCTTGTTCCTCTTTCATAGTGTATACTCAAAATTAAGTTGCATGCTGCTAGAAATTCTAACTGTGGAAAATATTGTAGAATAAATTATATTAATGAACAAATCATATGACTACAGTAACAGTTGAGGAGGGTGAATAGCGTTTTATAACTGATATACAACTTTTTTAAATAGTTTCAAGATATAAATCAAAACACGGATAATCAACATAGTATACATATTAATAGGCGGTCATATATATATATAAATATATATATATAAATGCAGTAAAAATAAAATAAAAGTAAGAGAGATGACACTAGGAGTTTTATACTTGTTTAGATTGACCAATCCTACGTCCAGTCCTATAAATATCTATACAGAATTGCTTTCAAATGCCTAGTTTAATCAAGTAGCAAGTAAACCAGAATACAATCTTAATTTCAAAGCAGCAAGATACACCCTCCTGACTTTCCAAGTTTAAGGTAGACTCTCTTGATTTAAGTGGGCAACGAGATTACCAACTTGATTTAAATGGGAAATAAGCACACCCACTTGATTTGAACGGGCAACAAGCACACCAACTTGATTTGAACGAGCAAAAAGCGTACCCTCAAAAAATAGTAGCAGAGATTGTTGATTCCATATACAAATAGTTATAATTATATATATATATATATATATATATATATATATATAATATCCTATAGCCTTTTTATTGCACTTTGATCTTTGAATTGGTGAAGAATACTTCCAAAACGATGAACAGATTATAATGAAAGTATGTTTGTATGTAGAGATTGAATTTGAGTGGATTTGAAGCATATAAATAGTGGATTTTGTGAAATATATAATAAGAATTTAAAGTAAGAAGAATGGAGAAAATATTGATAAAAAAACCATTTTCTAGTCCCTTTATATATTACTTGAAAGGACATGTCTATTCACAAAGAGATGAAGCCAAAAATCACAACTCTTTAAAATTGTAAAAAGCTTTTCAACGTTTCATATATCGACATACTTAAGAAGGATATGTCAACATACCTTTGTATGTTTGGAAAAACACAAACGCTTTTAAAGTGTTTCGAAATTCTGAAGTTTTGTAAAATCATTTAAACATAGTTTTTAAATACTTTAATATATGAAACTTTATAAAAAAATTATAGAAATAAATTTTGAAAATAAAATAAATATTTTGGTGAGAGAGTATTCGAAGAAAAGAAAGTTGCTATTCATGGACTTTAACAAATTTATCTTATATTTATTAACTATGATCTATAGTCTTGAACTCTTCATGTCTTTGTCTTTAAACTCATGAGTCTTCAATTGTCTTGATCATCTCTAGATCTTAATCTTTTTCCTTTTTACCAATTAGTTTTCAAAATCGATCATCATGTACCTGTGTAATATTCTACAAAATATTCTATATAGCTTGGGAAAACATTAGTACATATATTTATATGGTTGTTGTCATCAAAATTCATATCAATGGTATTAATACTAACCATCTTTGTTACCTTATATTAGAATCCTTCATGGAGAATAAATACTAAGATATGGTCTTGTATAACTTGAACCACTCTCCCAACGGATAATGCCTCCAAATCTTCAAGGAAAGATCGCTACTGCTTACTCCAAGTCATGCATCAAACATCGAGCTTCATGCGGCCTTAACTTCCTTTATGTGTAAGCTATTACTTGCCCTTTCTGCATCAACACTGCACCAGAAATGGTTCTAAAAGCATTAGTATACACTACCAAACCTGATTCCCTTCAGATACAATTAAGTTAGAAAAATTCGTCAACAACCACTTTAACTCCTAAAATGAACCTTCACACTTATCTGTCCATATGAACCTCTCGTTTTCCTTATCAACTTAGTCAAGGGTGCTGCTATACGTACATAATAAATCTATGATGATAGCCAGCCAATCCCAAGAATCTTCTTATCTGGTAACCATCTTTGATATGTTCCAATCATTAATGGCCTCTATCTTCATGAATCCACTACTAATCCATTTTTTGAAACAACATGACCAAGAAACTTAACTTCTCATTTTAAAAAATGACATTTAGAATACTTAGTCTTCAATTTGTGCTATCTCACTGTCTCATAATCTAATCTAAAATGGACTTCATGGCCTCTTTGATTCTTAGAATATACCCAAATCATATCTCAGTACCTATATTTATATGGTTGTTGTCATCAAAATCAATATCTGTAGTATTAACAATATCCTCCTTTTTGATGATGACAACTATATAAATATTTTTATTATAAACTATAATAACATAACTCTCCTAAATTGGTTAGCTCCCCTTATTTTGAATAACTCCCCTTGGTATATGCTTATATTATATTTTATATTTTTCTCCCTATTTTTCATCAATAAAAATAGGCAAAGAGAAAGAAATTCCCCCTAAATGTGACATATTTATGAAATGTGATAATGTTGTATATGGAATCAAAATCAATATTAACTGCGAAATAATGTTTTTAAGAAATAACTTTATGGGCATACATTTATAATTACACTTATTAAAACCATATATTTAAGACATATCATCCATATTAAACTAAATTATTTATAACAAACTGAACCATTCCATCAAACCAAAAAATATACAAGTTTAAACAAACCACCCTCATAAGTCAAACTAGACTATAACAATTACACACCCATAACACCTATTTCATAAATTAATATTCTGTATTAACTATTGGTGATTTATGGATGGGGGAATTTACGAAGTGAAAATAATAATTTTCCTTTCTGTTCCACTAAATTTCCACGAATGTCATAATTGATTTATCCTACAAAACATACTCTATCTTCATCTTCATCCTCATTATCAACATTGTCACCATCTTCTTCTTCAATTCTTCTCCATCATCCTAATTCATAGGATTATGAATTACAATATTGATTTGGGTATCTTCCTCTTCAATAATTATTAGATTTGCATGATTATCTAATAGACATTTCTACATATTCCTCACAATTATTCCCTTTCATTCTTTTTTTTGAATATAATTTACATTACTTCAATCTCAGTAAGGACTGTGAGAATATGCTTTAATTTCTATTTGATATTGCCTAGTTTTGAGAACTTGAAGTCATGAAATGTGCTTGATTCCGCTCTTGGACATTTGGAGTTGGATGGATCCATTATAAATTAAATAATTTTGAGTTTTTAGAAAGAAGGAGATAAAAAAAGAATCTGGAGTAGAATTAAGGTTGTTAAACAATTAGTTTTTGAATTTTGAAAGAGGGATGGAAAAAACAGTTTTTGTTACAACTATCATGCATGTCAACATATGCTTCTCTGGTACGTCAACATATACAGGGTAATTTTTACATTTTTAATTTGTAAATAAATAAATAATTTTATTTCTTGATTTCTATAAATGAACACATCCCTAATTCTCTTCTTAAATTAATGAAAGTAGTTTGTGCTAATGGTTTAGTTAAAATATCAACTATTTGATTTTCTATATTTATAAATTCTAGTATAATAATTTATTTGTTTACATAATCTCTGTAGAAATGATGTCGTGTATCTGTATGTTTTGTCCTAGCACGATGTGCTGGAGTTTTAGATAGATTTATTGCACTAGTGTAAACATAATATATTGGTGATTGCATTAAATTTAAACTGAAATCCTTAAAGTTTGTTGCGTATAGATAACCTGTGAACATGCTAAAGCTGCTGATATATATTATGCCTTTGTTATGGATAGAGATACAGAAATGTTAGTTTTTACTAAGCCAAGAGACAAGTGAGTGTCCCAACAATTGATAGGTTCCACTTGTACATTTTTGGTCAAATTTACGTCCCACATAATCAGCATCACTATATGACATTAAGTCAAATGAATCTTCTTTTGGATAGAAGATCTCATAGTCTAATGTGTTTTTAACATATCTTAAGATGCATTTTATAGCTTTAAGATGTGTCTCCTTAGGATGTGATTGATATCTTGCACATAGACATACACTATACATGATATTGAGTCTACTAGTTGTGATATAGAGTAAAGATCATATCATACCTCTATATAGTTTTTGATCAATGTCTTTTGAACTATCTTCTTTATTAAGTTTTTCACTGGTTGTCATAGGTGTTGATTATCACTTGTGTTATACATTCCATATCCCTTTAATAATTTTGCATATTTTTGTTGACTTATAAATATTCTATTGTTTAATTGTGTAATTTGTCAACCTAGAAAGAATCTTAATTCTCCTGTGTTACTCGTTTCAAATACTTTACTTATAATGTCAACAATTTCTTTATTTAGTTATTCATTAATTGACCCTAAAATAATGTTGTCTACATATATTTGTATAAGTTGAATATCATTGTTAATTCTTTTATAAATAACATGGTATCTACTTATCTTTTCAAAATTAGATTGTACTATATATGATTTGAGTCCTTCGTACCAAGATCTTGGTACTTGTTTTTAAACCATATAAAGCCTTCTTTAATTGGTAAACATGATTAGGGAGTTTTTCATCCTTAAAAGGTGGGGGATGTTCATCATATATATGTTTTTTAATAAATCCATTTAAAAATGCACTTTTGGCATCCATTTGAAATAATTTAAAATTATTATGGTTTTAAAAAGTGAGTAGAGTTCTTATGGCTTTTAGTCTGGCCATAGGGGCAAAGGTTTCATCAAAGTCTATTCCTTATTTTTGGCTATATCTTTGTGCAAACAAATGTGCTTTATTTCTTATGACTTCACCTTGTTATTCAATTTATTTCTATAAACCCACTTAGTTCCAATTACAGATTGATTTTCTCATCATGGCAATAATTCCTAAACATCATTTCGAATGAACCGATTTAGTTCTTCTTGCATAGTAAGAAACCATGAATCATCTAATGATGCTTCTTTTGATTTTTAGGTTTGCTAGTTAAATAAATGCTACATTACTCATCTTATTTAGTTGATTTCTAGTTCTCACAACCGACTCTATGCTTTTTAAAATGTTTTCTTAAGGATGGTCTTTCAAAAAAATGTTCTACTAGATTCATTTGTATCTAAATCACTATCATTATAATTTTCTTTGTTAAAAGTTTCATTATCAGTAATATCATTATTCTGATTAGGATTGAGATTTTCTTCATCATTAGCACTAGTATTAATTTCTTTAAAATTTTCATCAAATGCAACATGTATAGTTTCTTCAATAGATTTAGTTCTAGTATTAAAAACTCTATAGGCCTTACTTCTATCTGAACAAACAATAAATATACTGTTATCTGATTTTTCATAAATATGTCTAAATTATCTTTTATACTAGTATAAAACATTTACTACTAAAAACTGTTAGAACCCGTCTTGTTGGTTTTTAATGACAATAACTATACAATTATGCCAAAGAACATCTAAACTAACTTGCAGGTATATGCTAAAGTATATACATGGAAATACAAGAAGAGATAAACAAGACGAAGATAAGGTGAAGGAATGTATACAATTAGATATGATGATCGATATCAAAACCAGGCTGAAATTGAAGAAAACAAATAGGTTTTATATCTTAATTTTTGTCGGTCTAGCTTTTATGTACACTCTCTAATTTGATGATTACACACATGGATATATTTGGGAAATTGCCTTTGCAATATAACAATTTTATAATACCATTTATTCAAAGAAAATAGTCAAAATATAACATTTCAAAGTAAATGAACAAAAATAGTTCAACTACAGACGTTTGGAATGCTTGTCCCAAACGTCTATGTACATTTAAATATAATAAGAACTTTTTAGTTCAAATTGAAATGTCTGGATATTTCATAATAGACGTCTATAATGAATCTAGATGTCCAGTACAGAATATCCATACGCTTGGATACCTGTAATGGGTTTTTTATTTGAATTTCTTAAAAGGCTTATCCCCTCTTCTTCAAAGGTTGCATCCCTTGCTTTGAACAGTTCACTCCAACTGTTACTACTATTGATTTAGAACTTTCCAAATCTATAAATACAGTTGAGAATTCACTTTTATTTTTAACCAACCAACAAAACCAAGAATAAATCTTTCTATCTTTCTAATCTATATGCATCTGTGAATTACAAATATTCTCAACTATTTACTTCCTACAATTACATGTTCCAATCATCATTTCAATGCAATAATAGGAAGGGTGTACTAATAGGCTTTTCTGGGTTATCTAGAACACAATCAATCAAGAAATTTACCACCATTCATAGTTGAAGTCCTGTTGGAGATTTTCTGTGATATCCCGGAATTTTTAGCAATATAAATTTAATAATCTGTGTTAGAAATTAAATTGATTTGATAATTTTTGTTAATAAAATTTGAATTGATTTAAATAAATATTTAAATTAGTAGATTATATCTTTTTAAAGCTAATAAATTATTTTCTATTTATAATATGTATATATTGTAAATAGACAAGCTTTGGATTGGAATTTAGTAAATAAAGCAATTTTCTAATTCTAATTTATTTTTGGTAAATTGGAAATTTTGATTTAAAATTAAAATTTAGCTTTTTAAAGCAATTCAATAAATAACTATATGGTTTGTAAATACTTAAAGTAAATATTATAGTTTAAAATTTTATTTAATTAGCTTAAATATGAATTTAAATTAGATTAACATTAAAGCTTTGTTTTATTTTCTTTTTAAATATTGCTTGAAATTATATATAAGAATTTAAAATACAATTTATATATGATCTGAATATATTGAGTAGTAGAAGTAATTTATAATCTCTTTTATAAACTATTTAAAATTGTTATTTTAAAATAATAATTATAATACTTAGTTCTTATAAACATAAATAGATTTTTTTTAGAAATAGGATTTGTTATTTTCAAAATTTAATGATAGTTATATATGCATATATAACTTGATATTTAAATTGGATTTTATAATTTAATTTAAATTTGAATTTAATGTTTTGAAATTTAAAAGAATAAATATTTAAAAATATTTGGATAAGCTTTTATTCATAATTTTTTGTTTTTTTTCTAAAAAAAAGAGGGAAATTGATATATATATATATATATATATACATAAGAAGTAATAAATTAAGATTTAAAGCTTTTATAAATAATTTTAAATTAAAATAAAATACTTAAATTACATCTGTAAATCTCTGAAGACATCTAGTGACATGTGTTAAGTCATAAATTAATCAATGTGACAAATGTTAAAATTTAGAACAAGTGTCCTATTAAATTTTCATTTTCTTTTATTTTAATTAAATCAAAATTTTATTTATATAAACACATTACTTCTCACTTTTATTCTTTTTTTTCTATTCTTCTTCATAATTTAAGAAATTTTCAGCCAACGTTCAAACCTAATAACCCAAAACAAATCTGAAAATCATCTTCTTCAAATCAAACCTAAAAATCTGAAATTCATTTGAAGATTTATTCAAAACAGAAAATTTGGTTCAAAACAAATCCTGCAAATCCCCTCAAAAACCAATCTGAAACTAGTATTTCCTCTAACCAAAATAACCCAAAACTATATGAATCATCTTCAAAACTGGAAGGCAAATCATTAACCTGAAATCATTTTGCAACTCAAAAGCCTGCATGCAACTGCAGTTTCAAACCAGGCCTACATTCATCTTTAATTTGAAGTTTTTAAAAAGCAAACACACAACAGAATTTTAAGATCATAAGAACTTCAGCAACTCAAGTTCAAAGCACATTCCAGTTCAAGCTTTTCAAAAAAACATGGTTGCTCTGTTCTTTAATACCGGTGAGTAACATTACTCTTTTAAAAATTAATTTTGAATCTAGTTGCTAATTTTACTCTGGAAATAAGTGTGTTTGTATGCTATTTACAAGTTCATTACTGGTATGTATATGAATGTATGTAGTTTTGCATGTTGCTGTGTAATTTATTTTTCTGTACATAAGTTTCCAGGTTCTAGAATTGCTTAAAATTCCATTTCATTTGATCTAAGCTGTGTTAAGATTTAAGATTCAATCAAAATGTGGTTGTTAACATAAGTTAAAGTTTAAAATTTTATCTAATATATATAAAAACAAAATATAACAGAACAAACCTTTTGTAAGTAATAATTTTATCCTCTAGATTCATTGATTCAAGATTATAAATCGATTCCTTAAACTAAAACTTGAATTTTAAAAAAAAAATCAGAATTTTTAGTTTGAAATTGGTTGAGCATTTCTGATTTGACCAGAAATGATGTTTTGGAAAGTTTCTGTCGATCTAGGTGGTCGGGGTGGTCAGCATCTTATTTGGTGATGGAGTGGTGATAGTAGAATCAAGGAAAAATAGTAGGACGAGGATCTATGCACTGTGGTGATGGTGGTTAGGGGATAAAGATTTTAATCCTAGTTTTTCTGTTGATCAGAAAATTGATCTACGTGACTTCTTGAGGTGACCGAGCTTTCCCAGATTTAGGGAGAAGATAGTTGGAGTGTGGAAGAGGTCGTGGCCAGAGGTGAATCCACTCTGGTGGTCGGAATCATGTGATTGAGGTGTTTCCAGTTTTCGACATTGTTTCCAGTTTTGAGCTCATAAGCTCGATTTTGATTTTTAGCTTCTGCAAACGTTTTGAGGGTCGGAATTTAGTTAGGGGATGATCGTTGACTTGCGTGAGTCGTCGCGAGTGGTCGGAGTTGGTTGCAGTGATGGTGCAGGTGCACGGAGGGCGTGTGTATCAGATGTTGATTTGGGGAAGATGGTACTCGAGTGTTATTCGGGCTGTTTCGTGTTTTTGCTCGAACCGTGGGGTTGTTTGTCTCGAAGAAATGGTTGTGTGGGCTCGGGTGTGTTGTTGTTACAAGTTTGTGTAAAACCTGTCAGTACTTAAGTTTGAATGAATTCAAAATGAAATGTTACTCGAGTTTTACACGAGTTATTTAGTCTTTTGCTCGGGCTAGGTTAGGTTAGGCTCGAGTGATTTATTTGTGGCTTGAGTTAGTTTTGTTATAGGTTAGAAACCTGTTCTATTTTCAAAATTTCAAACTGAAATTTAAAATATTAAGCAAGGATTTAAAATAAGTTTTAAATCTAATTTCAAATAATGGATTCAAGTTTAATTTGAATCTTAGCTAGAAATGAATAAAGTTTTTAAATTCAAATTTGTTTAAATAACCTTAAAGCGGTTAAGTGTTTAAAAGTGTTTTTAAAGGAATTTGAATTTAAATTAGAGATTGAAATGTAAAGGAATGTTTTAAACAAAGTTTAAATCTGATTCAAATCTAAATTTGAATCTTTGTTTTAAAATAAATCTAAGTTTTATAAATTTAAGTATTTTTAACAATTTTGAATGATAAAGTAAAATTTAAATGTTTTGAATTTAAAAAGGAATTTGGTTTAAACTTTTGTAAAATTCCTTTTATAAGAGAAAGTATTCTTTATCATGTAAATTAAAGGTTTTAAATTGATTTTAAATATTGTTGAAGATAAATTGGGTTTCATTTTAAAACTTGAATTTAAAATGAAATTTGAAATTAAATTTGGAAATGAATGTTTTCAAATATATTTGTGGATGATAATTTAACCATAGATAAGAAAAAGGTTTCATCTTAAAGCTAAATTAGAATTTAATGATTTGTAATTCATTTAATTATTTGGGTAATTAAATGGATAATTTATTTATTTAATAAATTAATGAAATGGATAATTACTTAAAGTAATTAAGGGTTTTAAACTTAAAAGTTTAAGGTTAATTATTCTTAGAATAATTAACTTGTAATTTATGAATCATTAATTAAGTAAGATTATATTTTAATTAATGATTAGTAATTAATTAATCAAGTGATAAAGGATTAATTAAGTTACAGTTAACACTTAATTAATTAAATAATTAGAGGTTAATTAATGGGCTATTAATGGTTAATTAATTTGTAATCAATAATGATTAAAATAAGTTAATTACTTTAGAACAATAATTAATGAATTGTTAATTGTTAATGAAGGTTATTAACTAAGGATCATTTAATAATTAATTAATGTGATTAATTTTTAATAATTAATTAGATTAATTAATTTAAAGATAATCATTTGTGTAAATTGTTAAGTATAATTACTTATGGAAGTAATTAAGGAATTAATTACTTATTATAATTAATTGAGTTTAATTTGATTATATTAAGTTAATTAATTCAGTTTAATTAATTTAGAATAATCATTTGATGATTTGTGAAGTATAATTACTTAATGTAATTTAATAAAGAGAAATTACTTAGGAAAGTAATTAATGGGTAATTGCTGGATGTAATTAATTGAAGGTGATTTGATGATGGAAGTAATTTGAGAATAATTACTTTGTAAAATTAATCAACGGATTAATTAGAGATAATTAATTAATGAGTAATTAATTTATTTGGTAAAGTAATTAAGGGTAGTTAATTACTGAATGGAGTTAATCAAAGGTGATTAATAATTATGGTTTAAATAAACATTTATTTACTTAATGTAATTAATTTAAATAGAAGATGTAATTAGAGATCATTAATTATTATAATTAATGATGGATTTATTTTGTAACTAATTAATCAGTGAAGGAATTGATTAATGTAATTAATTAAGGATTAATGTAGTTAATTATAGTTAATTAATTTATGAAGTAATTAAAGATTAATTACTATATTTGGTTAAGCATAATCAATTTATAAAATTAACTAAAGGATAATTACTTGAATGTAATTAAGGAATAATTAATCAAGGGTGATTAATTAAGGTGATTAATTAGAGGATAATTAATTAATTAATTAATTTGTAATTAATTAATGGTCTTGTACGCAAGATTTATATTGATGAAGTAATTAATTTAATTCACTTTAAATTAATTAGAAATGATGTAATTAATTTAATTCATTTTAAATTAATTATATTTAGTGTGATTATTAATCATTGCTTATATATATATGGATGATATTGATTGCCTTGAATGATTTGAAATCTCAGAAATGAGATAAGTAATGTTGTGTGATATGGATGTATTGGTTGCATTGTGATGATAATATGGATTATCCTTGATAATGATAATATGGATTAACTGTTGTGATAACAATGTTGATTATCTATTATTGTGAATTTGTTAATTATCTATCTGTGTGTATATAGATAATTGAATTGTTTTAAACTTTAAAACAACTTGGCCTTAAAAGACACGCTTTGGATTTCGATGAGACCGGGATCGGGTTTCCAGATTTGGAAATCCGAAAACCACATCGATCCAAATTTACGATAGGTCGTGAATCACAAGTGAAGAGTGAAGACTCGAGGTGTAAGGCCTATTCGTCGTTAAAACTCTGAGGGTGATTCCAATATGAGTTTGACGGGGTAGTACTTTCAAATTCGAGATAAAGATTCAGAGTGCAAGGGTTATCGTCGTTAACTCTGAGGGTGATTCCAAAATGAGTGTAATGAGATAATGCCTTCGGTTTCGTTCGAACCCGGAACGAACTTGTATGGATTGAATGCTTTCAGAACATCGTCAAGTGGACGATGAGCATTCTAAGAGATGTGTTCTCTAAAGGTAATCGTAGCCTCAAGCCTCATCAACCGGGAATGGCTAAACAAGGGAGGTGCATCAAGGCTAAGTGGGTCATGCCCAAGTAGGACGAGAGTTTTGCCTGTCTAGAAGTCCCTTTTTATTTCGGCTGTGTGGGCAGCTGGAACGTACGCCAACTGCGGGGTTGTCTTGTTCAAGACTATCCAGTGAGGGATGGTTCCGGCTTTGTGTTGCAGGGGATTGGGAGTGATCATCGGTACGGTGATCAAGGCCACGTACTGTGACGGGCGGTACCCTGGAAGCCCTGCCATTGTATGGAATCCAAAATCCAATAAGTGCCAACGGTTTTGATTGTATTACCCACTTTTGTGGCTAGTAACTGGAATTTAATCATGTATCAATTTCGGCTATTTCATATTTACTTGAAAACCCTAGACCTATTATAATATCATCGGATTTCCTATCAAATGTTTTGGTTAGCGTAAGGTAAAAACTTTTCCATGTTTATTGTACGTGATACCTTTCTTTCAAAGGTTTTTCAAAGTTAAGCAACCTTAACCTGTTACTCACACCAGACCCATGTCTGACCCAGAGTTTATCTTCTGTTTTCTTAAACTCTTGGGTACTCAAATTTTTACGAGTAGCCAAGGGATTCAGGTAAGCTTTTGATGAATTCTGGAGGAGCAATGGAGCAGGAGGCTTCGGCATTAGATATATAATTTCCGCTGTGTGTTCTCTGTGTTGGTATCTCCTTATTGAGTTGTATTGAGTGTAATAATTTGACAGGTGTCATAACTGTCTAGTATGTGATGTATATGCTGTGTAACTCTGATTAGTATTGTATATTATGTAATACTTATGTTATTAATATAATTTATTCGTTCCGCTGTTGAGATTCTGGTGTTGTTTCTTCTTTCTTCACTTCTTTTTCTCTTTTCTATCCCTTTCTTTCTTCAAGATGATGCGATTTTCTATGGTGAAAAAGTCGGGTCGTCACAGTTGGTATCAGGGCGCTAGGTTGAGTGAATACCTAGGCTTTGAAGTGATTTCTTTCTTGAGAGAGCGTATTTGTAATTTTTAATATATATATATATATATTTGTTTATTTATTTATTTTTGCCTATCTGTTGGGTTACTTGTTTGGGTTTTCCAATATAAGTTATAAAGGTAGATGGGGCAGTGGTGTGTGTAACATGACTACTACCAATGGTTGGAGTTTGAATGTTGAGGTTGGAAGTGTATCTATCGAGACAGTAGACCTAATACCGTCTCAAGTGAGCTTTGCAGCTGGATGTAAGGATTTCATCGATCTCTTAAGGATACCTTTTAAAGATTCGGAGTCCATCTTTGACGTTGGATGAGTAGAGTTTGGATCTGTCGGTTAGGCAAAAGAAAATAATGGTATTTTGATACCTCAGGCATTAGTAGCGGTGTGATGAGACGCAGTGACTATGGATGTCTCCGAAGATGTTTCTTTGGAACTAGTTTAGGAAGTATACCTGCTTCGATGTTGTGGCTGGGTACAGTAGGATGTTTCTGTCTGGTTTGAGGTCCGAGTTTCTCGAAGGACTTTGGATTAGGAAGTCTTTGGCATCGGTGTCAGCAGTGTAGCTCGGAGTGTTCTGTGTGCCATCAAGAAGGTCTTTTGGTTAGCAGTTTTTCTGAAGGTGGAGTTCAGAAGACGTAGAGTGGATCCATTTCTTCGATGGATTGGTTTGATAAGTGTAAGCTGTTTTGATTGGTAAAGAGAGAGCAGTTTTCTTTGGATATTGGGCTGGTTGATCGCAAAAGTGACTTGCGATAGTTTGAGTGTTCTCTTGTGTTATCAGAGGTTTGTCTGTATCTGGAGGTTGAGTTTTCTTATCGACTGGATTCTAGGAGTGCTACCGGTGGTTTAGTAGAAGGATGACTTCTAGAGCGAGGGTTTGGTGAAGCAGCTTAGGATCAGGTGGGACATCTGAGTTTTCTTTTATGGATCTATTGAACCATATTTCTGAGATGTGTTGTCCAGTTTGTGCTCGTGTTCTTCATCAGCATTTTTTTCTATTCCAGATCAGAGTTGTGCAGCGGAAGCAGCTTAGAAGTTCTTTTGTTTTATCTTTTCCGGATAGGAGAAGTAAGTAGTCTTCTGATATTTGTGGAGTAGAGTTGGTGTTCTTGGTTTGGGATTGATCTTGAGGAGATCATTCTGTTGGGTTGTTTTGGTCCAGTATGTTTCTGAAGACATCAACGAAGGTTGAGCTGATCGGGAGAGATGAAGGCAGCCAGGATCGTCAGGAGAGTTTTGTGGATATGATACGAAGGAATTTGGATTCCGAAGTCGGAGATTTGATTTTGGGTAAGTTTTCTCCGATATAAGGAGCGATAAGATTGGGTAAGACTGGGTAAGTCAGCTCCGAGGTGTTTTGGATCTTTTATGTGTTCTTGTGAGGATTAGTGTTTGATTTTGCCAGTTTGGATAACTGGGATTCAATGTGTTTCACGTATCTCTAAGGGAGTACATGTATGATCTATCTCTGGTTGTGGAACCAGCAATTCAGGGGGATGTGATTGTTGAGTCAGACTTGTCTGTAGTCTGTTATCCTGTTTAGTTTTGTAGATCTATTTGGATAAGAGCTCTGTAGCTTAGTAGTATATATTATTTGGATTCTGTAGAGTGAGTATCCCGACATTTATACTAGGAAAACTCTAGGAAATCCTATCCAGAATTTTGCCTGGATAGTTAGATTTGTTTGTTTGAGTGAATTGGTTGTTATGGTTGTTAGCATATGATTGATAATATATGCTTGTGTTTTAAAATAAAATCTTAAGATAGATTACTAAATTACCTTTGCTTTTAAATTTCAGGGACGAAATTCTTTTAAGGGGGAGGAATGTGATATTCCAGAATTTTTGCAATATAAATTTAATAATCTGTGTTAGAAATTAAATTGATTTGATAATTTTTGTTAATAAAATTTGAATTGATTTAATACACTTTTTTAATAAATATTTAAATTAGTAGAATATATCTTTTTAAAGCTAATAAATTATTTTCTATTTATAATATGTATATAATTGTATATATTGTAAGTAGACAAGCTTTGGTATGGAATTTAGTAAATAAAGCAATTTTCTAATTCTAATTTATTTTTGGTAAATTGGAATTTTGATTTAAAATTAACATTTAGCTTTTTAAAGCAATTCAATAAATAACTATATGGTTTGTAAATACTTCAAGTAAATATTATTGTTCAAAATTTTATTTAATTAGCTTAAATATGAATTTAAATTAGATTAACATTAAAGCTTTGTTTTGTTTTCTTTTTAAATATTGCTTGAAATTATATATAAGAATTTAAAATACAATTTATATATGATCATAATATATTGAGTAGTAGAAGTATTGTATTATCTCTTTTATAAATTATTTAAAATTGTTAAATTTTTTATTTTCAAATAATAATTATAATACTTAGTTCTTATAAACATAAATTGATTTTTTTTAGAAATAGGATTTGTTATTTTCAAAATTTAATGATAGTTATATATGCACGTATATAACTTGATTTTTAAGTTGGATTTTATAATTTAATTTAAATTTGAATTTAATGTTTTGAAATTTAAAAGAATAAATATTTAAAAATATTTGGATAAGCTTTTATTTATAATTTGTTTTGTTTTTCTAAAAAAGAGAGGGAAATTTATATATATACATAAGAAGTAATAGATTAAGATTTAAAGCTTTTATAAACAATTTTAAATTAAAATAAAATACTTAAATTACATGTGTAAATCTCTTAAGACATCTAATGACATGTGTTAAGTCATAAATTAATCAATGTGACAAATGTTAAAATTTAGAACAAGTGTCCTACTAAATTTTCATTTTCTTTTATTTTAATTAAATCAAAAATTTATTTATATAAACACATTACTTCTCACTTTTATTTTATTTTTCTATTCTTCTTCGTAACTTAAGAAATTTTCAGCCAACATTCAAACCTAATAACCCAAAACAATTCTGAAATTCATTTGAAGATTTATTCAAACAATTTTTTTTTCAAAACAAATCCTGCAAATCCCCTCAAAAACCAATCTGAAACTAGTATTTCTTCTAACCAAAATAACCCAAAACTATCCGAATCATCTTCAAAACTGGAATGCAAATCATTAACCTGAAATCATTTTGCAACTCAAAAGCCTGCATGCAACTGTAGTTTCAAACCAGGCCTACATTCATCTTCAATTTGAAGTTTTTAAAAAGAAAACATACAACTGAATTTTAAGATCATAAGAACTTCAGCAACTCAAGTTCAAAGCACATTCCAGTTCAAGCTTTTCAAAAAAAACATGGTTGCTCTGTTCTTTAATACTGGTGAGTAACATCACTCTTTTAAAAATTAATTTTGAATCTAGTTGCTTATTTTACTCTGGAAATAAGTGTGTTTGTATGCTATTTACAAGTTCATTACTGGTATATATATGAATGTATGTAGTTGTGCATGTTGTTGTGTAATTTATTTTTCTGTACATAAGTTTCCAGGTTCTAGAATTGCTTAAAATTCCATTTCATTTGATCTAAGCTGTGTTAAGATTTAAGATTCAATCAAAATGTGGTTGTTAACATAAGTTAAAGTTTAAAATTTTATTTAATATATATAAAAACCTGTAATGTCTCTGGAAAACAAAATATAACAGAACAAACCTTTTGTAAGTAAAAATTTGATCATCCAGATTCATTGATTCAAGATTATAAATCGATTACTTAAACTAAAACTTGAATTTTAAAACAAAAATCAGAATTTTTAGTTTGAAATTGGTTGAGCATTTCTGGTTTGACCAGAAATGATGTTTTGGAAAGTTTCTGTCGATCTAGGTGGTCGGGGTGGTCAGCAACTTCTTTAGTGATGGAGTGGTGATAGTAGAATCAAGGAAAAATAGTAGGAGGAGGATCTATGCACTGTGGCGATGGTGGTTAGGGGATGAAGATTTTAACCCTAGTTTTTCTGTTGATCAGAAAATTGATCTACGCGACTTCTTGAGGTGACCGAGCTTTCCCAAATTTAGGGAGAATGTAGTTGGAGTGTGGAAGAGGTCGTGGCCGGAGGTGAAGCCACTCTAGTGGTTGGAATCATGTGATTGAGGTGTTTCCAATTTTCGACATTGTTTCCAGTTTTGAGCTCATAAGCTCGATTTTGATTTTCAGCTTCTGCAAACGTTTTGAGGGTCGGAATTTAGTTGGGGGATGATCGTCGACTTGCATAAGTCGTCGCGAGTGGTCGGAGTTGGTTGCAGTGATGGTGCAGGTGCACGGAGGGCATGGTGTATCAGCTGTTGATTTGGGGAAGATGGTACTCGAGTGTTATTCGGGCTGTTTCGTATTTTTGCTCGAAGCGTGGGGTTGTTTGTCTCGAAGAAATGGTTGTGTGGGCTCGGGTGTATTATTGTTACAGGTTTGTGTAAAACCTGTCAGGACTTAAGTTTGAATGAATTCAAAATGAAATGTTACTAGAGTTTTATTCGAGTCATTTAGTGTTTTGCTCGAGTTAGGTTAGGTTAGGCTCGAGTGATTTATTTGTGGCTCGAGTTAGTTTTGTTACAGGTTAGAAACCTATTCTATTTTCAAAATTTTAAACTGAAATTTAAAATATTAAGCAAGGATTTAAAATAAGTTTTAAATCTAATTTTAAATAATGGATTCAAGTTTAATTTGAATCTTGGTTGGAAATGAATAAAGTTTTTAAATTCAAATTTGTTTAAATAACCTTAAAGGCTTTAAGTTTTTAAAAGTGTTTTTAAAGGAATTTGAATTTAAATTGGAGTTTGTGTTGAGTCACAAGTTTTATGAAAGTTTTGATTTCTGACAAATAGTGCGATCGACAAAACAAGGTCATTAGAGCTACATATGTTACTATAGATTATAAGTTTATTATTTGATATTGTAATAGTGATAAACTTGTTAAAATCTATCCTCAAATAATCATGCACCTCAGTATAATCGATATATATACGTTTTAAAAGCATTGCACATTCATTGTGCAAATTAACAGGTACCGGTCGACCGGTTAATAATCATACGGTCGACCGTTTCTGTGTAAAATGCACAATGAACGTGCACACATGCACATAACGTATATATATTTTAAATTCCTGTCTACTGGTCACTTTTTAACCTGTCGACCGTTTTTGAATAGAAAGCAATTTTTCCAAAAGACACTTCTCTTCTCCAAAGGTTGAATCTCTTAACCTTTCACCAAAGATCATATCTCTTAATGGCAAAGAGTTACAACCATTCTTATCTATATAAACTCATCCAATTCGCTGATTAAACAATAACGATTTCATATATCATTTTAATCTAATCTCTGATCTTAATTCTGCATTATAAAAGCTCTAAATTATTTATTGAATCTTTGAAACTATTTCATATCCTTTGATTCAATAATATACTTTCCTTAATCTTTTCAAAAACATCATATCGCATACTTTGAGGATAAGATTATAGGAAGGGTGTACTGCTAGTGACAAATCCGTGTTTTCAAGAGCACAAATTGTCAACAACAATTATATTTGTTCTTTTGTTGAAGTCCTCTGTGTTGTAAGAGGCAAGTGTTGAAGTCCTCAGTGTATTAGAGGCGTGAAATCCCGTTCGGTTGCTCGGGTGTTGTAAACCTGTTCCTCCGGGTGAAGCGAGGTAGTTAATAGTGAAAATCCAGATAGAAGTCTGGGACTGGACGTAGGACGGTGCTCCGAACCAGTATAAAAATCTCTGGTGTTTTTTTTTATTTACTACGCTATTATCATCTATTTCCGCATTTGTATTGTAATCCATATTACACGATCCGTGTATACTATATTAGCACATATAATTGTATACACACCGCACTTTCATTTGGTATCAGAGCAAGGTCATCATATAACTGTAACACAGTTATTTGATATATTATAGTAATATGGCAAATAACGTAAGTACTAGCACTCAAAACACCACTTACACGAAGGGTCAATCGACACAAAGACCTCCATTTTTCAATGGTCTTAACTATAGTTATTGGGCAACACGTATGTCATTCTTTATGCAATCAAATAACTATGATGCTTGGAATGCCACTCAAAGAGAAATAGTGAATCCAACAACTGATTATTCAGAATGGACTGCAGCTGAGAAAACGGCAGCAGCTATAAATGCAAGAGCAATAAATATGTTGTTCTGTGCATTAGACCAAAATGAATATAACCGTGTTAGTATCTGCACTACTGCATATCAAATTTGGCAAACACTAAAAATCACTCATGAAGGTACTAACAAGGTTAAACAAGCCAAAATAGCCATGCTGAAAAGTCAATTTCAAAATTTCAAAATGAAACCAAATGAGACAATCAATGACATGTATTCACGGTTTCAAACTATTCACCATGCACTTATTGGCTTAGGACAAAAGTATTCTGATTTCGATGTTGTTTCAACAGTCTTACATTCTCTGACTAGTGAATGGGAAGGAAAAGTATTAGCAATCGAAGAAGCTAATGACCTTTCCGTCATGAAGCCAGATGAATTGATAGGAAATTTAATGTCCTATGAAGCAAATTTGCAGGCTAGAAAAGAACAGAAGGAAGAAAAGAAAAATATAGCATTTCATATTGAGAAAGATGAAAATGAATCAGATTCTAAAGACGAAGATTTGGCATTCATTGCGAAAGGATTCAAAAAATTCTTAAAATATCGAAAAGCCAGTCGTTACAATAAAAGGAAACCTGGATCAAATGAACCATCTTCATCTGCTATAGAATGTTTCAACTGCCACAAAAAGGGACACATGGAGAAAGATTGTCCAGAACAAAAGAAGAAGTCAGAAAATGACAAATTCAAATATAAAAAGGACAAATCTAAGAAACGAGCTTTCTCAGTAACATGGGATGATTCAGAGTCATCTTCATCAGAAAGTGAAAGTGATTCAGAGAATGAACAAGCTAATGTTTGTTTTATGGCAACAGAAAATGAGGTACAAATTCCTACATTTGATGAATTACTTGATATTAATGCTGAATTGATAGTCAAATATAAAGACATAAAACGTCAATTAAAAGTAGTCAAAGCAGATTTAAGTAGAGCAGAGCTTGAACGAGATATGTTAAAAGATGAGAAGAAAATATTAGAAGAGGAACTTGAAAATATTCAAGAATCATCATCTAATGTTGATTCTCAAATATCTCTTTTGAGTCAAGAAATAGAAACTCAAAAAGAGAAAAATAATGCTCTCACTACTGAAAATCATGAGCTTAAAGCAAAAGTCAAAATTCTAGACCTAGAAAAAGCTAGCTTACAAACAAAGTTTGATGACATTACTCAAAATGTTTCTAACTTTAACAAAGGTCGAGAAAACTTGACAAAAATCATTGAAAGTTCACAATCTATTTCAGACAAACAAGGATTGGGATATAACAAACAAGAAACCAAGAAACATCTTGGAAATAAAAGGAAAAAGAAAGTACAAAAAACTGAAGCTAAGAAAAATCTTAGTTTATTATATTCCAAACCAAAACCAGTTGTGAAATTTCAAAAGAAAAATGTCAAGACTATCAAAATATGGGTTCCTAAAACAAATAATAATTTGATTAGGAACAAATACATTCAGCAATTCATGAATACTGTGCATTTTAATAACAATTATATATATAAAGGGGATACCGGACCCAAATGGGTTTGGACTCCTAAGACCTAACTCTTAGGACCCTATAAAAAGTGGGTACCATGGACTTAATTCTATTTTTTGCAGGTCCCACTTAAGAAAAGAGGAAAGTGGATATTGGACAGTGGTTGCTCAAAGCACATGACAGGAGACAAGAGTTTATTAACAAATATTACATATTCAGATGGTGGCTCCGTCACTTTTGGAGACAATTCAAAAGGCTATATCATCGGCAAAGGCGATGTGAGCAATTGCGGTACATCTAACTTACCTCTTATTACTAATGTCATGCTAGTTAGAAATTTGAAACACAATTTGCTAAGTATTAGTCAGTTATGTGACAAGGGTTTTATTATTTCATTTTCAAATAATAAGTGTAGTATTTTAGATAAATACCATAATTTGGTTTTTGAAGGTTATAGAGACAGAAATATATATATTTTGAATATGAACATTAATCATAATTCAGATATGTGTCTTGTGGCTAATGACAATGATCCATGGCTATGGCACAAACGCTTCTGTCATATAAACTTCAGAACTATTGACAAGCTAGCCAAAAACAATCTAGTAAGAGGTCTACCCAAAATGAGTTTTAAAGTTAACAACATTTGTGATGCATGTCAATTAGGAAAATTGACCAAATCATCTTTTAAATCCAAGAAAGTCATATCAACATTACAACCACTTGAGTTACTACACATGGATTTATTTGGACCTACTAGAGTTCAATCAATAAATCACAGTCAATATGTGCTTGTAATTGTTGATGATTTCTCTCGTTATACATGGACAATCTTCTTAAAAAATAAAAGTGATACTTTCGATCATTTCAAATCTTTCGTCAAAAGAATTCAAAAATCAAAAGGGATTAAAGTTAAAAATATAAGAAGTGATCATGGCGGAGAGTTTGAAAATAATGAATTTGAACAATTTTGTACAAAGAAAGGTATATATCATAATTTTTCGTTTCCCAGAACTCCACAACAGAACGGAGTTGTAGAACGGAAAAACCGAACTTTACAAGAATGTGCAAGAACATTATTGAATGGAACCACCTTACCAAAACATTTTTGGGCAGAAGCTGTGGCAACTGCCTGTTATGTTTTAAATCGTGTATCCATAAGACCTCTTACCAAGAATACTCCTTATGAATTATTTAACAAAAGGAAGCCTAAAATCTCATACTTCAAAGTTTTTGGTTCGAAGTGCTTTATTTTAAATACAAAAGACCAGCTTGGCAAATTCGATCCAAAGGCCGATGAAGGAATATTTGTCGGTTATTCGGAACGAAGTAAGGCCTATCGGATATTTAATAAACGAACCAAAACTATTGAAGAATCACTTCATGTCTCTTTTGATGAAATCTATCAGCACCCTCACACTATATCAGATGATGACGAATCAATAGTCACTGACAATCAAATCATCACAAATATTGATTCTGACTCGGAAATAGTTATTGAGAATATTCCTCAAATATGTGAGTTACAATCACCACCAAGAACATTAAGAGACCATCCGCCTCAAAATATAATCGGTGAAATAACATCACATGTCAGAACAAGGAGTCAACTCAATCAAATGGGTCATGTCGCTTTTCTCTCAAATATCGAACCTAAGAATCCAAAAGAAGCTGCTACAGATGATTACTGGATCATTGCCATGCAGGAAGAACTAAATCAGTTTGAGCGCAATGACGTTTGGGAACTTGTTCCAAGACCAACTGATCAGTCAGTAATTGGTACTAAATGGGTCTATAAAAATAAGGCTGACGAACAAGGCAATATCACCAAAAATAAAGCAAGATTAGTAGCACAAGGATATAATCAGGAAGAAGGTATCGATTATGAAGAAACTTTTGCACCAGTTGCTCGACTAGAAGCTATTAGAATCCTATTATCTTTTGCTTGTCACCATAATTTCAAACTTTATCAGATGGATGTCAAAAGTGCTTTTCTCAATGGATTTATCAAAGAGAATGTCTATGTCGAACAACCTCCTCTGTTCGTACATGAAAAATATCCTGACCATGTGTTCAAACTTAAGAAAGCTCTGTATGGTTTAAAACAAGCACCTCGTGCCTGGTATGAACGACTACGTAGCTATCTTATTAGCTCAGGATTTCAAATAGGCAAAGTCGATCAAACCTTGTTTATTAAACATTCTCGAAAAGATATTCTAGTTATCCAGATATATGTAGACGATATCATCTTTGGTTCAACAAACGATAAACTTTGCAAAGAATTTGCAAATATTATGACCAAAGAATTCGAAATGTCTCATATGGGAGAACTATCTTATTTTCTTGGACTTCAAATAAAGCAACTTTCAAACGGCATTTTTATTAATCAAGAAAAATACTGTGAAAACCTTATCAAACGCTTCGGATTAGAAAATACATCTGGTAAACCAACTCCTATGAGTACAACTACACATCTTGACAAAGATGAAAGTGGTAAGAATGTTGACCAGAAATTGTATCGAAGCATGATTGGTTCTCTTCTTTATCTTACAGCTAGTCGTGCAGATATAATAATGAGTGTTTGTTTATGTGCTCGTTTTCAAGCCGATCCAAAGGAATCACATCTACGAGCAGTGAAACGTATAATTCGTTATCTTAATAATACCAAAGATTTCGGTCTTTTTTATCCAAAAGAATGTCCATTTGAATTAGTATCATATAGTGATGCTGATTTCGGTGGCTCACGAACGGATAGAAAAAGTACAAGTGGTACGTGCCATTTTATTGGAAAATCACTTGTCTCTTGCTTCAGTAAGAAACAGAATTGTGTTTCACTATCAACATGTGAAGCTGAATATATATCAGCAGCTCTTGCTTGTACTCAAGTACTATATATGCAACAAACACTTCAAGATTTTGATATTCATTTATCAAATTCTATTATATACTGTGATAACACTAGTGTTATAAATCTCTCTAAAAATCCAGTAAATCACTCCAGAACCAAACACATTGATGTCCGTCATCATTTCCTTCGAGATAATATTGACAAAGGAAATATATGTCTTGAATATGTCCATACTGACAATCAATTAGTAGATATTTTTACTAAGCCTCTGCTCGAATCTAATTTTATTAGATTACGAAGAGAGCTTGGTTTAATTTCAAGAAAAAATCTTGACTAAGAAATTTCTAAAAGAACATCTTCTTGTTAGTTACTCTTTAGTTATTCTCTTTAGTTATCCTTTAACTACAACTATTGCATAAACTATATTTTTTTACATTAAATATAAGCCACTGCTTTATTTAATGGTTAAATTCGCTTTACTTATTTTTTTGTGATCGTTCTTTACTTTCTTATCTTATAAATTCAGTTTTAAAAAGAAAGCTATTTTTAGACTTACAAAAAAATTTCTGCTTATATTTTCTTGGTTAAAATTTATCATTAACTCACATCCATAGGTTTATACATAAGAAACTTATATATAAACTTGCAAACATTTTATATTTTGTTCATCTTTTCTTTTTATCAAACCATAATATTCTATACAACGTACACTATGGCTCACATTTGTGATAAATGTGCTCAAGAATCATACATTTCAATTACGAGTTCTGAGTCGGAGGAATTTTATTCTCCTACAACTCCAAAACAAAAATCAAGTTGTCATCATCAATGCTCTTGTATGTCTGATAAAACTCCAAATTCAAAACGAGTGAAGCGGACACTATTCTATTCTCCTCGTACCAAAGCTCAAATCGATGAGATACACCACTACCAGAAACATCAGATAGACCTTCAGAGACAACTCCATTACGGGCAAAGTCAACTTTATCGCGAGCAACAACGGACGTCGGCACGATTGTCTGTTTTAGAAAAGTTGACAACATTTTTCTGCGGTTCCAACAAACATGACGTGCATGAACCAATGCCGTCTAGGCCATCAACATCTAAAAGTCCTAACTCATGGGATCGGAACTATGAGAAGAATGAAGAAGCTCAGAAACAATGGAGTCCATGGTCGAAACGTATTGAAGGAAACAACGATAATTCTAATGACGAACTTTCTCATTAGACTTATATATATAGTTATTATATCTTTATCTATCTCTTGTGTAATGACGGTTATATTTTGTATTACGTATAAAATATAATATATATAGGTTGATATATGATAAAAACTTGAAATATAAACTTAAATGTCACAACAGACCAAGACCGGTCGACCGCCCCTGTTATAGCCGGTCGACCGTTTGCTCTCTGGTTGAAAACGGTCGACCGGCCAAAAATAGTAGGTCGACCGGTTGACGTATTTTCAGTTTTTTATATAAATCTATGCGTCATTTTTCCCTCTACCCTCATTCACTCTTTACTCAAGCTGTTCTCTTACCCCAAATCACAAACCCTAGTTTCCATTTTTCAATTCCCAAATCACAAATCCTCCAACAATGGCTCCTCCTCAAAAGAAATCCAAGAAAGGAGCAACCTCTGAAACTTCATCTCCTACCATCTCCATCAAAAAATGGCTTCAAACTCCAATTGCTGTAACAAGATGGAATCAGATGACAAATTACAAGTTTCATCCAGGCTCTTTCATCAAATTTGATGATTTCACGGCTTACGGAGTTCGGAGGTTAGCCAATAATGCCAACATTACTCCATTAATAGATTTTTCTGCAAATAGTGTGGAGATAAATCATTTGATGATCAAATTATTTTACGCCAACATGAATCTTGATGAATATCAACCTGATAATCCAAACGGCGTCATCTGGTCTATGGTCTGTGGGAAGCAAATTTTTCTTACTCATGCTAGAATTGCCTCTATACTTGGTATACCAAATCGAGGCGAAGAGTTTTCATCTACCTTCTGCGAAGTTGTCACTCGAAATAGTACCAGTCATCAGTTTATAGAAGACAATAGTGACGGCACTAAGTCTATTGGACTTCGACCGACAGCCAGGTTACTTCATCGGGTTTTGATGCATTCTCTTTTTCCTAGACTTGGAAATTATGATGCAGTGTACAAAGAAAACTTCAAGGCACTCTATGCTATCTATGGTGAAATCCAAATCAATTGGGTTCACATGCTTTTTGATGAAATTCTCAAGGTAAATAACTCAACCCGGCCTCATTTCTTCTACAATGAATATATCATGAGACTTTTGTTAGCTTGTGGGGTCAATCCTCCTGATTCTGCAACCTCAAAACCAAAATGCATTGATTCCATCACCATCAAGCGAATGAAGCTTCCTCCACCGTATCTTGAGATTATGCCTTTCGAAGAATGGCAGCAAAGAGGACCAAGGAAACAACGAGCAACTTCATCTCGTCCTCGTTCCGATGAAGTAAAACTTTTAAAATCAAAGTCATCAACAAAAGAATCACTTGAAACAATCGCTCGTAACCAATTTTTGCTTGAATCACGTCTCAAGCGCATGGACTCTAAAATTGATAAGCGCTTTAATAAGGTCAAGTCATTCTTTGGTATGCTATGGGATGCTATATCATGTTCCACATCCACCTCTGTTCAAGCACAAGACCCAGGAAAACGTCCTGCTGCTCCAGTTTTCACCTGGACATCATCTGACGAGTCTACAGGAATGAGTGGTCATGGACATGGTGAATCATCTAGAGGGCACAATGATGAGGAAGAAGAAGATGATGATGATGAAGATGATGATGATGATGAAGAGGAGATACGATCTGCCTCATCCTAGATTCTATTATGTTTTACCTCTTTAAAAACATTCATCGACACTTGTACTAAATAGTGTCGTTATTTATGATTTTCATTTGACATTATGTTCTGTAGTAAACTCTGTTATGTTTTTGATGTGTTATTTTTTTCTATGCATATTATATTCATTCTATGCATATCATATTCTAGTATCTGTTACTCCTTTTTGTCGATGACAAAGGGGGAGAAAAGGCTAACAATTGCTTGCAGGAACATACATTTATAAGAATTCAAAGAGAAAGAGATCACGTACTCAGGGGGAGATTCAGATTTGCAGATATATATTGTCATCAATCAAAAAGGGGGAGAATGTTGAGTCACAAGTTTTATGAAAGTTTTGATTTCTGACAAATAGGGCGATCGACAAAACAAGGTCATTAGAGCTACATATGTTACTATAGATTATAAGTTGATTATTTGATATTGTAATAGTGATAAACTTGTTAAAATCTATCCTCAAATAATCATGCACCTCAATATAATCGATATATATACGTTTTAAAAGCATTGCACATTCATTGTGCAAATTAACAGGTACTGGTCGGCCGGTTAATAATCATACGGTCGACCGTTTCTGTGTAAAATGCACAATGAACGTGCACACATGCACATAATGTATATATATTTTAAATTCCTGTCTACTGGTCACTTTTTAACCTGTCGACCGTTTTTGAACAGAAAGCAATTTTTCCAAAAGACACTTCTCTTCTCCAAAGGTTGCATCTCTTAACCTTTCACCAAAGATCATATCTCTTAATGGCAAAGAGTTACAACCATTCTTATCTATATAAACTCATCCAATTCGTTGATTAAACAATAACGATTTCATATATTATTTTAATCTAATCTCTGATCTTAATTCTGCATTATAAAAGCTCTAAATTATTTATTGAATCTTTGAAACTATTTCATATCCTTTGATTCAATAATATACTTTCCTTAATCTTTTCAAAAACATCATATCGCATACTTTGAGGATAAGATTATAGGAAGGGTGTACTGCTAGTGACAAATCCGTGTTTTCAAGAGCACAAATTGTCAACAACAATTATATTTGTTCTTTTGTTGAAGTCCTCTGTGTTGTAAGAGGCAAGTGTTGAAGTCCTCAGTGTATTAGAGGCGTGAAATCCCGTTCGGTTGCTCGGGTGTTGTAAACCTGTTCCTCCGGGTGAAGCGAGGTAGTTAATAGTGAAAATCCAGATAGAAGTCTGGGACTGGACGTAGGACGGTGCTCCGAACCAGTATAAAAATCTCTGGTGTGATTTTTCTATTTTTTTATTTACTATGCTATTATCATCTATTTCCGCATTTGTATTGTAATCCATATTACACGATCCGTGTATACTATATTAGCACATATAATTGTATACACACCGCACTTTCAGTTTGAAATGTAAAGGAATGTTTTAAACAAAGTTTAAATCTGATTCAAATCTAAATTTGAATCTTTGTTTTAAAATAAATCTAAGTTTTATAAATTTAAGTGTTTTTAACAATTTTGAATGATGAAGTAAAATTTAAATGTTTTGAATTTAAAAAGGAATTTGGTTTAAACTGTAACAACCCGCATACTTATCGATTGTATATTTAAATATTTTATTTAAATATTTTATCATTCGCCGGATTTTAGTCCGAAAACCTACTTTTTGCAAACAGTCGAATGGGACTCGAGACCCCTCCCATTGAGT
Organism: Allium cepa; assembly: GCA_030765085.1. Classification (NCBI taxonomy): domain Eukaryota; kingdom Viridiplantae; phylum Streptophyta; class Magnoliopsida; order Asparagales; family Amaryllidaceae; genus Allium; species Allium cepa. The sequence continues at coordinate 876,904,845 of CM060945.1, read as the reverse complement.
TCAAAATGCCGTTTGCAACCTTTTTGAGTATAAGCTTCGATATATTTGGAGTTAGTCGAGTTTTTCTACTTTTTCACTTAGGGCTTTGGTTTGGGCTGAGCCCATTAACCCCACTTAACTCAGTTCCAACCCTCTCCTCTTCATTACTTCATTTCATATTCCTAACACTTTGAGCTTTAAGCAACAATGGTGGAAGAGAGTGGAAATTAGAAATTCCAAGCCCTAGTTTCATTACAAATCCAAGATCTAGCTCCAAAATTCTAAGAGAACCCATTGGTAAGCTTCTCTTCTTCTTCTCCCACTCATTCTCTTATCAATTTCAGAAATTCCTAAACCTAACTTTGGGAATGTTCTTCTTTTAAAGCTTAGAATCAAGCTTCTTGAGTTGGATTTGAAGAGTGGTTGATTCTCCTTTGCTTTCAAGCTTCTTCTTCAATAGTTTGGGTTCAAAGGTGAGATTTTTATCTCACATCTATGACTATAATTATCTTTGGTTGTTGGGTATGAATTCCTAACACTTCTTCATGTGCATTTGCTCTTGATTTGGATTAGTTTTGTGAATATTTCCATCTTTGGGTTTTTAAGTCAGTTTGTGTGAAAATCCTTTTATGGATGTTCGATCATGCTTTTGGTGATGCATCGAGGAGAATATAGGGCCGGGTTGTCGATTAGCATAAACCCTTAGAGCCAATGTTCGTTCGGTTGCATTTTGGAAGAGGTTGCTCTTCATTTGAATAGGCTGAAAAACAGCCCAGGCATGATTCAGTCGACTGAATCCTCTGTTCAGTCGACTGACCCTGGAACCCGAAAGTTTCCAGGCATGACTCAGTCGACTGAATCTTCTGTTCAGTCGACTGAACCTAGAAATAGAAAGTTTCATGAACCTGGAAAATTTCCAGGTACGGGGTCAGTCGACTGAAAACTCTGTTCAGTCGACTGAACCTGCTGTTTCAGTCCATTTTGCCTTTTTGGATTGAATTTCCAACGTTAATCGATTCGTGTTGATTCCCTTTTGTTATTATCACTTATTATCGATTTTGATGACATTTTCTTCGTGATTTTTGAGAATATCCATTTTGATGGATTCGGTATCGATTTCTTTGGATTTTATTCACGTCTTCGAATGTGAATTTTTGTGATTGATTGTTCTTACAATCTTCTTTGTGATTTGTCACTTTAAAAATATAAAGGTTTTCTATACTAGTAGTAAATATCAAAATTCTTTCATCAAAACGATTTCAACACTATTTTATTACAAAGCTCGTTTCTTAAACCGTTTTCCAATCTATTAGTATATACAAGCCTTTACATCACTCGTATGAGAAATCTAATTAAACAACCTAGTAAAACGAGTGGTATGAAACGCTTGCGTTTACTTCGTCGGTTAATTCTTGGATTTGTTCGATTGAATCTCTTATGACAATTTTCTAGTGGAGATCTACAGTTTGTTCGTAAATATTTAAGTTAAGCAAGTGGTTATGGTACATGAAGCTAAACTCATATATTTACTAGCTTAGTGTAATTGACACTTCTCGTTGATCATGACGATCATCTTTGTGATTTAGACTAGCAATGTGCGATGTCTCTATGCTTATGTGGAGGACTGTACTTCATTTTATTGAGCTTCGTCTCAGTTCTCGCATGGGTCGTACCTTTCTAGGTGCGTCGATGTTTATTTACACATGGGTCGTATCTATTTAGGTGCATCGATGTTCGTTTATGCATGGGACGTATCTTTCTAGGTACGTTGATGTTGATTTATGCATAGGGCGTATCTTTCTAGGTGCGTCGATGCGTATTTATGCATGGGGTGTACCTATTTAGGTGCATTGATGCTAGACATTACATGGGGCGAATCTATTTAGGTACGTCGATGTTTGTCTTTGCATGGGTCGTACCTTTCTAGGTACGTCGATGTTGATTTATGCATGGGGCGTATCTTTCTAGGTGCGTCGATGCTTATTTATGCATGGTGTGTATCTATCTAGGTGCATCGATGCTAGACATTACATGGGGGCGCATCTATTTAGGTGCGTCGATGTTTGTCTTTGCATGGGTCGTACCTTTCTAGGTGCGTCGACGTTTGACTGTGTATGGGGCGTCTCTATTTAGGTGCGTCGATGCCCGGTCTATGGAATAGCGTTCCGTTTGGGATTGGCCATCCTTTTCTTGTGATTTCTGGATTCTAATTAATGATTTCTAGAATTTATGTTTCACAATTTGAAGATTGGCATTTATATGTTGTCAATATTTGTGGCTTGGTGAATGAAATTGGGAGTATGACATTCCTTTTGATCTTTGAGAAGATTTTGTGATATTGATTAATCTCTTGTTGATTTTTCAGTTACTTATTTATCACAGCTTGGCATTGTGATTATTATACATTTAGTCATATCTCTTTTTCTATATCATCTCATCTGATATTTATAGCTAGACTGATCCGTTTATTATTTTCTTATTAAATAATACTCGGGTCAGACCGAGATCTTACAGGTGCTTCTACTTGACTTCTCTTCTGGGGTTATTATCCTGACTTTTGGCTAACTACTTAGATTAGTAGTTTATTTTGTTGTATACACTTGAGATATGGACACATAGTTGTATTCTTTTGTATAACACGTGTTGCTATTCTTTTGTATTATTGTGGATCTTTTTGACCACTACTCTGATATACACTTTCATGTGTTAGTTATATATTCATATCTTCTTCCGCCTTTGTGATATGAATTATCTGTGACTGATTTGTGTTATGCGTATTTCTATATTTGTTTCCGAAGATTATTATAGCCACTGTGTAGTAGCTTTGTGTTTGTATAAGTATGTCGGATTTCCTCTTGAAATAAAGCATGTTATACTATCTGACATATCGGTGCTCGCGCAAAGCAATTACACGGATGGTCACTCCTCAACAGCCTTATTCTCCGTGCTAGTTGACAACATTACACCGTAGTGTTCTTAGCTAGCGTGGGTATAGAGGTGGGGCGTCACATAAACTCTTGTAAAATTCCTTTTATAAGAGAAAGTATTCTTTATCATGTAAATTAAAGGTTTTAAATTGATTTTAAATTTTGTTGAAGATAAATTGGGTTTCATTTTAAAATATGAATTTAAAATGAAATTTGAAATTAAATTTGGAAATGAATGTTTTAAAATATATTTGTGAATGATAATTCAACCATAGATAAGAAAAAGGTTTTATCTTAAAGTTAAATTAGAATTTAATGATTTGTAATTCGTTTAATTATTAGGGTAATTAAGTGGATAATTAATTTATGTAATAAATCAATGAAATGGATAATTACTTAAAGTAATTAAGGGTTTTAAACTTAAAAGTTTAAGATTAATAATTCTTAGAATAATTAACTTGTAATTCATGAATCATTAATTAAATAAGATTAGATTTTAATTAATGATTAGTAATTAATTAATCAAGTAATAAAGGATTAATTAAGTTACAGTTAACACTTAATCAATTAAATAATTAGGGGTTAATTAATGGGCTATTAATGGTAAATTAATTTGTAATCTAATATTAAAATAAGTTAATTACTTTAGAATAGTAATTAATGAATTGTTAATTGTTAATGAAGGTTATAACTAAGGATTATTTAATAATTAATTAATGTGATTAATTTTTAATAATTAATTAGATTAATTAATTTAAAGATAATCATCTGTGTAAATTGTTAAGTATAATTACTTATGGAAGTAATTAAGGAATTAATTACTTATTGTAATTAATTGAGTTTAATTTGATTAGATTAAGTTAATTAATTCCGTTTAATTAATTTAGAATAATCATTTGATGATTTGTGAAGTATAATTAATTAATGTAATTTAATAAAGAGAAATTACTTAGGAAAGTAATTAATGGGTAATTACTGGATGTAATTAATTGAAGGTGATTTGATGATGGAAGTTATTTGAGTATAATTACTTCGTAAAATTAATCAAGGGATTAATTAGATATAATTAATTAATGAGTAATTAATTTATTTGGTAAAGTAATTAAGGGTAGTTAATTACTGAATGGAGTTAATCAAGGGTGATTAACAATTATGGTTTAAATAAAGATTTATTTACTTAATGTAATTAATTTAAATAGAAGATGTAATTAGAGATCATTAATTATTATAATTAATGATGGATTTATTTTGTAACTAATTAATCAGTGAAGGAATTGATTAATGTAATTAATTAAGGATTAATGTAGTTAATTATAGTTAATTAATTTATGAAGTAATTAAAGATTAATTACTATATTTGGTTAAGTATAATCAATTTATAAAATTAACTAAAGGATAATTACTTGAATGTAATTAAGGAATAATTAATCAAGGGTGATTAATTAAGGTGATTAATTAGTGGATAATAAATTATTTAATTTGTCATTAATTAATGGTTATGTAAGCAAGATCTATATTGATGAAGTAATTAATTAATTCACTTTAAATTAATTAGAAATGATGTAATTAATTTAATTCATTTTAAATTAATTATATTTAGTGTGATTATTAATCATTGCTTATATATATGGATGATATTGATTGCCTTGAATGATTTGAAATCTCAGAAATGAGATAAGTAATGTTGTGTGATATGGATGTATTGGTTTCATTGTGATGATAATATGGATTATCTTTGATAATAATAATATGGATTAACTGTTGTGATAATAATGTTGATTATCTATTATTGTGAATCTGTGAATTATCTATCTGTGTGTATAAAGATAATTGAATTGTTTTAAACTTTAAAACAACTTGGCGTTAAAAGACACGCTTTGGATTTCGATGAGACCGGGATCGGGTTTCCAAATTTGGATATCCGAAAACCACATCGATCCAAATTTACGATAGGTCGTGAATCTCAAGTGAAGAGTGAAGAGTGAAGACTCGAGGTATAAGGACTATTCATCGTTAAAACTCTGAGGGCGATTCCAATACGAGTTTGACGGGGTAGTACTTTCAGATTCGAGATAAAGATTCAGAGTGCAAGGGTTATCGTCGTTAACTCTGAGGGTGATTCCAAAATGAATGTAACCAGATAATGCCTTCGGTTTCGTTCGAACCCGGAATGAACTTGCATGGATTGAATACTTTCAGAACATCTTCAGGTGGACGATGAGCATTCTAAGAGATATGTTCTCTAAAGGTAATCGTAGCCTCAAGCCTCATCAACCGGGAATGGCTAAAACAGGGGAGGTGCATCAAGGCTAAGTGGGTCATGCCCAAGTAGGATGAGATTTTCCCCTGTCTAGAAGTCCCTTTTTATTTCGGCTGTGTGGGCAGTTGGTACGTACGCCAACTGCGGGGTTGTCTTGTTCGGGACTTTCCAGTGAGGGATGGTTCCGGCTTTGTGTTGCAGGGGATTGAGAGTGATCCTCGGTACGGTGATCTAGGCCCCGTACTGTGACGGGCGGTACCCCGGTAGCCCTGCCATTGTATGGAATCCAAAATCCAATAAGTGCCAACGGTTTTGATTGTATTACCCACTTTTATGGCTAATAGCAGGAATTTAATCATGTAACAATTTTGGTTATTTCATATTTACTTGAAAACCGTAGAACTATTATAATATCACCGAATTTCCTATCAAATGTTTTGGTTAGCGTAAGGTAAAAACTTTTCCATGTTTATGTGTGGGAAGTCTTACGTGATACCTTTCTTTCAAAGGTTTTTCAAAGTTAAGCAACCTTAACCTTTTACTCACACCAGACCCATGTCTGACCCGAAGTTTATCTTTTGCTTTCTTAAACTTTTGGGTACTCAAATTTTTACGAGTAGCCAAGGGATTGAGGTTAGCTTTTGACGAATTCTGGAGGAGCAATGGAGCAGGAAGCTTCGGCGTTAGATATATAATTTCCGCTGTGTTCTCTGTGTTGGTATCTCCTTATTGAGTTGTATTGAGTGTAATAACTAGACAGGTGTTATAACTGTCTAGTATGTGATGTATATGCTGTGTAACTCTGATTATTATTGTATATTATGTAATACTTATGTTATTAATATAATTTATTCGTTCCGCTGTTGAGATTTTGATGTTGTTTCTTCTTTCTTCTCTTCTTTTTCTCTTTTCTATCCCTTTCTTTCTTCAAGATGATGCGATTTTCTGTGGTGAGAAAGTCGGGTCGTCACATTTTCAGGCAAGAAGTCTTATTCGACAACCTATGTGGTTTTTTTATAAAAGTCATGTTCGACAGCTCAAGAGGTTTGTAACACCTATACCTTCAAGTTAAGTGAGAGTATACTCGTATATGTAGAAGGAGTCTAGGACTGAACGTAGAATGGAAAGTTTGAACCAGTATAAAAATCTCTGGTGCACTTTACTGATTGCAATTTTTATACTGCCAATTTGATATAAGTTTTTATTTAATAAATATAACCATATTACTCAATCTACATTGACTTTTATTATATTTATATATTGCAGCTACTGTGATTACTGCGCTTTAATTTTGTATCTGTATATTTGGCCATCATTGATCCAGTGCATAGTGTCTATTGATTGATGCACATTGCGACTTTCATTTGGTGTCAGATCTTGGTGTTCTACTGATCGTAACAACATCCTAGAACAATGGTCAAAAGAAAAGTTCTAGTCAGAGCTCAAAGACAGTTGAGAAAAAGAAAATTTCTAAAAACAAGCAACTGGAAATTGAATCTCAATACAAATGCAATATGGCTACAGTCAGATCAAAATCAGAACACAATGATTCTACTTATAATGACCTTTTAGCATTTCATGATAGTTTATTCAAAAATTTCAAACTGTTACAAAAGGTCAATAATGTTGCTTTAAAGAAACTAAAGATAACGAGCTTAATATGATAAATTAAAGGAAGAAAATGATTTCTTAATGAAACAAACTAGAATTTTTGAAACTACTGTTAACGAATTTATTTCACAAAATAATTTCCTTTTAAAAGAATATGAGCTTTTGATTGATAATAACGCTAATCTTTTAAAGGAAAATGAATCTTTTCAAAATAAAATTATATTTTTGGAAAATTCTTTGAACGAATATAATTCTAAACTTTTGTTTCTTGAAAAGGAGAAAAGTGCTTTGAATGCTAGAAATTTAGATTTAATTAAAGAATGCAAGCTTTTAAAAGAAAATAATATTATTTTGCAAAAGAAATTTTGTAACTCTAATGTGAATTTTGACCAATTAAATGAGAAAGTTACAAAATTCAATAAAGAAAAAGATGATTTATCTTCTTTAGTAATAAATATTAAAGTTCAGAATAATAAAAGTATTTTAGGCTATAAGTGCGATAAACATAAAGATAGTACTGGATATGGTTCATGTATACACGTTTTAATACCAAAACTAAAAATAGAGATAGTTATAATACCACTTCATGTCATGATAGTATTTTACTTAGAAATAGAAAACATGCTTTGTATACTAAATCAATGACAATTAATGTTGATATATGGGTTCCTGCTAATCTAACCAATCACTACAGATAATTATACATTAGCAATTATTACGACACTGTTATTAATAATGAAAAATATATTTTTAAGGGATCGGCCACATCCAACTGGACATGGTTTCCTAGGTCGTAAACCCTATATTTATTTTGAAAATTTAGTATCATTGTGATTACATTTAACATATATATACTCATTAAATTACATTAATGTTAAAAAAAATTATTCACTTATCTATGATACTTATCTCTTTTATATATAAAAAAAGGGTTCACACACACACACACACACACAGATATATATATATATATATATATATATATATATATATATATATTTATATAGATTTATTTCTTAAGAGAAATATTATATTTAATGAAAGTTATTAAAATATAATATGCATATACTCTTATTCCTTTTTTATAATGATAAAGGGGAAGAAATTCATATTCATCTTGATAAGGGGAGATACTATACTTAGGAGGAGCTTTAATCATATTATTATGTCATTTATATAAAAAAAATATTTTCAAAAAATTATATAGTTGTCATCGTGAAAAAAGGGGAGAACGTTAGAACATCTCTTGTTGGTTTTTAACGATAATAATTATACGGTTATGCAAAAGAACCTCTAACCTAATTTGTAGGCATTCACCAAGTATATACATGGAATACAAGAAGAGAAATACAAGATAGAGATAAGGTGAAGGAATATATACAAGGTGGTATGACAATTGGCAACAAAACCAAGCTAAAATTGAAGATAATAAATAGATTTTATATCTTAATTTTTATCGGTCAAGATTTTATATATAATCTCTAGTTTGATGATTACACTCACGCAAATATATTTTGAAAATTATCATTGCAAGAAAACTATTTTATAATACACATTTATTCAAAGAAAATAGTCAAAGTAACATTTTAAATTAAATGAACAAAATAGTTCAACTTCAGACGTTTGGAATTTTTGTCCCAAACATCTGTGTACATTTAAATATAAAAAGAACCCTTTAGTTCAAATCCAGACATCTGCATTTGTCATAATAGACGTCTATATTGAATCTAGATGTCTGGTAAAAAATATCCAGATGTCTGGATGCCTGTAATGGGTTTTCAATTTGAATTTCTTACAAGGCATATCCCCTCTTCTTCAATGGTTGCATCCCCTGCTTTGAACAGTTCACCCCAGCGGTTACTATTCCTGATTTAGAACTTTTCAAATCTGTGAATAGAGTTGAGAATTCATTTTTATTTTTAAACAATCAACAAAATCAAGAATCAATTCTTTCTATCTTTCTTGTCTATACGCACTTGTGAATTACAGATATTCTCAACTATTTACTTCCTATATTTACACGTTCAAATCATCATTTCAAGGAGATTATAAGAAGGGTGTACTTAATAGACTTATCCATGTTATATAGAACTCAATCGGTTAAGAAATTTATCGTTGTTCGTAGTCAAAGTCCCGTTGGAGTTTTTCAGGCATGAAGTCCTATTCGACAGCTTAGGCAAATTGTAATATGGAAGTCCTATTCGACAGCTCAAGCGGTTTGTAAAACCTATTCCTTCGGGTTAAGTGAAGATATAGTCGTAAATCTGGAAGAAGTTTGGTACTGGATGTAAAACGGGAATTTCGAACCGGTATAAAAATGTGACGCCTAACCTCTATGCTCACAATAACAAAGGTTATTATAAGGAATAACATCTGCTATTGCGAAGAATAAGGCTTGTTAGAAGCGACCATCCATAAGTTATGTCTTAGACGAGTATTGATTACATCGATAGGAGTTGTGAAAATTAATCCCAAAGATATAAATTCAATCCAAATCTAAAACGAAACTACAGTGGCTAAAGAAAAATCCAGAACAACTCATAATAACAACAACACTGATAGTATAATTACATCAGAACAGAAATATCATATATATATATATATATAGCGGAAGACAAGTCTCGAATACATGCTACAACAATCGATAGTTCACATGAACCAAATGTACATAAACATATACATCAACATACATAAGACGAGAATCAAATAACCAAAAGTACTCCTCGGAGACTAGGCAAAAGATGGAGTAAATCCCAAAAGCTGAAGCTGCTACTGGATCAGAGATAGCGACTATCCTAAAATAACTCGATCTGACCCGAGTATTATTTAAAATAAAATAATAAACGGATCAATCTAATTTAAACTCAGAAGTAAGTGTATGCTAAACAACACTTAAACAAATAATTATAGTCTCGATTGAGACTATACAATATAAATAATCAGCATGGTTTAAATGAAGAAATCTCAATTTAACACCATAAAAATCAATTTTCAAATTCACAATTGAATTCAAAGCAGTAATTCACAAAATCTAGAAATCAAAACAGATAACTAGAAAATCAGCAGTCGTAAAATCTAGAAATCAAAATAAGATAACTAGAAAAATCAGTATAAAAGTGGATCGATCACAGCAGATGGCGAGTTTTAGCTACACCGCACGTGCATCTCAAATGGCCAAAGCCTACGAGGTACTATAGTTTTGGTGCCCATCAGATGACCCGAAGGTCCGCAGAGTGACCCGAAGGTCTAGTACTGGTAATTGACCCGAAGGTCCATCAGATGACCCGAAGGTCCAGCAGAGTGGCTCGAAAGCCCAACAAAATCATCAGAATCATCAAACAGCAAATATTTCAATTAACGAGTCCGGAATTAACCGAAATAGTAAAAGTATGGTTCCATACTCCGCACTTTTGCTAAATCTTTTAAATCTCTTCATCGTTTTCTTGAAAGTGCAAAATTGTGTATTTTATATAAATAACATTTAACGTTCTCAAACGGACAAGTCCGGAGTTGACCGAATCAGTAAAAGTAAGGGTTCATAGTCCTCAATTTTGCTGAATCATTTAAATCGCTTCCTCATTCTTTTGAAAGCACAAATTGTAAAAAATTTGGAAACAATTTTATTTTAAAACGATTTTTAAAACATGTGATTAAAACAGCAACATCTGTAGCAATTTCAAGGAGGAAATCGCGCTTCACTAAGCACCATAAAAATGGATACCAAATCGGCATTGCGGGATAACCGCTTGAAAATTCACTTTAAATAGGCGGTTAACGAAGTCAAAATAATAGTAATTTTATTTGTCAAAATTGTCGCCAAAACAACACGCTTCAACCGTATAATACCGGCATACAAATCCCGTTATAAAAATAACGGTAATAAAATACGTTTTTAAACGTAACATCAGTTCAAAGCAAATTAAATCGTAGATTGTACGACTATTTTTTCATCAAAATATTGTACGTACAAAAATACAAACGTAGGTGCTCTGGAACTTGGTGCCTATGTAATACAACATTGTGTAAAAGTATTGATAAAAATGATGACCTGTCCCTACTTTCTAATGTTAAACTTGCATAGAACTGAAGTTGATAAAGTTTTAAAGTGAACTGGGCATAGTTTTTTTTTATTATTTTACAGTTGCACTTAACTATGCATCCTAACTAAAACCTAGGCAACATAATATATACGCACACACGCATGTAACAATGATTCACTACACGTATAAATATATTTTCAACTACACGTAAAAACACATACTTGGACAAAACTGTCCACACGCATATTGAGACAAAATAATTAAACAAAACTCATTCTCCAACTAGAAAATGGTACGCACACATGCTATAATTAATCTATGGTCTATAACAAAAATAATATGCACACAAGGTACCATGCGCATGAAATACATGCATGCAGACACAATTTGCATTTATGTACATCAGAAAAATGAAGAAGCCTGCACTTTACATTTTACACAGGCGCCTAACATACTTAAATGCAAATGAAGAACTTTTCTAATTAATCTAGCCATTCGACCCTATGTTTGCACACTACAGCAGTTGCACTAAAATGAGTACAAATGCAATAGTTGACTTCTATATGCCTTAACTACATGCTTTAGTTTTACATATTGTAATGACGTACAACATGGTAAAAGTGAAGAAGCCTATACTTGCACTTATATTTACTCTTACACGTGCACTTGCATTTACGCTTACACTTACACTTGCATTTACCAGTGAAAGCGAAGAGAAATTATGCAGACACGTACTAAGTAATAACTGATCTAAATTAGAAACTTGAGCTTTAAGACTCACTTGTATTTGCTCTAATAGCTAGTGCTTAGATTCAAATCTTGGAGCTGCCATTAATGTCCTGCATAGCACTTGAAGAGTGAAAAATGTTGCAGAGAAATATTATTTTTCTTTTCTTCAATTGGTATGAGTCAAGAAAAATGAGTGCTGAAAAGTGTCTTTGCACCATTGCATTTAATGCATACATACATTGAAAATGCTCGGCTACGCACTAGATGTGGCAGAGTAAAGCAAAGTTTCAATTTGCTTTTAAAATAATGTGTTCACCCTTTGTTTTACTTCTCTGTTTATTTATTACTAGTATGTCTCAGCAATGCAAAATGTGATTACATATTTGGTTTAAAAACTTATGGTGACAGTATTTGTGATATGCATTCATACTTGTTTTATGACAAGAATGTGACAGTAAGCTCATACATTCTCTTTTGGAAAAAGAAATGTAGTGACAGCAATGTAAATATGCTTTCACACTTGGTTTATTACTTGACTGTCAGCAATGCTAAATGCAAAATGCAAAATGCAAAATGCAAAATGTGTTGAAATATAAATTAGAAAAATAGTGACGGTATTTGAAATTTGCTTTATTTTTTTTCCAACTGACAGTTCACTTTGCATTTTAGACTATTGTTGTAATAGGATAAATGTTCCAACACTCGTTTTATCAAATTTTCAACTTGACCTTAGAACGGCAAGTAGAAAATTATCTCAACTTTATTTTTGAATTTGCATCCATGTTTTTCTTTCCAAATTTAATTTAAAATTTCAATTTAAAATATTCACTCTGTCAGTAATTCAAAATCACGGTCGTTACAGATTTTGTTTTAAAAAAATATTTATTACGACGGTAATAAAATTACGGTCATTACAGACTCCCCCTTTATAAAAATTGCGTCCCCGCAATTTTCATAATAGAAGCAGTCAATAACGTAAATAATTCATCACAACAAAGATTCACAATAGAAAAGATGGATATGAATGCTCACCCCCACCCGAAGAGCAGAGAAAACCCGGATAAGAACGCTTGATGAATTCTCTGGTTTCCCAAGTGCAATCTTTGGGGTTTGCGGACCATTGAATCTTCACGAGCGGAACATCTTTGTCTTGAAGGCATTTCACCTCCGTAGCTAGCACATGAATAGGATTTTGCACAATAGACAAGTCGGGTGAGATCTCAAGATCTTGTAACTCATGAGGATCAATAATAGAATCCTAATCTCGAAGGCATCGACGAAGCTGTGATATATGAAATACGTCGTGAATTCTCGAAAACTGAACAGGTAGCGATACACGATAAGCAACTGGGCCAATGCGTTCTGTAATAGGAAACGGTCCAATATAACAAGGAGCCAATTTCCCGGAGCTACTAAAACGCACCATATCCTTCATCGGGGAAACACGAATAAATACTAGATCGCCAACAGAAAATTCCAAAGGCTTCCTACGATGATCGACATAAGATTTCTGCCTATTCTAAGCCTCTTTCATTCTCTGTCTAATGATATCAATCCTCTTAGAAGAAGCACGAATATAATCGGGGCCGAGAACTAACTTTTCCCCCGATTCCAACCAACAAGATGGTGATCAACAAGGCCTTCCGTAAAAAGCTTCGAAAGGAGCCTTACCGATACTGGATTGAAAACTGTTGTTGTAAGAGAATTCAACAAGAGATAAGTGGTCTTCCCAACTACCACCAAAATCAAGAATGCAAGCTCGAAGGAGATCCTCTAAAACCTGATTCACCCTTTCAGTCTGACCATCAAACTGTGGATGATAAGCTGTACTGAGATTGAGCTTAGTGCCCAAAGCTTTCTGAAGGCTCTGCTAGAAACCACTAGAAAAAAGCGGATCTCTGTCACTAACGATAGAACTAGGCACACCATGAAGTCGAACGACTTCCTTAATAAACAGCTTAGCCAATAAAGGAGCAGTACGTGTGAAGACCGACTTTCTTACCATAGAAAATCGCATCATCTTGAAGAAAGAAAGGGATAGAAAAGAGAAAAGAAAGAAGAGAAAGAAGAAACAACATCAGAATGTCAACAGCGGAACGAATAAATTATATTAATAACATAAATATTACATAGTATACAACACTAATCAGAGTTACACAGCATATACATCACATACTAGACAGTTATAAACACCTGTCTAGTTATACAACTCAATACAACTCAACAAAGAGATACCAACACAGAGAACACACAGCGAAAACTATATATCTAACGCCGAAGCCTCCTGCTCCATTGCTCCTCCATAATTCATCAAAGCTAATCTGAATCCCTTGGCTACTCGTAAAAATTTGAGTACCCAAGAGTTTAAGAAACAGAAGATAAACTCCGGATCAGACATGGGTCTGGTGTGAGTAACAGGATAAGGTTTCTTAACTTTGAAAATTCTTTGAAAAGAAAGGTATCACGTAAGACTTCCCACACATAAACATGGAAAAGTTTTTACCCTATGCTAACCAAAACATTTGATAGAAAATCCAGTGATATTATAATAGGTCTAGGGTTTTCAAGTAAATATGAAATAGCCGAAAATGTTACATTCATTAAATTCTAGCTACTAGCCACAAAAGTGGGTAATACTATCAAAACCGTTGGCACTTATTGGATTTTGGATTCCATACAATGGCAGGGCTACTGGGGTACCGCCCATCACAGTACATGGCCTAGATCACCGTACCGAGGATCACTCCCAATCCCCTGCAACACAAGGCCGGAACCATCCCTTACTGGACAGTCCCGAACAAGACAACCCCGTTGTTGGCGTACGTTCCAACCGCCCACGCAGCCGAATAAAAAAGGGACTTCTAGACAGGGGAAAATCTCGTCCTACTTGGAAATGACCCACTTAGCCTTGCTGCACCTCCCCTGTTTTAGCCATTCCCAGTTGACGAGGCTTGAGGCTACGATTACCTTTAGAGAACACATCTCTTAGAATGCTCATCGTCCACCCGACGATGTTCTGAAAGCATTCAATCCATACAAGTTCGTTCCAGGTTCGAATGAAACCGAAGGCATTATCTCGTTACACTCATTTTGGAATCACCCTCAGAGTTAACGACGATAACCCTTGCACTCTGAATCTTCATCTCGAATCTGAAAGTACTATCTCCGTCAAACTCATCTCGGAATCACCCTCAGGGTTATACTGACGAATAGTTCTTAACCTCGAGTCTTCACTCTTCACATGAGATTCATGACCTATCGTTAATTTGGATCGATGTGGTTTTCCGATATTCAAATCTGGAACCCGATCCCGGCCTCATCGAAATCCAAAGCGTGTCTTATAAGGCCAAGTTGTTTTAAAGTTTAAAACAATTTAATTCCATTATCTATATACACACAGATAGATAATTCACATATCACAATAGATAATCATCACCATCATCACAACAGATAATCCCTATTATCAATCAAAAATAGATAATTCCTATTATCGTCTCAATGCAACCAAAGCATCCATATCACACATCATTATTTATCTCTATCTGAGATCTCAAACCATTCAAGGCAATCAATATCATCCATTCATATATAAGCAATGATTAATAATCACATCAAATATAATTAATTTAAAATTAATTACATCATTTCTAATTAATTTAAAGTAAATTAAATTAATTACTTTATCATTACCAAACTTGCTTACATCACTATTAATTATCAATCAATTAATTAATCATCAACCAATTATTCATTTTAATTAATCATCCCTGATTAATTAACCTTTAATTACATTCAAGTAATTATCCATTAATTAATTTCACAAATTAATTATTCTTAACCAAATACAGTAATTAATCTTTAATTACTTCATAAACTAATTAACTATAATTAATTACATTAATTCTTAATTAATTACGTTAATTAGTTCTATCATTTATTAATTATTTCCAAATAATCCTTTCTTAATTACATCATTAATTATAATAATTAATGATTTCAAATTACATTTTCTATTTAAATTAATTACATTAAATAATTAATCTTTATTTAAACATAATTGTTAATCACCCTTCGTTTACTCCATTCAGCAATTAACTACCCTTAATTACTTCACCAAATAAATTAATTACTCCTTAATTAATTATCTCTAATTAATCCCTTGATTAATTTTATAAAGTAATTATACTCAAATTACTTTCATCATCAAATCACCTTCAATTAACTACATCCAGCATTTACCCATTAATTACTTTCCTAAGCAATTTCTCTTCATTAAATTACATTAAGTAATTATACTTCACAAATCATCAAATGATTAATCTAAATTAATTAAACTGAATTAATTAACTTAATCTAATCAAATTAAGCTCAATTAATTACAATGAGTAATTAATTCCTTAATTACTTCCATAAGTAATTATACTTAACAATTTACACAAATCATTATCTTTAAAATTAATCAATCGATTTATATCCCTAATTCAAGAAATCAGGATATTTGAAATTTTACTTATATAAAGTTTCTTTGTTATATTTTTTTATTCCCAGAGTCATTAACAAGTTTATTAACCTAAATAAAATTTAAGACATTAATTTATGATACACTAACACGTTTTATTTGAAATTTGAACCTAAACATGGATTAGATCATGAGTTCAAGATTTTTGAATCAGAACTTTAAGTCTGGAATCTAGAACAGGCAAGAATAAATCAACAGCAAGCATGCATTCAGAAACCCATACATATATACAGACAATTTCATCATATTCATCCACATACAAATCATGATTATCACAGGAAACAATCAAGCAACCATATTTACTTAAGTTTATTTAATATAAAAATATTACTCACCAGAAAATTGATGAGCAGAGCACCTATGAAAATTTCTTCTTTCTGAACAGGGTGTTGAAACTACTTTAGATTTAAATTTTGAGTTGCTTCTTTATTTTTTTAAATTTTAAATCCTGTTTTGCTGTAATTCTTTCCTCCCTGATTTTATAACTACATGCATGCTTCCAGAAAAAAGAAAATGCAGGCTTGGTTGAAACTGCAGTTGCATGTAGGTTTGAGTTGCAAATTGATTTTCAGGTTAATGTTTTGAAGAGAGCTTCAGGTTTATATTTGATTTGCATTCCTGGTTTTGAAGATGATTCAGATAGTTTTTGGGTTATTTGGTTTGAATGTTGGCTGAAGATTTTCTTAAGTTATGAAGAAGAATAAAAAAAAGAATAAAAGTGAGAATAAATGTGTTAATATAAGTAATTTTTTGATTTAATTAAAATAAAGAAAATGAGAATTTAATAGTACACTTGTTCTTTATTTTAACATTTGTCACAATATTTAATTTATGACTTAACACATGTCAGTTAGGTATCTTAAGGAATTTACACATGTCTTAAGAGTATTTTTGTTTTAATTTAAATTGTTTATAAAAGCTTTTAACTTATTTTATTATTTCTTCTGTATATATAAATAAATTTCTCCCTTTTTCTTTTATAGAAAAAACAAAACAAATTATAAATAAAAGCTTATCCTAATATTTTTAAATCTTTATTCTTTTAAATTTCAAAACATTAAATTCAAATTCAAATTAAATTATAAAATCCAATTTAAAATCAAGTTATATATATATATATATATATATGCATATATAACTCCCATTAAATTTTGAAAATAACAAATCCTATTTCTTATAAAATTTATTTATGTTCATAAAAACTAGGTATTATAATTATTATTTGAAAATAACAAATTTAACAAATTTTAAATGATTTATAAATGATATTATAATTTACTTCTATTACTCAACAAATTAATATCATTTGTAAATTGTATTTTAAATTCTTATATATAAATTTCAAGCAATATTTAAAAAGAAAATAAAAAAAGATTTTATGTTAATCTAATTTAAATTCATATTTAAGCTAATTAAATAAAATTTTAAAACAAATAAGATTTACCTTAAGTATTTACAAACCATATAGTTATTTATTAAATTGCTTTGAAAGGCTAAATGTTAAATTTAAATCAAAATTTCCAATTTACCAAAAACAAATTTGAATTAGAAAATTGCTTTATTTACTAAATTCCAAACCAAAGCTTATATATTTACAACATATACAATTATATATATTATAAATAGAAAACAATTTATTTGCTTTAAAAACAAAAAATTTACCAATTTAAATATTTATTAAAAGAAGATTATTAAATCAATTTAAACTTTATTATAAAAAATTATCAAATCAATTTAATTTTTAACACGGATTATTAAATTTATGTTGCCAAAAATTATGGGATATCACATTCCTTCCCCCTTAAAAGAATTTCGTCCCCGAAATTTAAAAGCAAAGGTAATTTAATAATCTATCTTAAGATTTTATTTTAAAACACAAGCATATATTAACAATCATATGCTAACAACCATAGCAACCAATTTACTCAAAGAAACAAATCTAGCTATCCAGACAAAATTCTGGATAGGATTTTCTAGAGTTTCCCAACTATAAATGTCGGGATACTCACTCTACAGAATCCAAACAATCTATACTACTAAGCTACAGAGCTCCTATCCAACTAGATCTACAAAACTAAACAGGATATCAGACTACAGACAAGTCTGACTCAACAATCACATTCTCCTGAATTGCTGGTTCCACAACCAGAGATAGATCATACACGTACTCCCTCAGAGATACGTGAAACACATCGAATCCCAGTTATCCAAATTGGTAATTCAACCTTGAAAATCAAACACTAATCCTCACAAGAACACATAAAAGATCCAAAACACCTCGGAGCTGACTTACCCAGTCTTACCCAATCTTAAAGCTCCTTAGATCGAAGAAAACTTACACAAAATCAAATCTCCAACTCCTGAATCCAAATTCCTTCGTCTCTTATCCACAAAACTCTCCTGACGATCCTGGGCTGCCTTCATCTTTCCCGATAAGCTCAACCTTCGCTGGTGTCTCTAGAAACAAACTGGACCAAAACAACCCAACAGAATGATCTCCTTAAGATCAAATCAAAATCAAGAACACCAACTCTACTCCACACACATCAGAAGACTAACTTACTTCTCTTATCCATAAAAGACAAAACAAAAGCACTTCCAAACTGCTTCCGCTGCACAACTCTGATCTGGAGTAGAAGAAAATGTTGATGAAGAACACGAGCACAAACTGGACAACACATCTCAGAAATATGGTTCAACAAATCCATTAAAGAAAACTCAGATGTACCACGATATTCTGAGCTGCTTCACCAAACCTCTCTCTAGAAGTCATCCTTCTACTAAACTGAGCCACCGGTAGCACTCCTAGAATCCAGTCGATAAGAAAACTCAACCTCCAGATGCGAACAAACCTTTGATAACTCAAGAGAACACTCAAACTATTGCAAGTCTCTTTTGCGATCAACCAGTCCAATATCCAAAGAAAACTGTTCTCTCTTTACCAATCAGAACAGCTTACGCTTATCTAGCCAATCAATCGAAGAAATGGATCCACTCTGCTGCTTCTGAACTCCACCTCCAGAAAAACTGCTAACCAGAAGACCCTCTTGCTGGCACACAGAATACTCCGAGCTGCACTGCTAACACCCACGCCAAAGACTTCCTAATCCAAAGCTCTTTGAGAAACTCGGACCTCAAACCAAACAGAAACACTCTGCTGAACCCAGCAACAACATCGAAGCAGACATACTTCCTAAACTTGTTCCATAGAAAAATCTTCGGAGACATCCATAGTCACTGCGTCTCATCACAAGCTACTAATTCCTGAGGTATCAAGATACCATTATTCACTTTTGCCTAACCAACAGATCCAACTCTAATCATCCAACTTGCACTATCAAGATGGACTCCAAACCTTTAAAATGTTTCCTTCAGAGATCAATGAAATCCTTACATCCAGCTGCAAAACTCACTTGAGACGGTACTAGGTCAGATAGATACACTTTCAACCTCAACACTAGGACACAACCATTGGTAGTAGTCGTGTTACACACCCCACTACTTTATCTGTCTTTATAACTTATATTGGAAAACCCGAATAGGTAACCCAACAAATAGGTAGAAATAGATAAATATATATATAGATATAGATATATATCAAAATTACAAATACGCTCTCTCAAGAAAGAAATCACTTCAAAACCTAGGTATTCACTCAACCTAGCGCTCTGATACCAACTGTGACGACCCGACTTTTTCACCACAGAAAATCGCATCATCTTGAAGAAAGAAAGGGATAGAAAAGAGAAAAGAAAGAAGAGAAAGAAGAAACAACATCAGAATCTCAATAGCGGAACGAATAAATTATATTAATAACATAAATATTACATAGTATATAACACTAATCAGAGTTACGCAGCATATACATCACATACTAGACAGTTATAAACACATGTCTAGTTATACAACTCAATGCAACTCAACAAAGAGATACCAACACAGAGAACACACAGTGGAAACTATATATCTAACGCCGAAGCCTTCTGCTCCATTGCTCCTCCATAATTCGTCAAAGCTAACCTGAATCCCTTGGCTACTCGTAAAAATTTGAGTACCCAAGAGTTTAAGAAACAGAAGATAAACTCCGGGTCAGACATGGGTCTGGTGTGAGTAACAAGTTAAGGTTGCTTGACTTTGAAAATCCTTTGAAAAGAAAAGTATCACGTAAGACTTCCCACACATAAATATGGAAAAGTTTTTACCTTACACTAACCAAAACATTTAATAGGAAATCCAGTGATATTATAATAGGTCTAGGGTTTTCAAGTAAATATGAAATAGCTGAAATTGTTACATTCATTAAATTCCAGCTACTAGCCACAAAAGTGGGTAATACAATCAAAACTGTTGGCACTTATTGGATTTTGGATTCCATACAATGGAAGGGCTACTGGGGTACCGCACGTCACAGTTCGTGGCCTAGATCACCGCATCGAGGATCACTGCCAATCCCCTGCAACACAAGGCCGGAACCATCCCTTACTGGACAGTCCCGAACAAGACAACCCCGCAGTTGGTGTACGTTCCAACCGCCCACACAGCCGAATAAAAAAGGGACTTCTAGACAGGGGAAAATCTCGTCCTACTTGGGCATGAACCACTTAGCCTTGCTGTACCGCCCCTGTTTTAGCCATTCTCGGTTGATGAGGCTTGAGGCTACGATTACCTTTAGAGAACACATCTCTTATAATTCTCATTGTCTGTGACGACCGCCTATGACTCCTGCACCAAACAAAGGAAATAGTGCGCTGTAAAGTGTGCCAGGCCGCCATGGACGATCATCAAGGTAAGGTAAAACAATAAGATCTATCGTATTACTCACAGCGCATGGATAAAATACAATAGAAAAGTATACACAGTGAAGCTCCATAGAATAGAATCTCATCATATAAACTCATAATAGTTTGGTACAACAATCTGAAAAGTCAATACAGCAAGCCTCACTACATATCACTCAGAGAATCATACAAACAGCGGAACATCCAGTACATATAGTAAGAAAACAATATGCAAAAGCCTCCAGCTCGTCTTCGTCATCAACAGCGTTGGTCACTAAGAACAACACCTGTCACCTGCTACCTAGTCTGCCCATCCCAAAATGGATGAACAGCCCAAGGTAATAAGAGTTGAACATAAAATCTTGAGTCGGACAAAAGTCCTAGTGAGCAGTAAATCAACTATCAAACATACCAAAAGAGCATAAAGGGTAAAAAGGAATAGGAACCCAACCATCCCAATCCATCTCTTTCTACAGTGATAGCCCCCAGACACACTAAGCAGAAACAACACAGCAAAGCAGACAATTAAATTAAAGCAATTATCACTCGGGTCAAGGTCGATGTTTTCCAAGCACAAACCCCTAAGGCCTAAACCAAGATCAGATAAGCACCCACAAAACATAGCTCTTGAGACCGAGTGACGATACAACCAAAGCATCCAAACATCCATGACTCTGGCTATCACTGTTGTCATTGCCTCGGTATCACCGTTAATTGAATGACCGGATCATTATTTCATCCGTCCGTCAAAGGCTAATGGTAACCCCGGTTCTAGACAGAACTCCGCACGTCGTCGTGACCCGTGCCTAGGACTATCGAATCTGCCCAGAGTACTAGACCAGTAACTATTAGTCTTGGGACTATCGAATCTGCCCAACGTACTCTTGCTTTGAGTCTGCTAGAACCTTCAACAACGATGAGATCTCAGCCTTCTAGTCATCCTCCTCGACGACTATTTCCATACTAGCTCAAGCGCCTCTCAAGCCAACGATTATCAACAAACTCGAACCATTTCACCGAGTTATCAACATGCTTGGGATGATCCCGTCTAGATTAAACCAAGGCTATCTCACATCATGCTTTGCTTCATCGTATCATAGCAAAGTCCCATCTCAATATCAT
Organism: Allium cepa; assembly: GCA_030765085.1. Taxonomy (NCBI): domain Eukaryota; kingdom Viridiplantae; phylum Streptophyta; class Magnoliopsida; order Asparagales; family Amaryllidaceae; genus Allium; species Allium cepa. The sequence continues at coordinate 876,882,880 of CM060945.1, read as the reverse complement.
GCTTTGCCTCATCACATCATAGCAAAGTCCTATCTCAACATCATCATCAAATCTATCCATATGAGCTTCATCATCCGCTTCATATGCCACAAGCAGCTTTCCTTATTCAAGAGCCTTTCCACTTAGCTGTTGAATCATCTTCGACCAACTTGTCCAAATCAAATCATCAATCAACTAACTTCTATCAATCAATCAAATCAATCATTAATCCAAGTAATCAATCATTCAAACAAGATCTAAATAAACAGTTATAATAATAATGGCAATTTCGTAAATAAAGAGTCCAAATCTAACCAGCATGAATTCTAAGTAATATCTTGATGAATGAACTAGCATAGGTTAACATGTAGTAAAATGGATATCAAAACTTTATGAACGATGGATCTACATGCAGACTTAAGGAAAATGCATGAAATCACTATCTTTAACACACAAACAAGCCACTGATCCAATATACTCCTTTGGGTCCGTGTGAGAGATGACCACCACTCACCGAATCACCTAAACACTTCAAAAGCAACTAACTTCAGATCTGGACAGCAAAGGCTCTAGCTTGATCCGACAAGATTTTCCTTCAAACGATGAAATCTCTCTTCGATGGTTCAACTTTGGCTCTTGGATCTTCGATTTAGATGGATGGAAGGAAGCACTAGATTAGAGTGGAGAAAAGAAGTGAAGAAATGTTGTAGTCGAGGTCTCAAAATAGCAGCACTTCGTCGCTTCAAAATCCGGATCCCAAAAAGAGAGATAGGCACTTCTATTTATAGGCTGAAATCCATAAGTTGTTCGCCCCTATGAGTTGTTCACGACTCATCAAAGCCCATGACTTACGACTCATCAACTCACGGCTCAACACACACGCGACCTAACACAAACACGGCCTAACGACTCAACACACTGCCGCACATCTACCTAAGTCCTAAGTCGTTTGGACGACTCAACGACTCAACACTCAACACAGGGGGCGACTCAACGACTTACGACTCAACAACACACACGGCTTAGCAACCCAGCGACCTAACACCCTTGCCTTCATGCGACCTACGACCTAAGCCTTATCTCGTCCACGACCTAACTACAAACACAGGGTCTCACGGCCTAAACTTCAACAATCTAAGCCATCACCCTTAAGTCGTTTACTAACTTAAGCCGTTCTCCTAAGTCATTAGCTCCCTTAAGTCGCTCAAACCCCTAAGTCACCAACTTCCTTAGGTCGTCCCATCCTTAAGTCGTTCAACCGACCTATCCACTACCCGTCCTAAGCTTCCACACGACCCAACTTCCGGACGACTTAACTTCTTCACGACTTAACTTATGGCGATCTAACTCTGAACGACTTATCAACACTAACGACCTAATAACAACAATTCTACGATTCGTCGATCCGTAAAAATACGGGTCGTTACATTCTCTCCCCCTTAGGAATTTCACCCCCGAAATTCCAAACAATCAAGAGCAACCAAAACTATTCTGCATGCCTACCATCCATAGCAATCAACAAACCATGCATCCAATTACTAGCCTAGAATGCAGAATTCTAAGACTAGAACAAGTTACAAATTCATGAGATGTCACGACACCTTAGGGCCATACCTCGAAGAGTTCAGGATGAGCTGCCTTCATCCTCTCTTCCTCCTCCCATGTACAGTCGTTAACATCATCACTCCATTGTACCTTGAGCAACCTGACTACCTTCCTCCTAAGTTGTTTCGTGTCAGTTTCCACAACAAGAAGCGGCTTACGAGGTCTTCTAACAACTGGATCAACTTCTAAATCTTCATAACTATCATCAGAAACCACTGTATTTGATCGTGCACATACTCCATAGATACGATACATGAAAAACATTGTGCACACCCGACATCTTTTCTGGTAATTCCAATTTATAAGCGAGCTTTCCAATTCGTTCGACAATTGGGAATGGTCCAACAAATCTCGGAGTCAATTTTCCTTTCTTCCTGAATCGAATAACATTCTTCAGTGGAGAAATCTTCACAAAAACCATATCTCCTACGCCGAATTCCAAATCCTTACGACGCTTATCGGCATACATTTTCTGACGGTCTTGGGCTGCCTTCATTCGTTGCCGAATGATCTCTATGCAATCCACAGTCTGTTGAATCATTTCTGGCCCAAGTATCAACTTTTCTCCTGTTTCCAGCCAACATGTCGGAGAGTTACACGGTCTTCTATACAATGCCTCATACGGTGCCATACCAATACTTGACTGGTAACTGTTATTATACGCAAATTCCACCAAATGAAGATGTCTTCCCATGATCCTCCGAAGTCTAAAACACATGCTCTGAGGAGATCTTCCAAAACTCGGTTGACTCTCTCGGTCTGACCATCTGTTTGGGGGTGATAAGCTGTACTCAAACATAACTCGGTTCCCAAAACTTCCTGGAAGCTCTTCCAAAATCCACTAGTGAACAATGGGTCTCGATCGCTCACTATACTCTTCGGAATACCATGGAATCGAACTATCCACTTAACATACAACTCAGCCAACTTCGATGCAGTCCTAGTTGATCGAACAGGAATAAATCTTGCACTCTTAGTCAAACGATCTACGATGACCCAAATCCCTTCATTTCCTGTTCTGGTTCTAGGTAACCCATCGATAAAATCCATCGATATTTGCTCCCACTTCCATATAGGAACTTCTAATGGCTGAAGCAATCCACTGGGCTTCTTCTGTTCGGCTTTTACCAACTGGCAATTCATACATTTGGAAATAAAATTTCCAACATCCTTCTTCATACCTTCCCAGTAATAGGTTCTCTTCATATCCCGATACATCTTATTTCCACCTGGATGAATTGTCAACTTCGAGTGATGACTTTCCTTCAGAACTTCATCTCTCAATTCATCTATATCGGGAACAACTAGTCGTCCTTGTTTCCGAAGCCAACCCTCTCGATCGACCTCGAATCCTTTATCCTTCTCTGGATCTAATCCAGATTCCAAATCACGGATAATCTTGACAAGCTTATCGTCTCGCTTTTGGCTCTCGCCAATTCTTTCCACCAGAGTAGGTCTTATTGATAAGTTTGCCAACATCTCGGGTTCCAATTCACATCTAGGCCTGAAGTCAAATCCAGCCAAATACTCGAGACTCTTCCATTCCGAAAACATGGCTCCCAATTCTGCATGTCTTCGACTTAACGCATCTGCCACTGCGTTACCTTTTCCTGGAGTATAGGCTATACCAAAATCATATGATGCTAAAAACTCTAGCCATCGTTGCTGCCAAAGATTCAAATCCTTTTGGGAGAAAAGATACTTCAATGACTTATGATCTGTAAACAACTCGAATCGAGCTCCCAATAGATAATGTCTCCACTTCTTCAGAGCAAAAATAATCGCCGCTAACTCCAAATAATGAGATGGATAATTCCTTTCATGCGGCTTCAGTTGTCGACTTGCATACGCAACAACTTTATCCTTCTGCATTAGCACTGCTCCAAGTCCAGTACCACATGCATCGGTGTAAACCACCATCTCATCATTTCCACTTGGAATAGTCAAAACAGGAGCACTTGTCAGTCGCTCTTTCAGGATTCCGAAAGCTTGCTCACACATAGCATCCCATCCGAACACTTGGTTCTTTTTCGTCAATCCTGTTAATGGTGCAGCTATCTTGGAAAAGTCTTTGATAAACCGACGATAATGTCCTGCTAATCCAAGAAAACTTCTCACATCAGATGCATTCTTAGGTCTAACCCAATCCTGGATTACTGCCACCTTGGCGGGATCAACCGCTATTCCATTTCCAGAAATAATATGGCCTAAGAACCTCACTTCACTCTTCCAGAAGTGACACTTCGAAAACTTAGCCCTCGGCTGATGTTTTCGCAAGATTTCCAAAACAATCTGCAAGTGTGTCTTGTGCTCTTCTTCAGTTCTGGAATAAATCAAAATATCATCCACGAACACAAGTACGAACTTATTCAACTGATCTCTGAACACTCTATTCATAAGATCCACAAAATACGCTGGTGCATTGGTCAATCCAAACGGCATTACCAGCCACTCATAGAAACCGGATGGTGTCCTGAAAGTAGTCTTCAGCACACTATCCTTTGCCACTCTCAACTGGTGAAATCCCGTTGCCAAATCCATCTGAGAAAACACCTTAGCTTCGTGAAGCTGATCAAACAAGTCATCTATTCTCGACAATGGATACTTGTTCTTCTTAGTCACTTTATTCAGCTCACGATAATCCACACACAACCTCAACGATCCATCCGCTTTGGTTGCAAACACAACTGGTGCACCCCATTCGGACACACTACGTCGAATGAATCCTTTCTGTAAAAGGTCATCAACTTGCACCTTCAACTCTTGCTGTTCCTTAGGCGCCATCCGCCTAAGAGGCATCACAACAGGTCTGGATCCTTCAACCAGATCGATACGAAACTCGATCTCTCTATGCGGCGGTAACCCTTTGACCTCGTCAAAGACATCCTCAAATCCATACACAATAGGCACCGATGACAGTCCATCCCGTGGAACAACTAGCGAATACATGAAGCTCATGAAGACACCTTCTTCATGCTTACATCGTATCGCAACCTTTCGCCCCTCCACATTCTCGACTGTCACCTCCAGCCTCTTACAATCAACCCTCGCCGCATACTTCCTAAGCCAGCCCATACCCAAAATAATTCCAAACCCCGCAAAGTTCAGAACAAAACAATCACAAATAAAAGAGCAATCACGACTCGATACAACCAGACCATGACATACCATACACAAACAAGACGAACCCCCAACTGGATTAGTCACAACCAATGGTCTATCAACAATATCCGGTTCCAAACCCAACCGGCCTACAAGTTCACTACAAACAAAGGAATGCGACGCCCCAGTATCAAATAACACTCTAACTGGAACACCACAAATGGAAAGAGTACCTTGAACCACCACACTCTTTCCTTTCTCTTCCGCCATAGGAGCTTTCGAAGACGATGGCACAGCCCCCAAAGCATAAGCTTGCACAATCTGTTTGTCCTTCCTCGGTTCTGGACAATCCCTCTTGATATGCCCCAGCTTGTCACAGTTGTGGCACTTCACGGGCACTCTCGGATTCTTACAATCCCTAGACAAATGGCCCTTCTGCTGACAATTGTAGCAGGTCACTTCACCCTTCGGCTTCTTCTGGCCATCCTTACCCTTCTGCTGTTGCTGCTTCCTCTTCTTGTTTCCACCTTGCTGTGGTTTAGGCCCTTCCTTAGTTACAGCAACAACAGATCCTTCCTTAGGAAACAAATTCTCATGCCTGAGAGCTTTCTCCACAAGCTTCTCAAATGGATCGTCCAAATGATCCACCAACTGTCTCCCAAGATAACTGTCCAAGCCTGTCACAAACTTCCCGTTCTTTTGATAAGGAGATTCAATATATGACCGAGCATACTTGGACAAGGCTTCAAACTCAGAAACATACTCAAGGACTGGTCTTCCACCTTGCTTGAGTTCCACAAACTTCTTGAACAGAACAGATTTCTGAGCTGTAGAAATGAACTTAGCCTCAAATCTGACTTGGAATTGCTCCCAAGTAATTTCTTCCTCTGGAGTATCAATGGTGATAGAGTTCCACCAATCAGAAGCTCTTCCTTGAAGCTGTCTTGATGAAAACTTCCTCTTAGTTGCATCCTAAATTCCCAAATCACCAAAGATCCTTCTACAAGCATCTATCCATCTCTGGACTTCAATGGTTGACTCTGTCCCCAAGAAAACCTTTCCTCTAAGAGCAGTATAGTCTTTACACAACTTAGAAAAATCCACTGGTCTTGGGGCTTGAACTTGAACTCCAACATCTACTGATGGCCCTGGAACTGGTATTCTTCTCATGATCGAAGTCATCATGGCCTCGAACATAGAAGCATAATCAGCATCCCCTCAACAGCACGGCCTTCCCTAGCAGCTGGTCTCCCTCTTCGACTCATTCCTAATATCTAAAAGAAATGATTAATATACCTTGAGAAACAACTGCATAGGGAGTTCAAATCCTTCTAAGCTACTATATTATATATAGTAATCATCCACAAAAATACAATTACGTCTCTCATACGTAGTTACATCAGCGAGCGTTGGCTAAAATCGATTAACCAAAGCTCTGATACCAAATGTGACGACCGCCCATGACTCCTGCACCAAACAAAGGAAATAGTGCGCTGTAAAGTGTGCCAGGCCGCCATGGACGATCATCAAGGTAAGGTAAAACAATAAGATCTATCGTATTACTCACAGCGCATGGATAAAATACAATAGAAAAGTATACATAGTGAAGCTCCATAGAACAGAATCTCATCATATAAACTCATAATAGTTTGGTACAACAATCTGAAAAGTCAATACAGCAAGCCTCACTACATATCACTCAGAGAATCATACAAACAGTGGAACATCTAGTACATATAGTAAGAAAACAATATGCAAAAGTCTCCAGCTCGTCTTCGTCATCAACAACGTTGGTCACTAAGAACAGCACCTGTCACCTGCTACCTAGTCTGCCCATCCCAAAACGGATGAACAGCCCAAGGTAATACGAGTTGAGCATAAAATCTTGAGTCAGACAAAAGTCCTAGTGAGCAGTAAATCAACTATCAAACATACCAAAAGTGCATAAAGGGTAAAAAGGAATAGGAACCCAACCATCCCACTCCACCTTTTCTACAGTGATAGCCCCCAGACACACTAAGCAGAAACAACATAGCAAAGCAGACAATTAAAGTAAAGCAATTATCACTCGGGTCAGGGTCGATGTTTTCCAAGCACAAACCCCCAAGGCCTAAACCAAGATCAGATAAGCACCCACAAAACATCACTCTTGAGACCGAGTGACGATACAACCAAAGCATCCAAACATCCATGACTCTGGCTATCACTGTTATCATTGCCTCGGTATCACCGTTAATTGAATGACCGGCTCATTATTTCATCCGTCCGTCAAGGGCTAATGGCAACCCCGATTCTAGACAGAACTCTGCACGTCATTGTGACCCGTGCCTAGGACTATCGAATCTTCCCAGAGTACTAGACCAGTAACTATTAGTCTTGGGACTATCGAATCTGCCCAACGTACTCTTGCTTTGAGTCTGCTAGAACCTTCAACAACGATGAGATCTCAGCCTTCTAGTCATCCTCCTCGACGACTATTTCCATACTAGCTCAAGCGCCTCTCAAGCCAACGATTATCAACAAACTCGAACCATTTCACCGAGTTATCAACATGCTTGGGATGATCCCGTCTGGATTAAACCAAGGCTATCTCACATCATGCTTTGCTTCATCGTATCATAGCAAAGTCCCATCTCAATATCATGCTTTGCCTCATCACATCATAGCAAAGTCCTATCTCAACATCATCATCAAATCTATCCATATGAGCTTCATCATCCGCTTCATATGCCACAAGCAGCTTTCCTTATTCAAGAGCCTTTCCACTTAGCTTTTGAATTATCTTCGACCAACTTGTCCAAATCAAATCATCAATCAACTAACTTCTATCAATCAATCAAATCAATCATTAATCCAAGTAATCAATCATTCAAACAAGATCTAAATAAACAGTTATAACAATAATGGCAATTTCGTAAATAAAAAGTCCAAATCTAACCAGCATGAATTCTAAGTAATATCTTGATGAATGAATTAGCATAGGTTAGCATGTAGTAAAATGGATATCAAAACATTATGAACGATGGATCTACATGCATACTTAAGGAAAATGCATGAAATCACTATCTTTAACACACAAACAAGCCACTGATCCAATATACTCCTTTGGGTCCGTGTGAGAGATAACCACCACTCACCGAATCACCTAAACACTTCAAAAGCAACTAATTTCAGATCTGGACAGCAAAGGCTCTAGCTTGATCCGATAAGATTTCCCTTCAAACGATGAAATCTCTCTTCGATGGTCCAACTTTGGCTCTTGGATCTTCGATTTAGATGGATGGAAGGAAGCACAAGATTAGAGTGGAGAAAATAAGTGAAGAAGTGTTGTAGTCGAGCTCTCAAAATAGCAGCACTTCGTCGGTTCAAAATCCGGATCCCAAAAGGAGAGATAGGCACTTCTATTTATAGGCTGAAATCCTTAAGTCGTTCACGACTCATCAAAGCCCACGACTTACGACTCATCAACTCACGGCTTAACACACACGCGACCTAACACAAAAACGGCCTAACGACTCAACATACTGCCGCATTTCTACCTAAGTCCTAAGTCGTTTGGACGACTCAACGACTCAACACTCAACACAGGGGACGACTCAACGACTTACGACTCAACAACACACACAGCTTAGCAACCCAGCGACCTAACACCCTTGCCTTCATGCGACCTACGATCTAAGCCTTATCTCGTCCACGACCTAACTACAAACACAGGGTCTCATAGCCTAAACTTCAACAATCTAAGCCATCACCCTTAAGTCGTTTACTAACTTAAGCCGTTCTCCTAAGTCATTAGCTCCCTTAAGTCGCTCAAACCCCTAAGTCACCAACTTCCTTAGGTCGTCCCAATCCTTAAGTCGTTCAACTGACCTATCCACTACCCGTCCTAAGCTTCCACACGACCCAACTTCCGGACGACTTAACTTCTTCACGACTTAACTTATGGCGATCTAACTCTGAACGACTTATCAACACTAACGACCTAATAACAACAATTCTACGATTCTTCGATCCGTAAAAATACGGGTCGTTGCATTATCCACCTCACGATGTTCAGAAAGCATTCAATCCATACAAGTTCGTTCCGGGTTTGAACGAAACCGAAGGCATTATCTCGTTACACTCATTTTGGAATCACCCTCAGAGTTAACGGCGATAACCCTTGCACTCTGAATCTTTTTCTCGAATCTGAAAGTACTATCTCCGTCAAACACATCTCGGAATCACCCTCAGAGTTTTACTGACGAATAGTTCTTACACCTCGAGTCTTCACTCTTCACATGAGATTCACGACCTATCGTTAATTTGGATCGATGTGGTTTTCAGATGTCCAAATCTGGAAACCCAATCCCGGTCTCATCGAAATCCAAAGCGTGTCTTATAAGGCCAGGTTGTTTTAAAGTTTAAAACAATTTAATTCCATTATCTATATACACACAGATAGATAATTCACATATCACAATAGATAATCATCACCATCATCACAACAGATAATCCCTATTATCAATCACAAATAAATAATTCCTATTATCGTCTCAATGCAACCAAAGCATCCATATCACACAGCATTATTTATCTCATATCTGAAATCTCAAACCATTCAAGGCAATCAATATCATCCATTCATATATAAGCAATGATTAATAATCACATCAAATATAATTAATTTAAAATTAATTACATCATTTCTAATTAATTTAAAGTAAATCAAATTAATTACTTTATCATTACCAAACTTGCTTACATCACTATTAATTAATTATCAATCAATTAATTAACCATCGACCAATTATTCATTTTAATTAATCATCCCTAATTAATTAACCTTTAATTACATTCAAGTAATTATCCATTAATTAATTTCACAAATTAATTATTCTTAACCAAATACATTATTTAATCTTTAATTACTTCATAAATTAATTAACTAGAATTAATTACATTAATTAATTACATTAATTAATTCCTTCATTTATAAATTATTTCCAAATAATCCCTTCTTTAATAATTAATGATTTCTAATTACTTTTTCTATTTAAATTAATTACATTAAATAATTAATCTTTATTTAAACATAATTTTTAAACACCCTTGATTAACTCCATTCGGTAATTAACTGCCCTTAATTACTTCACCAAATAAATTAATTACTCCTTAATTAACTATCTCTAATTAATCCCTTGATTAATTTTATAAAGTAATTATACTCAAATTATTTTCATCATCAAATCACCTTCAATTAATTACATCCAGTATTTACCCATTAATTACTTTCCTAAGCAATTTCTCTTTATTAAATTACATTAAGCAATTATACTTCACAAATCATCAAATGATTATTCTAAATTAATTAAACAGAATTAATTAACTTAATCAAATCAAATTAAACTCAATTAATTACAATGAGTAATTAATTCCTTAATTACTTCCATAAGTAATTATACTTAACAATTTACACAAATGATTATCTTTAAAATTAATCAATCTAATTAATTATTAAAAATTAATCACATTAATTAATTATTGAATAATCCTTAGTTTAATAATCTTCATTACTATTAATAATTCATTAATTATTTTTCTAAATAAATTAACTTATTTTAATCATTATTGATTACAAATTAATTAACCATTAATAGTCCATTAATTAACCTCTAATTATTTAATTAATTAAGTGTTAACTGTAACTTAATTAATCCTTTATTACTTGATTAATTAATTACTAATCATTAATTAAAATCTAATCTTATTTAATTAATGATTCTTAAATTAAAATCTAATTATTCTAAGAATAATTAATCTTAAATTTTAAGTTTAAAACCCTTAGTTTAAGTAATTATTTATTTCATTAATTTATTAAATAAATTAATTATTCATATAATTACCCTAATAATTAAATGAATTACAAATCATTAAATTATAATTTAACTTTAAGATAAAACCTTTTTCTTATCTATGGTTAAATTATCATTTCACAAATATATTTGAAAACATTCATTTCCAAATTTAATTTCAAATTTCATTTTAGATTCAAGTTTTAAAATGAAATTCAATTTATCTTCAACAAAATTTAAGACCTTTAAATTTACATGATAAAGAATACTTTCTCTTATAAAAGAAATTTTATAAGAGTTTAAACTAAATTCCTTTTTAAATTCAAAACACTTAAATTTTACTTTATCATTCAAAATTGTTAAAACACTTAAATTTATTTTGAAACAAAGATTCAAATTTAGATTTGAATCAGTTTTAAACTTTGTTTAAATCATTCCTTTACATTTCAAACTCCAATTTAAATTCAAATTCCTTTTAAAAACACTTTTAAACACCTAACCCCTTTAAGGTTATTTAAACAAATTTTACTTTAAAAACTTATTCTTCCCAGCTAAAATTCAAATTTAGCTTGAATCCATTATTTAAAATTAGATTTAAAACTTATTTTAAATTCCTGCTTAATACTTTAAATTTTTAGTTTAAATTTGAAAACAAACAAGTTTTCTAACCTGTAACAAAACTAACTCGAGCTACACCAAAATCACTCGAGCCTAGCCTAACCTAGCCCAAGCAAAACACTAAATAGCACGAGTAAACTCGAGTAATATTTTCATTAGGAAACATTTAAATTTAAAGTACTAATAGTTTTATGCATAAACCTGTAACATCAACACACCCGAGCCCACACAACCATGACTTTGAGTCCAACAACCCAAAGCTTCGAGCAAATCACGAATTAACTCGAATAACTCTCGAGCACCCTTCTTCCCCAAATTAACAACAGACACACCAAGTCCTCCGTGCACCTGCACCAATGCTGCAACCAACTCCGACCACTCGCGATGACACACGCAAGTCGGCGATCATCTTCTAATTCAATTCCGACCCTCAAAACATTTACAGAAGCCCAAAATCAAAATCGAGCTTATGAGTACAAATCTGGAACAATGTCGAATACTGAAAATCGCCTCAAACTCAATACTCTGACCACCAGAGTAGCTTCACCTCCGACCACGACTTCTTCCACACTCCAACTATCACCTACTTGAATCTGGGAAAGCTCGGTTATCTTTAGAAATCGTGGTGATCAAATTACTGATCAACTAAAAACTAGGGTTAAAATCTTCAATCCCTAATCACCACGGCCTCAATGCTTTGATCCACTTCCCAATAATTTTCCCTAAATCTCCCATCACCACTCCATCACCAAAGAAGATGCTGGCCACCCCGACCACCTAGATTGACAGTTATATACCAAAACACCTTTTCTGGTCAAACCATAAATATTCAATCATCTTCAAACTAGAAATTCTGATTTTAGTTTTAAAATTCAAGTTTTTGTATATGTAATCGATTTATATCCCTAATTCAAGAAATCAAGATATTTGAAATTTTACTTATATAAAGTTTCTTTGTTATATTTTTTTATTCCCAGAGTTATTGACAAGTTTATCAACCTAATAAAATTTAAGACATTAATTTATGATACACTAACACGTTTTGCTTGAAATTAGAACCTAAACATGGATTAGGTCATGAGTTCAAGATTTTTGAATCAGAACTTTAAGTCTGGAATCTAGAACAGGCAAGAATAATTCAACAACAAGCATGCATTCAGAAACCCATACATATATACAGACAATTCATCATATTCATCCACACACAAATCATGATTATCACAGGAAACCATCAAGCAACCATATTTACTTAAGTTTATTTAATATAAAAATATTACTCACCAGAAAATTGATGACCAGAGCACCTATGAAAATTTCTTCTTTCTGAACAGGGTGTTGAAACTGCTTTAGATTTAAATTTTGAGTTGCTTCTTTATTTTTGTAAACTTTAAATCTTGTTTTGCTGTAATTCTTTGCTCCCTTATTTTATAACTACATGCACGCTTCCAGAAAAAAGAAAATGCAGGCTTGGTTGAAACTGCAGTTGCATGCAGGTTTGAGTTGCAAATTGATTTTCAGGTTAATGTTTTGAAGAGAGCTTCATGTTTATATTTGATTTGCATTCTTGATTTTGAAGATGATTCAGATAGTTTTTGGGTTATTTGGTTTAGATGTTGGCTGAAGATTTTCTTAAGTTATGAAGAAGAATAGAAAAAAGAGTAAAAGTGAGAAGAAATGTGTTAATATAAGTAAATTTTTGATTTAATTAAAATAAAGAAATTGAGAATTTAATAGGACACTTGTTCTTTATTTTAACATTTGTCACAATATTCAATTTATGACTTAACACATGTCAATAAGGTATCTTAAGGAATTTACACATGTCTTAAGAGTATTTTTATTTTAATTTAAATTATTTATAAAAGCTTTTAACTTATTTTATTATTTCTTATGTATATATAAATAAATTTCTCCCTTTTTATAGAAAAAAACAAAACAAATTATAAATAAAAGCTTATCCTATTTTAAATATTTATTCTTTTAAATTGCAAAACATTAAATTCAAATTTAAATTAAATTATAAAATCCAATTTAAAAATCAAGTTATATATATGCATATATAACTCCCATTAAATTTTGAAAATAACAAATCTTGTTTCTTATAAAATTTATTTATGTTCATAAAAACTAGGTATTATAATTATTATTTGAAAATAACAAATTTAAAAAATATTAAATGATTTATAAAAGAGATTATAATTTACTTCTATTACTCAATAAATTAATATCATTTGTAAATTGTATTTTAAATTCTTATATGTAAATTTCAAGCAACACTTAAAAAGAAAATAAAAACAAAGCTTTTATGTTAATCTAGTTTAAATTCATATTTAAGCTAATTAAATAAAATTTTAAAACAAATAAGATTTACCTTAAGTATTTACAAACCATATAGTTATTTATTAAATTGCTTTGAAAAGCTAAATGTTAAATTTAAATCAAAATTTCCAATTTACTAAAAATAAATTAGAATTAGAAAATTGCTTTATTTACTAAATTCCAAACCAAAGCTTATCTATTTACAATATATACAATTATATATATATTATAAATAGAAAACAATTTATTTGCTTTAAAAAGATAAAATTTACCAATTTAAATATTTATTAAAAGAAGATTATTAAATCAATTTAAACTTTATTATCAAAAATTATCAAATCAATTTAATTTTTAACACTGATTATTAAATTTATATTGCCAAAAATTCTAGGATATCACAGTCCGATTGGACTTGGTAGGAATAAAATGGGCTGATTTAGTCAATCGGTCAACAATCACCCAAATATTAGTATGGCCCGACCTCGAACGAGGTAGACCATCAATGAAGTCCATGGAAATCTGATCCCATTTCCATAATGGAATCTCAAGAGGCTGCAAAAGACCACTGGGACGCTGGTGTTCTGCTTTAACAAGTTGACAAGTCATGCAACGACTTACATAACTTGCAATATCACGCTTCATACCCTCCCAATAGTATAAGCATTTCATATCAGCATACATCTTACTACTACCCGAATGAATAGTATACTTAGAACGATGACAGTCCTCAAGAATGTCTTTTCTAAGATTAGAAACATTAGGCACAACCAACCATCCCTTCTTCCGAATACAACCAAGAATATCAATATCGAAATCCTTCAGATCGTCACTTTGGTATTCTGATTCACAATTCTGAATAAGAAAAGCAATATGTGGATCTTGTTTCTAGGCATCGGCAACACGATTCAACAAACTAGGACGAGCTTCCATGTTAAATAAAAGCACGGGAGAATCAGAAACTAAAGGACGGTCTCTAATATCACAAAGAGATAAAGCTTCTAAAATATTCCACTCTGCAAGCATCATGGAAACAACAACCTGCTGCTTGTGACTAAGCGCATCAGCAACTCGATTACCCTTACCAGGGGTATACTGAATATCGAAATCATACGAAGCAAGAAATTCGAGCCAACGTTGTTGCCTCATATTAAGCTCTTTCTGAGTAAATAAATACTTCAGAGATTTGTGATCAGTGAAGAGAATAAAACGCTCGTCCAATAAATAATGTCGCCAAATCTTTAAAGTAAAGACTATAGCGGCTAACTCCAAATCATGGATAGCATAACGAATCTCGTTTGGCTTTAGTTATCTAGAAGCATAGGCAACTACTCTATCCTTTTGCATGAGAACAGCACCGAGCCCAAATCCACTGGCCTCGGTATAAACAACAAGATCATGATTCCCTTCGGGAACCACTAAGATAGGAGCATGGGTAAGGAGATCTTTTAACTTCAAGAAAGAATTCTCACACTTATCCGACCAAATAAAAGGAACATCTTTTCTCGTAAGAATGTTAAGCGGTAAAGCAATACGAGAAAAGTCCTTAATAAACCGGCGATAATAACCCACTAATCCAAGGAAACTATGGATCTCTTTAGCGGTCTCGGGCCTCTTCCAATTATGAATAAATTCGATCTTGGAAGAATCGACAGAAATACCATCGGAAGAAACAATGTGACCGAGTAACTTCACCTTATTCTCCCAGAAGTGACACTTGAAGAATTTGGCATAAAGCTGATGCTTACGAAGAGTGCTCAAAACAATCTCCAAATGCTGAATATGATCGGCTTCAGATTTGGAATAAATAAGAATATCATCAATGAAAACCAAGACGAACTTATCGAGATATTCTCGGAATATCCGATTCATAAGATCTACAAAATACGCCGGAGCGTTCGTCAAACCAAACGGCATAACAAGCCATTTGTAAGAACCATAATGAGTACGGAATGCTGTAAGAGGAATACTATCTTCCGCCACTTGTAACTGATGAAAACCGGTAGCAAGATCGAGTTGGGAGAAGAGCTTAGCGCCACTTAATTGATCGAACATGTCGTCGATCCTAGGTAATGGATACCTATTTTTGATAGTGAGCTCGTTAAGCTTGCGATAATCAGTGCAAAGCCTAAGAGTACCATCTGGCTTCTTAACGAAGACAACGGCGGCACCCCAGGGAGACGAGCTAGAGCGAATAAAATGCTTGGCTTCCAACTCAGATAATTGTTGCTTGAGTTCCTCATTTTCCTTAGCAGACATCCTCGTGGGAGGACGACTAACAGGATGAGCACCAGAGATAAGATCAATATGGAACTCAATTGCCCTCTTCGGCGGCAATCTCGAAATAGGCTCGAAAACATCAAAAAAATCACAAACCACCGAAGTATTAGCAATGACATCCTCCGACTCGAAGGAAGAAATGAGAGCCTTCGAAGTATGATCCACACTTCGAAATATAATAGATAACTGCTCGATAGCATCGGGATGCTTGAGATACAAAGTTCTTTCGGGACATAGGATTTGAACTTCATAACGAACGAGCCAATCCATACCCAATATCATATCAAAACCAAGATGATCCATGACATGCAGATTCGCATGAAAGGAAAAGCCACAAAGAATAATCTCAACATCAACACACAACAAACCAAGAGTAGCGAATCCACCTATAGGATTTACGATCCTCAAAGGATCACAAAGATTAACAACATCCAAAGGAATAACATCAACAAGCTCCTTTGACACGAATGAATGCGATGCACCCGTATCGAAAAGAACTCTAATAGAACGGCCATGAAATAAAATAAAACCTTCCAAAACAGAAGGAGTAATACCTTTGGGCTGAGAAGAAACACCAGAAGCTTTAGCAACTTTAAGCTTCCCAGATTTGAGACCCCTAGAAGAAGTAGGGCAACCAGAAATCCAATGACCCTCTTTCTTGCAATAGCGGCAAATACGAGGCTTAGGACAATTACGGTGAAAATGATCCAAAGAACCACAATTATAACACGCCCTCTGAACAGAAGGTGCACTACTAGGCTGAGAACAAGAGGTAGCTTGCTTCTTCTTCTTCTTCTGGTTAGAAGAATTAGGCTTATGAAATGGAAACCTCTTCTTGTTGGGATTCTTAGAGACCTCAACATCATCACCACTATCACGTTCCTTTTCAACAGCTTCAAGACAAAGAGCCGAATCAACAAGCTCCTCAAAAAAGAGCTTAAGCTGAAGCTAAAGAACTTTCTTCAAATACTTCTTCAAACCATCAACAAAACGAAGATTCTTCTTACGTGGAGTTTTAATGAACTCAACTCCGTATTTGGACAAGGCCTCGAAAGATGCAACATAATCAGAAACAGACGACTTTCCTTGCTTCAACTCAAGGAAACTACGAGCAAGATTAGCTTTTTCCGATTCAGGAACGAACTTAAGTTCGAAACATTCCTTAAACTAAATCCAAGAGAGAGAGGACTCATCAACTTCCGCAATAAAAAGCTCATACCAATCAAGTGCACGCTCTTGCAACATACTAGATGCCATGAGAACGCGATGATGATCCGAAAGATCCATCCGAGAAAATATGCGCTCACAAGTGCGCAACCAAGTCTAAACCTCCATAACACTTTCTGATCCCTTGAAAGGCTTGCCTCCAAGGTGGGAATAGTCACTACACATGCGAGTGAAGGCAGACTTCTGATTAGGAGCCGCGGAAGTAACAACAGGAGGCTGTGTACCCCGAAATAGCTCCATAAACTGATCAGCTGACATATAGACACCGTCCGGATGAGAACCACTAGATGGGCCTACCGAAGAACGCTTCCCTCTACCTCTTCCAGCCATGGGCTGAGAGACAAGAGAAGGCAAAGATTAGTTAAAACAATACACAATTGATAAGAAATTTAACAAATGGAATACTACGGAATATATGATTCTATTCCTAGACGTAGTCCACATGTTAAAGTGGAAAGAATAGATTAGAAAAGGCACGAGTAAAACCCTCGAATAGTTGTAACACATGTTCCATTCTGTTCTGTTCTGTGTTTATTACAATTTATTCTGAATTTCAGCTCCGATACCAAGCTGTGACGCCCCACCTCTATGCTCACAATAACAAAGGTTATTATAAGGAATAACGTCTGCTATTGCGAAGAATAAGGCTTGTTAGAAGCGACCATCCGTAAATTATGTCTTAGACGAGTATTGATTACATTGATAAGAGTTGTGAAAATTACTCCCAAAGATATAAATTCAATCCAAATCTAAAATGAAACTACAGTGGCTAAAGAAAAATCCAGAACAACTCATAATAACAACAACACTGATAGTATAATTACATCAGAACAGAAATATCAGATATATAGCGGAAGACAAGTCTGGAATACATGCTACAACAATCAATAGTTCACATGAACCAAATGTACATAAACATATACATCAACATACATAAGACGAGAATCAAATAACCAAAAGTACTCCTCGGATACTAGGCAAAAGATGGAGTAAATCCCAAAAGCTGAAGCTGCTATTGGATCAGAGATAGCGACTATCCTGAAATAACTCGGTCTGACCCGAGTATTATTTAAAAGAAAATAATAAACGGATCAGTCTAATTTAAACTCAGAAGTAAGTGTATGTTAAACAACACTTAAATAAATAATTATAGTCTCGAGTGAGACTATACAATATAAATAATCAACATGGTTTAAATGAAGAAATCTCAATTTAACACCATAAAAATCAATTTTCAAATTCATAATTGAATTCAAAGCAGCAATTCACAAAATCTAGAAATCAAAACAGATAACTAGAAAATCAGCAGTCACAAAATCTAGAAATCAAAATAAGATAACTAGAAAAATCAGCATAAAAGTGGATCGATCCCAACAGATGTCGAGTTTTAGCTACGCCACACGTGCATCTCAAATGGCCGAAGCCTACCAAGTACTATAGTTTAGGCGCCATTAGATGACCCAAAGGTCCGCAGAGTGACCCGAAGGTCCATCAGATGACCCGAAGGTCCAGCAGAGTGGCTCGAAAGCCCAACAAAATCATCAGAATCATCAAACATCAAATATTTCAATTAACGAGTCCGGAATTAACCGAAATAGTAAAAGTAT
Source organism: Allium cepa (assembly GCA_030765085.1). Taxonomy (NCBI): domain Eukaryota; kingdom Viridiplantae; phylum Streptophyta; class Magnoliopsida; order Asparagales; family Amaryllidaceae; genus Allium; species Allium cepa. The sequence continues at coordinate 876,864,312 of CM060945.1, read as the reverse complement.
GGTTCCATACTCTGCACTTTTGCTAAATCGTTTAAATCTCTTCATCGTTTTCTTGAAAGTGCAAAATTGTGTATTTTATATAAATAACATTTTACGTTCTCAAATGGACAAGTCCAGAGTTAACCGAATCAGTAAAACTAAGGGTTCATGGTCCTCAATTTTGCTGAATCATTTAAATCGCTTCCTCATTCTTTTAAAAGCGCAAACTGTAAAAAATTTGGAAACAATTTTATTTCAAAATAATTTTTAAAACATGTAATTGAAACAGCAACATCTGTAGCAATTTCGACGAGAAAATTGCGCTTCACAAAACACCGTAAAAATGGATACCAAATCGGCGTTGCGGGATAACCGCTTGAAAATTCACTTTAAATTAGCGGTTATCGAAGTCAAAATAACAGTAATTTTATTCGTCAAAATTGTCGCCAAAACAACACGCTTCAACCGTATAATACCGGCATACAAATCCCGTTATAAAAATAACGGTAATAAAATACGTTTTTAAACGTAACATCTGTTCAAAGAAAATTAAACCGTAGATTGTACGACTATATTTTCATCAAAATATTGTACGTACAAAATACAAACGTAGGTGCTCTGGAACTTGGTGCCTATGTAATACAACATTGTGTAAAAAAGTTGATAAAAATGATGACCTGTCCCTTCTTTCTAATGTTAAACTTGCAAAGAACTGAAGTTGATAAAGTTTTAAAGTGAACTGGGCATAGTTTTTTATTTTATTTTACAGTTGCACTTAACTATGCATCCTAACTAAAACCTGGTCAACACAATATATACGCACACACGCATGTAACAATGATTCACTACAGGTATAAACATATTTTCAACTACACGTAAAAACACATACTTGGACAAAACTGTCCACACGCATATTGAGACAAAACAGTTAAACAAAACTTATTCTCCAACTACAAAATGGTACGCACGCATGCTACAATTAACCTATGGTCTGTAACAAAAATGATGTATACACAAGGTACTATGCGCATGAAATACATGCATGAAGACACAATTTGCATTAATGTACAACAGAAAAATGAAGAAGCCTGCACTTTACATTTTACACGGGCGCCTGACATTCTTAAATGCAAATGAAGAAATTTTCTAATTAATCTGGCCATTCGACCCTACGTTTGCACACTACAGCATGTGCACTAAAATGAATACAAATCCAATAGTTGACTTCTATATGCCTTAACTACATGCTTTAGTTTTACATATTGTATGACGTATAACAGGGTAAAAATGAAGAAGCCTGCACTTGCACTTACATTTACTCTTACGCGTACACTTGCATTTACACTTACATTTACACTTGCATTTACCAGTGAAAGCGAAGAGAAGTTATGCAGACATGTACTAAGTAATAACTGATCTAAATTAGGAACGTGAGCTTTAAAACTCACTTGTATTTGCTCTAATAGCTAGTGCTCAGATTCAAATCTTGGAGCTGCCATTACTGTTCTGCAGAGCACTTGAAGAGTGAAAAATGTTGCAGAGAAATATTATTTTTCTTTTCTTCAATTGGTATTAGTCAAGAAAAATGAGTGCTGAAAAGTGTCTTTGTACCATTGCATTTAATGCATACGTACATTGATAATGCTCGGCTACACACTAGATGTGGCAGAGTAAAGCAAAGTTTCAATTTGCTTTTAAAATAATGTGTTCACCCTTTGTTTTACTTCTCTGTTTATTTATTACTAGTATGTCTCAGCAATGCAAAATGTGATTACATATTTAGTTTAAAAACTTGTGGTGACAGTATTTGTGATATGCATTCATACTTGTTTTATGACAAGAATGTGACAGTAAGCTCATACATTTGCTTTCGGAAAAAGAAATGTAGTGACAGCAATTTAAATATGTTTTCACACTTGGTTTATTACTTGACTGTCAACAATGCAAATGTTCAGCAATGCTAAATGAAAAATGCAAAATGTGTTGAAATATAAATTAGCAAAATAGCGACGGTATTTTCAATTTGCTTTTTTTTTCCAACTGACAGTTCACTTTGCATTTTAGACCATTGTTGTAATAGGATAAATGTTCCAACACTTGTTTTATAAAATTTTCAACTTGACCTTAGAACGGCAAGTAGAAAATTATCTCAACTTTGTTTTTGAATTTGCATCAATATTTTTCTTTCCAAATTTTAATTTAAAAATTTCTATTTAAAATATTCACTCCGTCAGTAATTCAAAATCACGGTCGTTACAGATTTTTTTTTTAAATATTTATTACGACGATAATAAAATTACGGTCGTTACGAAAAATCTCTGGTGCACTTTACTTATTGCAATTTTTTATACTGCCCGCTTGATATAAGTTTTTATTTAGTAAATATGTCATATTACTCGATCCGAATCAACTTTCATTATATTAATATATTACTACTAATGTGATTACTGCGCTTCAATTCTATATCTATATATTTGGCCATCATCGATCCAGTGCATAGCGACTATTAATCGATGCTAGCTACTTTCAAAAAGTTTAAAATAAGATACTTTTGTCTTTTTATTGAAAAATAATCCATAAGGTATTTTCTTGGTTAACGGTCTTATTAAAATTCTGTTCAAAATATAACATGATGTGGTAACTGCTTCAGCCCATAGAATTTTTGGTAAATCACAACCATTGAACATAGTCCTAGCGCATTCTTATATGGTTCTATTTTTACCGTCTACAACTCCATTTTATTGAGGAGTTCTAGGAAAAAAGTTATGGGTAATTCCTTTCTTTTTACAAAAGTTTTTAAAGCTTTCATTCTCGAATTATCCTCAATGATCACTCCTTCTTGTCTTAGTTTTAATTGACTTACGATTTTGCCTTTTTTTAGTGAAAATTTTAAACATTTCCAATGCTTTTCTCTCATATTTAAGAAATAGTGTCAAAGTGTATTCTGAAAAGTCGTTTACTATTACGGAAACATACCTGTTATGATTTATTGATTGTACTTGTGATGGTCCATAGAGGTCTAGGTGAAGAAGTTCTAAGGGATGTGTGGTCAAAATCATGTCTTTTTGATTTAAAAGAACTTTTGCGAAGTTTACCAAGTTAAAAAGCTTCACATAGGTTATTGACACTAAAACTGGTTTTTGGAAGTCCTCTAACAAGTTCATACCTGACTACTTTGGACAATGTTCAAAATTTAAATGACCAAATCGTTTGTGCCAAATCTAAAGGTCACTAGATTCGGCCATAAGAAAGAGATTATAATTGGTAAATTTCATACCGAAAATGAAAATATTATGTTTCCTAATTCCTTCAAAAATAATTATAGTCCCCTTATCCTTGATTTGGCAAATGTATTTTTCAAGCTTAATTTTGAAACCTTTATCACATAATTAACTAATACAAAGCATAGGATATTTTAAATTCTTAACTAGCAAAAATCATTAGAAATAACAGAAATTTTAGAGTTACCGACTTCGTCGATCACGCATCCTTTTGAGTTATCACCAAAGCTAATTGTTGCCTCATCTTTATAAATGATGTCTTTAAGATCTCTGGATTTTCAGTCATGTATCTTGAGTATCCACTATGTAGTATCCATTTTTCCTCTGTAATGACCCAAATTTTTTGGTCGTTTGAAATCAGGATATTTAATTAATTTTAAATATTGAAAATATATTCTTTTAGTTAAATTAATTTAATTTCAAATATAAGTGAGATTTGAACAAATAGACTGTGTAAATAATTGAATCTATGGTTTAATAGAGATGAAGATTTCTAAAGTTGATTTAAAAGCTATTTGAATTTGAACAGAGTTAGTGATGTTTTAAAATTGAATTAAAAGTTACTTTACAGAGATTGGATATTTTATATTTAACGAGTAGAAAATAGCCATTCGAGACACCATCTCAGAACTGGACAAAACCAATTTAGTTGGATCTGTAATGTTATATTATTATAGGATTTCAAATTTCGTGTCGATCGGACTTATGGTTTGATCTTGCGAAGCTAAAACGCATAGAAATTTATTTAAGTAAATATAATTAAAATAATTTAGTTCGAAAGCCTATCTTTCAAGTACGATGGAATTGGCATCCGATATATATTCCATTATGTTTGGAATATGGGTAAAACATTCTGAATGCTAGGTGGCACACCTCGATTGGAGTTCGGAAAATTTTCGGATGAATAGTGTTTTGAACTTGCCTATATAAGGATCCTAAACTACCAAAACCCTAGCCTATGAAACCCTAGCCGCCACTTATATTCCAATGGCAAGAAAACTGCCACGTTCCTCCTTATTTTTCTTGCGATCCAACAACCAATTCGAAAAACTTCTTAAAGAAAAAACATTTAAGCTCATCGTGTACTACAAAACCAACAGTCATGATCGAATTTCATGGTCGGGGTTAACATCGACCTCCATTTCCGGCTTGTTCAAGTGAGGGCTTCTAGGCCTAAGGATGATCGATGCTGACATGGCTGGGGTCGATGATGAAGGGAAGGACGAGCTTTCAGGTGGTGGTGGTGGATCAGCTTCTCGATCGATGTGGTGGTCGTGGTTAAGTAATGAATGAAGGCAAGCGATGGGTTTAACGTTCGGACAGATAGAAGAAGAGGGGAAAGGAAATGAGCGGCTAGATCTAGATCTCCCAAGATGAACGGCTAGATTTCACCCGAGGTTAAATATAAAAAGAATTTGTAAATTTATTTTATAATAAATCATTAATCTTACTACTATCAAAACTTCTTCATACGAGATCAGATTCGCACGAAACGGCGTTGGATTCGTATTGTTGAATATTATGTGATGGATTTGGATTGGATCAATTTAGAGCTCAATATAATTTTGGATCAAATTAAACGCTCGTTTAATTTTGATCCAATTAAAACATTGCAACGTCTATTGGAACCAAAGTGAGTAAAACTCACTCTCTCTGTCACGCTTATATTTTTATATAAGTGAGAATAAATTTATTTATGATGATGGTGCTTGTTTGGATGATATATGATATGTTATATATATATTTAGACCATTTTGGATATATTCGCACATATTTTAGCGAATGAGACCTTATAGCTTCCTGTATATGAGCAGATAACCCCTTTATATGCGTGTTTGCCTCAAAGCAGACGTTGTACATATTATGCTCATATGTATATTTGTTGCAGGTGACAGGTTGGAGGGATCCAACTGGATTCCTCACCATTGTTGATTTTTATTTAAACATATTGTTATATATGTTGTATTATGTGATGTTTGATGTGATGGATGCCATGATTGCTACTATTGATGCGAATTAGCGTATTTAGCGCTTTTGAAGCATTGGGCTATATTTTTAGAAATTTAAAATATTAAAATAATGATTTCAATTTAAAAAGGATTTCAAAGTGATTTTTAAAATATATATTTTTTAATAAATTTTTTAATGATTAAAAAATGGATTTATTTTAAAAGATAAAAAGTTATAATTTTTATGTTATAAAAATTATGGTTTTGAGAAAATACTTAAATATGATTTTTGAAATACAAAGTTAACTATTTTGTAAACTAAGTTAAATTTTTAATTTTTAATTTTTATCAATGGTTTATGTGTAAGATTTATAAAATTGATATTTTACAAATAAAAAATGGAATTATAAATGAGTTTTGTAAGTGTCAAAATGAAGTTATAAATGAATCTTATAAGTAAATAAAATTTATGAATTGAGGAAGTTATAAAAAGAATGAATTTGTAAATAAGAGATTTATAAGTAAATTAACTTATAATTGGATTTTGACATGTAAATGAGATACAAATGGAATTTGTAAATGAAAGAATTATGTATATGGAAGGTTTTATAAAATATAAATGGGATGTATAAACATGGTTTTATAAATTCGGAATCATCTTAATTTGATAAGTTAAATATGAAAGTTTAAAAGTATTATATTAATGTTCTTAAGTGAATAATCCTTAAATTGAATGTTTTGAAAGTGATAATCTAAATAGAGTTTAAATGGTTTGGAGAAGCAAGTTAAACTATGTTAAGTATCGAAAACATAGATTTCAACATTCATTGTTGAAATAGACGTTTTCTTGAAAAGAAAGAAAGGCATGGACTATAACACTATTGTTATAGTAAATGATTTCCGGAAGGAAACATTTTAAAATAGTTAGTTGAATTCCTATACTAGTAGCTTTGGGTTATCGTAACGATGTTTTATGCAACATTCGTTTTGATCCAAATAAAGTGTGTTTTTTAAAGAATGTGTTCCTTAAAGATTTTGCAGATATACTTAATCATCGATTTAAGTATATGAAATATTTCTAAATATTAAAATGAAATGATTTGTGAATTCACTTATTATTAAAATAAATATATGGAAATGTTTTCTAAATATTGAAAGATTAAATATTTTGGAAATATATCTTTTAAAGATAATTTAAAGTAAATGAATTGGAAAGTGATTTATTAATAAAAGGTTAATAAATCAGGCCTAGTGACTGTTTAAGTGTTAAATTATATTTTGGCCATTTTAGTTTCTCGACTTGATGTGGAAACAATTTAGTAGTACACTTAATACGTAGCCATCTGTGTAGGCTTGATTATCATTTGTGTAACAGGCCGGGTTTTGGTCGTTAGTTTTGAACATTTAATGTATTTTAAATGTTGAATTTGAATTATTAATTGATTTTGAATACGGAAGAATCAGTGAAATGGTTTAAAATTTTAAATATAGCGATTTGTTTGATTTGGTAAAATAGCAAATTAATATTTGAAATTGGGATGATATGTGAATCTAGAAATAATTGGATAGGGAAAAGGTTTCTAAAAATTTATTTAAATTCTATCTAGATTAGAATCATAATATGGACTTTTGAATGAAATTAAAAGTCGATAAATTTAAAATTTGAATTTTATATGTTTATTTAATAATGAAATTAAATATATGGTAATAATGTAAATAATTGAAAATTTGTTCAAAAATGAATCAGAATAATTTCAAATATGGATATAAATTCTATTTGATTTATAAATGAGTTAGTATGTTTAAAAAATTGAGTTTTTAAACGATTTTGTATACTTTGAAAATCGCTCGATTTAATCGACGAGTTAAAATTGCCTTCCGGGGCACGGTCTCAGAATTGGACGAAACTGGTTCCCTTAGATTCGTAATAGTGTATTATTCTCGGATTTCAAATTTCGTAGCATTTGGAGTTACCGTTTGGTCGTATGAAATAGAAACGCGTTGAAATAAATATCGAAAATTTAATATTTAAATTCGATTCGAAAAGCTGTCTTCCACGTACGATCGAATTAGGCCTCGAAACATTCCATTGTGTTTGGAATAAAGGTAAAACATTATAAACGCCAGACGGAATGTCTTATTTGGATTTCGTTTGAAAAAGCGCGTTAACTTTGAAAATAATAATAAAATAGTATATACATGCTTATATATACGGGTCGAACAATGAAACCCTAGCCTGTGATAACAGCCGCCACCTCTCTTCATATTAATGGCCGAAAAACACTCTCAATCTTCCTCAATTTTCTTCAAATCCATAAATAATAGCAAAAATCTCCAACTGGAAGATCGTAGAGCTCATCAAGTACTTTAAATCCAATAGTCGTGATCGAAATTGGAGTGATGGATTGGCGGGAATCAGCCTGCATTTGGGCTTCAGTAGAGCATGTTTTTCGAGGCCATTAGTGCACCGAGTTCGTCGTGGTCAGAGTTGAGGGTAGTTGTCACATTGGCCGTTCAAACGATGGCCTCCGATCATGGTCTCGATCGGTGGTAGGTGCGGTGATCGAAGAACGGAGAGACGGTGATGGGTCTCTTTAGCCTGTAAACATGCAAGGGGAAAGAAGGGATAAGCGGCCCGGATCTGTTGCTTTGGAACGTACGGCCAGATTATTTTCTGGTGGTAAAATAAAAAGAAATTTGCAAATTTATTTATATTAAATTATATTCAACCTTTAGAAATTCGTATCTTACTCGTATGAGGTCGGAATCGGATGAAACAAGCGGCGCCGGAATCGCAGCGATGAACTCTATGATGTGGTTTAGATCTGGAGTCAATCGGAGCTAGCAAAATTTTTGAATTAAATCGAACGTGTTCGGTTTAATTTAAAATTTGAGCGTTTGGCGAATTAAAACACAAGGTGAGTTGGCTTTAATTTTAATATAGTTAAAATTTATAAATGATTGATTAGTTGAATTGATGAATTTTAAATCAGTTGGATGTATATTATATATAATAGTGTATATATATTGGAATGATTGATATTCCGCATATATATAGCGAATGAGACCCTATACGCCTCGCATGATAGCGGATGACCCCATATACCACGATATTTCGCCTCGAAGCGAAATTGGTATTTTTATGTTGTGCTAACACCTGTGGATGCAGGGAAACAGGTTGGAGGGATCCAACTGGATTCCTCGAAAATGTTGAATTTAATTGCATATATAGTGATACATGTTTTTGTTGAATAATTTGTGACAGATTATTGTGTGATTTAAATTGATTAGATATTGTGACAGTTAACTTGGATTTTGGTGCTTTTAAATACCAATAAAAAAATGGTTTAATTTCATAAAGAATTGTAAATGGGGATTTGAAGTAAAATGTTTATATAGAGTTTTGGAAAATCTATTGGCTAAAGTAAATGGTTTTGAAATTGTAATGTAATTATTTCGGATTATGGTGAACAGAGATTTTAGGAATAAAAAAATATAAACTGATTTTTGAATAATAAACCCTTAAATGGTACCTTGTCAAATATAAAAGGTTTTTAAATCGATATTTTAAATATGTTTAAAGAATAGAAGTGAATTTGGAAAAAAAGTATAAAGATTTATACTGGAACTCAAGTAAGATTTTCAATTTATGGGATGAAATTAGAAATCGAGGAATTGGGCTTGTCTTAAAAGGAGGATTTTTAGTCAGTGATTTGGTAAATTTATAAGTGTTAAAATATTATAGAAATTAGTTATTTGATTATTTTAAATTATTTAAAGCATATTTAATTATAATTAATTGATTTACAATGATTTTTAAGATTTATTATTATTTAAGCATTTGTCAGCATTTTGTTATAAAAGATAATTATTAAACATTAACGTGGCTTTGTATAATAAATTTAAGTACATTTGCCTAGATTAAACCTGAAAATTTACTTTAGAACTTATAAGCACTATTTGAGACAATTTTTAAATAAAGTTTTTGGGAAGTAATGGTATACTCGTGTGGCGTAAATCGGAGGCAGTGTGTACTTGTAGTTAAGTTTTGGATTTCTCTAGGATAGACACGTAACCGTTGAGCTATGATCCATGGTTTGCTACCGTAGTGGTATTTTCCACATTATTTTAAAAGGGTTTTCAAATATTTTTGAAAAATGATACTTTGTGAATACACTGATTTCGATAAGATAAGTACGCGACCTGTAACGACCCAGAATTTTTAATAATTAAATTTAAAATATTTAATTAATTTTAAATATTTGAATGATGGTTTGACTTGAATTTCAAATTATCAGAATGAATTTAGCGATTAAATTATAGAATTTAATCTATTGAAAGTTGAATAAAAAAAAATTGAATCTTCAATTTTAAGCCGATTAAAAATATTTCAAAGGCTTGTAAAATTCATATTGATAATACTGAAGATTTTAGAAGCTTCAGAATTTAATTTGAAACTGCTTTGTTCAGTTTTGAAATTTTAATCGTTTGAATCGATATTTAAAATAGCCGCTCGAGGCACAGTCTCGGAATTCGACGAAACCAGTTCCATTGGGTCCGTAATATTTAATTATTGTCGGATTTCAAATTTCGTATTTTTCTGAGTTGTTATGTGAGCACACGGTGAATAAACGCATTGAAATTGAATCGAATTCAATTTAAATTTAAATTTAAAAATATAATTAGTCGAATATCAGCACGTTCTTTGTGATGCCCCACCTCTATACCCACGCTAGACAAGAACATTACGGTGAATGCTGTCGACTAGCACGGAGAATAAGGCTGTTGAGGAGCGACCATCCATGTAATTTCTTTGCGCGAGCACCGATATGTCATATAATATAACATGCATTCTATTTCAAGAGGACATCCGACATACCGACACAAACTCAAAGCTACTACACGGTGGCTATATAAATCCTTCGGAAAACAAATATAGAAATAAGCATAACACAAATCAGTCACAGACAATTCATATCACAAAGGCGGAATAAGATATAAATATTACACTAGAAAGTGTACATCAGAGTAGTGGTCTAAAAAGATCCACAATATCACAAAAGAATAGTTACATGAGCTACACAAAAGAATAAGTATACATTATGGAGTCTATATCTCAAATGTATACAACAAAATAACTACTAATCTAAGTAGTTAACCCAAAAGTCAAGGAGTTAATCCCGGATGAGAAGTCAAGCAGAAGCACCTGTAACATCTCGGTCTGACCCGAGTATTATTTAATAAGAAAATAATAAACGGATCAGTCTAACTATAAATATCAGATGAAACGATATAGAATAAGAGATATGACTAAACACATAATAATCACAATGCCAAGCTGTGATATATATACACACACACACACACACACACACACACACACACACACACATAGTTGATAATCATCAAGAGATTAATCAATGTCACCAAATCTACACAAGAATCAAAGAAACGTCATACTCCTTATTTCGTTCACCATACCATAAATATTGACGATAATATCAATGTCAATCACAAAAGTCAATGACACACAAATTCCAGAAGACTACACAAGAAATCCAGAAATCACTAAAGTCAATGACACACAAATTCCAGAAGACTACACAAGAAATCCATAAATCACTAAAGTCAATGACACACAAATTCACCAATGCACAAATATTGATAAAACTTATCAATGGAAATCATGAAAATTGGTGAAACACAAATTCTAGGAATCTACACAAGAAATCCAGAAATCACAAAAGGGGGGAGGCCTATCACAAACGGGAGCATGAAAACTCACCAACAGCTGTAACACATGAACGAGAAGCTATCTCATGGTAGCTAGCCATTAATTTGACACACGAATGGTCCGAAGACCTGACACATGAATGGTCCAAAGACCATGGGTAGCTAACCCACAAATTTGACACACGAACGGGGTTTAGTCTCCCACGCAGACAAAGTGACATCGCACATTGCTAGTCTAAATCACAAAAATGATCGTCATGATCATCGAGAAGTGTCAATTACACTAAGCTAGTAAATATAAAAGTTTAGCTTCATGTCCCATAACCACTTGCTTAACTTAAATATTTACGAACAAACTGTAAACCTCCACTAGAAAATTGTCACAAGAGGTTCAATCGAACAAGTCCAAGAATTAACCGACAAAGTAAACGCAAGCGTTTCATACCACTTGTTTTACTAAGCCGTTTAATTAGATTTCTCATATGAGTGAGGTAAATGTTTGTATATACTAATAGATTGGAAAACGGTTTTATAAACGAATTTGGTATTAAAATAGTATTGAAATCGTTTGAGGAAAGAGTTTTGATATTTACTACTAGTATAGAAAACCTTTATATTTTTAAAGTGACAAATCACGAAGAAGATTGTAAGAACAATCAATCACAAAAATTCACATACGAAGACGTGAATAAAATCCAACGAAATCGATAAAGGATCCATCGAAATGGATATTCAAAAATCCCTAAAAAGAGTCATCAAAGTCATAATAGATGATAACAACAAATAGGATTATCACGAATCGATTTAAATTTGGAATTTCAATCCAAAAAGGCAAATTGGACTCAAACAGCAGGTTCAGTCGACTGAACAGAGTTTTTCAGTCGACTGACCCTGTACATGGAAATTTTCCAGGTTCAGGAAACTTTCTGTTTCCAGTTTCAGTCGACTGTGCAGAGTTTTTCAGTCGACTGAATCATGCCTGGAAACTCTCGGGTTTCAGGTTCAGTCGACTGAACAGAGTTTTCAGTCGGCTGAATCATGCCTGGGCTGTTTTTCAGCCTTATTCAAATGAAGAGGAAACTCTTCCAAAATGCAACCGGACGAACATTGGCTCTAAGGGTTTATGCGAATCGGCAACCCGGCCCTATATGCTCCTCGATGCATCGCCAAAAGCATGATCAAACATCCATAAAAGGATTTCACACAAATTTGACTTAAAAACCCAAAAATTGGAGTATTCACAAAATCAATCCAAAACAAGAGCAAATGCACATGAAGAAGTGTTAGGAATTCATACCCAACAACCAAAGATAATTATAGTCATAGATGTGAGATAAAAATCTCACCTTTTCACAAAATCGAACAAGAAGAAGCTTGAAAGCAAATGGAGAATCAACCCCTCTTCGGCACAACTCAATTGAGCTTGAATCTAAGCTCAAAAACAAGAACATTCCCAAAATTAGGTTTAGGAATTTCTAAAATTGGTAAGAGAACAAGTTGGGGAAGAAGAAGAGAAGCTTACCAATGGGTTCTTCTTGAGTTTGGAGCTAGGAATTTGATTTGCAAGAGAAGCTAGGTTTTTGGAGTTTTAATTTAAAATCTCTCCCACCATTAAAGCTAAGAAAACTGAAATGAGAGAGAATGAGAGTGAGTGGGGAGGAGTGGCTCAGATTTGAGCATTAGCTAACATAGGGCTGAGACCAAAAACCAAACCCAAAGTAAAAAGTAGCAGAAATCATCTTTCTCCAAACATATCGAAGCTTATACTCAAAAAGGTCGCAAACAGCATTTTAAACTCAATGGGAGTGGTCCCGAGCCCTAATTCGACCGTATGCAAAAAGTAGCTTTTCGGACTAAAATCCGACTAACGATAAAATATTTAAATATAAAATTGATAAATATGCGGGTTGTTACATTCTTCCCTAACATCACGCCTAAATTTTCGCCTAAATTCACGCAGAGAATCATGCAAGCATGTACTCCTGTCTCCCTCCCTCTCTTTTTAAAAATCGCGCAACCCATCCTCTTGGTTCCTCAGTTCTAAATCAAGAAGAAAAAAATAAATAAATAAACTCATGGCCGAAGCCCCATTTTCAAAATCAAGTGGATCGAATTCATTCCTTCTTCCTCTTCAGTTAATCGAGACCCCCCTTCTCTTCTAAAATCATAAGAATGGCCGCTATCTCCCTCTTTTCCCCCAAATCGTATTCACCAAATCCCTCGGCCCTGTTCTTTTGGGAGTGAATCGTGCTCGCGTACGATGGCAAAGCTCGAGGAGGGGATGCGTCGCGATTTAGGGCAGGGTGGCGCGCGATTCGAACGAGCGGCTATTGGAGGCGCGCGAGATGATGGTCGTGGGCTAGGGCAAGGTGGAGCATTCGGGATGATTGGTGGTGCACGCGTGATTGGGGATTTTCGCAGTAAGGTATTTTCAAAATTTATTTTGCTAAAATTTTAATTGTTTACTGTATGAACAGATTAGAAATTTCTTTTTATAAAAGTAAAAAGAAAAAAAAGCAAAGTCTGTTTCAAAGTTTATATTTTTTTACAGTACGTTTTTATTAAAAAAAAATGATTAACTGTTTGATTTTCATTTGGAATTTAAAGTAGTGGAGAATTTTAAATTTATATAAACTGTTGTTTTGAGATAAGTATATACAGTTTCAAGTGAGAAAAAAATATATTTATTTACTGCTAATTTAAATGATTTTTGATACTAGAATATTTTCAAAGGGAAATTCGATTTAACTAAATAAATTGGTAAGAGAAAATTTATTTGACAGAATAATTTAGCTAATTTAAAGGAAATCTGTTTAATTAAAATTATTAATCCAAATTTACTTACTTAATTTGTTCGGTTACTATAAGGTATTTTAAAAGGAAGAATGCTTCGATTAAATAGTTAGTTAATAAAATTTTAAAATGACAACTTGAATTGTCCAATTTACTTCGAATGTTAATAAATTATATAAATGTTATATAAGGTTTAAAAATCGGGAACAATTTTTAAATTGACTGAAATCAAATTATTCATTTAAAACCAAATTGTTAATTTAGAAGTATCAAGTGAAATTTCAACTGTTTGATTGATTTAGATATTAATAAAAAAATCATAATTGATTACACGGTCTAGAATTGTGAAGAAAACAATCTAAAGTGGAAATGGATTGCTAATAAAAGCAAAGGTGAGAACTTCTCACTCAAATAGGTTTATTTAAATTTTAAATAGTTAGATTTAAAATTTGTTGATTGAATGATTGTTGCTTGAATGATGATTGTTATATATATATATATATATATATATATATATATATATATATATATATATTGGATTGAAATAGACCCTATGCGCCGTTAGTAAGCGGAGGTTATTTATTACACACATATACCGCGATATTCCACCTCGAAGTGGAATTGGTATTATATTAGTATATAGCAATATATATATATATTGGCATATGTATATATTGCAGTTGATTGATTTCCCGCATTGTATAGCGGATGAGACCCTATTGCGCCGCCTATTAAGCGGATAATATTTTATAAATCCCATATACCGCGATATTCCACCTCGAAGTGGAATGGGTATTGTGCTAATGTCTGTGGATGCAGGGAAACAAGTTGGAGGGATCCAACTGGATTCCTCACAAATATTTATTTGATTCAGATATTGTGATATTTGATTTTTTATCATATCGATATATGATATTTGAAAGTCGTGATTGACTAATTGATGTGTTGCATCATCGGATCCAATTTTAAAGTTTAAAAATAACGATTTTTATTTTAAGGGATTTCTAAAGTGATTTTTGAAAGTATACGTTTATAAAATATTTTTGGAATTGATTCATCTTAAATAAATAAACGTTAAAATTTTAATGTTATAAAAATTATGATTTTTGAGAAATTCAGTTAAAAGTTGATTTTTGAAAATATGGGATTAATGATTTTATAAAATAGTTTAAACCGGGATTTTTATTATAAAAAGTTTAAAAATAGGATTTATGAAGTTTGATTATTTTATAAATCAAATGATGAAATTATAAAGGAGTTGAAAGACGTTTTAAAAGAATAATATAAATTGATCCACATAAAAGATTTATAAATTGATATTTATAAATTTAGAATATCTTGAATTATAAAACGAGCTTTTATAAGTGTTAGAATGAATTGTGAATGAATTTCATAAATGAATGAAATTTATAGAATTATAACGGTGAAGTTATAAATGGAAGTTTATAAACAGTAGGTTTATAAAATTTATGAAGTTATTTAAAGGAATAGATTTGGATAAATAAATGAATCTTATAAGTTATAAGATTTATAATTATGAAGTTTAAAGGAACGATTTTGTAAACAAATAAATTATAAGCATTTAACTTATAATATGGACTTTCGGTATATAATTGAGTTATAAATCGAATAAGTTAATAAAGGAAATTTGTAAAAGGAAGTTGTTATAAAATAAATAGAAATGGAATTTATAAACATTATTTTATAAATCCGCAACGACTTATCTTGATAAGTAAATTGTTGTAATTTGTTAATGGAGTTATATTCATGTTTTAGACAGTGAATAATACTTTAAACTAAAAGGAATAGAAATGATGAAATTGGTTAACAAGTATATTCACATTTTTGAATAGTGAATAATATGTTAAAGAAATGTTTTGAATGTGATGTTTTAAATAGAATTAAAACGATCTAAAGATGTTTTAAAATGTATTAACTATCGAAACCATAGATTTCAACATTCATTGTTGAAATAGACGTTTTCGAGAAATAGAAAGGAAATGGTAGACTATAACACTGTTGTTATAGTAAATGATTTTCGAAAGAAAATGTTTTGTATAGTATTGGGATTTATATATCTATTTTAATTTCGAATCCCTATACTAGTGATTTTGGGTTGTCGTAACGATGTTTTACACAATATTCGTTTTGGCCCAAATAAATGTGTTTAAGAGAATGATTTCCTTAAAGAATGAAATATACACTTAATTTCGATTTAAGTATATTGAATATTTTCCAAGTATAGAAAATAAAAAGACTTGTGAATTACTTATAAATAAATAGGTATGGAAATGTTTTTCCAATGTGAAATGAAAAGTTTAGAGAATTTATCCTTTTGAAGATAAATTGAAAATGGATAATTGAAAACATATATTCATAAATATTTTTGGAAATATAAATTCAATATGGAATTTATAAATGAAACTTGGAATTCGTTTAAAAATAAATATTGATTTATTTTTGAAGTGTTGAAAATATATATCTTGTAAAGATATCTTTGGAAAATAAATAATTTGGAAAATTATTTGGAATCTGGTGATGTTGTGCATATCCATTGATAGTTCAATAACCGACTATCAATATTTACCTTTAAATAGGTATTTGTTGTGATTTGCTTGAAATTGAATGCCACACTTATTTTTTTAAATTAAGCGCTCACTATTCGGGTTAACCGGGAAAGGACCTTGGGGTCGTATAACCCATTCCGAATATGTGACACGTCGTTATGAATTGCATTTGAAGATCGGTGTTGAAGACCGGATATTTTCAAAAACGAAAGGGTTTCTTGTTGATTGTCTCTGCACTGGCTGATCCCCGGTATAGAGATCTCCATATGTGATGGGAAATCCGGACGTGATTAGAGATTATCCGGATTGCAAGGACTTCTTTGTAAGTGCCTTCGGTTTTGTTCAATCCCGGAACAAACTTGTATGGATTGTATGTCTGACATTACAATTGAGATATAAAGCTGATTTCATTCAAATATATTTCTGTTGGTGGTGGAGAATTTATTCTCTTAGCTTAACACTCTTCTCTGAGACGTACGAGCTCAGAGGTTATATAGTTGAAGGTTATTAGCAATATACTCCCAATTTGGTAATGTGGCATGCTGAGTGTTGCTGTGAAATGATCATTGTGTTGATTATTTGTGATAGGATCATTTGTTTGATCGTCTATCTTGGTGATCATTTCTATGATCATTTGTTGACCCAAAGCATGACTTTGTATAAAGCGTGGCTTTGTGGACGAGACTTCGTCGAGCCTCACACCTCGGAATGGTCAAAACAGGAAAGATGCAGCAAGGTTATGAGGCCCTTTAGGGTATGTGCATTTCCTTCTGGAAAAGGGTGGTATCATGGTATGGAGCCAAGATGCTTACTCATGTTGAAACACTTATTTATTATGGTGTGATGTTGATTAGAGAGCTCTTGGATAAACGTCCCAAAGGACTGGGGGATGGCATACTCATGTCAGTTGTTACCTAGTTTGAAAGGTAACCCGGCCTTGTGTTGGCAGAGATCCGGTTAGGTTCTCGGGACGTCCTTCCAGAGGCGTTTCCATGTGGCAATGGGAAGTTCCTTGGCCTGACCATTCGTTGGAAATCCAAAGAAACAATACGATCTTGTACGGTTTTAGTTGTAGAACCTGCTTCCTCAGGAGGTAGCTATAGTAGGCATAATATAATGGTACCTATGCTGGCTAAGATTTATATTCTACTTTCGAAATGTTTTACAACACTATGCACTACTAATAATATCAAATGTTTCTTTTTAATGCGTATCAAGCATCTTTGATTAACATAAGAAGAAATCTCCTCCAAGTCTGCGTTTGCATTGTGTGTGTGGCGGGAGGTCTTATGGTAGTCTCATTCTTAAAAGCATTGCGAATTGACTTTAAAAATATTCCTCTATTTTGATTTTAAAGATAAATAAACTGTTTTGAATTCCCACACCAGTCACATGACTAACTCAGAGTTTATTATTTCCTTCCTAAACTCTGGGTGCCCACCAATTTTCACACGGGCAGTCTAGAGTAAAGGTTTATCAGGATATTCTGGAATTCAGGAGTTGCTGGAGGCAAGCTGGATGGCATGGCGTATTTACTAGTATATAGTATTTCCTTTCCGCTATTTGTTGTTGTTTGTTGTTGTACACTCTGATGATGATGTAATGTATAAAATGTAATAACTGATATAGTTCTTTGTTTAAAGATTATTCATTTATCTATTATATGTTGTTCCGCTGCGAATTGTGAGATTCTGGTATTGTTCTGTTAGTTCTGTCCTGTTCTATTTTCTATCTTTTCTCTCTTCTCCTACCTCTTTTTTTTTCTTTTTTTTCTCTTAAAACCCTCAGTGTTCGGTTTTCCGGCATCCGACTGATCGGCATTCGATACAGTGGACGTATTGATGTCGAATTTCGGGAGCCGAAGAATCGGGTCCTGACAATGTGGTATCAGAGCATATGGTTAAGCGACAACCATGGTTCTGCTGGGTATTACTCATTTGAGATAGAGTCAGTAGTACTCTAGAATGAGTTTGAGTGTAATAATAGATATGAGCGCGTATTTGTTAGTGAATATAAAATTGTTTTTGAATTGGGTAAATAAGATAATTTTTCCCAAAACTATTTTTGTATAGAAAAGAAATGATGAAATGAGATTTGATTTGATCAAATTGAATAAAAATCAAAACTTGGTGAAAATAAAATGGATTGAATTCAAGTAAACTAACTTGATAAATTATTAATTCATCATGGACTAATGAATTGGAATTTGAATTAGTTAAATTAAAGTTTAGTCGTGAGCTAAATTTGAAGATAAATTTGAATTTGTATATAAATTCAAGTAAGTAAAAGAAATAAATTGAAATTCTCTTTGTTGGTAATTAAGTAAATTCGAGATGAATTGAATATGGAAATTGAAATTTAAAATGAATAAGTGAATGTACTAATTGAAATGAATTAGTGAATAAAACTAATTTAAAGTAGTAATATGAATTAGTAAATGAAAGTTAATCGTTAGAATTCAATATTTAGAATTGAGAATTGAATTCAAATAGAATTGAAATTGTGAATTGAATTGAAATGTAAAATTTAATCAAAGTGGATATGTAACTTCAATAGTGAAGTAAAAATGTATAAGAAGCATATATTGAAAATTTTGTAATAGAATTGTGCAAAATGGTTTGAATGTTGTAATTGGATATTATGGATACTACTGTTAGCAGGATATACAGGTGTATAAAGGAATTGAGATTTTGATTTCAAAGGCAAAATTGAATTGCTCGACAAAAAGGTACGTATTTCAATTTCAGTATGAAATTTGGTGATTTTCTTCTCTAGCCACTTGGCTTTCTCTTTTCTTTTTGATTCTAAGGGGCCGTGGTGCCATTTTGTAGTCGTACCGAGCTAGCCGCGCAAAGGAGACGCTGGCGAAATTTTTCGAAAATTTAGGGTGCTAGAAAAATTTTGAGAAATTTTGAAAGTTTGAAATTTGAATTTAAATTTAAATTTGAATTTTGAAGTAAACAATATTGTTTGGAACCTATAATTGAAGTTGGAAAGCTAGTTGAATGATAATGGATCTTTAATAAAAAAAAGATTTAGGTTAGTAAGTTGATAAAACTATTTGGATTGTGAAAAATGATAGACGGGATAAGGGCATTCTTCTTAACTTGTAATTTCGGGACGAAATTCTTTTAAGGGGGGAAGATTGTAACGACCCGGAATTTTTAATAATTAAATTTAAAATATTTAATTAATTTTAAATATTTGAATGATGGTTTGACTTGAATTTCAAATTATCAGAATAAATTTAGCGATTAAATTATAGAATTTAATCTATTGAAAGTTGAATAAAAAAAATTTGAATCTTCAATTTTAAGCCGATTAAAAATATTTCAAAGGCTTGTAAAATTCATATTGATAATACTGAAGATTTTAGAAGCTTCAGAATTTAATTTCAAACTGCTTTTGTTCAGTTTTGAAATTTTAATCGTTTGAATCGATATTTAAAATAGCCGTTCGAGGCACAGTCTCGGAATTCGACGAAACCAGTTCCATTGGGTCCGTAATATTTAATTATTGTCGGATTTCAAATTTCGTATTTTTCTGAGTTGTTATGTGAGCACACGGTGAGTAAACGCATTGAAATTGAATCGAATTCAATTTAAATTTAAATTTAAAAATATAATTAGTCAAATATCAGCACGTTCTTCCCTAACATCACGCCTAAATTTTCGCCTAAATTCACGCAGAGAATCGTGCAAGCATGTACTCCTGTCTCCCTCCCTCTCTTTTTAAAAATCGTGCAACCCATCCTCTTGGTTCCTCAGTTCTAAATCAAGAAGAAAAAAATAAATAAATAAACTCATGGCCGAAGCCCCATTTTCAAAATCAAGTGGATCGAATTCATTCCTTCTTCCTCTTCAGTTAATCGCGACCCCCCTTCTCTTCTAAAATCATAAGAATGGCCGCTATCTCCCTCTTTTCCCCCAAATCGTATTCACCAAATCCCTCGGCCCTGTTCTTTTGGGAGTGAATCGTACTCGCGTACGATGGCAAAGCTCGAGGAGGGGATGCGTCGCGATTTAGGGCAGGGTGGCGCGCGATTCGAACGAGCGGCTATTGGAAGCGCGCGAGATGATGGCCGTGGGCTAGGGCAAGGTGGAGCATTCGCGATGATTGGTGGTGCGCGCGTGATTGGGGATTTTCGCAGTAAGGTATTTTCAAAATTTATTTTGCTAAAATTTTAATTGTTTACTGTATGAACAGATTAGAAATTTCTTTTTATAAAAGTAAAAAGAAAAAAAAAGCAAAGTCTGTTTCAAAGTTTATATTTTTTTTTACAGTACGTTTTTATTAAAAAAATGATTAACTGTTTGATTTTCATTTGGAATTTAAAGTAGTGGAGAATTTTAAATTTATATAAACTGTTGTTTTGAGATAAGTATATACAGTTTCAAGTGAGAAAAATAAAATAAAAATAAAAATATTTATTTACGTGCTAATTTAAATGATTTTTGATACTAGAATATTTTCAAAGGGAAATTCGATTTAACTAAATAAATTGGTAAGAGAAAATTTATATGACAGAATAATTTAGCTAATTTAAAGGAAATCTGTTTAATTAAAATTATTAATCCAAATTTACTTACTTAATTTGTTCGGTTACTATAAGGTATTTTAAAAGGAAGAATGCTTCGAATTAAATAGTTAGTTAATAAAATTTTAAAATGACAACTTGAATTGTCCAATTTACTTCGAATGTTTATAAATTATATAAATGTTATATAAGGTTTAAAAATCGGGAACAATTTTTAAATTGATTGAAATCAAATTATTCATTTAAAACCAAATTGTTAATTTAAAAGTATCAAGTGAAATTTCAATTGTTTGATTGATTTAGATATTAATAAAAAAATCGTAATTGATTACAAGGTCTAGAATTGTGTAGAAAACAATCTGAAGTAGAAATGGATTGCTAATAAAAGCAAAGGTGAGAACTTCTCACTCAAAAGGGTTTATTTAAATTTTAAATAGTTAGATTTAAAATTTGATGATTGAATGATTGTTGCTTGAATGATGATTGTTATATATATATATATATATATATATATATATATATATATATATGTATATATTGGATTGAAATAGACCCTATGCGCCGTTAGTAAGCGGAGGTTATTTATTACACACATATACCACGATATTCCACCTCGAAGTGGAATTGGTATTATATTAGTATATAGCAATATATATATATATTGGCATATGTATATATGGCAGTTGATTGATTTCCCGCATTGTATAGCGGAGGAGACCCTATTGCGCCTCCTATTAAGCGGATAATATTTTATAAATCCCATATACCGCGATATTCCACCTCGAAGTGGAATGGGTATTGTGCTAATGTCTGTGGTGCAGGGAAACAGGTTGGAGGGATCCAACTGGATTCCTCACAAATATTTATTTGATTCAGATATTGTGATATTTGATTGTTTATCATATCGATATATGATATTTGAAAGTCGTGATTGACTAATTGATGTGCTGCTTCATCGGATCCAATTTTGAAGTTTAAAAATAACGATTTTTATTTTAAGGGATTTCTAAAGTGATTTTTGAAAGTATACGTTTATAAAATATTTTTGGAATTGATTCATCTTAAATAAATAAACGTTAAAATTTTAATGTTATAAAAATTATGATTTTTGAGAAATTCAGTTAAAAGTTGATTTTTGAAAATATGGGATTAATGATTTTATAAAATAGTTTAAACTGGGATTTTTATTATAAAAAGTTTAAAAATAGGATTTATGAAGTTTGATTATTTTATAAATCAAATGATGAAATTATAAAGGAGTTGAAAGACGTTTTAAAAGAATAATATAAATTGATCCATATAAAAGATTTATAAATTGATATTTGTAAATTTAGAATATCTTGAATTATAAAACGAGCTTTTATAAGTGTTAGAATGAATTGTGAATGAATTTCATAAATGAATGAAATTTATAGAATTATAACGGTGAAGTTATAAATGGAAGTTTATAAACAGTAGGTTTATAAAATTTGTGAAGTTATTTAAAGGAATAGATTTGGATAAATAAATGAATCTTATAAGTTATAAGATTTATAATTATGAAGTTTAAAGGAACGATTTTGTAAACAAATAAATTATAACCATTTAACTTATAATATGGACTTTCGGTATATAATTGAGTTATATATCGAATAAGTTAATAAAGGAAATTTGTAAAAGGAAGTTGTTATAAAATAAATAGAAATGGAATTTATAAACATTATTTTATAAATCCGCAACGACTTATCTTGATAAGTAAGTTGTTGTAATTTGTTAATGGAGTTATATTCACGTTTTAGACAGTGAATAATCCTTTAAAATAAAAGGAATAGAAATGATGAAATTGGTTAACAAGTATATTCACATTTTTGAATAGTGAATAATATGTTAAGGAAATATTTTGAATGTGATGTTTTAAATAGAATTTAAACGATCTAAAGATGTTTTAAAATGTATTAACTATCGAAACCATAGATTTCAACATTCATTGTTGAAATAGACGTTTTCGAGAAATAGAAAGGAAATGGTAGACTATAACACTGTTGTTATAGTAAATGATTTCCGAAAGGAAATGTTTTGTATAGTATTAGGATTTATATATCTATTTTAATTTCGAATCCCTATACTAGTGATTTTGGGTTGTCGTAACGATGTTTTACACAACATTCATTTTGGCCCAAATAAATGTGTTTAAGAGAATGATTTCCTTAAAGAATGAAATATACACTTAATTTCGATTTAAGTATATTGAATATTTTCCAAGTATAGAAAATAAAAAGACTTGTGAATTACTTATAAATAAATAGGTATGGAAATGTTTTTCCAATGTGAAATGAAAAGTTTAGAGAATTTATCCTTTTGAAGATAAATTGAAAATGGATAATTGAAAACGTATATTCATAAATATTTTTGGAAATATAAATTCAATATGGAATTTATAAATGAAACTTGGAATTCGTTCAAAAATAAATATTGATTTATTTTTGAAATATTGAAAATATATATCTTGTAAAGATATCTTTGGAAAATAAATAATTAGGAAAATTATTTGGAATCTGGTGATGTTGTGCATATCCATTGATAGTTCAATAACCGACTATCAATATTTACCTTTAAATAGGTATTTGTTGCGATTTGCTTGAAATTGAATGCCACACTTATTTTTTTTAAATAAGCGCTCACTATTCGGGTTAACCGGGAAAGGACCTTGGGGTCGTATAACCCATTCCGAATATGTGACACGTCGTTATGAATTGCATTTGAAGATCGGTGTTGAAGACCGGATATTTTCGAAAACGAAAGGGTTTCTTGTTGATTGTCTCTGCACTGGCTGATCCCCGGTATAGAGATCTCCATATGTGATGGGAAATCCGGACGTGATTAGAGATTATTCGGATTGCAAGGACTTCTTTGTAAGTGCCTTCGGTTTTGTTCAATCCCGGAACAGATTTGTATGGATTGTATGTCTGACATTACAATTGAGATATAAAGCTGATTTCATTCAAATATATTTCTGTTGGTGGCGGAGAATTTATTCTCTTAGCTTAACACCCTTCTCTTAGACGTACGAGCTCAGAGGTTATGTAGTTGAAGGTTATTAGCAATATACTCCCAATTTGGTAATGTGACATGCTGAGTGTTGCTGTGAAATGATCATTGTGTTGATTATTTGTGATAGGATCATTTGTTTGATCGTCTATCTTGGTGATCATTTCTATGATCATTTGTTGACCCAAAGAATGACTTTGTATAAAGCGTGGCTTTGTGGACGAAACTTCGTCGAGCCTCACACCCCGGAATGGTCAAAACAGGAAAAATGCAGCAAGGTTATGAGGGGTAGCTCCCTTTAGGGTATGTGCATTTCCTTCTGGAAAAGGGTGGTATCATGGTATGGAGCCCAGATGCTTACTCATGTTGAAACACTTATTTATTATGGTGTGATGTTGATTAGAGAGCTCTCGGATAAAGGTCCCAAAGGACCGGGGGATGGCATACTCGTGTCAGTTGTTACCTAGTTTGAAAGGTAACCCGGCCTTGTGTTGGCAGAGATCCGGTTAGGTTCTCGGGACGTCCTTCCAGAGGCGTTTCCATGTGGCAATGGGAAGTTCCTTGGCCTGACCATTCGTTGGAAATCCAAAGAAACAATACGATCTTGTACGGTTTTAGTTGTAGAACCTGCTTCCTCAGGAGGTAGCTATAGTAGGCATAATATAATGGTACCTATGCTGGCTAAGATTTATATTCTACTTTCGAAATGTTTTCCAACACTATGCACTACTAATAATATCAAATGTTTCTTTTTAATGCGTATCAAGCATCTTTGACTAACATAAGAAGAAATCTCCTCCAAGTCTGCGTTTGCATTGTGTGTGTGGCGGGAGGTCTAATGGTAGTCTCATTCTTAAAAGCATTGCGAATTGACTTTAAAAATATTCCTCTATTTTGATTTTAAAGATAAATAAACTGTTTTGAATTCCCACACCAGTCACATGACTAACTCAGAGTTTATTATTTCCTTCCTAAACTCTGGGTGCCCACCAATTTTCACACGGGCAGTCTAGAGTAAAGGTTTATCAGGATATTCTGGAATTCAAGAGTTGCTGGAGGCAAGCTGGATGGCATGGCGTATTTACTAGTATATAGTATTTCCTTTCCGCTGTTTGTTGTTGTTTGTTGTTGTACACTCTGATGATGATGTAATGTATAAAATGTAATAACTGATATAGTTCTTTGTTTAAAGATTATTCATTTATCTATTAAATGTTGTTCCGCTGCGAATTGTGAGATTCTGGTGTTGTTCTGTTAGTTCTGTCCTGTTCTATTTTCTATCTTTTCTCTCTTCTCCTACCTCTTTCTTTTTCTTTTTTTCTCTTAAAACCCTTAGTGTTCGGTTTTCCGGCATCCGACTGATCGGCATTCGATACAGTGGACGTATTGATGTCGAATTTCGGGAGCCGAAGAATCGGGTCCTGACACGACCTTTGATAAAGAGATTTAATTTATTTTAAATTGAAATTGAATAAGACTTAGTGTTTTTAAATTGAAATTTGGAATATTTGGTTGAATTGATTGTTTATTTGATAGTCAAATAACCGACTATTAAATCTAGACCTAAATATAACTTTGAAAATATCTAGGAGAATACGGAAATTATATGGTACAGTTACCGTTCGAGGTGCTATATTTTATGTGTAAACTCGTTGTTCTTCTAGGACGATGATTAGAAAATTCGGCCACTAATGGTTAGGAGGTGATCTCCTATCTTATTTTTGGCTATTTATTTCCTAAAGAACCAGGGTTGAGTTTACCAAAAATAGCGAACGTTGTTTCGAAGAGACTGGGATTGGATTTTTTATCTGAAAACCACTTCGATCCAACGAGTATGTTTTCGAAGTGAAGACAAGAGCATAGAGTAGAAGATGGAGCAGTGAAGTGCAAGGGCTAATCGCTACTAATTTTGAGGGTGATTCCAAAATGGATGTAGTAGGAATAGTGCCTTCAGTTCCATTCGGATCCAAAATGGACGTGTATGGATGAATGCTATCATAACATTGTCATTGGAGGACAATGAGCATTCTAAGTGAAAATTACTTGAAAAGGTAATCGTAGCCTCTAGCCTCATCAACTGGGAATGACTGAGAAGTATGGGGGATGCAGCAAGGCTAAGTGGGTAGCATCCAATTAGGGAATGTTTATCACCTTTCTAGATACCCATGGATATTATTACTAAGGTTATGGAAGGAGCTCGATAAAGGGTGGGAACACCTGGGGTGGTAGCATATTCAGTCTATCTAGGTCAAGCATAGTCCGGTCTTATGTAGCAAAGGATCCCAACGTGGTCCTCAGTGCAGTGTTCTAAACGTGTACTATTACAGGTGGCACCCCCTGTACCTAGTCATTCAGATTGAATCCATTCTCCAATAAGCGCCGTACGGTTTTGATTGTGCCAAACTATGTTGAAACTTGAGATGCAATCATTTCAGGTATTTGAATAAGTATTTGTACTTAGGCACTATTATAATATCAGATGATTTTGATATGAAATGTTATGGTCATCATAAGGTAAAAACCCATCGTGTTTATTTGTGGCATGGTCTGACGAGATACCTTTGATTTTCAAAGGATTTTAACAACTTTAATAATTCAAATTGAGTATGTTTTCTCACGCTGGTTTTCCAGACTGACTCCGGTGTTATTTTATTATAATACTTGGGTCAGACCGAGTATTTCAGGTTCAGGTTAGGATGCTACGGAGCTCAGGAGACGAGCTGGAGACCAAGACGTATTTCTCATTTTTTTATTCCGCTGTAGTGTTTTGTTTGAAATTATCAGCAATTGTGAGGGCAGGTTGTTAGAACTGCCCAGGCTGGTAATTGTTGATTTATGTGCTCTGGTTGAAATATGTATATTATAGTTTTTATTTGTGTAAAGAGCTATTGATACTATATATTGTTTTGTCCGCTGTGAGATTCTGTTTTGTTTAGTTTTCTTCTTCTTCTACCTACTTTCTTTTCCCTCAACAATCTGTCTTTTCGGCACTCGATGGTTCGAGATGTTATACAATGGATGTATTTTTGTCGATTTTCGATGGTCGAAAGGACGGATCATGACATTTTGGTGTAAAGGATGTTGATTCAAGTAGTGCAGAGCGATTACTCTTATCTACCGAGCTTCCTTCTTGACCGAAGGTTAGACAGTTGAAAGTTGGAAATGTGATAAGTCTACGAGACTTGATTTCTGTATGAGGTTAAGTAATGCTTTTGAGTTGTTGGTGCGAAGAGACCGGGATCGGTTTATCTGAAAACCACTACGGACCAACCTATATTCGACGATTGTGTAGGCTTGTTAATGATACTGATACTTAGGATTTTCATAGTGAAGGACTGATTGTTTATCATTTGGAGTTAAAATCCCAACATACATAGTTTCTTCGTTATGAATATCCAATGCAAGGACTATTCGCTATTAATCCTAAGGGTGATTCCCGACAGGATGTGGTAGGAAAGCACCTTCGGTTGTGTAGCGATCCCGCTTTTAAATCAAATTTAAATTAGTAATTAATATAAAAATTTGGATAAATTTGTGAATAAATTTGAAAATATCAAAACAAATTTGATAAGTATTGACTTATATATATATACATATATTGTAATTTGAATTTGAATTTGAAATTCAAATATAAATATATTAAAAATAATTCTGGATTTAAAAATAATATATATATATATGAATAAATTGAAATTTGAATTTTAATTTGAAATTCAAAAATATAATATCTTAAAATGAAATTGGATTTATATATACGTATGTATGTATTTATGTATGTATGTATGTATGTGTGTATGTGTGAATGTGATTATTTATTTATGTATAAAAAAAATTGTTTCAAATTATTTTCTCTAAAAAAAAGTTATATAAATATTAATAAAGGAATAGGATAAACATAAATTAATAATATATAAGTAATACACAAATAATTACATAAACAAAAAAAACCATATTCTCATGCAAAATACAAATGTAAGTTTTGAGCACATAAATTAACAAGTGTAACAATTCAAATGTGAAAATTAACAAGTGTAAATCATTTTATCATAAAGATGAACAAGTGTCAAAATTTTTATTTTCTTTTCATTTTCAAATTAAAGAAAATAAGGCAACATATATATTTCCATTTCCCTCCTCTCATTTCTTTTATCTTCACTTCCAAAATCAAAAGCCCGTAAAAATTCAAACCAGAAAAACATCAAAACAGTACAACTTCTTCAAGATTTGAATTAAAACAAAAAAAATCCAGTAAATCAAGATCAAAAGCAATCAAAAGAAACAAAGATTCAAAGATCAAGCCTATAAAACAAATTTCAACTCAGCAAATTTCAACTCAATAAATCAAGAATAGTTACAAGATCAAGCAACAAACAAATTCAACTCAGTACAATCATCTCAAAACAAAAGATCAAAGCAAGATCAATCTCAGTTTTTAAACTCTGGAACAAAAACATTTTCCAGGCTCTGTTCATTTTTTACGAGTAAACCTTTTTGAAATATGGACTTTAACCTGTTGTTTGAGTTCATGCTTGAAGTAAGGTTGAAAATTGTTTGCATGTGTATAAATATGTGTATATATATGTATGTGAATATGACTGTTCTTGTCTTAGAACAGGCATTTGCCTCTGTTCCAGTTTTTACAGGTTCAAACCTGTTTAAAAATTCAAATTCTTCTCCTCTGATTCTTGTTAGACCTCAAGATCTAAACAAAACATGTTCGTATAATCATGTTTTATCTTTTATCAAATAATTTCAAGCTACATCTGAAGTTTATTTTATTAAAAAGGAAGAAGAACAGTAGGATTTTAAGCATATCAAATATTCGACTTAAATGATTTCTGGAATCAAGTATATAACCGATTTTGTTTTCGAAATCTAGGATTTTTAAAAATAAAATCATAATTTTTAAGGTAGTAAATCGAGAGAAATCGAGAGATGAACGTTAATTGGGTTTTGAGCATTTTCTAGTGATCAACAGAACTTGGGTGGTCAAGGTTTCTGTTGAAGCAGGCCTGTAGGTGGGCGATGTTGGTAAAAATGGTCAGGTACATTCTCGTTCCCCGTGGTGGCCGGACGAGGTGGAAGTAGGGTTTACCCTGGTTTTGGTCGAGGTTGGAAATCAGGTCACCGCGCCGTCGACAGTGCATCGGAGGGGATCGATCGTGAGGGAAATGGAGCATAGGGTCATGGCGAACCTATGGTCGGAGTGTCGTGACTTCAGGTGGTCGGAGTCGTCGGGTTGAGGTGGTTTTGTGGGCGTCAGTTTTGTTACAGGTTGAGTTGCATTGCTCGATTTCAATTGGCATACGAATTCATCGATCTGGGTGGTCTAAAAGATTGAGTTGACGATCGTAGACTTGTGGAAGGCGGCGAGGTTGACTGGAGTTCTCGGAGCTCTGGTGCATGTGCACATGCCACTGGGGTGTGTCAGTGGATAGGAATTGGGAAGAAAAGTTGTGTCTCGAAGTCGATCTTGAGAAATTTAGGTGCTGGATCGAGTCTTGGTTCGGGTATTTTTTTTAGTGCGTACCAGGTTTTTAAAACTTAAACAAAAATCAAAGTTTTGAAAAGAAAAATATGGGTTAGTTCGAGGAAGACTCGAAGTAAATAGCGTTTTGGCTCGGGTGACAGTCGGGGAGGTCTCGGGCTTAACATAAAAACAGTTTTCAACTCTGAAACCAAATTCAAAATTTAAATATTTTTAGCCCATGTTTTTAAATAACTGTTTTGATTTAAGTTTAGAATAATAAATGTTTTAAGTAAGTTATTTTTTAAAAAGTAATTAAGTTTAATTTATTTAATTTTGTGACATTATTTATTAATTAATTCTTAATTTATTTTAAATAAATGATGTAATTAAAGAGTTAATTGAGATGAAATGTTTTTAAATTATTAATTAACCTAAATCTCTCAAGTTAATTTATGTGTTAATGTTAATTAATTACAAGGTTGTTAATTAAAGATTTTTAAGGATAATTAAGTGATTAATTATGGTAAATGGTTTATCTTTTAATAAATTAACTAAAGTTTAAGTAATTAAAGACTTATTTATTTAATGACGGTAATTAGAAGATAATTACTTAAAGAATACTTACTTAATGACAGTAATTAAAGAATAATTAATTATTTATTAATTAATGATTAAAGATAAATCAAATAATAATTAAAGGTTGATTAAATAATAATTAAGATTAATTAATAATTAATTAAGGTTAATTAGTTGATAATTAAGGATAAATAATCATTAATTAGGGATAACTAATGAAAGTAATTATGTGATTAGTTAATTATAATCACACGATTAATTAATCTTGCTTATAAATGTTGAATTATTATTGAAAACCATAACTGATTGATATCTCTGATATGTGATTGTGATATTTTGTGATGTGAATTGCTGTGAATTGAACCGTGATATTTGTGATATATTTCTGTGTGAATGTGAAACTGTTGGCCTTTAAACAACAATTGAATTTTCGATGCGACAGGAAGTCGGATTCCAAATGGTTATCCAAAACCCACATCGAACCTTAATGGTGTATCTTTATGACTTGTGTATCCACGTGTTTTAAATAAGCGCTCATTATTTGGATTATCCGAGAGAGGACTTTGTGTCGTAAAACCCATTTCGAATTAGTGATTCGACGAATTGGAGTGCATTTGAAGACGGTGGTGAAGACCGGGTATTTTCAAGAATGAAAGGATTACCAGTCGATTGTCTCTGCACTGAGTTGCTCCAGTATAGAGATAGCCATATGTGATGGAGAGTCCGATCGGGATTGTGGATACCCGTATTGCAAGGGCATCTTCCTTTACTGGACGAAGTGCCTTCGGTTCTGTTCAGACCCAAGATGGACTTGTATGGTCGTATGTTTGACATTACTCTTTGAGATATAAAGCTGATTTCTATCAAATACATTTCTGTTTGGTGGAGGAGAATTTATTCTCTTAGCTTAACACCCTTCTCTGAGACGTACGAGCTCAGAGGTTATGTAGTTGATGGTTATTAGTGATATACTCCTAATTTGGTAGTGTGGCATGCTGAGTGTTGATCATTTGTTGATCAAAGCATGGTTTTTGTGAAAAGCATAGATTTGTGGGATGAGACTTCATGTAGCCTCATACCCCAGAAATGGTGGAAACAGGAATAGATGCAACAAGGTTATGAGGGTCGCGCCCTTTAGGGTATGTGCATTCTTCTGGATAATAAGTGGTATTCTGGTATGGAGCCTAGATAATTTGCTTTGTGGTTGTTGGTGTTGAGAGCTCTTGATAAAGGTCAATTACGACCAGGGAATGGCATACTCGTGACAGTTAGTTACCTAGTTAAAGAGGTAACCCGGCCTTATGTTGGTAGAGACCAGGTTAGGTTCTCGGGGCATCCCTCCATGGGCGTACCCATTCGGTGTAGGAAGTTCCTTAGCCTGACCATTTGTTGAAAATCCAAACAAAACAATACGAGCCTTGTACGGTTTAGTTGTGTAACCTTCCATTTATCAATGGTGGTGGCCTTCTGTTTAAATGGTAGCTATAGTAGCTATACCATAATGGTGGTATGTTGGCTAAGATTAATATTATACTTTCGAAACGATTTCTACACTATGCACTAATAATAATATCAAAAGAATTTTCTCGTATCAAGCATGTTTGACTATCACAAGGAGAAATCTCCTCCAATTGTGCAATTGCATTGTGTGTTTGCAGGGAGGCCTTATGGTAGTTTCATTTTCCAAAAATCATAACGGATTTCTTTTATAAACTGTTTTTGTTCAAAAAACTGTTTTTGTTTACTCATACCAGTCTCATGACAGACCCGGAGTTTATTGTTCCCTTCCTAAACTCTGGGTGCCCATAATTTTCCACACGGGTAGCCTAGAAGCAGGTTATCCATGTTCTGGAGCTAATTCAGATTTGGAGCTGGGAATCTTTGAAGTCTTTTGGAGTATTTGGTTTTGGAAGTTGTCGTATTTTGGAAGCGGTCGGATTGAAGGTTCTCATGTTAGATCTTTTTTAGGACTCTGTTTTTCTGATGTGGTGTTATCATTCTATTGTTGTATTATGTATATAGCACTCTCGTGATGGTGGTTATTTGTTGATAGTGATCAAATTTGTATCTATGTTGTATCTGTGTTGTTTATCAATGAAATTCATTTTGTTTCGACTGTGTACTATTCATCTAAGGTTGTTATAAGCTCCACCGAACTGGAGTCCGACGTTTGAGTCTCCGGCATTCGAATACAAATGAGGTATTTGATGTCGATTTTCAGATGCTGGATTTTGGGTTGGGAGCTTCCCAAAATATGCTTGTGAAGATCGAACCACGATCACTCACTATACTACTCGGTATACTATGGAGATGAACAATTTCTTTCACATACAATTCAGCCAAACTTGCTGCTGTTCGGGTGGATTTTACGGGGATAAAGTGGGCAGTTTGGGTCAGACGATCCACAATAATCCAAATCGCCTCGTTACCTTTCTTAGTTCATGGCAAACCATCTATGAAATCCATAGACACTTGATCCCATTTCCACTTAGGCATCTCCAATGGTTGAAGTAAATCCGCCATCTTCTTCTGATCACTCTTGATTTGCTAACAAGTTGCACAATGACTGACATAAATGGATATATCCCTCTTCATTGTTTTCCACCAGAAAGTCCTTTTGATATCTCGATACATTTTATTAACTCCTGGATAGATACTAAGCTTGGACTTGTGACACTCATCCAAAACTTTACATTTTAGATCTGGGATATCTAGGACACAGATCTTGCCCTTCAGTCTCATAATTCCTCTATTATCGATTTCAAAGCTGGAATTTTCACCTTGACATATTCTTCTATAGATTTCTCGAAGAAACTTGTCTTATTTCAGCTTCTTGCAATCTTCTTAAGAAAAGTAGTAGTGACAATAAGATAAGCGAGAACTGCATCTCTTCTACTCAAAGCATCGGCTACCATGTTGGCTTTTCCGGGCGCATACAGAATATCCAGGTCGTATGACGCTAGAAATTCCAACCAATGTTGGTGCCTAAGATTCAAATCCTTCTGGGTAAAAAGATATTTCAGAGATTTATGGTTGGTGAATAATTCAAATTTTTCACCTAAGAAAAAAATGATTTATTAAGTATAAATATTAAGTTAATTTAAACCTTTAAATTTTTAGGAAAGCTAAAAGAGTTTTTATCCAGAAGATAATGACACCAGATTTTTAAAGCAAAAATAACAGCCAAGAGCTCAAGATCGTGGGTTGGGTAGTTTTTCTCATGGGGACGCAATTGTCTACTCGCATAGGCAATTACCCTACTTTCCTGCATTAGAACAGCACCCACACCTTCACCACAAGTTTACGATCGTTTACTCAATCTTTTAGACCACCCAGATTGACGAATTCGTATGCCAATTGAAATTAAGCAACCTGACTCTACTTGGAACAAAACTGACACCCACAAAACCACCACAACTCGACGACCCCGACCACCTGAAGTCACGACACTCCGACCATAGGTTCGCCATGACCCCACGCTCCATTTCCCCCACGACCGGTCTCCTCCAATGCACTGTCGACGGCGCACCTGATTTCCAGCCTCGACCAAAACTAGGGTTAAACCTTACTTCCACCTCGTCCGGCCACCACGGGGAATGACAATATCTCCGACCATTTTTGCTGATATCGCTTACCTCTAGGCTAGCTTCAGCAGAAACCCCGACCACCCAAGTTCCATTAATCACCAGAAAATGCTTGAAACCCAATTAACGTTCATCTCTCGATTTCTCTTGATTTACTAACTTAAAAATCATGATTTTATTTTTAAAATTCCTAGATTTTGAAAACAAAATCGATTATATACTTGATTCCAGAAATCATTTAAGTCGAATATTTGATATGATTAAAATCCTACTATTCTTCTTCCTTTTTATTAAAACAAACTTTAGATTTAGCTTAAAATTATTTTTTAAAAGATAAAACATGATTATACGAAAATGTTTTGTTTAGATCTTAAGGTCTAACAAGAATCAGAGGAGAAGTATTTGAATTTTTAAACAGGTTTGAAACCTGCAAAAACTGGAACAGAGGCAAATGCCTGTTCTCAGACATGGATAGTCAT
This sequence comes from Allium cepa, assembly GCA_030765085.1. NCBI lineage: Eukaryota > Viridiplantae > Streptophyta > Magnoliopsida > Asparagales > Amaryllidaceae > Allium > Allium cepa. Next base: position 876,830,337 of record CM060945.1, on the reverse strand, counting down.
ATTCACATATATATACACATTTATACGCATGCAAACAATTTTGAACCTTACTTCAAGCATGAACTCAAACTACAGGTTAAATTCCATATTTCAAAAAGGTTTACTCACTTGTAAAATGAACAGAGCCTGGAAATGTTTTTGTTCCTAAGTTCGAAAACTGAGATTGATCTTGTTCTGATCTTTTGTTTTGAGATGATTGTACTGAGTTGAATTTGTTTGTTGCTTGATCTTGTAACTATCCTTGATTTACTGAGTTGAAATCTACTGAGTTGAATTTTTTTTTTACAGACTTGAGCTTTGAATCTTTGTTTCTTTTGATTGCTTTCGATCTTGATTTACTAGAATTTGTTTTTGTTTGTATTTGTTTAAATGTTGAAGAAATTGTTTTGTTTTGATGTTTTTCTGGTTTGAATTTTTACAGGCTTTTGATTTTGGAAGTGAAGATAAAAGAAATGAGAGAGGAGAAATGAAAATATATATGTTGCCTTGTTTTCTTTAATTTGAAAATGAAAAGAAAATAAAAATTTTGACACTTGTTCATCTATATGATAAAATGATTTACACTTGTTAGTTTTCACATTCGAATTGTTACACTTTTTAATTTATGTGCTAAAAAGTTACATTTGTATTTTGCATGAGAATATGGTTTTTATATTTTATTTTTATAAATTTATTTTGTATTTATTTATGTATTACTTATATATATATTATTAATTTATGTTTATCCTATTCCTTTATTAGTATTTATAAAACTTTTTTAGAGAAAATAATTTGAAACAATTTTTTTATACATAAATAAATAATCACATTCATATATATATATATATACACACATACATACATACATACATATATATATAAATCCAGTTTCATTTTAAGATATTATATTTTTGAATTTCAAATTCAAATTAAAATTTCAATCTATTCATATATATATTTATTTATTATTTTTAAATCCAAAATTATTTTTAAGCTATTTGTATTTGAATTTCAAATTCAAATTCGAATTACAACCGATATATTATATATATGTCAATACTTATCAAATTTGTTTTGATATTTTCAAATTTATTCACAAATTTATCCAAATTTTTATATTAATTACTAATTTAAATTTGATTTAAAAGCGGGATCGTTACTGGTTTATCTTGTTCCAAGACAGTATGGATAGATGTAAGACATTACATTTCTAAGGTTACGTACATTGGTTTTTACAAACATGCATCTGAGGTGGGGGAGAAGGCAACTTCTCTTAGCTTAACACCCTCCTTGAGACGTACGAGCTCAAGGATTGTATTTTTGTGGAAGGCAATTAGTAGTCAACAGAAATGGCAATGTGTCACTCAAAGATGATGTGATATGTAATATGTGAATGGTATTCGATACCTCTTTTGGCCTCACACCTAAAAAATGACTAAAACAGGGTAGAACCAGTAAGGCTAAGGGGGTCGCTCCCAACTAGGAGATGTCGTCATCCTTCTAGATTTACTCTACACATGTCTAAGTATGTGGTGAATGTATGACTCGGGTACCTGTTAAAGGTCAGTAAGGACCGAGGTGATGACATATTCAGTACTATCCAACGAAAGGGTAGGTCAGTTTTGTGTTGGTTTCGACGGGCAGTATCTGCTTCCTAGGTGCATCCTTCTGGAGGTGTACTGTACGGAAGGTTGTCCCTTACCTTGTCATTTATACTGAATCCAATATCCACCACGCGCCTGCCATTTTGTTTGTAAACCTATCATGCTAGAATTTAATCATGTAACAATTTCAGCTATCTAATTTATTATTTATTTATAGAAACTATTATAATATAAGAGAAATTGATATGAAATGTTTTGGTTATCGTAAGAGAAAAACCCATCCGTGTTTATGTGTGGGCATGTCTTACGAGATACCTTTGTTTTGGTAAAAGAACGGTTTTATAAACTTTAAAATAAATTCAGTTGAGATGTGTTTTCTCATGCTAGTTTACCAAACTGATCTGAATGTTCTTCCCTTTCAATGCTCGTGTCAGACCAAGTATATTTACAGGTTCAGATTTGTTGCTTTTGGAGCTTCAACAGGCGAGCTAGAGATCTTCATGTCGTATACACCTATCTGTTTATTTTCCACTGCATTGTTGTTGTAAATTATCAGCATTTATGGGGACTGGTTGTTATAACTGTCCAAGCTGATAATTATTTATTCATGTACGCTGATTGATGTATGTATATTATAGTTTTTCTTTTGTAAATATTATTTAACTATATTATATGTTATTCCGCTATAATGTAAGACTCTGTATTATTATGGTTCTGTTTCTCTTTTCTTCTTCTCCTCTCTTCTTCTCTCTTATTTCTTTCTTTTCACCCTCTCTTCTTTCTCATGACTTTCCGTCATTCTATGCTTTTTTGGTCGGACATGTGTGGTTTATTGTCGATTTAAAGGGTACGGATTTGCGGATCGTCATAGCATGGTATCAGAACTTTGGGTTTAGCGACAAACCCAGGCTTTGATGGGTAATCTTTATAGTATGGTTAGTAATACCATGGATTGAGTCTGATTGTGTATTTATATATAAGAGTGTGTATTAGTTAGTGATACAAAATATTTTATTTCGGGTTGATTGATTTATTATAGTCGATGTGTCTAGCTAACGTCATCGATTGGGATTCCAAAACACTTGAACAAGAAAACTAACACGATATTGTCTTTAAATTAGGTAAGTTACCTTGATTATATTTTATATATAAAGAATAGTTTTTCAGAAAATAATATAGTTAGATTATTTGTTGATTCTTAGCAAATGGTAATATTTGATTATTATCATTTGTTATTTGTCGTCTTTAAATAATAAAAGTTGTTATTATTATAAATCTAAACAAAGATAAACAAAAAATTAAAATGGTCATATATAAGCAAAGTGAAATAAGAGAAACTATGTAAGTATAAATTTATGAATGTGATTTATAAATAATAAAAGGATTTAAAAGAAATAAAAAAGCACTGAATTCACTACACCCGTTGGGAAATCATAAGGGTGGTGACTGTAGCATCATCAGTACTCATTTTTGACTTTTTAAGTGATGGATTTGCTACCATTAGTAATTTATTAATGAAGTTTCGTTTTGATAAAATAAGTTTTGAATTTAATATCCAAAGTATGATTTGATAAATATACAGAAAATGAATTTTGAACTTATAAATTGAAAATGGCCTGGTTAATAAAAGAAAATGTGAAATTGAGATATGAAATTAAAATTTTTAACTTAAGTAAAAGTTAAATAATTAAGTTAGAGAAATGAATTATATGAATTAAAGTTTAACTAAGGAAAATTTAAATAAATCTAATGGAATTTGAAATGAATTCGATAGATATTTGGGATGGATCAAATAAAAAATGAATATAAACTGAAGTGGTAAAGTGATTTTAAAACTGTAAATTGAAATTGTAAATATGTGAATAAACTTAAGAAAATATTTATGAAACTGTAAATAAAAAGATGTATAACTTATAAAATGATAAAATGTAAGTAAAACCAAATATTAAAATGGTTAGACAATTTTGTTAAGCAAAAAAAAAATCTAAATTTGAATAGTTGTATGAAATTTGACTTAAGTGAAAGTTAAGTAAAATGACTTTCGAAATAAAATTTAAGTTAAGTGAAATAAAATGATGTTTAAAAAGGGATTTAGCTTGAGTAAATTAAATGAAGTTGATTTTGATATTCAAAATGAATTAACAAAATGAAGCTAATGGAATGAATTTGAACTTAAGTTATAAAATAAAATTCAACTAAGTTGCAAAATGAATTGAATTGAGCTAATGAAAATAAATTAGTTAATTTAATATGACATGGAATATTATTCGTTAAAATTGTATATAACTTAAGTTAAGAAGTGATAGTAAACATAAGAAGTATACTAAATAATGAATAAATTCTGAATAAGAATAAATGTGAATATGAAATTGTATATAAATTAATTGAATATTGAATGAGATGTTGCTAAACATGAATTCAATTTGATGTGAAGATTAATAAGTGAAAGTTGATGAATGTAAATTAATTGAATCATAATTAATTGAATGTGAACATAATAAATTTCAATTGAATGTAAATCAACCGAAAATTGATAGAATGAATGTTAATCAATTTGAAAGTGACCGTGAATAAAATTGAATGTTAATAATTTGGATGTAAATGAAAGGAATGTAAATCAGTTGAATGAAAACTCATTGAATGTGAATAAACGAATGTTAATAAGAAGGAATGTTGATAAAAATTAAAAACCATTAACATTAAAACGTATATTAGCTTGGTTATGACGCTAGATGGATGTTAGTTGGATATTGATTGTTTGATGGTTGCTTATGATTGCATATGTTTCATTTTCACATGATTATTGTATGTTATGTTATATATTGATATTATTTTCTATATACATGTTCTCATTGGTTTGTTCAGAGTTTAGTAGGTGCAGATGGCTTATGCTTCACATTTGGAGCTCGCTATCGCGCTATATTTCTTATATATGCTTGCTAATAATATATAAGGTACATGTATCGGATTACATATCGTACTTTTAAAATCCCTACAGGATGCTTTATCCTCGAAGATGAGATGTATATTTGTGATATATATATATATATATTGTGATTTTACTACAATCGACGCACAAAGGAGACTCTGGAGAATTTTTTGATTTAAGGTGTTAGAAAATTTTTAAGAATTGGAAAAAATTTGATAAATAAAAATTCTGATTTTTGAGTTATGATTTGAAATGATATTAGATAATAACTATAACTGAATGTGAAGACTTAGAAAAGTTTTTATAGAAGTTGTAACTAACTGATTTTGGAAAAGTTAAGCACTTAAGAGAATTTGGTAATCTATTTCAACTAAATTGTTTTGAAAGTTAATGGAGTTGTAGCAACTTTCCTACTTACTAATTTTTGGAACGAAATTCTTTCAAGAGGAGAAGAATGTAACGACCCAGATTTTTTGGTCGTTTAAATTCAGGATATTTAATTGATTTTAAGTATTGAAAAATATAATTCTTTAGTTAAATTAATTTAATTTCAAATATAAGTGATATTTGAATAATTAGATTGTGTAAATAATTGAATCTGGGGTTTTACAGAGATGAAAATGATTTCTAAAGTTGATTTAAATGCTATTTGAATTTGAATAGAGTTAGTGAAGCTTTAAAATTGAATTAAAACTTAGTTTATAGAAATTGGAAATTTTATATTTAGACGGGTAGAAAATAGCCGTTCAAGACACTATCTCAAAATTGGACGAAACTAGTTTCAATTGATCCGTAATGTTATATCATTATAGGATTTCTAATTTCGTGTTGATCGGACTTACAGTTTGGTCGTGCGTAGCTAAAACGAATAGAAATTTATTTTTGTAAATTTAATTAAAATAATTCGATTAGAAAATCTATCTTCCAAATATGATGGAATTGGATCCCGATATATATACCATTGTGTTCGGAATAATGGTAAAACATTATAAATGCCAGACAGCATGCCTCGATTGAAGTTCGAAAAAATTTCAAATGAATAGTGTTTTGTACTTGCCTATATAAGGATCCTAAATTAACCCTAAACTATCAAAACCCTAGCCTATGAAACCTTAGCGACCACTTATATTTCAATGGCAAGAAAACTGCAATGTTCCTCATCATTTTTCTTGTGATCCATCAACCAATTTGAAAAACTTCCCAAAGCAAAATCGTCGAGCTTGACGTGTACTACAAAACAAACGTTCATGATCGAATTTCTTGGTCGGGGTTGACCAGAATCATCTTCCATTTTAGGCACGTTCAGGTAAGGGTTTCTCGGCCTGGAGATGATCAGAGCTGACATGGCTGGGGTTGGTGATGAAGGGAAGGATGAGCTTTCAGGTGGTGGTGGATCGGCTTCTCGATCGACATGGAGGTCGCGGTAAATGACGAATGAAGGTGTGATGCCCCACCTCTATACTCACACTAGCCAAGGAAACTACAGGGTAATACCATCGACTGGCACAAAGAATAAGGCTATTGAGGAGCAACCATCTGTGTAATTACTTTGTGCGAGTACCCATATGTCAGATAATATGACATGCATTTCTTTTCAAGAAGAAATCTGACATATCAAATACAAACTCATGGCTACTACACAGTGGCTATGTGGTCTTTGGAAACAAATGCAAAATAAGCACAACACAAAATCAGCCACAGATATTCATATCACTAAGGCAGAAACAGATATGAATATAACACACAAAAGTGTACATCAAAGTAGTGGTCATACAAGATCCACTACAGCACAAAAGAATAGGTACAAGTGATAGTTAAAAGAATATGTATACATCAAGGAGTCTCTATCTTGAATGTATAAAACAAAACTACTAAGATAAAGTTGTTAGCCAAAAGACAGACGACGGATCCTGATAAGAAGTCAAGTGGAAGCACTTGAAATACCACGGTCTGACCTAAGTATTATTTAAGAAGAAAATAATAAACGGCTCAGTCTAGCTATAAATACCATATAAAATGAGATAGGATAAGAGATATGACAAAAATGTATGATAACAATAATGCCTTGCTGAGATAAGTATACATTAGATAACAACAAAAATCATACAATATCTCAAATCTCCTCATACACCAAAAATAATATCATATTCTTTAGCTTATTTACCAAACCTCAATTATTGACAAAACATACCAATGTCAATCGCAAAAATTGGTGAAACACAAATTCCAAAAATCCATAATTTGAAATCCAAAAAACACAAAGGAGGAGGCCTATCAAAAACAGGAGCATGAAAGCTCACCAACACGTGTATCACAAATGGGACGTTATCCCATGGTCGCTAACCATAGAGCCGGTGCAACGACGTAGTACAACATTACGTCCGAGGAACCTGAAACTCAAATTATCCCGAACAACAACGTAGTACAACGGTACATCCGATGAACCTGATAAGCCGGAACAACGACGTAGTACAACGGTACGCCCGATGAACCGAACTCCATAAAACCATAGGTCGCTAACCTATAAAAATGAGGCGAAGCTCAATAAAATGAGGTGTCGTCCCCCACATGGACAAAGAGACATCGCATATCGCTATTGTGATAACCCATATTTTCAGGCATCTGTTAATTGGTAATTAACAGTTTTTAACTATTGCACACTGATGTATAAGTTGAACCAACAAAATTCTAATGATTAAGAATATCTGCATATATATATGAATTTGAATCTATAATAAATATTGAATTATAAATATTTGGAAATGACATATCTTATGGTAAATTAAAATATATATATATATATATAGATTTATGCAAACTTTATAATGTTGAAAATTTTAAGTGCGTATATATGTATATATATTTGTATATATATACCATGAGAAGTAGAATATATGGAAATTGTAAAGTGTGGATATATATATATATATATATATATATATATGTATATGTATATCAAAAATTCACATAAGATATTTCTAATCATAATACATGAATACATGCATTGTGATAAGGAAGCATTAATTTGAATTCAATGTAATAATTTTCGAAAGCTAGTTAAAATTAAATTGAGCATTTTGAAAAAAAAACAAAAAAAACAACACTTAAGATATATTTATTTGAAAAAGTATAATAGCTTAAGTTTAAAATAGGATTTAATAAAAAAAGGATTTAGTATACTTTCTTTTAAAATTCAACATGAAATAAATGTAGTTGTGTACAAAAAAATATAAATAAGAAGAAAAATAAAATATATGACAATTGTAGCTTATGCATGCCATGAAAAATACAAGTGGCACTTGTTCTTTTAACTGAGAAAATATATATATAAATCAATGTTTGAAACCAGGCTACACACTCATTTTTATTTTCTCAATCCCTTTTTCTTCTTTCATCTTTCCAAAATTAAAAGAAAACGTAAAACCAAAACCAAAGGGAAACCAACTGTCTCAAGTTTCAAGATTAAAGAAAAGTAGTTTCAAGATTCAACTCATCATAAATTAGATCAAGATCCAGTTTCGAAATCAAGTACATTTTCAAATTTTCAAACACAGATCTGGGTTGCTCTGTTCAAAAGTTTTACAGTGAGTACACTTTATTTGAAAATCAGATCTTTTTATCAATTCATGATTTGAGTTTAATGATAAAACAGAAATAACAGATTTGAGTGTGTTCTTGCATTGAAATAAAGTGTATGTGCCTGTATATAGAAATATGAAAACCTGTACATGGTTGTTGTCCCTGTTTAGTCTTCTGGTGTGTTCAACTCTTCAAAATTCGATATCTCATCCTCTAGTTAGTTTTAGGCCAAATTTTCTAAAGGGTTTTCGTTTGCATGTGAGTGTAATTAATTTTAAAAATGATTACATAAAATATTATCAAGTAGAAATGCTTGAAAAGGGATTTACAGTAAATAATAAATAATTTGCGGAAATTCGATCATATTGATTCATGCTTTCTCTACATGAATGGAATCGATTTGAAAAATGATGAATTTTGAGAGCTTCACCTCGATTTTTAGTTGTATATATAATGTAGTGATGTGGGATGATCGATTCGTGGACTTTGGCCAAATTATGGTAGGTTAGGCCAGGTGGGAGGTCGAGTTGGGTCAGGAGGTAGCTCGGGGGTGGGGTAGTGTGATATAAATGGCACGACGATTATTAGTGCTCGTGGAGACCGGGCATAGATGATCTGGGGTTGGGGCGTCATAATTTCTTAGGTTCAGGTAATCAGCGATAGCGGCAATAGTAAGGGGAGTTGAGGGTTCGGTATAGGGGGGAAAGCTGGGGAAATGACTGGAGAAGCTGCTGGTGGAGTGGTGCGCTGGTCGGTGGCGACGGAACAAGGCAATTTTGGTGATCGTGGTTTTTTCCCAGGTCTGGGTGATTGTCTGATTTGCGAACCAGTGGGTTGTCGGGGGTTCCAAGGGGTGGCATGTAATGTTGGGGCTCGGCGTGACTCAGGTAGGGGGTCGGCGGCGGAAGTGGTTAGTCAGAGCAGTCGTACATGTGCACGGCGTGCGTGTACGGTTGTGTGATTTGAAGAAAGGAAGGAAAAGATGTAACAGGAAGAAATGAAGAATGGAAGGAAGCAGGGAGAGTAATGGGCCGGGTTGGGCCAGATTAGGGAAGAAAGAAATGAGAATAAGGGAAGGAATAAGAAAGAGGTAAAGAAATGAAAAGCAAGGAATAAAAAGAGAAAGAAGAATGGAGTTATGCTCGAGTTTCTGATTGGGATTTTTGAGCTTGAGCTCGGGTTTGTTATCATTGGTTATCCAGGGTTTAAAAAATTTAAGAAGATGATTTAACAAGTTTTAAAGCATAAGAATATGTACAAGTTTCAAAGCTAATCAGTAACAAGTGTTGAAGGTATTAATCAAGTTATCAAACAGGTTACAAAGAACTTAATTTTAAAGTTAATAAATTTATTTGGTTTCAGTAATCATATATTAGGTTAATTAATAAATTAATTCCTAAGTGTTTTCGAATAAAATTTAATAATGTTGTTAGGTAAGAGATTAAGATAAATGGTTTATCTTTAATTAATTAAGATCTTAAGTAATTAAAGGGTAATTAATTAATTTCAATAATTAATTAAAAGGTTTAATTAATGTTAATTAAGCAGGATTTAAAGGTAATTAATTTATTTTGTGTTAATTAAATTAATTAGATTGGGTGACAAATTAATCTTGCATATGGATGATTAAATTGTATTGAATGTTTGGATTTATGTCTCTAGTCTGATAAATTATGATGTCATGTGATATGATATGTTGGGTTGAACTGTGATAATGTGGCTTATTTATCGGTGATGAATTGCTGTGTAAATTGATATCATGTGTTTTAAAATTAAATTGTTTACTTTAACAACTTGGCTTAAAGATGACATTGGATTCAAAGAGACCGGGGTAGGGTATCAGCAAAATACCCGAAACCACTTCGATATGTAATCTACAATAATTATTTATGGATTTGATTTTAGAATCATATAGGCAAGAATGGAATAAATTAAGCCATTTGAACTGAGTAGCGGTTCTTAAATATTGTTTTGTAATAAGTGATTGACTATAACAAGTTAAGAACTCGTAGTGAGGTACGAGTTACCCCAGGTTTTCAAATAGGTTTATAACTTAGTATTTCAAGTTATATGGGTTTACTCACGCTGGTTTCCAGCCTGACTCGGGTGTTACTTTTTTGTAATGCTCGGGTCAGACCAAGTATTACAGATTTTCAAGTTAGGACGTTCTAGAGCTTAGGAGGCGATGGCATGAACGTATGGAGTATATTCCGCTGTATATTTGTGATTGTGTTGTTATTAGTCAAGGACAAGTTATTACAATTGTCTGATTTATTGTGAATGATTGTACTCTGATATATTGTTGTAAATTGACAGTTACAGCTTCCTTTGTATAAATGCTATTACTTGATATTATATTTTAATCCGCTGCGAATGTGAGATTCTGTGCTATTGTTTTCTGTTTCTTCTTCTACCACTTTTCTTCTTTACTCTAACAATCTGGAATTTCTGGCGTTCGATTTCTCGGCACTTCCACAATGAACGTATTAGTGTCGAATTTTCGAGGTCGAAAATTTTAGGTCGTTACATTTTGGTATCAGAGCCAGGTTAATTGAAAATCTTGGCTCTGGTGGTTTTCTCATTAAGGAAAGGGTCAGTAGTACCCTAGAATGAGTTGGGTGTAATATATATATATGAGAGCGTACTTGTTATTTTCTTATATAAATTTTTTAAAATAGTTTTAAAAATGATTTTTATACAAGCTTATATTTTGATGTATAAAGTAATAATTTTTCTAATTATTATATATTAAGATAATTGGTTGTTTGTTATTGAAATTGAATGAGATCATAAGAATTTAAGTGGTAATATATATATACCCAAATAGGAATTGGATAATATGAACTATATAAGATAAGCTTGAAATGGATTCAAACCCAAAAATAAAATCCTGAAATTTGTAGAAGTGTTTTAAGAATGTTGAATTAAGTTACCTTGATTTAATTTTTCCAACAAATTATGTGATAATATATGGTGAATTGGTTTCCAGATAAGGTAATCTTGGTTATTATCATAAAATGGTTATTGTGTCTAATAATGGGATGTTTGTTTTCTAATAATAATTAATGATAAAGAAAAATAAAATGTTTAAGGGAGTAACATTTAGATAAGTATGACTTGTAAATTGAAGTGGGTTAAAATTGTGAAGTTTTAAAATCTAAATCCGGAAAATTTGAAATTGTTTTAAGATGTTAAAAGGAATCATAAATAATATTATTCAGAATATTTTTGATTGTGAGAATCTTATTTTAAAACAAGAGATGTTTTAAAGGAATTTGTTTAAATTTAGAAAACCAAGGATGGTTTAAAATTTGAAATATGTCTTGTGGTGCAAAAGAAATGAATATGTATATATGTGGGATATACATAATAACAAGTTGATTGGAAGTAAACACTAAGTGTTGAGTATTGATTTTCCCCTGAAATGTAATGTAAACCCAAAGAGAAATAAGTTTTTAAACTTATAAGTGGGAAATGATATTGATAAGAAGTTTAAATTTTGAAATAGAGAATTCAAATTGAGTGAGGTTGACTGGATTAAATGAATTAAGATTTAACTTAGGGAATTTAATTGGGTTGAATTGAAAAGGGAGTTATGGTTGATCTCAAAACAAGTTTGAGTTCTGGATATGGGTAATGGATGTTATTCATGATGTTTTAGATAATGTGCATGTTTATTTACTTTGACATATCCTGCTGTTATTAATAATTTATGAAACTGAGAATTGGATTATTTTAATTGAATTAAGAAGTGGATTGAGATTATATATATATGTGTGTGTGTGTGTGTGTATCCATTACTGAAATAAATTGGAAATAAAACTTTAATTTGAAACTATTTAAATAATTTTGATTTTAAGAAATAAAGATTGAACATATGGTAATGGAATCACTTTGAACTTAAGATTTAAATGTTAAAAATAAACTTGCAAACAAAAATTGTTAAGAATTGGTTTCAAAGTTAGAATTTAAAATTGGGCAATAAATTGGATTCTGAATATTAAATTGTTTAAAAAGTTTTGAAACTCCTACTTGAGCATTGAAATAAGTTAAGTAAAGGTAATTTAAAATGAATATTTGAAATTTGGACTTAAAATTAATTGTTTAAAAACTTAGATTGTTAAATTAAAAGTAAAAGTTGATTTGATTTAAAGGATTAAATCAACATTTAAAATATAACTCGAATTTATATAATTTGAGAAGTTGAGATTGAAATTGGAATTTGTTCAAATTGAATTTGATCTGAATAATTTGGAATTGTGATTGAAGTTGAATAAGTTAACTCGAATTAAGTTGAAACTGAATCAATTTATTGGAAATGGAAATTGAAAATTGATTGGAAATGGACATTGGGAGATTGAACAGTTTGACTCTGAAACTATTTTCAAATAAATTGTTTTAACATAAACTTTCTTAAATCTATTTTTCCAATCTATTTACTACACAATCTTTCTTTTTAAAACCCAAACTATCTTATACTTATTTTACAACTATTTGCCTATTTTACAACTATTTTATAACTACTTAACTATTTTACAACTAATAACTATTTTGCAACTACTTGTCTATTTTAAACTTTTCAAGCTATTTTCTAAATTCAAGTTGGTCAGAGTGCAAACTGTTTATAATTAAAGTGATAACCCAAATGAAAATTGAACCAATTGTGAATAAGTAAATAGATTCAAGTGAAGGTTAATAAAAAGGAGATTGATTTAGCTAATAATCAATGGAGATAAATACGTAGGATGTACGTATATTATTCTATTCGCATTATGATTTGATCCAGATTTGAACACAGAATTTCGTGATAGTATATCAATCCGAGTTGGGATTTTTCACTCGATTTTCGACGACGAACCTTGGATATGGATTTTTCATTTGTTTTGGAAATTCTCCATCATAGTTATGGCTATGCAAGGAGAATGACGGTTTCTGATCAAGAAACCAGATCTAAATACTAGTTCGGAAGTGAAATTGTGTAATCGAGTAAGCGATCAAATTTGATATTGCATACGAATGGTATATGTACATCGTACATGCTTGAAATAGATTTTGAAATTTTGAAAGAAATGTAAAAATGATTTTTGTAAGGGAAAAAGTATATCTTGAGAAATATATGATGAATAAAAAAATGGAAGTTGGATTTTTCTATGATTAAAATTCACTTTATGAAGAGTAAGTGAGTAATATGGTAAATAACTTTATAAAAGAAATCAAACTTGAATATTTGATTTGGCATAAATAAAGCTATATATTTGTTATATATGATAAACTCCCCTTGTTAAATCTATAACCAGAAGAAATGATTTTTGAAAATATTTGAAGTATAAAAGGGAATTTATATATGTATGAAGTGATCTAAAGAATTTTTTTTCAAGATTATATATATCTATATATATAAATGTTTTTACGATAATGATTTTGGAAAAAAAAGTTTCGGAACCTATGGATTTTGGAAAGACTTTTAATTTTTGGAAAAAAAAATCAATTTTGGAAATTCGGAAAGCCAAGTTTGAAAATTATCGAGTTTGAAATATCGATTTTGTGTAAAGGAGATTTATATGTGATTCATATAAAGAGTAGATTTAAAAGATTCTATAAGTGTATTGTATAAAGTATTTTGAGATTGGCTCTGGAGAAAAGGCGCTCCTATGAAATGAACTTCTTAGGAGATCCACGGGGTGGTTTTGCCTTGTAAGGGTGGGTTCTAAATTTGACCCTGGGAGGAAGTCTGAAAAAATTGATGTTCCTGAGGATTGTGTGTGGGTAGCAAAAGTCGAGGGCGTTGATGCCTACAGAGACATTTGGGTTATGCTGTGATGACAGTGTAACTCGATGTCACTGCGATCTACTGCAGACCATAGCGGAAGTCGTGTTTCAATGAGTGCCAACGGTCTACATTTGATTTCGTCGTGAGGGCGACGTAACATCGGTAGACTACAATTTATGAAGACATAGCGAAAGTCATGCTACAGTGAGTGCCTACATGCTATATTGGGACTCGATTGATGTAGTCTGTGATCTATGTAGGGATGGAGAAGTTTCATTTGGCAGCGAAATTCGAGGGAGCTGATGCCTACAGTTACATGGGTTTTTGCCGTGATGGCGACATAAAACCTGGGTGTAGCTGTGATCTGTAGCGGGTTCCATGGTGTAATTGGGGGGCGCGGAGGCCTATAGTTTTCTATGGTTTTGCCGAGACGGCGACGTAATCATCGGGTTAACTCCGACCATGGAGGGGGTGATGATTTCCTAAGCATTCTCACAAAAATGTCTGACAATTTTCAAAAAAATGTTTTTTGTATTTTCAAATTTTTTTTTAAGTATTTTCGCTAGGTGTTGAAAACGAGTTTACCAAGTACTTATAGATTTTCAGTCCTACGCCTGATCAACATATGACCGAATTTCTATGAGAACAAGGATGGAATTGTTCAGACATCAAGTTATAAAAAGTATTTTTTATAAAACTATTTTGGTAATATTACGTAGATTTTAAAATTTTAAATAAAAAGAGTTATAGTTAAGAATGTTCAAAGAGTAATTTAACTAATAGTAAGCATTTTAATAAATTCTGGCTTTGTTCCTTTTCAGGGATGAAAAGATTCAAAGGGGGGTAGAATGTGATAATCCGGATTTTTGGGCATCTGTTAGTTGGTAATTATATATTTTAACTATTGAACACCGAGGTATAAGTTGAACCAACGAAATTCTGTTGATTAAGAATATCTATGTGTATATATATATATATGAATTTGAATCTATAATAAATATTGAATTATAAATATTTGAAATGATAAATCTTATAGTAAATGAAAAAATATATATGGATTTACGCAAACTTTATAATGTTGACAATTATAAGTGTGTATACATATTTGTGTATATGTGCCATGAGAAGTAGAATATATGGAAATTGTAAAGTGTGGATATATATATATATATATATCAAAAATTCACATAAGATATTTCTAATCATAATATACGAATACATGTATTGTGATTAAGAAGCATTGATTTGAACTCAATGTATTAATTTTCAAAAGCTAGTTAAAATTAAATTATGCATTTTTTTTAAAAAAACAAAAAAAAAACAACACTTAAGATAATTATTTATTTATTTAAAAAATTATAATAGCTTAAGTTTAAAATAGGATTTAATAAAAAAAGGGATTTAGTATACTTTCTTTTAAAATTCAACATGAAATAAATGTAGTTGTGTACAAAAAAATATAAATAAGAAGAAAAAAAAAGTATGACAATTGCAGCTTGTTCATGGCATGCAAAATACAAGTAGCATTTGTTCTTTTAATTGAGAATATATATATATATATACCGATGTTCGAAACCAGGCTGTACACTCAATTTTCTTTTCCCAATCCCTTTTTCTTCTTTCATCCTTCCAAAATTAAAAGAAAACTTAAAACCAAAACAAAAGGAAAACAAACTGTCTCAAGTTTCAAGAGTAAAGCAAAGTAGTTTCAAGATTCAACTCATCATAAAGTAGATCTGTAACGACCCGGAATTTCCGCACCAGAAATTTCCAGATAGTTAGGAAAAGAAGAAGAGATAGAAGAAGAAGAAGAAGAACAGAAAACCAAACCCAAAGTCTCACATACGCAGCGGATAAAATAATATCACGTAAATAATAGTTATACAAAGGAAACTGTATTTGTCAAATTACACTTTATTATATCAGAGTTACAACAGATTTACAAATCGCAAAACAGATAAATCTATCTGTATCAGGTACTATAATATATATTAACATCAGAAGCACTCCATGCATTCCTGCTCTCCAGCTCGCATCCTAAGCTCCAGAACGTCCTTACCTGAAAATCTGTAATACTCAGTGCATCAGCAAAGTTGCAGGAGACAAAAATTCAAGCTCGATCAAAACTAGGTTAAAAACTTACTTCTTCCTATCGCCGCTGCCACGGCGAACTACCCCCACTTCTACCATTTTTATCTGTTCCCCTGATCCTCCTTCTAGCTCCAGCAAGAACCACAAACTCCCCAAACACATAGATTATCAGAATTCGTCCAAGATAAGATTCCAGTAAAAACCCCAAATACATATCCAATACAATATTATAAATTTGGATTTTTGTCTTAAAAATCTTTATTTCCAAAATGCATTCGAATTAAGATCCTGAAACAACAAACCAGGATGATTTAATTTTTCAACATGTTTAAAATTTTATCTATAAATCAAGTTTCCCAGTGAAACTTTGCTTTAATGAACTTTAAACTATTTTTAAAATTTGGATCTTGTTAAATTTCACCACTTTTATTTAGAAACTAGTTTCTAAAATAAATCATAGAAATAGGAATTGGTTTATGAATATATTTGATGTCTGTAAACATGGGAAGAATTTCATTTGTCTGATATATTCAGGCATGCTCAACCAATACTCAACATCTTTCTATATGTAAATATGTTCTAACTTTTCCAAATCACCATGCAAGCATATTTCCAAACTTACTTCACAGATTCATTTAAACTATATGTCAATGCATCACACCTTAAAGGGTTCATGATTACAGATTCAAACAGGGGTTTAAAATATAGGAACAGAGGTTCCTAAGAATTAACAGACAAGCACCCAGTGATTTTCATGCAGATCAAATATCAACACAGTAAATTTCATAAGCAACATTTATTAGTTACTAAATTTTAGTTTAAAAGTTTTACTCACCTGCTTGCTAAAGAACAGAGAAGCGGATTTTGAAGTTTGAAAAAAAACTGGAAACTGTTCTTGATAGTGTTCTTGTTCTAATTACATGTTGTTTTTGATATGATCTGCATTTTTTTTCTGATTTAATACTGATCTTGAATTCCATCTGCTTCTTGATTTTGATTTGCTAAGCTTGATAACTTGAAGATGCTTCAGGTTTGAAAAACTGAAATTTGCACCTGAATTTGCCTAATTGATCTTCTTGTTTTAAACTTGAAATTGGATCATAGTTTTTCTTCAGTTTCAATTATTTGGAAGAGTTTTGATCCAATTTTCCCTTGGCTTTGAGTATTTCTCTTTTTTTTCACTGATTATAATATGGTTTCAATTTTTACCTATAATTCATTTAGAAAAAGGAAAAGAAAAAAAAAAGAAAAGACACTTGTTATTTAAATGACACTTAGGTTACAAGTGTTGCTCCTATGCTAGAGAGCTTACAAATGTTAATGTGTATGCTAAAATATTTACACTTGTTTGATGGTATTTAAAATGTTTACACATGTTATCTTTTATTATGTTCATAAAGTCATAAAGAAAATATTTAATACCTTAATTCATTTCAACTATTATAATTGAAATAAATTAATATTATGTATTTTAAATGTTATATATATATATATATATACAACTTGAAGAATATGATTTTTAAATTAACTATACATAAATAAATAAACATGTATATGGACATACTTTAAAGTTTCCAAAAATAATAGAGTTTACACATATTTATATATGTATTTAATGATTTACTACCATTTTATTTCAGTTATTATTATAGCTTCAAATTTACTTATATACATCCAGATATTTTAAATTATCAAATTTTATTTGTTTAATTCAAATAAAATTGGTATCTTAATAGTTAAAAACCATTTAATTGTTCTATTAACTGTTATTCAAAAACCGGGTTATCACATTCCTCCCCCCTTAGAATCTTTTCGTCCTCGAAAAGGAACGAAGCCAGGATTAATAAATATTTTAAAACCAGTTAAAATATTCTTTGATCATTTATAAAATACTTTTAAAATTTTAAACCACCTTTGGTTAATTCAAAACAAATTTCTTTTTAAATTTTCAAACAACTCTTGTTTGAAATAGGACCATTTCATTCAAATACAATAAATAATATTATTTGTTATTTCCTTAAATTAATTCCATCATTAACTAATCACATTCGGTAATTAACTTATTTCTTAATTACCTTCATTAAGTAATTGTCCTTTAAATTACCTACCTCTAGTTACTTCATTAAGTAACTCCTTCTTATTTATCAATTCCTATTATTATCCATTAATTAATCTCATTAAATAAGTTTAATTAATTATATAAATTAATTGATTATCCTTATCCTGAAACCTTTCCCAATTTCAAGATTTAATTTCAGTTTGAATCCATTTCAACCTTGTCTTTAATTTAATTTCAATTTGGTTGTAATTCTATTACCACTTTATTCTTACTATTACTTTTAATTTAATTAATATTACAAACAATTTCCTTAATACAATAGATAATCTATTTCTTATATAAAATTCATTTACTTTCGAAATCATTTAAAAACTTTTATATAAGAAAATAACAAGTACGCTCTCTCATATTTATATACTCAACTCATCCTAGGGTACCACTTACCCTATCCTTAATGAGAAATTCCACCAGAGCCAAGGTTCTCGCTTAACCTGGCTCTGATACCAAATGTAACGACCCGGAATTTCCGCACCAGAAATTTCCAAATAGTTAGGAAAAGAAGAAGAGATAGAAGAAGAAGAACAGAAAACCAAACCCAAAGTCTCACATACGCAGCGGATAAAATTTAATATCACATAAATAATAGTTATACAAAGGAAACTGTATTTGTCAAATTACACTTTATTATATCAGAGTTACAACAGATTTACAAATCGCAAAACAGATAAATCTATCTGTATCAGATACTATAATATATATTAACATCAGAAGCACTCCATATGTTCCTGCTCTCTAGCTCGCATCCTGAGCTCCAGAACGTCCTTACCTGAAAATCTGTAATACTCGGTGCATCAGAAAAGTTGCAGGAGACAAAAATTCAAGCTCGATCAAAACTAGGTTAAAAACTTACTTCTTCTTATCGTCGCCGCCACGGCGAACTACCCCCACTTCTACCATTTTCATTTGTTCCCCTGATCCTCCTTCTAGCTCCAGCAAGAACCACGAATTCCCCAAACACATAGATTATCAGAATTCGTCCAAGATAAGATTCCAGTAAAAACCCCAAATACATATCCAATACAATATTATAAATTTGGATTTTTGTCTTAAAAATCTTTATTTCCAAAATGCATTCGAATTAAGATCCTGAAACAACAAACCAGGATGATTTAATTTTTCAACATGTTTGAAATTTTATCTATAAATCAAGTTTCCCAGTGAAACTTTGCTTTAATGAACTTTAAACTATTTTTAAAATTTGGATCTTGTTAAATTTCACCACTTTTATTTAGAAACTAGTTTCTAAAATAAATCATAGAAATAGGAATTGGTTTATGAATATATTTGATGTCTGTAAGCATGGGAAGAATTTCATTTGTCTGATATATTCAGGCATGCTCAACCAATACTCAACATCTTTCTATATGTAAATATGTTCTAAGTTTTCCAAATCACCATGCAAGCATATTTCCAAACTTACTTCACAGATTCATTTAAACTATATGTCAATGCATCACACCTTAAAGGGTTCATGATTACAGATTCAAACAGGGGTTTAAAATATAGGAACAGAGGTTCCTAAGAATTAACAGACAAGCACCCAGTGATTTTCATGCAGATCAAATATCAACACAGTAAATTTCATAAGCAACATTTATTAGTTACTAAATTTTAGTTTAAAAGTTTTACTCACCTGCTTGCTGAAGAACAAGAAGCGGATTTTGAAGTTTGAAAAAAAACTGGAAACTGTTCTTGATAGTGTTCATGTTCTAATTACATGTTGTTTTTGAGATGATCTGCATTTTTTTTTCTGATTTATTACTGATCTTGAATTCCATCTGCTTCTTGATTTTGATTTGCTAAGCTTGATAACTTGAAGATGCTTCAGGTTTGAAAAACTGGAATTTGCACCTGAATTTGCCTAATTGATCTTCTTGTTTTAAACTTGAAATTGGATCATAGTTTTTCTTCAGTTTCAATTATTTGGAAGAGTTTTGATTCAGTTTTCCCTTGGCTTTGAGTATTTCTCTTTTTTTCACTGATTATAATATGGTTTCAGTTTTTACCTATAATTCATTTAGAAAAAGGAAAAGAAAAAAAAAAAGAAAAGACACTTGTTATTTAAAATGACACTTAGGTTACAAGTGTTGCTCCTATGCTAGAGAGCTTACAAATGTTAATGTGTATGCTAAAATATTTACACTTGTTTGATGGTATTTAAAATGTTTACACATGTTATCTTTTATTATGTACATAAAGTCTTAAAGAAAATATTTAATACCTTAATTCATTTCAACTATTATAATTGAAATAAATTAATATTATGTATTTTAAACATTATATATATATACAACTTGAAGAATATGATTTTAAAATTAACTATACATAAATAAAATAAACATGTATATGGAATACTTTAAAGTTTCCAAAAATAATAGAGTTTACACATATTTATATATGTATTTAATGATTTACTACCATTTTATTTCAGTTATTATTATAGCTTCAAATTTACTTATATACATCCAGATATTTTAAATTATCAAATTTTATTTGTTTAATTCAAATAAAATTGGTATCTTAATAGTTAAAAACCATTTAATTGTTCTATTAACTGTTATTCAAAAACCGGGTTATCACAAGATCAAGATCCAGTTTCGAAATCAAGTATAATTTCAACTTTTGAAACACAGATCTGGGTTGCTCTGTTCAAATTTTTTACAGTGAGTACACTTCAATTGAAAATCAAATCTTTTTACCAATTCATGATTTGGGTTTAATGATAAAACAGAAATAACAGATTTGAGTGTGTTCTTGCACAGAAATAAAGTGTACATGTTTGTATATAGAAATATGAAAACCTGTACATGGTTGTTGTCCCTGTTTAGTCTTCCCTGATGTGTTCAACTCTTCAAAATTCAATATCTCATCCTCTAGTTAGTTTTAGGACAAATTGTCTGAAGAGTTTTCGTTTGCATGTGAGTGTAATTAATTTTAAAAATGATTACATAAAATATTATCAAGTAGAAATGCTTGAAAAGGGACTTATAGTAAATTAGTAAATAATTTGAGGAAATTCGATTATATTGATTCATTTTCTCTACATGAATGGAATCAATTTGAAAAATGATGAATTTTGATAGCTTCACCTCGATTTTTAGTTGTGTATTTAATGTAGTGGTGTGGGATGATCGATTCGTGGATTTTAGCCAAATTACGGCAGGTTAGGCTTGGTGGGAGGTCGACGTTGGGTCAGGGGGTAGCTCGGAGGTGGGGCAGTGTGAGATAAATGGCACGACGGTTATTAGTGGTCGTGGCGACCTAGCATAGATGATTTAGGGTTGGGGCATCAGAATTTCTTGGGTTTAGGTAATTGGTGATAGCGGCAATAGTGAGGGGAGATGAGGGTTCGATATTGGGGGAAAAGCTGGGGAAATGAGTGGAGAAGCTGCTGGTGGAGTCGTGCGCTGGTCGGTGGTCGGTAGTGCCGGAACGTGGCAGTTTTGGTGATCGTGGTTTTCTTCCCAGGTCTAGGTGATGGTCTGATTTGCGAACCAGTGAGTTATTGGGGGTTCCAAGGGGTGGCGTGTAATGCTAGGTGTAACGACCCATGATTTTCAACGATTTAAATTTGTTAATTTAATATGATTGCGTAACTGAATATTGAAATAAAAAAAAATAAAAAAAATTATCAATTATATTAATGAAACAATAACAAGAATGCAAGGTAAACAATACTAATTAAAGTTAATAAATTAATGAATTGAATGGAATGCCAATTAATGAAAATAAATCTAAATTTTATGTTTAGCTATAAACTGAACATAAGTGAATAAGTGAAATATTGGATTAACCAAGAAAATAATAGATAGTTAATGGAAAGTGAATGAAATTAGTATTATGAAAATAAATTATAACATTGACTTGTAAGTAATAAAAGCTTATTAAGGTGACTAAAGGTTAACTGTGGCAAACTATTGTATGTTACCTATCTATTTAGCCTGTTAACTTGAATTGGAAATAAATTTCAATAAATGTAATTGTATATTATGTAAATGTAAATTAAATTAATGATTGGGAATAATGTTAATTTTATTCATAATATGGCAATTGGTTTAATAAAAAGAATGGAAATCGAGATTTATTAATTTATTTGAATTTAAATGATAGTAATTGGACTTATTGCAATAAATATTTAAATATTATGACAATGGGAAATTAAGATGAAATTTGAGAATATTAAGGTAATTAATCATGAACCAATGTTAATTTCATCTATTTGATAAATATGGATTGAATGGTAGGATGAAAGTCAATTAAATGGAATTATTGAAAATTTAATTTATAATTTCTGAATTTAATGAAATTGAAATTAAACACTGAAATTGATGAATCAATTAACTTTGAATTGATACCTAAGTTTGTTTAAATTATTGTAATTATTTAAGAAATCAAAAATGATGGAATTTGTGAATTATTAAATTTGAAACGAAAAAGTGATTTAATTAATCAAATATTAATTTAATTCAATAATGTGATATATAGCCATTTTGGCCACTGACTCAGATTTCGACAAAACCAGTTTCATCAGATCCGTAACAGTGGATTATTGAAGGATTTCAAGTTTCGTATCGATCGGACTTGTCATTTGATCGTACGGACTCGAAATCAAATTAATTGAAATCAATTAAAATCAATTTAAATTAAGCTAAATTTAACATAACTTATTCATACGATGGAATTTGGACTTAAAACATGTTCCATTGAGTTTAAAATAGTTAAAAATATCTATTTTGACATATGGGTTGACCCATTTTCGTTCCGGAGGCAGAACGGGTTTTACGGGTCATTTGTCGTTCCAACCCAAATCAAATCTGATATGTTATTTCTATTTTCGAACCTACTATAAATATCTCATTATAAAACCTAGCCTTTCCTCATATTCATTATCTGTACGTACAATTCCATTATCTCCTCCACTTTTCAATGGCAGACAAAACCCTAATTCCCAATTGCAATTTCAAATCAAAATTCAACTTCAAATTAAATCTCCTCAAACCATATCGAATTATATATCAATCTGAAGCTCTCGACGAACACTTCTCAGATCTGTAATTCGTTTTCCAATTTGAACCTCGGTTTGTTCAGAAATTGAAGAACGAATATCGGTCGTTCATCACGTTCCGATGAACGTCGTTGGATCGTCAAATCGCTTGTACCGTTGTGTAGAGGGGATCGTGGGGATGGCATCGGCATGATCGTTCGACGACTGGACGGCTTGATGGTGCTGCAAAATTCGATTAGGGTTAGCAAACTTTCAGTGGCACCGTGATTTTTCTTGGCCGATTGGCGACATGGCGTGCATCGCGAGGCGCAGGGAAGGTGCCGGAAGGCGCGGCGCGGGCCGTGGTTCGATTGGCGCGGTCGTGCAGTGGCGATCGAAGCGTGGAGGCGGTGGCTAGTTCTGAACGCGATCCAATAGGGTTTCGTAACAGCCCGGAAGATGACGTGCGATGATGCACTGCTACTCGATCACGTGGCGCGGTAATGAACGTTTATTTTACTTTATTTTGCTTTGTTTATTTTTATTTAATTTAATTTTCAAATGTTCTAATCTTAATAACTTTTTCATACAAGGTCCGAATTGGGCGCGGTTTATTTTGTTAGGATTGTATTGAAATTTTGGACTTATTAATGCTAGTTCAGACAAATTCTGAGACCGTTTGAATTTTGGGTTTAGACTGGAGTTAAATTCAAATGTGAGTGTTTTAACCAACTCACAACTTCTGAAATTTCTTATGTTTGTTAAATTTAATTCATGATGTGATTAGGAATTTATTTATGATTGTTTGGTATATTTTTAATCATCATCTCAGTTAAATTGAGTTTATTTGAATTAAGTTGTTATTTAATTTATTATTGCATATAAACTGCCAGTTAAATACCTGTTATTTATTACCAATTTCTATATTGATATTTATGGATTGTTTTGGATAATGATTGTGATGGATGTTGATTGTTGATATTGGCTGAATGGATGTTTAGTTTATATGTTATAAACTGCAAGTTCATTATGGAGTATTATTGATTCGGGACTGCGGTTTGAAATGATATACAACCGTGAATTGCAGATTGAAATGATAAATATCTGTATCACTTGACCATAGGATAGAAAACTATGTACAGACACCGCGGTCTATATATAAAATTATTTTTAAATGATTTCGATTATTTTGTAAAGAAATATATGGTTTTATATAAATATTTATTTTAGATATTGTATAAATGTTATTTTATTCTTGATTTTAAGCTATGTATAAATTTGTTTAATATAGAATGAGTTTGATAACAAAGTTTGATTTCAGATAATATGGTTAAGTATTTAATTATATTATAATACATAGTTTATAATGATTTAAATAATTTAAGGTTGGAAGATAAATTTGAAATTTATTTGAAATTGAATTTATTTAAGAATTAAACTCAAATAAGTTTGATTTGAAATTTATTAAATTTGAAATTTTAAAAGATATGATTTTTATAACTAGATTTGGTTTAAGATGATTTAGAATGAATATTTCCAGTTTAAATTAATTCAAGGAACATTTAATGATTTGGAATTTGAGGTTTATTTAAAAGATATTGGATTTGTTAAGTAAATATTTCAAAACTGAATGGTAATGAAGTTAAATTAAGGTATATATGAAGTTATCAAATTTAGTTTTGAAATGGTGGAATATTTAAAGCTTTGAAATATATGGGAATTGAAATGGTTTATTTGAGGTTCAAATCTGTTTTTGAAATCGATATAAATTGAAATGGTTTATTGCAAATTGAATTGAGTTAAAATTTATAAATTGGGACTTGATATAATTTGAATTTGGATTCAAGTTGATTTGAATCAATTTGTGAAGTTGAGGAAATTATTTTATTTTATAAAGTAATTTTAAATTTAAAACTACTTTATTATATATACTATTTTTATGTCAAAATTGTTTAAGTGGTGAAAGTTATGGTTTCGAAGTTATGAATTTCAAAGTATTATGTTTTGAAAATGTTATATTTTCAAGTATTTGGTTTCGAAAATGTTATAACCTTGAAAATGCTATGATTCTGAAAATGAATATATTTGAAACGGAAATGATATCGTATTTGGTTTTGAAATGGAAATGATATCATATTGATATGGTTTTGAAATGACAATGATATTTTGTTTTTGAAGTGTAAACTTTTTTGAAATGATCACGGTGTAATAATAATGTTTGGTTGTTAAAGAGACCGGGATCGGAAGTTGTCATACTCTCTGCTAACTCCGAAAACCACTTTAACAACCGTCTACACGATGGAGATTCCAGAATGAAGTAGGATGGTGGCGACGTCCTATTGAGGTATGTTCGTGGACCCGACTCGCGTGAGTTGGCATAAGGTGGCTAAAACAGGAGCAATCGACGGGCTAATGAGGTAGCTCCTCTTATCAGACACACTTCTTCGATACCGTTCTATTACTTTGTGATTTATTGGGTGCACCTTTGATTTTTGGGAGTTTGGCTCGAGGTGGGCGGTAGTGGCTGCTATGCATTACCACCGGTCTGCAAGTGCAATTGGTATATCTACCCTGACATTGCCTAGTTGTGCCTTGTCACCTACCCTAGCGCGCCTTATACAATTTTGTTTTGTACCATACCTATGGAGTGCCCTCTAAGGATGCCCAGTACGGGGGAGATTACGGTACTGTACAGACTATGGGAATATATAAATGTGCTAAGGTGGAAAATGTAAAGCCTTAATGCTATTTTTAAAATATATTATACTTTACTGTATAATAGCGTACTGTACTATAGAGTAGATAGTTTAACGGATCCTTAGGAGATGTGAATCCCGAACATCTCTTAAGTTACTGGACTCACGTTAGACACTGGATAGGTGATGTCAAACCCCGTAAATATCTCTGACGCCATTCCGCTCATATTTATTTACCGTTGATTTAACTTACATAAGATCTTTTAGTTCTGACTCGAGCATTTTGTCTTTTCAATTCGCTCGGGTCAGCCTGAGCATTACAGGATTATGAAGACCTTATTCTGGAAGACGAAGACGAAGATTGTATTACTATAATTTATTACATTATTCCACTACATTCATACTATTCCGCTGCATTGTTATTCATCTCTGTTATAGGTAACTCTGATTCTGTGTTGTACTAGTATAATCAAATGTTTTGTAAATAGCTTAATGAACTGTTATTTGATTATTATATTTTTGTTACTCCGTTGTGAGATTCTGTTTTGTTTTATTTCTTTCTCTACTTTTCTTATTCACCCCAATAACAATCCGCTCTTTTGTATGGTTTGAGTCTAACTTGTGTGGTTTATCATCGATTTAAAGCGTACAAAAAGGCGGGATGTTACATTGGGGCTGGACGTGACTCGGGTAGGGGGTCGGTGGCGGAAATGGTTGGTCGAAGCAGTCATACATGTGCACGGCGTGCGTGTATGGCTGTGTGATTTGAAGAAAGGGAGGAAAAGATGTGGTAGGAAGAAATGAAGAAAGGAAGGAAGTAGGGAGAGTAATGGGTCGGGTTGGGCCAGGTTAGGGAAGAAAGAAATGAGAATAAGGGAAGGAATAAGAAAGAGGTAAAGAAATGAAAAGCAAGGAATAAAAGGAGAAAGAAGAAAGAAGGATGGAGTTATGCTCGAGTCTGTGATCGGGATTTTCAAGCTTGGGCTCGGGTTTGTTATCATTAGTTATCTACGGTTTAAAAATTTAAGAAGATGATTTAACAAGTTTTAAAGCATAAGAATATATACAAGTTTCAAAGCTAATTAGTAACAAGTGTTCAAGGTATTAATCAAGTTATCAAACAATTTACGAAGATTTAAGTTAAAAGTTTTAAGATAAATTGATTTGGTTTCAATAATCACTACACCAAAAAGTACTTTTGGTAGCGCACAAATAACGCAACCATAACTTATAGTGGCATTTGTAGGATCGATTTCACCCTAGAGGGGGGGGTGAATAGGGTGATAGTATAAATTATAGAAATTAATTGCGGAAGCTTATAAAATAATTTCAACACAGAACAATAGCAGCACAGATAATAGCAGAATAATTAACGCAGAAATAGAACAACACAGAATTTACCCAGCTTTGGCAAAACCCTGCCTATGTGCTGCCTCCAAGGTTTCTACTAGAAATTAGATAGTCCCTTGCTTACACACGTAAACTCGCGACACCCGCTATCGACTAAATCTAATTCTACGCTCAAAACCCTGCCACAACTCAGCCACTGAGTTGCGAATATCAAGCTACGCCACGTAGCTTGTCCCCTAATCACACGACTAGAAATAACAACGGTTTAAAGTTTAAAAACAAATTTAAACAACAATTTAAAAATAAAAACTCTAATTAAAAAAAATTAAAACCCCTTAAAATAAAGGCCGGCCCTCTCTCCTTTTCTTTTATTATGTCGACCGTTCCTTTATTTTGTGCTCTTGATAATGGCGGCTTTTTCCTTTGCTTGCAAATTAGGGATTTGTATCTCGAAGCGCCTGTTTTTAATTCGATCGAATCAGTGATGATTTGCGAATTTCCTTGGTCGATTTGATTCCTCGTTGCTCACCGCGGCTGCTTCGTTGATCGAATTCCTTCCTTGCTTCGGTATGTAATTATATGCTTTTGCTTTTACTGATTTTATGCTTGCTTGAATTCGATACAAAAAATTCCCGATGATGATATCAATTTATAGGGTTCGATTCCCTGAATTCTCGTCGTAAATACTTTATTTGAATTTGTCAATAATTCACCTCGGCCACTTGATGATGCTTGAATGTTTGAGATTGATTCTGACTAATTCACATGTGAATATTCTTGATATTGCTCGATTGGCTTGGTTTAAAATCTTCGGCTTTGAATTTGTGATGATTGACTAGGCTTCGGCTTGATGCTGGATAATGTTTGACTTCGACTTGATTTTTTCTTTTGACTTGTTCCAATTTTTGTAATTCCGGCTTCTTGAATTTCTGGCCCCTGTGTAATTCAGCTCTGGCCATCTTTGTTTCAATGTTGATCTTGTGGTCATGTTGCTTTCATTGCCGTTGACGTTTGTTCACTTTGATTCTGCATAACTTGTAGCTTGCTGTACATATGAACTTGCAGTTCTCTGGTCTTGCATCATTATGCAGTCTTCATTAGTTCGTGTGCTTGTCGAATTTACATGTACACTATGTCATTTATCTTTGCACTTGCATACTTGGTTTCCACCTTGATATTGTGTAGCCTGGCCTTTGTTGGTTTTTGATGACATCTGTTTACTGTAGCTTCATTTTTATCTGTGTTGACTTTGTTTTTGCTGTAGTCTTCAAGCAATGCCGATTCATTAATTGGCTTTTGGTCTTTGCAGTGTTCCCATGTTTCTGGTGTATGTGCATTTGTGGCTTTTCCACTGTGTACTCGCATGCATGTTGGTTTGGTAGTTGCTTCAGTCTCTTTGTTGTACTACAAATTCCAGTGTGCCTTTTTGTGTATGCATTTGCATACAGCTGCTATGCAATTTTGGGTTTCCAATTGTACTTGGTTCATTGTGATTTTGCCGGAATGATTTCGACATTGATTTTTGTAGTTGGTTCCTTACTTTTCAATGTTGCTTGGATATTGAATTGCTTTATGCTTGAAGTCGTAGCCTGTACACCTGCCCTGTGTTAATCCAGCTAATAGTTCGGGTTTGACCTTGTGCTCGTGTCGAGATTTTATTTATATTGCACCTGAGTTGAACCGTCTTTTTATTTGGGTTCGACCTTGTGCTCGCCTGTCACTGCAGCATTATCAAGTGTATATCGGTGTGCACGGCCTTGTGGCATGTACAGTGATACACTGTGCATGTCACATTGTTCGTGTGTGATGAATTCAAATATAAATCATGACGAACAACTCAAATAACTGAGGAAAATATCATTTTCAAAATTCACATTTTATTTTATATTGCAAAAATATTTCTTTTTCAATTTTACTGCGTTAGTGAATATTTTTGCAGATTGCTCAGATGCTGGATTCTAACTGGAATGAAGTTGAAGATGAACTACGAGTGTGAGTGATATGTAGTGAGGAATTTATGTAAATATGAAATTGTGATGTAATTGAATTTGTATCAAAGTTGTATAGTGTATAGTGAGAGCTTGAATTTGTACTATTCAGAATTGTAATAAATATTTGTTTGAATAAAATTTCTGTTTAAATTCAAATTCTGTGTTATTTAATTTATTCAGCAAATATTTATTTAATCTATGAAAAATAAAATAGTACATTAACAAATACATTTAAACGAATGTATATATGTTTATTATCATCAAACAAAAATCATATAAGCTCATATTCAACAATCTCCCCCTTTTGATGATAACAAACATATATTTAAGATTTTGAATATGTTAAATGTATTTGATCATAGATATATCCTAATTGCTCCCCCTATTTAAATGCTTCCTCTCTACATAAAGCTCCCCCTACAAATATGCATACAATTAAATAAAATGCAAATGATCCTAGATGCTAATAGAAAATTATTTGACAAAATCTTAACATTTCTCCCCCCTCCCTTTTTTATCAGCAAAAGAATAATAGTATTAGAGAAAATACAGATAAAGTGATCGATATTAATTCAACATTAAAACTCAATTGAATATAAATATTAAATTTCAATAGAAAATCAAACAAAAATCATAAATATTTTGTTAGGCGCATATTCCACTTTTAGAATGATGTGAATGATGTCATCATGTAAAACCATACAGTTGTGTCTATTTGTGGTATATTTATATCAGGAATTTGAATATCTACTAACTATACATAACCGTTAGAACTTTTAAATGAGATTAGTAGTATTCCAATTTTATAAAAAATGAATTCAAATATCTTCTAACCACGCATAACCGTGAGGACTTTTAAATGGGATTAGAATCAACTTGTTTATTATTTAAAAATCAACTTTTGATATGTGTTCCATACATGCATAACCGTGAGGACTTTTAAATGAGCATGGAAGCACATAACAAATTCCAAGTAATTCACCCATGCATAACCGTGAGGACTTTTAAATGAGAGTGAATACTTTGGTATTTTTTTACTATATAAATTATTATTATTATTATTATTTAAAAATGTGAAAATGAAAAACGAACGATTCCTGTTTAAAGTACCACATATTGACAAACTATATAGAATTTTGATGAGTGATGGTTGTTAGAATTATGATAGAAATAGAGATGGTCATGGAATTTTTACCAACAAAAGTTTTATAACTCTTGTTTAAATTTCTAAAGAAATTTACTAATTATACCGTCTCGAGTCATAATATATGATAAATATCAACACTCGTCACTTTTTCAATCACTATTTTTCTTTTCGATAATCATTAGGGAGTCAGATTAGTCAAAATAGTCATTTAAAATCAAATTCAAAAATAATTATGAAATTAATTTTTCAAAATGACTAATCTGAAAATATGGTCAAAAATGATTTTCTCGAGGGGGTTTTATAAGAAAATTTTCTGCTATTTGAAAATTATTTGAAATGAAAAATATGCAGATATTTTCTTTGAAAAACGATGCAGTTACTAAATGTCTCAAAAATCAGGTTCAACTAGTAATTCTTCTATCAACTAGATTACCAGTGTAATCTGCATCTGAATTTCTTTTTCACTCAAAATCATCATTAATTGAATTTGATTGATCAAACCATGAAGTGTGCACCAAAAATTTCAAAATCAATTTTAACAGCTTTTTAAATGACATTCTTTTGAATTCGAATCGAAGTCCTGTAAATAATCAGACAAATATCATAATGTTAATCTTAGAAGCCATAGGATAAACAACTATATTCAAGAGTAATCATCAGCCATCATTATTATTCCAAACAGATTCTAGAAGTTTCAAAAACATTTCTTAAAATCCTTTTTACAATTTTTAGATGAAAATCTTTAGGATTTTAATTGAAGTTGTGTAAATAATCAGAAAACCGTGAATATAGAGTTAGCCATATTATAACAAAATGTATTATCCAACAAAACACTATTATCAATCCAAATTAATATATATGAAGTAATTCAAAGAATCTAGAGAATTTTATAGTGTTTTTGGCATAAATATAATTAGCCAACTATTTAGAATAAGTCAGAATCCAAATCATCATCTTTTCATCAATCTCAATATTGGCTGATTTTAATTCAGAATATGGTGCAGATTATCACATTTAATATATCGTTCAAATAAATATACCATTACTTGTTTTACCTTTACGATATTTTTCGTTGTTGCCCATTGTGATTCTGTCACCTTTATACTAGGCTAAGGAACTTTGCTTTGTCACCCGTTGTGTTTCTGGAACAGCCAAAATCCAGAAAACACTGTTGTTGTTCCTTAGCCTGCCACCACACCTACACGATGAAAGCTTTTTGTGACCTATTTGTTTTTATAGGTCCATGATTGTTAGTGGCAGAAAATTTTGAAAAAAAATTTTGTGAAGACCCAAAACTATTTATAATTGTTCCCTTCGGCATCCAAATTTGTTTAACTTTGAGAGTTTTTATATTTGTGCCTTTTAGAACCCAAATTGGTATAGTTTTCACATGTTTGGGTCTATACCAACAATTATTGTGATTGTGTCCATATTTTCTACAAATTGTGCACATTGAATTTTCTTGATTAATCTTGTTTTCAACAATTTTAGATTGATTATATCCAAGTCCTTTTCTAACCGTATTAACAGTTTGCTTTTCTAATAGCATATTCAACGATTTTTCACTTTTTGAAAATTTATCTAAAGTCGTTGACAATTGTTGGACTTGCGTTTTGAGAGATTCATTTCATTTAACAATTGTGTGCACTTTTTAATCGAATTCTCTCTTCTAGTATTTTCATTCTCTTTTAAAATCAGAATTTCATTTTCAAGTGATTTTATATTGATTTCTGATTTTTTAATTTCTTCTTCGAATGTTGGACACTTATCACACTTAGGGATCCTACTTTGATAGGTTTTAACTAATTGGTCAAGTTGTTCATTTAATTCTATCAAAGATTTTTTTGTGATTCAGTTTAGCGTATTTTTCCCTAAGTCGTTCAAAACAGCCATTCACTTCATGGAAATAAATAAGTAATTCAAAGTGAGTAAGTTTTGATACCTCGCTTGGCTCGTCATCGTCGCTATCAGTTATATTTCCTTGAAGGCACATATCTGCTTTCTCACTCTCACTACTAGTACTTTTATCATTCTCATCCATTTCATCCCAAGTGGATGCAAAACTTTTCTTTTTCTATTTCTTTCCAAAGTCGCGTCGATTTCGAGGATAATTGGGCTTGATGTGTCCGGGTTGGTTGCACTTATGACAGATGATCTCCTGTTCTTCTGAGTAGTCAAGTGCTTTGCCTATTCTGCTTTTCAATTCCTGATTTCGAGCTGGATTTCCGTATTTACGATTCCACCTTTTGAATTTCTTTATTACTAGTGCCAGCACTGCTGCTCCATCATCATCATCGTTATCATCATCACTTTCGGTTGTTCCTTTGAGCGCTATTGATTTCTTTCGAGTATCTCCTCCTTCATGCTCTTTCTTGAATTTCATTTCTAGCTCATAAGTGGTGAGATTTCCGATGAGTTCTTCAACTTTCATTTGTTTTAAGTCTTTCGATTCTTGAATGGCAGTCACCTTTGCTTCAAATTTTCGTGGAAGGACTCTGAGGATTTTTCGGACTATCTCCAACTATGTGTATGATTTTCCAAGAGCTTTTGATTTATATACGATATTGGAAAGTCGTCCATGCATCTCTTTAGCATTTTTTTCCTTCGCCATTGTGAAGTTCTCGTATTCGCTGCTTAGCATGGCAAGGCGAGATTCTTTGACTTGAGATGTTCCTTCGTGAGTCACTTCTAGTGTGTGCCATATTTCCTGCGCAGTTAGGCAATGTGAGACACGATTAAATTCAAATTGATCCAATGAACAGATAATAGAATTCATAGCTTTAGCATTAGTATTTTGTAATTTATTTTCTAGTTCTGTCCATTGTTCCTTGGGTTTATCTACTTCCTGATTATCTACAGTTATAGTCGGTGTTCTATAACCTGTCTCAACAATATTCCAAGCGTCAATGGTTTTCAGAAAGATTTCCATCCTATTTTTCCAATAAGCATATTCACCATTGAACATTGTTGGCCTAACTATGGATTGACCCTCAGCAAAAGCAGTATTAAAAGAAGCCATTTTTTTTAAAAATTCAAATTTTTAAAACAAAAATTGGTTTTTGTAAAATCAAAATTTTAAAACAAAAACGGCTTTTGTTCCTAGCTCTGATACCACTTGTAGGATCGATTTCACCCTAGAGGGGGGGTGAATAGGGTGATAGTATAAATTATAGAAATTAATTGCGGAAGCTTATAAAATAATTTCAACACAGATCACAGAACAATAGCAGCACAGATAATAGAAGAATAATTAATGCAGAAATAGAACGACACAGAATTTACCCAGCTTCGGCAAAACCCTGCCTACGTGTTGCCCCCAAGGTTTCTACTAGAAATTAGATAGTCTCTCGCTTACACACGTAAACTCGCGACAACCGCTATCGACTAAATCTAACTCTACGCTCAAAACCCTGCCACAACTCAGCCACTGAGTTGCGAATTCTCAAGCTACGCCACGTAGCTTGTACCCTAGTCACACGACTAGAAATAACAACGTTTTAAAGTTTAAAAAAAATTAAACAGCAATTTAAAAATAAAAACCCTAATTAAAAAAAATTAAAACCCCTTAAAATAAAGGTCGGCCCTCTTCCCTTTTTCTTTAATTATGTCGACCGTTCCTTTATTTTGTGTTCTTGATAATGGCGGCTTTTTCCTTTGCTTGCAAATTAGGGCTTTGTATCTCGAAGCGCCTGTTTTTAATTCGATCGAATCAGTGATGATTCGCGAATTTCCTTGATAGATTTGATTCCTCGTTGCTCACCGCGGCTGCTTCGTTGATCGAATTCCTTCCTTGCTTCGATATGTAATTATATGCTTTTGCTTTTACTGATTTTATGCTTGCTTGAATTCGATACAAAAAATTGCCGATGATGATATCAATTTATAGGGTTCGATTCCCTGAATTCTCGTCATATATACTTTATTTTAATTTGTTAATAATTCACCTCGGCCATTTGATGATGCTTGAATGTTTGAGATTGATTCTGACTAATTCACATGTGAATATTCTTGATATTGCTCGATTTACTTGGTTTAAAATCTTCGGCTTTGAATTTGTGATGATTGACTAGGCTTCGGCTTGATGCTAGATAATGTTTGACTTCGACTTGATTTTTTCTTTTGACTTGTTCCAATTTTTGTAATTCCGGCTTCTTGAATTTCTGGCCCCTGTGTAATTCAGCTCTGGCCATCTTTGTTTCAATGCTGATCTTGTGGTCATGTTGCTTTCATTGCTGTTGACATTTGTTCACTTTGATTCTGCATAACTTGTAGCTTGCTGTACATATGAACTTGCAGTTCTCTGGTCTTGCATCATTATGCAGTCTTCATTAGTTCGTGTGCTTGTCGAATTTACATGTACACTATGTCATTTATCTTTGCACTTGCATACTTGGTTTCCACCTTGATATTGTGTAGCCTGGTCTTTGTTGGTTTTTGATGACATCTGTTTGTTGTAGCTTCATTTTTATCTGGGTTGACTTTGTTTTTGCTGTAGTCTTCAAGCAATGCCGATTCATTAATTGGCTTGTGGTCTTTGCTGTGTTCCCATGTTTCTGGTGTATGTACATTTGTGGCTTTTCCACTGTGTACTTGCATGCATGTTGGTTTGGTAGTTGCTTCAGTCACTTTGTTGTACTGCAAATTCCAGTGTGCCTTTTTGTGTATGCATTTGCATACTGCTGCTATGCAATTTTGGGTTTCCAGTTGTACTTGGTTCATTGTGATTTTGCTGGAATGATTTCGACATTGATTTTTGTAGTTGGTTCCTTACTTTTCAATGTTGCTTGGATATTGAACTGTTTTATGCTTGAAGTCGTAGCCTGTACACCTGCCATGTGTTGAATCCAGCTAATAGTTTGGGTTTGACCTTATGCTCTTGTCGAGATTTTATTTATATTGCACCTGAGTTGAACCCATCTTTTTATGTGGGTTTGACCTTGTGCTCACCTGTCACTGTAGCATTATCAAGTGTATATCGGTGTGCACAGCCTTGTGGCATGTACAGTGATACACTGTGCATGTCACATTGTTCGTATGTGATGAATTCAAATATAAATCATGACGAACAACCCAAATAACTGAGGCAAATATCATTTTCAAAAATTCACATTTTATTTTATATTGCAAAAATATTTCTTTTTCAATTTTACTGCGTTAGTGAATATTTTTGCAGATTGCTCAGATGCTGGATTCTAACTGGAATGAAGTTGAAGATGAGCTACGAGTGTGAGTGATATGTAGTGAGGAATTTATGGAAATATGAAATTGTGATGTAATTGAATTTGTATCAAAGTTGTATAGTGTATAGTGAGAGCTTGAATTTGTACTATTCAGAATTGTAATAAATATTTGTTTGAATAAAATTTCTGTTTAAATTCAAGTTCTGTGTTATTTAATTTATTCAGCAAATATTTATTTAATCTGTGAAAAATAAAATAGTACATTAACAAATACATTTAAACGAATGTATATATGTTTATTATCATCAAACAAAAATCATATAAGCGCATATTCAACAGCATTTTAGAGAACGCCGCCATACGATAAGCAATTAGAAAACCAATTTTTTTAGTTGCGTTTTTGTAAACGCCGTTATAATGTGCCTTATTGCGGCGGCGAAAAAATACCACCGTAAATCTTTTTTTGTTGCATGTTGAAACGCCACCAAAAGTGATGTTTGGGTTACAACTTAAACCCAAACCTTATAGCTGCGTTTGTTATATGCCACAATATATATTTCGCCGCAACAATATTTTTTTCGTTGCGTTTTTTTTCTGCCATTATATTTTTCCGTTGCGTTTGATAAACACCACTAAATATTTTTGCTTTTCTTTATCTATTTCTCACATTCTGCTAGCTCTTTCACTCTCCAATTCACTTTATTCAT
Organism: Allium cepa; assembly: GCA_030765085.1. Taxonomy (NCBI): domain Eukaryota; kingdom Viridiplantae; phylum Streptophyta; class Magnoliopsida; order Asparagales; family Amaryllidaceae; genus Allium; species Allium cepa. The sequence continues at coordinate 876,794,211 of CM060945.1, read as the reverse complement.
AATTTATATTAAACATTAATAATAAATAGTTCAATAATAAACAAAAAATACATGAACAAATGAACTACCATAAATACAAGTAGTACATTACCATACATTTATACAGAAGTAGTACATAATCGTACATAGTCACACAACTAGTACATAAATACAATAGTTTCAAGACAAAAGTTAACATAAAATCCATACGTTATATAACATATACCTTGGATACAAGAACTTGAACACCTGCATACTTGACATCCCAACCAAACTCAGTCATTGACCAGCCTGTTCCTCCGAGAATGTCTCCATTTTTGCCAAGATAGTCGAGGTAGTAATGATCTTCGGTTGCTTGATATAACCATGATGTCGCCCATGATAATTCATCCTTCAGTTTTGTAAAAATATGTTGATTAATACATAGATATATAGTAACTGTTTAGTTTGTTGTATTGCATATAGAAAATCGAATTACTAAGTAACCACCGACTGATTGGAAGTATTTTCGAGCTACGGTTATGCTGCTATCGTACTTCCCTCTGTACTTATCAGCGAACTCAAAAGGCTGAACAAAAAAATTTAACAATGTTAATAAACAGTCACTGAGTATGTATTGAACCCTTAAGGAGCACAAAATGTTTAAAAAGTTCACAAAAACTTGAACTGCCGCATCTTCATGTTTTGTAGTCAAATACATTGTTGGTCCATAATATATGTTATGTCTCATGAAAGAGTGGATTCAATGGTAATAAAACATGAGTTTTGTAATATGTAAAAACTAAAGTGCTCAGTGTAAACACACCATTTCTTTGTGTACATTTGATAGATTACACCAGAAAGAAGGAAAAAGGGATCAAGTAGAAGAATAATGTTAGAAAATATCTAAAGACAACAAGTACAGTAAAAGTGCATTAGCAAAAAAGAATATAAAGAAAACCATATCAGTTATATGTGGTCTTAGGTTTTTTTCCTTAAAAAATTGATGGGGTCAAAAGTATGAACCTAAAGGAATCAACAAGACATGGGGTACTTCACTTCATCTTTAATGTGTGAACCATGACACAATCCTAGCTACCAAGATCCGATAATCATAGTAAAATTAAATAACAATGAGTGCAAATAACTCGTTGGAAGGTAAAAAATTTGTAAATTATTTAAATTAGCTGAGACAAAGATAAAGGAATAATGAAAGTTTGAAAAGATAATATTGTTACTTCAAAAAGCATAGTTGAATCACAAAAAAAATGTTCTCTTCATTATAGTAGAGAGAATAGATAATCTCAAAATCTACGACTAAGTTAAGTCACCTAAGCCTTATTATAATGATCGACACATAGGCATCTAACAGTGTAATAATGCACCACCGCTATTTGTATAGTGCTTTATTATATCATATATACTAGGAAAAAGAAAATCAGCACTTATTCTTCCACCCTTTCTGTAAAATGCATAAACTATACAAATTTAAGCAGTATTTGTCTTATAAGACAAGACTAGTATTAGCTAATTTGATATAAGTAACAGACAATGAATAGTTTAAATTTAAACCAAACAAACATGATATGTATACTCAATCAACCATCCTTATCTAAATACAGATTCATTATCAATATTAATTTCACTGTTATCCTACATGACTACACCACAAAAGGAAAAATACGTGCAACAATATTTCGTCAATATAAGAGTGTTCGTTCGACGTAAATCCTTTATGATGGACGTCACTTTCGCTAAATGATTTTTCATTGGCGTTTTGTGTGTTTGTGAACCGGAACTTTGTTTATTAACCATGCCAGAATTTCTAGAGTGCCAGATTATTCTAATCACAGGGTAAACTTTTTAGGAAACTTAAATAAATTACAAGAAATAAAAAACTCATTTAAAGATTAAAGTGTATGTTTAATGATAATGAGGAACCACTTCTTCTGTAATCAGCTAATTTATTTGGTTTCATTGACGACAACAAAAAGGGCGGCTAACATATTCAGGCAAAATAGCAATGACATTTAAAACAATAATGTTATGTGAATAAATGTTATTAGCGGTCTTATAACTTTGTTGCATCTGTACCAAATTTGACTAGTAAGGTATGCGAGTTCTCATATGTGTAGTAGCAGTTCATATAAAGTTGATTTAATCATGTTTTTACAATTTATACACCAATAGAATTACAAGCTATGTAGTATTCTTCTATAATCTTAAGAGTTCAGGCATTAAAATCAAACACAAATACTGTAAAGTCTGTGTAGTCGTTCCATTCAATATGGCTGTGAATTCTACAAGGGGTGACTTCTCAATACTCGAATTAAAATTGGTTTACATTGAATAACTTTAGTAAAGAAAATTATTAATTAAGATGCTTGAATTTTAACCAAGAAAATATCAAAGTAACAGTTATTCAAAGATGAAACAACTAGCTACCTCACTTAAGAACCCTGAAGTTTGTCTTCCTCTAGCAACAGATGAATGATAGACCTCACTACTTCATTACTGGAAATTGTTGTCATATGAGGCCCATAAACAACACAATATTAGAATATGAGAAATAATACCAAGAACGATCGAAGTTACATGACGTGACACGCAATTAACTATACAGAATAGATGTTGAAGACTTGAATATTTGGAAAGCAAAAAAAAAGTAGCAACTGCAGAACTAACCAAATAAAAAGTGTAAAAGACAAATGCCAGCAATGTAATTGTCATGAAATATTTGCAGATATGCATTATTTGATATAATAAGTCCTCGCGCTCGCGCGCACACATGACTCCATACGCAACTTCACCTACACACACAAATAACCCAGTTCATGCATGCAATATAATACACTTGCACACACTCAAGCAAACACTTACATATATATATGCATACATGCACACAACACACACTATACACTCACATAAATGCATCCCTATAAGATATGAGACATTTGCAAGATTTGGAATGGTAAAGAAAATTAAACTGACAACATTAAAATAAAAAATAATGCACAAATATACCTAAAACATGTACATGTGCAATGAGAAGAAAGATGAGGATGTACAACATGCTAAAGAAATATACCAAGAGGAAAACTATAAATCATTTCAACAAGAGGATTCTCAGAGCAAACCATGAGAGCAAGTGCATTAACAATTCTATACATGCACACACTGGTATTCACATACATATATAAACTATATGTATATTTCTCCTATTTTAATGTTCCATTCAGATATACAAGTTAATAAATGAAACCAGAGAGCATAAGAAATGTTACAACAGCAAATGTAAATATATTTCTGATTTTAAATTACTGAAGCTTGCCCATGCACAGGCATTTGATCTCCTAAATATTACAACCAATTTCATATTCAAATAGTGTATCTTATAAATATGTTCTTTGTTGACATAACAATTAATTGACATAACAATTAAGTAAAATATAAAATGGTTGTTTTTCACTTTAAATAAAAATGGTTATACTAAAAGTCAAGTTATGGCAACACAGAGCAAGACAATGTCAGAAGAGTAACATAGGAGCAACAGCAAATCATGTCATGCCAAACTACTTGCTTTTCCATTTTATGCAAATTGAATAGTAAATTTTACTTGTGAAGGAGTGAATGAGAATCCCCTGCCTTAGATTTTTAGCTGGGTTACATCTCATTAGTCCACCACGATCAATATTCGTGGGGAATTATCTCAGGGTACTTGCACTTGCTAATATTGCTAGTAGGTGAAGATGGCCAGTACTAAAATACTAAAAAATGGTTTTTGTTGTATAGTTGTGTGTTGACATGTTTTGAAACTAATGCACTGTTCTGCTAAAACACTATTGCAGAACCATTGAAATAATCATCCTTATTAATGCCAAATTATGAGTTCATTGACAACATCTTCATTTAACTTCATTGGTTCAACCAATTCAGTGATTCCATTTGGATTCAATCTCTTCAATACCCAATCCAACACCCATAATTTCCAAAACAAAGCTCATACATTTCTAAACGTAAAGAAGTTATTAATGTGACTACTTCCAAAACCTGATCGTAACACATATATTGATCAATCATACCATTTACAAAAGTGCAAAGTCCCATTTGATTAAATAGAAACTTAGCACAATTGTAAATGACACAATTTAAGAATTAAGCTTACTTTTCAATTACCGTCCTATCATCGAAATAGTCATTAAGAATCAATATTTTAAATAATCTTACAAAAACATTCTGAAATTAACTTACGGTTTCACAGTATCGAACATGCCAAAAAAAATATCACTTTGATCTACTATGGCTGCAAAACTAAGTAATCACCAAACCTAGAAATTGAAAATCGATGTAGGCACTAAAGATTGAATGTTGTTATGCCGTTCAGTAACATACATACCCCAAAAAATGGCACTTTGAATCTCAGCGGGTTGTCAATCTAAATAATCGCCAAATCCAAAGATCGATTATAAAACTCTTGCCCAAATAGTGTGTTAGATAATCGGCAATGATCGCCACAAACACACGCGATAGTTCCAGATCCTGCTTGTTAGATCCATAAATCGAAGTCGATAAAAATCGGTAGAAGATAACTGGAATTTGAGATGCGATTTCTATCCCTATCTCCCAACTTTAAATCGATGTGGATTGAGTCAACATAGGATATGGTTGCATAATACCATATGGATTTAAAGATCGACTACTATGTGTAGATCCGTAATGAAAATTTGAGAGCAAAATTCTATAATCGAAACTCAAATTGAAGTAAAACTTGCTCAAAACTCGATCGCCAGAATTCAATCTAGGTATTGGGATTGTGATACATGATTTCACCCAAGCGCTTCTTGCAATACTCTAAAACGATTATGGCCTGGCTTGATACATCGTACCATTTTTGACAATAACGCATGAATTTACATGTGCAAGTTTTTATAAGGATATGGGGAAACAGAAATGGATTTAGGGTTTTGCAGGAGGAGAAGTAAACGGAGACACGCGATATGGAAGAAAACGAAAACAGAGTGAGGGTTTTGTGGGCAAAGTAAGTGGAGAAACATGATAGGGAGGGAAATGAAAATTATTTTTGGGTTTTGCGGGAGGAGAAGTAAACGGAGAAATATGATATGGAGGGAAACGAAAAGAGATTGAAAACAATTGGAATTTTTCCCCACTGGGTACAGGTGAGAGGGGTACTAGTAGCATTTTAACCAAATACCATTAGTTGCACTTTTCTCACAAACGCTACTAATATATGCCACTAAAAGCCGTTTTTCTTGTAGTGAATCATATATTAGATTAATTAATAAATTAATTCCTAAGTGTTTTCGAATAAAATTTAATAATGTAGTTAGGTAAGAGATTAAGATACATGGTTTATCTTTAATTAATTAAGACCTTAAGTAACTAAAGGGTAATTAATTTATTTTTTGTTAAGTAAATTAATTATATTGGGTGACAAATTAATCTTGCATATGGATGATTAAATTGTATTGAATGTTTGGATTTATGTCTTTAGTCTGATAAATTGTGATGTCCTGTGAAATGATATGTTAGGTTGAACTGTGATAATGTGGGTTATTTATCGGTGATGAATTGTTGTGTAAATTGACATCATGTATTTTAAAATTAAATTGTTTACTTTAACAACTTGGCTTAAAGATGACATTGGATTCGAAGAGACCGAGGTCGGCTATCAGCAAAATACCCAAAACCATTTCGTATGTAATCTACGATAATTATTTATGGATTCGATTTTAGAATCATATAGGCTTGAATGGAATATATTAAGCCACTTGAACTGAGTAGCAGTTCTTAAATATTGTTTTGTAATAAGTGATTGACTATAACAAGTTAAGAACTCGTAGTGAGATACGAGTTACCCTGGGTTTTCAAATAAGTTTTATAACTTAATATTTTAATTTATATGGGTTTACTCACGCTGGTTTCCAGCCTGACCTGGGTGTTACTTTGTTGTAATGCTCGGATCAGACGGAGTATTACATAATTTCAGGTCAGGACGTTCTGGAGCTCAGGAGGCGAGCTGGATGGCAGGAACATATGGAGTATATTCCGCTGTATATTTGTGATTGTATTGTTATTAGTCAAGGACAAGTTATTATAACTATCTAATTTATTATGAATGATTGTACTCTGATATGTTGTTGTAAATTGACAGTTATAGCTTTCTTTGTATAAACGTTATTATTTGATATTATATTTTAATCCGCTGTGAATGTGAGATTTTGTGCTGTTGTATTCTGTTTCTTCTTCTACCTCTTTTCTTCTTTACCCTAACAATCTAGAATTTCTTACGTTCAATTTATCGGGACCTCTACAGTGAACGTATTAGTGTCGAATTTTCGAGGTCGAAAATTTCGGGTCATTACAGCTAGTCTAAACTATAAAATTATCACCATTGATCAAAAAGAAGTGTGAATTACACAAAGCTAGTTAATAAATGAGTTTAGCTTCATGTCCCGTAACCACTGGCTTAACTTAAGTATTTACGAACAAATTGTGGATTTCCACTCGAAATTTGTCACACGATTTCAATCAAACAAGTCCAAAAATTAACCGATAAAGAAAATGCAAGCGTTTCGTACCACTTCTTTTGCTAAGTCGTTTAATTAGATTTCTCATACGAATGAGGTAAAGGTTTCTATATACTAGTAGATTGAAAAACGGTTTTAAAAATGAGCTTTGTATTAAAAGTAACGTTGAAATCATTTTTGTGACAAATCACAGAAATGATTGTAAAAACAATCAATCACAAAAAATTCACATTCGATGACGTTATTCAAAACCATAGAAATAGATATCAAATCCATCAAATGGATATTTCCAAAAATCCAGAGAAGAAGTCATCAAAGTCGATAATAAGTGACAACAACCAACCGATTCAACAAAAATCGATATAAATGGAAAGCCACATAAAACAGGAAAATTAGCTGAATTTAATAGTTCCAGACTTCTGATGGTTATTCCAGACATCTGAGCTGAAGGTCTGGAATTTCTATTTCAGACTTCCCAAACATATGGGTAGTAAGCTCAGACGTCTGAGCTGTAAGTCGGGAATTTTTATTCCGATGGTCCAGACGTCTGAGTGTTATACCAGACGTTTGAGCTGAAGCTCAGGGCAAAAATATGCCTAGGCCAATGATGGCCAAATTATCAAAAGCGATCGAACGAGCAACGCCGGCTGGGGATTTATGCTAAGCGACAACCCAACCCTATAGGCTCTTCAATACACTCCAAACAACATCCATAGGATTTTCATGGATTTTGACTTCAAAATATCAAAAATTGGAAAATTTGCCAAACCAATTCAATTCAAAAGCAAATGGACATTAAATAGATATTAGGAATTCATACCTAACAACTATTAAAGGTATAGACATTGATGTGAGTTCAAGAACTCACCTTTGAACCCAAAAACAATGAACGAGAAGCTCTAAAACAAAAGAAAGATCAACCTCTCTTCAACTTCAACACTAGAAGCTCCTATCTATGATCATGGATAAATATTTCCTAAGTTAGGTTATAGGAAACTTTCTGAAAATTGAAGAGGAATTGAGATGGGGAAGATGAAGAGGATGCTTACCTAAGCTTCTCTTTGATTTTGGACTTGAATTTGAATTTCCTAAGAATCTAGGCTTAGGACTTTTGATTTCTTTTCATTTTCCCCATTTTTCTTTTAGGGCTTGAGAGTGTTAGGAAATGAAATGAATGAAGATGAGTGGAGTTAGGGTATTTGATAGAGAAGTTGGGTTCCTTGTTAGGTTAGTGGGCTGAAACCCAAAGCCCCAAATGCAAATATTAAAATTCTAATCAACTCCAAACATATCAATGTTTATACTCAAAAAGGTCGCAAACGCCGCTTCGAAATCAATGGAAGTGGTTTCAAGACCTAGTTCGACTGTTTACATAAATTAGCACTTTGGACTTCAATCTGACTAACGATGCTATATTTAAATAAAATATATAAATATACAAATCATAAAATATGCGGGTTGTTACAGACTCCCCTCCTTAAAGAAATTGCGTCCTCGCAATACTTAAGAAGAAAATAAAGAGTAACAACCACACAAAGACATAACAACACAACAGAAAGTTTTGAAACGAGAAGTTCACCTTAAGAAGCACGAGGGAGTAAGTCCGGATGTGTTTGCTCGATGAATTCTCTGGATTCCCAAGAAAAATCCTTAGGTTTGAGGACCGCTGGACCTTCACAAGTGGAACATCTTTATTACGTAGGCGTTTAACCTCCATAGCAATGATACGAATAGAATGTTGCTCATAAGTCAAATTAGGTGAAACTTCAATTTCTTCATTAACACTGGGCTCAAGAATAGAATCGAAATCCCTAAGGCATTTCCGTAGTTGAGGGACATGGAAAACGTCATGAATAGTAGAAAATGTAGCCGGTAATAAAAGGCGATAAGTAATGGAACCAATGCATTTGGTGATGCAAAATGGACCAATATATCGAGGTGATAATTTTACCGATCGACTGAAACGCACAACACCCTTCATAGGCGAAACACGAATAAATATCAAATCTCCCATAGAAAATTTTAATTTCCTTCTTCGGTTATCGGCATAGGATTTTTGTCTACTTTGAGCTTCTTTCATCCTAAGACAAATAAGGTCAATCTTTTTTGTGGCATAACGAGTAAATTCTTGACCAAAAACCAGCTTCTCACCGGCCTCAAGCCAACAAGAAGTAGATCGACATGGCCTTCCGTAGAATGCCTCGAAAGGTGTCATACCAATGCTAGATTGGAAGCTATTATTATAATAAAACTCAACAAGGAAAATATGATCTTCCCAACTTCCACCAAAATCAAGAACACATGCACGACGAAGATCTTCAAGAGTTTGATTCACACGCTTGGTTTGTCCATCGGACTGAGAATGATAAGCAGTGCTAAAATTAAGCTTCGTTCCCAAAGATTTTTGAAGATTCTTCCAAAAATACACTAGTAAATAATGGATCATGATTGCTAACAATAGAAGTAGGAACTCTATGCAATTTAACAATTTCTTTGACAAAGAGTTTGGCCAAAAGAGGTACGGTCCGATTGGACCGAACGGGATAAAATGGGCGGATTTTTTTAGTCTATCTACTACACCCATAGACTATCATGACTCGAACAAGAACATGGAAGACTTTCAATAAAGTCCATGGAGACTTGATCCAACTTCCAAATGGGAATGTCTAAAGGTTGCAATAACCCACCGGGCCTTTGATGCTCGGCATTTACGAGCTGGCAAGTCATGCAACGCTTAACGAAGTTAGCAATATCAGATTTCATTCCATCCCATTAATAAATTCATTTCATGTCCGCATACATTTTACTACTACCGGGATGAATGGTAAATTTAGAACGATGAGAATCTTCCAAAATGTCGTTATGAAGATCAGTAATATTTAGCACGATAAGTCTACCAAATTTTCGAATACCTCCACGAGCATCGATTTCGAAGTCTTTTAAACCATCAATATTTCTATCCCTACAACTTTGGCTAAGATGAGCCTATTCGGGATCATGGTTTTGAGCTTTTAGAATGTGGTTTAAAAGAGATGGATGAGCCTCAAGGCTACATAAAACAAGAAATGAACATGAATCGGATTCACGATCTTGAATCTCACAAGTGAATAAAGTCTCGAGATCATTCCATTCGGATATCATCATTGAAACAACCGCTTGTTGCTTACGACTAAGGGCATCGGCAACACGATTCCCCTTTCCGGGAGTATAAAGGATATCAAGATCATAAGATGCAAGGAATTCAAGCCAATGTTGTTGACGCAAGTTAAGTTCCTTTTGAAAGAACAAATACTTCAAAGATTTATGATCGGTGTAGAGAACAAATTTCTCTCCCAAAAGATAATGACGACACATTCTAAGGGCGAAATCAATAGCCACGATCTCTAAATCATGAGTGGCATATCTAGCCTCGGCAGGCTTTAATTTCCTAGAAGCATAAGCGATAACACGTTCTCATTGCATGAGAACGGCAACCAAACCAACATGACTAGCATCGGTATAAATAATCAAGTCTTGGTTCCCTTCAGGAATTACAAGAATAGGAGCATCGAAAAGGAGTTCTTTTAATTCATGAAAAGCAACTTTTATTTGTCTGACAAAATGTACTAATCTCCCTTCTTTGTTAAACTAGTAAGATCTTTTATGGACCGACGGTAATAGCCCGCCAATCCAAGAAAGCTACGAATTTCCACCACACTCTCTAGTTTCTTCCAATTTTGAATCGTTTCAATCTTTGAAGGATCCATGGAAATTCTGGATTCAAAAATAATATGTCCTAAAAATTTCACACGAGATTTCCAAAAGTGACACTTAGAAAATTTTGATTTCAATTGATTGCTCCTGAGAGTTTCCAACACAACCCGAAGATATTTTTCATGCTCTTCCTCAGTTTTAGAATAAACAAGAATATCATCTATAAAGAAGAGAACAAACCGATCGAGGAAGTCTTTGAAAACTCGATTCATTAAGTCAACGAAATAAGCTGGAGAATTCCTTAAAACAATTGGAATAACAAGCCATTCATAAGATCCATAACGAGTACGGAACGATGTCAAAGGAATGCTATCCTCTACGATATGAAGCTGATGAAAACCGATTGCTAAGTTTAACTACAAAAAGACTTTAGCACCGCTAAGTTGATCGAATAAATCATCAATCCGAGGCAAGAGATATTTATTCTTAATGGTAAGATCATTAATCTTGCAATAGTCAATGCAAAGCCTAAGTGTACCATCGGATTTCTTCACAAAGATAGCAGAAGCTCCCCATGTAGAGGAACAAGAACGAATAAATTGCTTCGCTTCCAAATTGGATAATTGTTTATGCATCTCCTCATTTTCTTTATTGGACATACGATAAGGAGGACGAGTGATAGGTAGAGCTCCAGGGATTAGATTAATTCTGAACTCAATTTCTCGTTTAGGCGGTAATCCTAAAATAGGCTCAAATACATCGGAAAATTCATGAACAAAATGAATGAGGGAAATGACATCTTCCTCATCATCATTATCGTCATCATGAGGGTTTAGAGAATATAAGGATGCTACCAAATTGGAATACGAATCTTTAAGAACAATAGAAATCTGCTTAACAGATTGAGGATGTCAAAGAATATAGTCCTCTCGGGACATAAGATGTGGGCTTCATAACTGTTAAGCCAATCCATTCCTAAAATCATTCCAAAACCTAAGTAACGCATAACAAGCAAATCGGCTCAGAAAGTGTAACGACCCGCCTTTTTGGACAGTTTAAACCGACGATCAAATCCACATGTCGATTCCAAATCATTAAAAAAGGGCAGATGGTTATTGGGGTAAATAAGAAAAGAAAAGAAAAGAAATAAAGGAAATGAAACAACACAGAATCTCGCAGCGGAACGATAAAATATAATAGTCAAATAAACAGTTCATGAAGTTGTCTACTATACTTTGACAATTATTTATACAACATTTATCAGAGTTATACATATACAATAGAACAATTTAAAAAATGCAGCAGATAGCATGATGCACATATAATAATAGTAATAGTATACCAAATCTTCGTCTTCATCCTCCAGAATAGATCTTCAAAAATCTGAAAAACTCAGGACTGACCCGAGCGTAATGAAGACAAAACACTCGAGTCAGGACTAAAATATCCTTATGAAAGTGAAATCAATCGTAAATAAATATGAGTGCAACGGCGTCGGAGATGTTTACGGGGTTTGACATCTCCTATCCAGTGTCAACGTGCGTGCAATAACTTAAGAGATGTTACGGGAATTTCCATCTCTCAAGGATCCGTTAAACTATCTACTATGTAGTAATATACGCTAAGTAGATAATGCCTATCAGTAATATAAAGTATCCAAATAGAGTTAAGGCGTTACCATAATCCCCCTTAACACATTTTATATTCCCAAAAGCATATACAAGACCGTAGTTTCCCCAAAATCGGAAGTCACCAGAGGGCAATCCATATACTCAAGGTACAAATCAAAACGTAGTGGTCGCGAATAGGATAATCAGTATGACAAGGTACATGAGGCGATACCAACTAGGATACTAGTAGTTGCGTGATCCGGACTGATGTTGGGCACAGCCAGCAGCTACCCCAACACCGCGAAACAATACTCCCAAATCAAGGGGTGCACCCAAATCGAATCAAAAATGTAATAGAAATGGTATCGAAGAAGTGTGTCCGCTAGAGGTGGCGAACCTCAATGGCCCGGCGCGGCTCCTGTTTTAGTCATGTCAGGGGTCATCCAATAATCGTTCTCTTTCTTTAGTCAACGTTTTCACCAAACCATCCACTTCATTCTGGATCAACACTCCGCGTATAATAGTTATTAAAGTGGTTTTCGGTATCGACAGAGAGTATGTCCATATCCGATCTCGGTCTCTTTAATAACTACGTATTATTACACCGTTGGCTCTTTTACATTTCAAATCGATTCATAATTGATATCAAAATATCATGTTCGCTTCAAAAATCAAATCCATTTCAAATATCATCGTATCTATTCAAATGTAAGATTTCGTTTCAAAAATCATTTTTCGCATCAATATCTCATTTCGATTTCAAAAAAACATTTCGAATTTCAATTTAGGTTGCAACTTCATTTAACTCAATTCGTATTTTAAATTTAAGATTTAAATATAAACATTCCCCTTTATTGACCAGCTAAGAATTCTAGAAAATAGTTTTAAGTAGTTTAAAAGTAGTTTTAAATAATTAAAATAGTTAAAAATACTTAAAATCTTAAAATGGATCTGAAATAGATAAATTAGTTTAAAATAAATTTAAATTGGGTTAAATAGATTTAAAATAGATTAAAATAGTTTAAGTATTCAAAAATGGTTTATATAACTGAGTAATTTTGAAAACAAAATAAAACAGCCTCAAAACCAAACCATTTCAATTATAACTTTCCAATTCAAAACAATTTCAATTTTCCTTCTACCGATTCAATTTCGATTCGATTCGATCAACGTCAACTTTGACTTCAAATTTATTCAATTTTTATATTCACTTTCAATTAATTCAATTTTCAATTTATATCGATTTAGAGCTTGGTTTTCCAAAATATCCATTTAGAACACTTACAAAATTATCCATCAATATACGAGTTTACATCCAAATTTGAAACATGATTCAATTCCAAGCTCGATTTCAAATATCGCTTATATCTCACTTTTACTTAATTATCCTTCAATACTCAAATTTAAATCTAAATTTCAAATATGATTCAATTTCAAACTCAATTCCAAAATATCATCTTTATGTCGCTTTTACGTAGTAATACTCAAAGTTCGAAATAATGTTCAATCTTTAAATCAAATAGATTCTCGAAATTCAATCATATCCTAAATTTTATTCTCAAAGTCTCAACTTAAATTATTTAACAATTTTCTTTTACCAAAATTTATTTCAACATTCCAAACTCAATTTCCCGATAAATTCGATTTCTATAAATTTATTTCTATTTATAACTTTTAAATCGAACATTTAAATAAATTTCAAATCGACGATTTCAAAAATTATTAATTTAGCCAATTCGGTGTCCGTATATAATTTTCTATCCTATGGCCAAGTAATTTTTATTTCAATTAAATGTCAGGGATGAGTATATATTACTTAAATTAAATCACAGTATCATATGTATGCATAACAGGATCTATATAAGCAAATAAACATCCAAACATTCAATTATCAACCAATAGCATCCATCATAATACAACATCCAATAAACAATACAATTCATGGCAGTTTCATAGTTATCAATGTCAGGTAATTAAATCGCAATTTAATTTCAATTTTAAATTCCAAGTTTAACTGTCAATTCAGTTTCAACGGTGAATTCAAATGACAACCTATATGACAATTAAATTCTATCAAACAATGACAAATAAAATTCATATCACTTCATAATATCAATTTAACTAGCATAAAGATATTTAGTACGTTGTGAGCGTTATAAAACACTCACATTGATTTCAATGAAGTTCCAGCATTTGTTTCGAATAAAATTAAACGAGCGTTTAATTTTACCCGAAATTTCCACAAGCTCCAAACGACTCCAATCCAATTCCATAGCGTAGTGCTCGACAATACGAACGCAACGCAACTTGTTTCGTCTGATTCCGACCTCGTACGAACAAGTTATGATATCTAGAAGTTAATACGAATTTAATAAAACTTAAATTAACATTCCCCAAATTTTCACAACCTTTAATCACGGCCCTTCATTCTGCATAACACGGTCACGCTTCTTCTTCTCACGCACGAAAAACTCCCAGGCAACTCCATACGCACGCATAACCCATCTTCAAAAACTAGGGTTAAAATTTGCGACCACCCCGACGAACTAAGCAACGATCAAGAGATGCCATTCAACTCGCCAATCCTCTCTCTACCTTCGGCTGGAGCCTTGAGAAGCTCGGCTACCAATGAGCTTCGAAAAACACGCCGAACTCCCTGATGAACGCGGCCACCTATCGTCCTCCACGTCGCTCCATATCCCATCAACCCCGTATGGATTGAAAGCTCTCTTCGAGCTCTACGACTTTCGTGTTGAACGCTTCGTGCAATTGCTTGTGGATTGAGAGTAATTGAGGAGGAAAGGAACGTGATTTCTGGCCATTGATTTTGAAAATGGCGGCCGGCTATTTCTAGTGTTAGGGTTTTTATTTATTTTCTTGAAAATGAAATAAATGAAGTGCTTATATAGAGAAACGACGAACACTATTCATTCCGGTTTTTCCGAACTCCGATTTACGCGTGGTAACCGGCGTTTCTAGGGTTTATCCCGCGTTCTGGACACAATGGAACAGGTTTCGGAAGCTAATTCCATCGTATTCGTGAGTTATGGAAATAAACGACCGATTTTAAATTAAACCGATTAAACGAATTTCTAGGCGTTTTGGCTCATCCCAGACAAACGGTAAATTCGATTGACACGAAATTTGAAATCTTACAATAATATCACGTTACGGATCCGATGAAACTGGTTTCGTCGGAATCCGAGACCGTTTGAAAAATGACTATTTTAACTCGCCAAATTAATATTAAAACAATTTCAACGCGTTTCGAGTTGCCACGGTCAAACGACAACTCCGATTGCTACGAAAATTGAAATCCGATAATAACAAACTATTACGGTTCCAATGGAACTATTTTGGTCCAATTCTGAGACTGTTCGAAAATTGGCTATTTTTCAGTCGCTAATTAAATATTAAAATATTCAATTTTCACAAATAAATTTTAAATTCAGTTTTAAAAGTTCTATAACATCACTATGACTCCAATATGATAAAATAAAATTTTACAAATCATTTTTAATCATATTAACCCCGTTATTCAATTATCCAATAAATTCCAATTTTAAAATCTTATTAACTCTATTATAAACCCAATATAACTTACCTTCACTTTGGAAACCAATTTGAATCATATTAAATCAAATTTCAATTATTCACTCTATTTTCATAAATTAAATTTCAATATCAAATTAATCATATCAAATTCGGAATTTAATTATTCAAACATTTGTATTATTAAATTTAAACAAATTTGATTATTCTTAAATCACTATCTTTTGAAATATTCAAAACGAACTTAAAATTTTAACTTTTGAAACTAATTAAACTTATAGAACAACCATTTCCATTATACGGTTATTCAATTCCCATTATTAAATTATTCAATAAATCCCAAATATTAAATTTAAACAATTTCGCTTATCCAATAATTCATTATCTTTTGAAATATTGAAATTGAACTTATAAGATTCAACTTTTAAAACTAATTTACAATTTAGAATAGTATTTTCATTTACAGTTATTCAATCATTCAATAAGTTTTAAATATTTAATTTAAACAATTTACATGTTCAATATTCAATATTTGATTTTAAATAGATTTTACTTATCAATCAATTTCTCTATTATACCCAATGAATACATTTATTATCCTATTCAACTATCGATTGCAAAGGCATTTACTAAGTAGCCTTTATTTTTCATTACTTGGATAATTATTGTTGCAATTCATTCCAGTTATTATTATTCCAAACGAATCACATTTTTTTTTCTAACCTTAAATCACGAAATCTTATTAAACTAGCTATTTTAATTATCGAAAATTTACGGGTCGTTACAGAAAGCATAATCACCTAAAATAATCTCGACATCTTTACAAAATAAACTAAGTGTTGTGGATCCACCGGTCGGATTTGCAATTCTTGGTGAAGTCATCAAGCCCATAACATTTAAAGACAAAGTATCCACAAGTTCTTTTGATATAAAAGAGTGAGATGCACCCGTCTCAAAAAGAACTCGAATAGCATGATCAAGATATACAATAATGTCATCAAGGATAGAATGAGAAATACCTTGACCAAGAGAAGTGTTACTATGGACTTGCATAACATTTAGCTTTCCCTCTTTCTTGCCTTTAAGTTTGGGACATGAGGATATAAGATGACCCAAACTTTTGCAATAACGACAAAAAAGGGGTTTCGGACACCCATTAACATAATGGTCCTTAGAACCACAATTGTAGCATTATCCTTGACTTGAGGTAGGAGTTTTTTCTACCGAAGTTGCTTGCTTCCTTTTCTTGTTGGGATTAGGCTTGAACTTAATAGGCCTCTTCTTGTTGTTGTTGAAGTTCTGTTTAGCACCCACAACTTCAACATCAGTTTCTTTGTTGGTCTCTTCAAGCCTAAGAGCGATATCAACAAGCTGATCGAAAGAAACTTCCAGTTTCAGAAGTAAAGGCTTTTTGAGGTTCTTATTCAACCCATAAATAAACCTCTGATTTTTCTTCAATGGGGTATTAATACACTCGACCCGATATTTAGAGAGAGATTCAAAAGATGCGATATAGTCGGTCATAGAAAATTCACCTTAAAGCGCCGGGCCAAAGTAACTTTTTCAGCTTCCAACGGAAACTTTAACTCGAACCTTTCCCATAATTGCTCCCAAGTAAGATCCGCTTCAATAATTTTTGAAATCAAAAGCTCATACCAATTTAATGCTCTTTCCTGGAGCATGCTAGAAGCCACCTGGACTCGATGTAGATCAACAAGATTCATGCGAGAAAAGATGCGTTCGCATGTTCTAAGCCAAGCTTGGACTTCTATAACGCTTTCGAAACCCTTGAATGGCCTTCCATCCAAATTGGTATAATCACTGCACAAACGTGGAAACCTAGATTTAGGATGAGTAGGCTCTGAAACGGGTCCGACAGCTTGACCATTCTTTACGAGGTCTAAATGCTGTTGGGCAGACATAAATACGCCATCCTAAGGAGTAGCACTGGGCTGACTTGCGCTGGGACGGCTAGGCCTAACAATTTCTCTTCTTTGAGAAAAAAAAAGAAGAGGAAAAAGTTATTCCTGGAATGAATATTCAAATAAACTCGATTGATAAAACAAGGCATCATAAAAGAAATTAGGATAGAACGGGTCCTAAGACTTGGATAAATCCTAAGGCACGATTCTTAAGAAAGACTTAGGACAATGATCTATGCTAGATTATTCTATATTGTTCCAAAGTTTGCTCTGATACCAAGCTGTGACGCCCCACCTCTATACTCACACTAGCCAAGGACACTACAGGTTAATGCTGTCGACTAGCATGAAGAATAAGGCTGTTGAGGAGCGGCTATCTGTGTAATTAATTTGTACGAGTACCCATATGTCAGATAATGTGACACGCATTTCTTTTCAAGAGGAAATCTGAAAAATTAAATACAAACTCAAGGCTACTACACATAAGTGGTCTTCGAAAACAAATATAAAATAAGCACAATACAAAATCAGTTACAGATATTCATATCACTAAGACGGAAACAGATATGAATATAACACATAAAAGTGTACATCAAAGTAGTGGTCATACAAGATCCATTACACCACAAAAGAATAGGTACCAGTGCTAGACAAAAGAATATGTATACATCAAGGAGTCTATATCTTGAATGTATAAAAACAAAGAACTACTAACCTAAAGTAGTTAGCCAAAAGACATATGACGGACCCTGATAAGAAGTCAAGTGGAAGCATTTGAAATACCTCGGCCTGACCTGAGTATTATTTAAGAAGAAAATAACAAATGGATCGGTCTAGCTATAAATATCATATAAAATGAGATAGAATAAGAGATATGACAAAAATGTATGATACCAATAATGCCTTACTGAGACAAGTATACATTAGATAATAACAAAAATCATACAATATCTCAAATCTCCTCATACACCAAAAGGATATCATATTCTTTAGCTTATTCACTAAACCTCAAATATTGACAAAATATATCAATGCCAATCGCAAAAATTGGTGAAATACAAATTCCAAAAATCAATAATTAGAAATCCTAAAAACACAAAGGGGGAAGCCTATCAAAAACGGGAGCATGAAATCTCAGCAACACGTGTATCACAAACGGGACGCTATCCCATAGTCGCTAACTATAGAGCCGATGCAACAACGTAGTACAACAGTATGTCCGAGGAACCTGAAACTCAAATAATCCGGAACAACGACGTAGTACAACGGTACGCCCGATGAACCGAACTCCATAAAACCATAGGTCACTAGCCTATAAAATGAGGTACCGTCCACCA
Organism: Allium cepa; assembly: GCA_030765085.1. Classification (NCBI taxonomy): domain Eukaryota; kingdom Viridiplantae; phylum Streptophyta; class Magnoliopsida; order Asparagales; family Amaryllidaceae; genus Allium; species Allium cepa. Next base: position 876,775,591 of record CM060945.1, on the reverse strand, counting down.
CGTGGACAAAGAGACATCGCATATCGCTAGTCAAAACCATAAAATGATCACCATTGATCAAAAAGAAGTGTGAATTAGTATAAGCTAGTAAATAAATGAGTTTACCTTCATGTCCCTAACAACTAGCTTAACTTAAGTATTTACGAACAAATTGTAGATTTCCATTCGAAATTTGTCGCAAGATTTCAATCGAACAAGTCCAAAAATTAACCGACAAAGAAAACGCAAGCGTTTCATACCACTTGTTTTGCTAAGTCGTTTAATTATATTTCTCATACGAATGAGGTAAAGGTTTGTATATACTAATAGATTGAAAAACGGTTTTAAAAATGAGCTTTGTATTAAAAGTAACGTTGAAATCATTTTTGTGAAAGAGTTTGAATATTTACTACTAGTATAGAAACCTTTATATTTTAAAGTGACAAATCACAAAAATGATTGTAAAAACAATCAATCACCAAAAATTCACATTCGATAATGTGAATTAAATCCATAGAAATCAATATCAAATCCATCAAATGGAATTCCCAAAAATCCAGGGAAGAAGTCATCAAAGTCGATAACAAGTGACAACAACCAACTAATTCAACAAAAATCGATATAAATGGAAAGCGCATAAAATAGGCAAATTGACCGAATTTAACAGTTCTAGACGTCTGATGGTTATTCTAGACGTCTGAGCTGAAAACCTGGAATTTTCATTCCAAACCGCCCAGACGTCTGGGAAGTAAGCTCAGACGTCTGAGCTATAAGTCTGGAATTTTTATTCCGATGGCCCAGACGTCTGAGTGTTATACCAGATGTCTGAGCTGAAAGCTTAGGGCAAAAATCTGCCAAGGCCAATGATGGCCAAATTATCTCAAAAGCAATCGAACGAGCAACGATGGCTAGGGATTTATGCCAAGCGACAACCCAACCCTATAGGCTCTTCAATACACTCCGAACAACATGTCAAAACATCCAATGTAGGATTTTCATAGATTTTGACTTTAAAATATCAAAAATTGAAAAAATCGCCAAACTAATTCAATTCAAAAGCAAATGGACATGAAATAGATGTTAGGAATTCATATCAAACAACTATCAAAGGTATAGACATAGATGTGAGTTCATGAACTCACCTTTAAACCCAAAAACAATGAATGAGAAGCTCTAAAACAAAGGAAAGATCAACCGCTCTTCAACTTCAACTCTAGAAGCTCCAGTCTACGATCATAAACAAATATTTCCTAAGTTAGGTTATAGGAAACTTTCTGAAAATTGAAGAGGAATTGAGATGGAGAAGATGAACAGGATGCTAACCTAAGCTTCTCTTTGATTTTGGACTTGAATTTGAATTTCCTTAGAATCTAGGCTTAGGAATTTTGATTTCTTTTCCCCCATTTTTCTTTTATGGCTTGAGAGTGTTAGGAAATGAAAATGAATGAAGATGAGTGGAGTTAGGGTATTTGATAGAGCAGTTGGGTTCCTTGTTAGGTTAGTGGGCTGAAACCCAAACCCAAAGCCCCAAATGCAAATATCAAAATTCTAATCAACTCCAAACATATCATGTTTATGCTCAAAAAGGTTGTAAATGCTGTTTTGAACTCAATGGAAGTGGTCTCGAGTCCTAATTCGATTATTTACAAAAAGTGTCATTTCAAACTTTAATCCGACTAACGATGCTATATTTAAATATAATATTCAAATATATAAATCGTAAAATATGCAGGTTGTTACAGAAGGAGGCTAATAGCTTTAACATTTGAACAGATAGAAGAAGAGGGGAAAGGAAATGAGCGGCTAGATCTGGATCTCCTAGGATGAACGATCAAATTTAACTTGAGGTTAAATAAAAAATATTTTGTAAAATTATTTTATAATAAATCGTGTAATCTTATTAATATCATAACTTTTTCATACGAGGTCGAATTCGCACGAAACAGGGGTGTTGAATTCGTATTGTCGAATACTACACGATAGAGTTGGATTGCATCGATTTGGAGCTCGCTATAATTTTGAGTTAAATTAAATGCTCGTTTAATTTTGATCCAATTAAACGTTGCAACGTCTATTGGAACCAAAGTGAGTAATACTCACTCTCTCTGTCTCGCTTATATTTTTATATAAATGAGAATAAATTTATTTATGATGACGATGCTTATTTGGATGATATATGGTATATTATATATATTAGTTGGTTTGGATATATTCCGGCATATTTTAGCAGATGAGACCCTGTACATTCTCGTGTATGAGCGGATGACACTTCGTACGTGTGTCAGCCTCGAAGTAGACATTGTACATATTATGCTCATATGTATATTTGCTGCAGTTGACGGTTGGAGAGATTCAACTTAATTCCTCACCATTATTGATTTTTATTTGCACTTATTGTTATATATGTTGTATTATATGATGTTTGATGTGATGGATGCCATGATTGCTACTATTGATGTGAATCACCTTATTTAGCGCTTTTGCAGCATTGGGCCATATTTTTGGAAATTTAATATATTAAAATGATGATTTTAATATAAAAAGGATTTCAAAGTGATTTTGAAAAGATAAATGTTTTAATAAATTTTTGAATGATTAAAGAATTAGATTTATTTTAAATAAATAAAAAGTTATAATTTTGATGTTATAAAAATTATGGTTTTGATAAATATACTCAAACATGATTTTTGAAATATGAAGTTAACTATTTTGTAAAATAAGTTAAATTGAAAATTTTGAATTTATTATAAATGGTTTATGTGTAAGATTTATAAAATTGATATTTTATAAATAAAAATAGTGGAACTATAAGCGAGTTTTGTAAATGTTAAAATGAAGTTATAAATGAATCTTATAAGTAAATAAGATTTATAAATTGAGGAAGTTATAAAAGAATGAATTTGTAATAAGAGATTTAAAAGTAAATTAACTTATAATTGGATTTTGACATATAAATGAGGCACAAATGGAATCTGTTATAAAATAATTTTATATACGGAAAGTTTTTGCAAAATATAAATGGGATGTATAGACATGATTTTATAAATGTGGAATCATCTTAATTTTATAATTTAAATATGAAAGTTTATAAAAGAATAATATTCATGTTTTCAAGTGGATAATCCATAAACTAAATGTTTTGATAGTGATAATCTAAAATGGAGTTTAAATAGTTCGGAAAAGCAAGTTAAAATATGTTAAGTATCGAAAACATAGATTTTAACATTCATTATTGAAATAGACATTTTCGTGAAAAGAAAGGAAGGCATGGACTATAATATTATTGTTATAGTAAATGATTTCTGAAAGGAAATATTTGAAAAAAGTTAGTTGAAAGCCTATACAAGTACTTTTTAGGTTGTCATAACGATGTTTTATGCAACATTCGTTTTGACCTAAATAAAGTGTGTTTTGAAGAATGTTTTCCTTAAAAAAATTTCATATATACTTAATCATCGATTTAAATATATGTAATATTTTCCAAGAGTTGAAATGAAATGATTTGTGAATTCATTTATTATTAAACTAAGTACATGGAAATGATTTCCAAATAATGAAAGACTGAATGGTTTTGGAAATATATCTTTTAAAGATAATTTGAAGTAAATGAACTGGAAAGTGATTTAATTAATAAAAGGTTAATAAATTGGGCATATTGACGGTTTAAGTGTTAAATTATATTTTGGCCATTTTAGTTTCTCGACTCGATGTGGAAACTATTTAGTCGTACAATTAGTACGTTGCCATCTGTGTAGGCTTTTTTGTTGTTTGGTGTAAAGGATGTTTATTCGAGTAGTGCCAAGTGATTACTTCTATCTACTGAGCTTCCTTATTGACCGAAGGATTGCAAGTTGAAAGTTGGAAACCTGATAAGTCTATGAGACTTGGTTTCTATATGAGGTTGAGTAACGCTTTTGAGTTGTTGGTGCGAAGAGACCGGGATCGGTTTATCCGAAAATCACTTCGGACCAACCTATATACGACGATTGTGCAGGTTTGTTGATGATACTGATACTTTGGATTTTCATAATGAAGGACTGATTGTTGATCATTTTGGGGTTAAAATCCCAATATACATATAGTAGCAGTAGTCTCTTCGTTATGAAATATCCAATGCAAGGACTATTTGCTAATAATCCTAAGGGTGATTCCCGATAGGATTGGTCGGAAAGTACCTCCGGTTTGTTCTGTTCCTAGACAACTTGTATGGATAGATTCTGACATTGCATTTCTAAGATTACGTACATTGGTTTTTAAAAACATATATCTATGGTGACGGCAAAGGCAACTTCTCTTAGCTTAACACCCTCATTGAGATGTACGAACTTAAAGGTTGTATTTTTGTGGAAGGCAATTAGTAGTCAACGGAAATGGAAATTTGGCATTCAAAGATGATGTGATATGTGATATGTGATATGTGATATGTGAAAGGTACTCGATACCTCTTTTGGCCTCACACCCATGAAATGACTAAAATAGGGTAGAAGCAGCAAGGCTAAGTGGGTCGCTTTCAATTAGGAGATGTCATCATCCTTCTAATTTACTCTACACATGTCTAAGTATGTGGTGAATGTATGACTCGGGTACCCATTAAAGGTCGGTAACGACCAAGGTGATGAAAAATTTGGTACTATCCAGCGAAGGGGCAGACAGGGCTTGTGTTGGTTTAGGCGGGCAATATCTGCTCCTTAGGTGCATCCCTCTAGAGGTGTACTGTACGGAAGGTAGTCTCTTACCTAATCATTTGTATGGAATCCAATATCTACTACATGCCTACCATTTTGTTTATAAACCTATTATTATGGAATTCAATAATGTAATAATTTCAGCTATTTAATTTATTATTTGTATAATGGACACTATTATAATATAAGAGAAATTGATATGAATTGTTTTGGTTATCGTAAGGGAAAAACCCATCTGTGTTTATATGTGGACGTGTCTTACGAGATACCTTAGTTTTGATAAAAGAACGCTTTCATAAACTTTAAAATAAATTCAGTTGAGATGAGTTTTCTCGTGCTGGTTTACCAGACTGATCCGGATGTTCTTCCCTTTCAATGCTCGGGTCAGACCGAGTATATTTACAAGTTCAGATTTGGTGCTTTTGGAGCTTCATGAGGCGAGCTGGAGATCTTCATATCATATACACATTTCTGTTTATTTTCGCTGCATTACTGTTGTAAATTATCAGCATCTGTAAGGACTGGTTGTTACAATTGTCTAAGCTGATAAATAATTATTCATGTACTCTGATTGATGTATGTATATTACAGTTTCTCTTTTGTAAAGATTATTCATCTATATTGTACGTTATTCCCCTGCGATGTGAGATTATGTATTGTTATGGTTCTGTTCTCTCTTCTTCTTCTCTTTTCTTCTTCTCCTCTCTTCTTCTATCTTCTTTCTTTCTTCTCACTCTCTCTCTCTCTTCTTTCTCATGACTTTCCGTCAGTCTGTGCTTTTTGGGTCAGACATGTGTGGTTTATTGTCGATTCAAAGGGTACGAATTTGCAGGTCGTCACATCCTCCTTGATTTTTGATGTATGTTCATTAGGTATCTGTTTATTATATACAACATAATATAAGTCTTCCTGCAATTTTACTTCATACATTTTCAAATTTTCAAGTGATTTTTCATTTTTATTAGTTCTTAATTTATTTGAAGGTAACATAAGGATTTTTCAACTTTGTTTTTCTTCAAATAATGTGCTACTAGTGTTGCTACCCATTTTAAATTTTCAAAAATAAAATAATGAGTTTTAGAAATCCTAAGGCTTTAATACCAAATGTGGGAAATTATATGATAAAAATTATACCTGTGTGAATGGATCTTAAGGCTACTATAACACTAGAGATGTATGATTAGTGTTGTATAACTTATATATAACTTTTATAAATTGTTTCAAGATTTAAATCAAAACACGGATAATCAATGCATACACACATACGTATACATATATATATTAAAAGGCAGCCATATATATATATATATATATATATATATATAAATGCGGTAAAAATAAAGTAAAAGTAAGAGAGATGACACCGAGGTTTTATATTTGTTTGGATTGACCAATCCTACATCCAGTCCTGTATAGTATCTATACATATTTTCTTTCAAACACCTACTTTAATCAAGTAGCAAGCAAACCAGATAACAATCATGATTTTAAGGCAATAAGATCCACCCTCCTGACTTTTTGAGCTCAGGGAACACTCTCTTGATTCAACCGGGCAAGCAAAATCATCCACTTGATTGAAACATGCAATAAGCACACCCACTTGATTTGGATGGGCAACAAGCACATCCACTTGATTTGAATGGGAAATAATCACACCAACAAAATAGTAGTAGAGTGTTGTTGATTTCAAATACAAATATTTGTAACTCAGATACAAAATATCCTATAGCCCTTTCTTTGCACTTTGATCTTTGAATCTATGAAAGAATACATAGTGAGTAGATTATAGAGCATGAATGTAGTGAAGTAGAGATTGAATTTTAGTGGATTTAGAGGATATAGAAAGTGGATTCTGTGAAATAGAGAATTTAGATTAAGCAAAATGGAGATAATATTGTTTAAAAATATCATTTTCTAGTCCCCTCTATATAGTGTTTGAAGGGACATGTATATTTAAGTAGAGATGGAGCTAAAAATTAGAACTCTTCAAAGTTTGAAAAAAAATCGAGGGTATAGATGTCGACCTACTTAGAAAGGATATGTCGGCATACCCTTGTATGTTTGGAAAAATTCCAACACTTTTAAGGTGTTTCAAATTCTAACATTTTGTAAAATCATTTAAACATAGTTTTAAATACTTTAATATATGAAACTTTTATGACATTTTGGTAGAAATATATTTTGAAAACAAAATAAATATTTTGGTGAGAGAGTATTTGAAGAAAATAAAGTTGCTCTTCAAGGACTTTAACAAATATATGTAATACCTATTAACTATTATCTATAGTCTTGAACACTTCACATCTTTGTCTTTAAACTCATGTATCTTCAATTTTCTTGATTGTCTCTGAATCTTGATCTCTAGTCTCTTTACTGATCAGCCTTCAAACTCACTTATCTTTTACCTATGTTCTACACTGCAAAATATTCTATACAGCTTGGGAAAACATTAGTACCGATATTTATATATTTGTTGTCATAAAAACAACATCAGTGATATTAACACTAACCACCTCTGTTGTCTAGTATTCAACTCCTACAAGAAGAATAAATAAGTTGCTTCCCATATCGGGTAAAAATGAAAACCTACCTAAGATATGGTTTGTGTACAACACGACCTGCTCTCCCAATGAATAATGCCTTCAAATATTTAAAGCAAAGACCCCTACTGCCAACTCCAAGTCATGAGTTGGATATTGAGCTTCATGTAGCCTTAAATACCTTGACTGCAAGCTATCACTCGCCCCTACTACATCAACACTGCACCCAAACTAGTTCCACAACCATCAGTATACACAACCAAATCCTGATTTCCTTCAGATACGATCAAGATAGAAAAATTCGTCGAAAACCTCTTCCACTCCTAAAATGACCCTTCATACTTATCAGTCCATATAAACCTCTCGTTTTTCTTGGTCAACTTAGTCAAGGGTGCTGATATACGTGAGAAATGCTTAATGAATCTATTGTAATATCCAACCAAACCGAAGAAACTTCTTACCTCGGTAACCAGCTCTGATCTCATCCAATCACAAATGGTCTCTATCTTTGATGGATCGGTTAGTTCCTGAGATGATGGTTTTGACGACTAAAACCTTAGGACTTGCTATTAAATACAAATACTAATATTCTTGTCTAATTATATATGTATATGCAGGATATATATGTAGGTACTGAAGAATATAGATTGTACTGTATAAAGATTCAAGACTGAGTACAGAGATTAAAGACTGATGAATTCTAGATTGAAGAAACCAAGACCAAAGGCTCATGGGTATCAAGAGTTCAAGATATCAAGAGTCCAAGATTTTAATAGTTCAAGAGTTCAAGATATCAAGATAAGTAATAATGTCTAGATTTATGTTAAAACTTCATAATAGCACTAAAATCTTTATTCAGATTTTAATAGTGGAATGGAATCCACCTTCTCGCTTTAATAGTGGGATGGAACCCACGACTTCTTTAGTAGGATGGAACCCACGACCTTCTCTAGTGGAATGGAATCCATGAAATTTTCAAAATGATTTATTTCAAATATTTTTCCAAAACTTTTAAAAGTCATCTCTCTCGGTTTAAATATATTAGCCTTAAACTATTTTTTTATCTTTTATATTTTGATTTCAAAATCATCTCTTGTTTTTAAATTATCTCCTGGTTTTAATATTATAAGCTTTAAATCTCATAAATATATTCTATACTTAGGTTTTAATATTACTTTTATATTATAGATTGTATATTTTTATGATTACTTCTTAAATCTCTTTTATAAGTTTGAACTATATTCAAAATCGTTTATAAATTTCAGAAATTTTTTGACAAGTTTTAGAAAAAAAATCTCTTTCAAAAACAAAAATCAATTTTCAAAATATACATAGGCATGCCGGCATACCCCATCCCCCCATGTCGACATGATAGCCGTAGAAATTCAATTTTCAAATTTTCAAATGAAGTGTCTATTCATCATAACCTTTCACGAATGGACATGACTGTTGTTCTTCTATAAATACCAGTTGTTTTCAATGAATTTTTAAGTTAGTTTTTCTTCATTTCTTCACTTCTTCTTCTCCACTCAAGTATTTTCTTATATTTTAACAAAACTCTACCAAAATCCTAAATGAATCAAACTTGATTGTCTCTAGTTTGATTCTCTGTCACACTCTCTCAAAGATCTCCGTACTATTCAGAGTTATAGGATTATTTGTAATTAAAAAAGTGTATCGAGTCTTTCTATCTATCAGAGTGCTATTAGAAATAGTGTGATTGTGGCCCGTAAATCAATTGGGTGTGATTGTAGGCCGTAAATCAATTAGGTGATCTTGTGGCCTGGTTAAATCAAGAGAGTTTGCCCTGGACTCGAAGACAGGAGGGTGTATCTCATAGCCTTGAAATCGAGGTTGTAATATCGACATTATACTTGAAAAGAAATCAACGTAAGAAATTGTATGAGACTTGATGTAGGGTAACTCCAAACCAGTATAAAATTCCAGTGTGTTCTTTCCATTATTGTATTTTATTTACTATTTGCATATGTATCTGATTCTGTGATTGTCTCTATGTTTGTGAATTGCATATGTATGTGTTTCAAAAATACCATAAAATCCATTAAAGACAATTCATCCCTCTTCTAGTGTTAATCCAGCCTTAAGATCTGTATTCCGCATTTCCAACAGGATCCACTGCTAATCCATTTTTCGAAACGACACGACCAAGAAACTTAACATTCATTTTAAAAAAATACCACTTATAGTACTTCGCCTTCAATTTGTGGTATCTCAGTGCCCCCAACTTCAATCTAAGATGGACTTCATGGTCTCTTAGATTCTTAGAATATACCAAAATATCATCTATGAAGGCCAATACAAATCTATCCAACTGATCACCATAGACTCAGTTCACTACAAAGAACATTGGAGCATTGGTTAGTCCATAAGGTATAACTAACCACTCATATAAACTATACCTTGTTATAAATACAGTCAATGGAATACTATCCTCGGCTATCCTTAGTTGATGGAATCTCGTTGCAAAATCTAGTTGCGATAATGCCCTAGCTCCACTCGAGTGATCAAATAAGTAATCTACCTTAGGAAATGGATAATGATTCTTTACCATAGAAAATTGTTTTATATGATATTTATTTTTTTGAATTTAAGATATTTGATCTGAAAATTCTCGATTGTAAACCAGTTACAATAGATGAAATGAATAGCCTATATTAAGTGGTTAAATGGAGCTTCGTATTTCATATGCTACTATATTAATGGTGGAAATAGTGGGAGCATGCCATATAATATTTATTCGTCGCATCAAGTTACAAAAATTATTTTCGTAAAAATTACAAAATATTATGTATGAAATAATAATAATTTTTCGGTATTGACTGAAAAATAGACATGCTTTTACTTCAATATGAATATTATGAATGTTTATTATAAATTAAAACTATAGTGCTGGTATTTGTGATGCATTGAAAATACAACAGTATCTAAATTTATTTGCAATTACTTTGGAATTATGGAATAAGCCATGGTTTTGACAAATAATTTTTATTACACGATTGTGAATCATATGGTACTAGTAAATTATATCTCAAATACCTAAATTGAAAAGAGTTTGAATGTACCTAAACTGAATAAAGATTCAACCCAAAAGTCACTCCACCTTATGATACAAAATGTATAGATAAGGAGTAATTGAATTTGTTGAACGAAGTACAATTAATTGTGAGTGAAGTTGAGTTAACATCTTTCTGTAAGGTCATGTAGTATACAAGGTTTAAATTAATTTCATATAAATAATGGTTTACAAAATTGCACAAGATAAGGGTTTACAAGAAACCATAACATATCCTAGGTCAAGGAGTTGGCAGGTTGTGTGAGTCGAAAGATAGCTCGCGATAATTGATCGTAACAGTTCTTGTATGAATCACTCTAAAAGTAGTTTGGGAATGATTTTCATTGAATGACCTATTTATGTTGTAAACTTTTTATAAACTAAAGCCAAATCGGTTTATAAATTAAGGAAATTCATAAAGTGTTTATGAATACTTGTTCCACTACACTGAGAAACAACTGTTACTTCAAGAAATACCATCTTCGTAGCAAAGGAATTTCTTTTAGAGATTATTGGTACTGAAATGAATTTGGATATGATCCAAAGATGAAACTGATTATGAGGGCTGAAATGAAATTAAACGAACTTAAATGAATACAACGTATTAGAATGTCTAATAAATATTCTCGCATATTCAAGAAAAATTACGAGTTTCCTATCAATTATTGAAAGATAATTCTCAGCTATTAATTAAACCATTAAGAGTATTGATTCCATGATATGATATGATGTGCAAATCCGAAGTAGATTCCAAGTATGTTATCAAAATATGATTTTGTTATTATATCCAAAGGGATATGATCCATTGACTGTGATTATGTCTTCAAGAGAAAGACTAATGCAGTTGGAATATAATAAGCAAAGTCGATAAGAATAACATCGAAAATTTCAATTGTTGAAATCGGCATAAAAGATTTGTTATCCAATGTGTTCAACTTAAATTGGATTTACTCACAAAATTATTGCTTGGTGCAACTTTGTGTTTGGTACGTATATGTTGAAATGGAAAATCCTAAATACTGATTTAGAATAGATATTTTGCACATAACAACCAAAGTGTCTCGAAGTCTGTCGGAGCGATATTAAGTTTGTGGGTTGCTCGGATATGATCCAAGAAATAATACGAAAGTATTACTCTGCAAGCATAAGAAGTGAGTAGGTATTTTGATAGAATTGTCAAAAATTTGATTTTTAATCAAAATGTAGAGGAAGCATGTATCCATAAGGAAGAACTATTAAAGGTACTAAAATATTTCTAAAAAGGAAAACAACAAATTATTGATTGTTAACGGTGTACTTATATTAAAATTAGTAATAGTCTGGTTGTTTAATATTTGTTACTGGATTTGTAAATTCTATCTTTTATGATAAGCATAAAGAATGTTTGGAATGACCCGAATAATATGCAAAGACATCCTCTTAAAGTGTTTAATATGGATATGTAAGATGAATTACTTATGTATTGATAATAGAAATTATCATACATGTCATGCTGTCTACAATATCTTAATTTTCTTTTGTATTTAATGCATGAAGAAAATATTAAATCCAAATTAAGATCACTAAACGGTAGTTCAGACTATTTTCGAGTATTTATGAAATAGTAGAGAATTGTTTACATAAACAACGAACTCCTTATAAAGGAGTGTTCGGACTTGAACTTAATAAGTGTTATCGAGTATAAAATGTTGATATTGAATTCATGTTCAAAACATAAATAAGAAGCTTTAAGTTACAAATATTTTAAATAAAAGGTTGTAGTTGATCCAACGAAAGGCTATGTGCATCGCCTTGAATAGCACCGCAATAAAAGCAATGTATTAATATTAATGCACAAATTTATAGGTGAGATAAGGGTGATTCCAAGTATTGAGAATATTATATCATTGTTGTACGAGAATAATTTAATAATAAGAGCTCACTATAAGTTAAGAAACATACTCTAAATGGTTCCACATGATAAAGATACTTATTAGCATTGGAGGGAGTTGATTGACAAAGTAGATGATTAAAACAACATAGAAGAATCATTCATGAAGGGTCTAACTCGATTAGTTATCATCAAGCTTGTTAAAGCGATGGAATGGAGATTCTATAATTGACCCTAAGTGCTAGTAGGAGATTGATAGAGTTAGGGGTATGCCTAGGGGCAATTATATAATTTATTACATATATCTAACTCGATAAACAATCTTTTCCGAAATAAAAGGTGTTTTCTTTCTATTATATACTTGATATAATATGTTATATTAATCAATTAATTTAGTTAAAAGTATATTTAATAGAAAATCCATTAATGGTATGTCATGTGATATTAGTTACCAAGTGTTGTAACCATGAGTAATTTATCATCATGTAATTAAACATATCATTTTTAATATTCCTAGTTAAGATGTAACGAGAGTGGATATCGATACATCTATTGAGACTAGAGTATGTAACGCTCCCTAAATATTGGGTAATATATTAATTACGGATGATGGGACACCAAACGGTTACGTACTGGTAGTTATTGGAGAAATTGGAATGACTCACTCGATAGTTTTATGTTGGTTAATGTAATTAAGGCCAAACAGAAAATATCGACATGACAAAATTACTAAGTTCTCTTGACTTGAGAATATTGTTAGTCTTCAATGTGGAAGCTCTGCTTTGATTATAGTTAAATCATGGCACGACGTCCATCGAACAAACATAGTTGGATCGAATGGATGAATAGGAAGTGAAACATTATTCATGAGAAGATTCGTTTCCTCGGTTATATGAGGTTGGTACCATAGTCAATTGAAGTCAATTCAAAGTCAATGTCTCTGGCTAGAGCAGTTTGGTTAATAATTATTATTGTTAAACCAAGGACTTTATGTTTGGAGTATGGAGTTGAATATGGACGATATTGGAATTTTGACTATTACCGAATTCCATAAGTCCAAGTGATATAGTTTTGAAAGAAAAAAATTGGTGTAAATAATTTATCACTGCCTGATAAGGCTTAGCAAAGTAAAAATTGGATTTTATTAATGCCAACTGAGCGATGAATTTTCCAAAATATCACACCGCCTGCTAAGTGAAGTGTAACGTTAATATTCGAATTGTTCAACATTAATCGATGACCGAATTTACGCCTAAGAGTCACACAACCGGAACGTTAAATATCCCTATTACCACCCGATTTAATTAATGTTATAATTTTTATAAATTAATTAATATTTATGAAATATTAATTATAAATTTTTTATTTGATATTTTTTTATCAATATTAAATAGTGTGTATATAATAGTTATAAATACACTTATCGGTATACGATATCAATATGTTTAAATTGGATTTAAGTGTATTAAATATTGACCGAGCCTGGATTAATTTGTGGCCTATATAAGGGCTTTTTATTTTTGGCCTTGAAGAGGAAAGAGGAGTCGGTCATAGGATGGCTAAAAAGGCTTGAATTTTGAATAAAAGAGAGAATAATTGGTAAGAGAAAAATAAGGATCTAGATCCTTGTTTTACTCCTTGGTTTCTCCTTATTGAAATGAATCTAACTCTCATTGTTCGGATCTCTCTTTTTGGCTTCTCTATCCATGACATTGTTGGCCGAAAATATCCACCCCCTCCTCTAGTCATTTAATAATTTCAAGCACAAAATCAAGTAAAATACAATTGTCGGTGGTAGCTGCATTAGGTAAAGTAGCATCTTATGGATACAAAATTTGATTCAAAGAGTTAACCTTCTTTGTTTCAAGTGTGGGCTTTGGGCTTTGGGCTTTGGTGAAAGATATTTTCATGTTTAATATTATATTAGTGTTCATATGGTCATTATTTTATATATACACACACACACATACATATATATGTATATATGTATATATATAGTTTTGTTAGACATATTACGAATCGAGATATCGATAGATTATCACATATTGATAGTTGTATGTATATGTGTGCGTGTGATTTAGAAAAATTATGCATATTGTTTATAGAGCTCTCGGGCTAGAATTAAAAAAAAAATCAAATTTCAAATAATAAAAATTATTAAATCTAATTTAAAAGTTTACCACTATGTAATATATATTAAATTTTATAAAATTTAATTTAGTTAATGTGAAATTCCACTGTTAAAAAATTAATTTTTCGGATACACACACACACACACTTTTACTTAATTCATAATTGTTTATATAAATAGAATTTGTGCATATCCAAATTTATAAATAATATAAAAATTAGAGAAAAATTTTATGTAAATAAAATATACTTTATAGTTTTGGAAATATTTTTAAAAATTTTTTCAATAATTTCGTATGGTTTTTAATTAATTATGATATCTGGTAAATTATTTAAACCAAAAATCAAATGATAAAAAAAATTATATTTATTATCAGGCCTTAAGCGACAACAAAATAATACTTTTGATTTTGATTTTTTTATATATATAATTATAACTAGTTACATATTTGTATATATATATTATGTATTTAATTTATTTCAAAATAAACAAATAAATATAATAAAAATTCTTCTTTGAATTTAATACAAAAACATTCTGACAATTTTACAATTTAATTTTTAAATGGTTTTATAATTTAAGTATATATTTATATACAAACGTATATGTATTTTAATTAATGTTTCATATAAATACTTTACACCTAATATTATATAACAATTATATAATTATATTTTCATATATATACTTATATGTATATATAATTAATTTATACATATATATACTCAATTGGACAATTCATTTGTATACACAAAGGCTAACATGTTAGTTGCGGTGTAAATCTTAATATCTACATACAGATATTGTAACGACCTGTCCTTTAAGCCATTTTTAATTATCAAATTTAAGGTGATTATTGAATAAAAAGGGTTATTAATGTAATTTGTTGAATAATTTAATTATTTAGATTTAATATTGGAATTATTTAAATAATGGGATTCTGCGTTTAATATGAATGAAAATGGATCGGAAATTGATTCAAATATGAATAAAGATGGTTAAAATTTAAAATTGAATTTAGAAGTGAATAATTAAAAATTGGAAATTTATATTTTAATTAACGGGTAAAAATAGCCATTTTGGCAACTGTCTCAGATTTCGAGAAACAAGTTTCATCGGATCCGTAATAGTGAATTATTGTAGGATTTAAATTTCGTAGTGATCGGATTTGTCATTTGGCCGTGCGAGCTTGAAACGCGTAAAAATTTAATTTCGAATTTAATTGAAATAATTGACTTTGAAAGCTATCTTCCGCATACGATCGATTTAGGCCTCGAAACTAGTTCCAGTGTGTCCAGACTAGGGATAAACATTATAGACGTCAAATGGCACTCGTCATTTGGAGTTTAAGTTTTCGCTGACACATCGGATCAGATATTTTCTTATTGTTATAATATATATATATATATATATATATATATATATATATATAACTCGGTCAAACCACGTTTTCCCTTTCTCGGCCCATATTTAACTCTTCCTCCCCTTTTTTCTAATCGCACGCACTCTATAAAAAACGAGCAGATTGAAAAAAAAATGAAGGTCAATCTATAAAAAAAAAGAGGAGGAATCGATTTAGGGCCGAAAGCGATAGATTCATAGAGGAGGGCTCATCCGCGCGCTAGGGAGAGAATGCACACGAGCCTAAGGCTCAAACTTGATCAGCACAGCATCACATTGGTTGGTGTTGGCGATGGTCGAGCAGATGGCGATGAAGCAGGCACTGGAAGGTCAGCGGCTTCATGGGGTGGCACATATGGACGGGCGGCGGCGAGATGTGGATGGTCGATCGAAAAAAGTGCACAGAGCAAGTCACGACTGATAGGAGAACTAGGGTTTGGTCGTAGGTTTTGGGTATGTGTAGGATCGATTTCACCCTAGAGGGGGGTGAATAGGGTGATACTGTTAATTATAAAAATTGTTGCGAAAGATTACAAAATTATTTCAACACAGATATATCAAAATTATAGCAGCATAGATAATAGCAGAATAATAAATGCAAAAATAGAACGACACAGAATTTACCCAGCTTTGGCAAAACCCTGCCTACGTGCTGCCTCCAAGGTTTCCACTAGAAATTAAGTAGTCACACGCTTACACACGTAAACTCGCGACACCCGCTACTTACTAACCTAACTCTACGCTCAAATCCCTGCCACAACTCAGCCACTGAGTTGCGAATTCTCAAACTACGCCACGTAGTTTGTCCCATAGTCACACGACTAGTAATTACACAATATTCAAAAGAAAATATAATTTAAAAAACAATTAAAACAAAAACCCTAACAAACCCTAATTAAATCTCAATTAAAAAGGAACGAGTCCGGCCCAATTTAAAAAACAAATGCGACCTTCTTTATTTCCTTTATCAATGTCGGTCGTTCCTTTTACTCTTTGTTCTGTATAATGGTGGCTCGTTCCTTTATTCCTTTGCTTGCAAATTAGGGCTTTGTACAAAATCGAAGAAGCCGACTTTAATTAGTTCAATCAGATGGATTGTTCTTGTGATTGCTTGATAGATCGATTGTAATTTTGCACACGGCTGCTCCGTCTCGATCGAGTTCGGTGATTTGGTATGTGATTTATTCCTTTTGCTTTTCCGTTATGCTTGCTTGAAATCGATTACTTTATAGCCGATAATGATTGGGTCTTTATATAGGGTTTGAAACCCTTGATCTTCGTTTGTATGTACTCATTAAATTCGTCTGATAATTTTTGGGCTTGCCGTTCGATTCAACTTGAATGTTGATGATTTGCACTGACTTGTTCAAATTCATATAATTTCTGGTAGCTTGATTCACACGGCTTTAATTCTGACTCGTTTGATTTCTTGGTCATCACGGCATTGATTCTGGTTTTACGATTTTGATTTATCTCGGCCAGTGATTTGAATTTGTTTCTTATGACTTGTTCAAAACTGTTTCATTGATTTAAACGGCTTTGAAGTTGCGATTTCTTGGCTTTGAATTTTTTTGATACTTTGACTTCGGTCACTTGTGTTTATTACCTCTGGTTATTTACAACCTGTAGCATACTTGACTTGTTTGTGAATTTTCATTATGCTTGTTAACTACTGCTTCTCTGTCGTGTTCAATCTTGATGTTGCTTTGTGTTGTTGAGCTTTGTTCGAACTTGTATCACTTGAGTCTGCACTTGCATTATCCATCTGGAGCTTGCTGTCTATATTCATTTGAACTTAGTTGATGTTTTGGTTTTGTAATCTCTGGTACATTGTTGTAGTTGATGCCAGTTGCCTATGGTTTGAGTTTTGCTTGTATAACTTGAACTTGGTTTGGATTTTTGCTTCGAGCATACTTCTGGTTTGATGTGCACTGTGCCTTGAGTGTGCTTGCATCTGAGTTGTATTCATGTGTGATTATGCATCCATGTTGTCCAGACCTGTAGCATGCATGTTGCCATTTCTTTGGTGCGGTTTCATGTATTTGTTTATAGCCACTTCATTGTAGCTTGTCTGCACTTATATTTACAGTGGGTTGCATTCTGGTTTCTCATGCCTTGGCTCTGGTTAGATGTGCAGTTTATTTACCACTTGGTCAAGCTTTTATTGTGTGGTCATTTGTGTTTGTGTATTGGCTTTGCTGTATGGTCAGTGGTGCACTTGCTCATCTTTGTTGTGCATGCCTGAACTACTTTGTTCATGTATTGCTTGAGCATATGTATGCATCAAGGCAGTTTGCATTTGTGTTGTAGTTGTCTTGACCATTTGAACTAAGCATGTTGGTTTGTAATTCACTGTTGCATCCATGTGTACATTAGTCTCTGATCTGTTCATTATGTTGTATCTGTTTTTGCTGGTTTGAGTTTTTGCTGCCTTCATGTACATGCTCGGTCTCGTTGACATCGTCTGATATGCATTTGCTTGATGGTCTTAATGGGCTGTCTAACCTTTCACTTGAGACTGTATGTAGTTTGCATGGCCTTTGTTGTATACTTGTTGTGCATTGAGGTTGCTCCCGAACATTTTATTGCATTTGGATTTGGATTTTGAATTACACCTGAGTTGAATCCAGCTTGTAGCTCGGATTTGACTTTGTGCTAAATATTGTGATATTATTTTTATTGCACTTGAGTTGAACCTGGCGTTTTGGGTTTGACCTGTGCTCACCTGTCCCTGTAATTATATCAAGTGTATATAACGATATGCACGGCCTTGTGGCATATACAGTGATATATTGTGTATGTCACAAGCTGTTCGTGTATGATGAATTCAAAATTAAATGATGACGAAAAAACCAAATAAGTGAGGCAAATATTATTTTCAAAATCCACATTTTATTTTATACTGCAGAAATATTTTATTTTCAATTTTACTGCCTCAATGTATATTTCTGCAGATTGCTCAGATGCTGGATTCACATTGGAATGAAGCTGAAGATCAGTAAGAGTTGAGTGAATGAGTGATATGTAGTGAGGTGCAATGTGAATGTGAAATTGTGATGTGATCAAAAATTGTATTGTAATTGAAGTTGTATATAGTGAAAGCATGAAATTTGTACTATACAAAAATTGTAATAAATATTTGTTTGAATAAAATTTCTGTTTGAATTCAAATTCTGTGTCATTTATTTTATTCAGCAAATTTTTATTTAATCTATGAAAAAAAATAGTACATTAACAAATACATTTAAATGAATATATATATGTTTATTATCATCAAACAAAAATATAATCGCATATTCAACAATCTCCCCCTTTTGATGATAACAAACATATATTTAAGATTTTGAATATGTTAAATGTATTTGATCATTGATATACTCTAATTGCTCCCCCTATTTAAATGCTTCCTCTCTACACAAAGCTCCCCCTTCATATATGCATACAATTAAAAATATGCAAATGATCCTAGATGCAAATAGAAAATATTTGACCTTTGCTTGATTTTATTTGACAAAATCTTAACTTTTCTCTCCCCCTTTTGTTATCAGCAAAAGAGTAATAGTGTTAGAAAAAATGGAGATAAAGTGATAGATATTAAGCCAACATTAAAACTCAATTGAATATAAATATTAAATTTCAATAAAAAATCAAACAAAAATCATAAATACTTTTTAGGCGCATATTCCACTTTTAAAATGATGAGAATGATGTCATCATATAAAACCATACAGTTGTGTCTATTTGTGGTATATTTATATCAGGAATTTGAGTATCTACTAACCATGCATAACCGTTAGGACTTTTAAATGAGATTAGTAGTATTCCAATTTTATTTTTAAAAAATGAATTCAAGTATCTTCTAACCACGCATAACCGTAAGGACTTTTAAATGGGATTAGAATCAACTTGTTTATTTTAAAAATCAATTTTGACATGCGTTCCATACATGCATAACCGTGAGGACTTCCAAATGAGCAAGGAAGCACATAACAAATTCCAAGTAATTCACCCATGCATAACCGTGAGGACTTTTAAATGAGAGTGAATACTTTGGATTTTATTTTAATTTATTTTATTATTATTATTATTATTATTTAAAAAAATGTAAAATGAAAAACGAATGATTCATGTTTAAAGTACCACATATTGACAAACTATATAGAATTTTGATGAGTAATGGACGTTAGATATATGATAGAAATAGAGATGGTCATGGAATTTTTACCAACAAAAAGTTTTATAACTCTTGTTTAAATTTCTAAAGAAATTTACTAATTATGCCATCTTGAGTCATAATATATGATAAATATCAACACTCATCATTTTTTCAATCACTATTTATCCTTTCGATAATTATTTGGGAGTCGGATTAGTCAAAATAGTCATTTAAAATCAAATTCAAAAATAATTATAAAATCAATTTTTCAAAATGACTGATCTGCAAACATGGTCAAAAATGATTTTCTAGAAGGGGTTATATGAGAAAAAAATTTCTGCTATTTGAAAATTATTTGAAATGAAAAGTATGCAGATATTTTCTTTGAAAAACGATGCAGTTACTAAATGTCTCAACAAATCATGTTCCACTAGTAATTTTTCTATCAACTAGATTACTAGTTTAATCTGCATCTGAATTTCTTTTTCACTCAAAATTATCATTGATTGAATTTGATAGACCAAACCATGAAGTGCGCAACAAAAATTTTTAAAATCAATTTTAACAGCTTTTTAAATGACATTCTCTTGAATTTGAATTGAAACCGTGTAAATCATCAAAAACCGTGAATATAGCGTTAGCCGTAAAATAACTAAATGTAAAACACTATTATTAATCCAAACTAATATATATGACGTAATTCAAAGACTCTACAGATTTTTATAGTCTTCTTGGCATAAGAATATAATTGGCCAAAAATTTTGAATAAGTTAGAATCAAAATCATCATTATTTCATCATCTCATTGTTGGCTGATTTAACTCAGATTACATGCAGATTATCACATTTAATATATCGTTCAAATAAACCAATACCTATTTTACCTTTACGATATTTTTCGTTGTTGTCCATTGTGATTCTGTCACCTTTATACTAGGCTAAGGAACTTTGCTTTGTCACCTGTTGTGTTTCTGGAACCGCCAGAATCTAGATAACACTATTGTTGTTTCTTAGCCTGCCACCACACCTACGCGATGAAAGGTTTTTGTGACCTATTTGTTTTTATAGGTCCATGATTGTTAGTGGCAGAATATATTGAAAAATAATTTTGTGAAGGCCCATAACTATTTATATATGTTCCTCTTGGTACCCAGATTTGTTTAACTTTGAGAGATTTTGTATTTGTGCCTTTTAGAATCCAAATTGGAATGGTTTTTACGTGTTTGGGTCTATACCAACAACTATTTTGATTGTGTCCAAATTTTCTACAAATTGTGCACATTGAATTTACTTGATTAATCTCATTTCTAACATTTTTAGATTGATTATACCCAAGTCCTTTCCTAACTGTATTAACAGTTTGTTTTTCTAATAGCATATTCAACGATTTTTCACTTTTTGAAAATTTATCTAAAGTCGTTGACAATTGTTGGACTTGTGTTTTGAGAGATTCATTTTCGTTTAACAACTGTGTGCACTTTTTAATAGAATTTTCTCTCCTAGTATTTTCACTCTCTTTCAAAATAAGAATTTCATTTTCAAGTGATTTTATATTAATTTCTAATTTTTTTAATTTCTTCTTCAAATGTTGGACACTTATCACACTTAGGGCACTTATTTTTGATAGTTTTTAACTAACTGTTCAAGTTGTTCATTTATTTCAATCAAACAATCTCTTTGTGATTCAATTTTAGCATATTTCTCCCTAAGTCGTTCAAAACAGCCATTTACTTCGTGGAAATATATAAGTAGTTGTGAGTGATTGAGTTTTGATACCTCGCTTGGCTCGTCATTGTCGCTATCAGTTATATTACCTTGAAGGCACATATCTGCTTTCTCACTCTCACTGCTAGCACTTTGATTATCTTCATCACTTGTATTCCACGTGGCTGCAAAACTTCTCCTTTTTGATTTCTTTTCAAAGTCGCATCGATTTTGAGGACAATTGGGCTAGACATGTCCGGGTTGGTTGCACTTGTGACAGATGATCTTCTGTTCTTCTGAGTAGTCTAGTGCTTTTGCTGTTTTTCTTTTCAATTTTTGATTTTGAGATGGATTTCCGTATCTGTGATTCCACTTTTTGAATTTCTTCATTAGTTGTGCCAGCTCTGCTGCTCCATCATCATCATCATTGTTATCATCACTTTCGGTTGTTCCTCTGAGAGTTATTGATTTCTTTCGAGTATCTCCTCCTTCACGCTCTTCCTTGAATTTCATTTCTAGCTCATATGTGGTGAGATTTCCAATGAGTTTTACAACTTTGATTTGTTTTAAATCTTTTGATTCTTGAATGGCAGTCACTTTTGCTTCAAAACTTCGTGGAAGGACTCTGAGGATTTTTCGAACTATCTCGAACTTTATGTATGATTTTTCGAGAGCTTTTGATTTGTATACGATATTGGAAAGTCGTCCATACATCTCTTTGACATTTTCTTCCTTCGCCATTGTGAAGTTCTCGTATTCGCTGCTTAGCATGGCAAGGCGAGATTCTTTCACTTGAGATGTCCCTTCATGAGTCACTTCTAGTGTGTGCCATATTTCTTGCGTAGTTAGACAATATGAGACACAATTAAATTCAAATTGATTCAATGAACAGATAATAGAATTCATCGCTTTAGCATTAGCATTTTGTAATTTATTTTCTAGTTCTGTCCATTGACCCTTTGGTTTTTCTATTTCCCGATTATCGACAATTATAGTTGGTGCTCTATAACCTGTCTCAACAATATTCCAAGCGTCAATGGTTTTCAGAAAAAAATTCATTCTATTTTTCCAGTAGGCGTATTCACCATTGAACATTGGTGGTATAACTATGGACTGACCCTCAGCAAAAGCATTATTAAAAGAAGCTATTTAAAAAAATTCAAATTTTTAAAACAAAGATTGATTTTTGAAAAACGATTTTTTTAAAAAAAACAAAAAGTTGACTTCTATTCCTGGCTCTGATACCACTTGTAGGATCGATTTCACCCTAGAGGGGGGTGAATAGGGTGATACTATTAATTATAAAAATTATTGGGGAAGCTTATAAAATTATTTCAACACAGATATATAAAAATTATAGCAGCACAGATAATAGCAGAATAATAAATGCAGAAATAGAACGATACAGATTTACCCAGCTTCGGTAAAACCCTATCTACGTGTTGCCCCAAGGTTTCTACTAGAAATTAAGTAGTCACACGCTTACACATATACCTGCTACTGACTAACCTAACTCTACGCTCAAAACCCTACCACAACTCAGCCACTGAGTTGCGCATTCTCAAACTACGCCACGTAGTTTGTCCCCTAGTCACACGACTAGTAATTACACAATTTTCAAAAGAAAATATAATTTAAAAAACAATTAAAACAAAAACCCTAACAAACCCTAATTAAATCTAAATGAAAAAGGAACAAGTCCGGCCCAATTTAAAAAACAAATGCGGCCTTCTTTATTTCCTTTATCACTGTCGGTCGTTCCTTTAACTCTTTGTTCTGTATAATGGCGGCTCGTTCCTTGTTCCTTTTCTTGCAAATTAGGGCTTTATATAAAATCTAAGAAGCCAACTTTAATTAGTTCGATCAGATGGATTGTTCCCATGATTGCTTGACGATCGATTGTAATTTTGCACACGGATGCTCCTTCTCGATCGAGTTCGGTGATTTGGTATGTGATTTATTCCTTTTGCTTTTCCGTTATGCTTGCTTGAAATCGATTGCTTTATAGCCGATAATGATTGGGTCTTTATATAGGGTTTGAAACCCTTGATTTTCGTTCGTATGTACTCATTGAATTCGTCTGATAATTTTTGGGCTTGCCGTTCGATTCAACTTGAATGTTGATGATTTGCACTGACTTGTTCTTTCTGGTAGCTTGATTCACACGGCTTCAACTCTGACTCGTTTGATTTCTTGGTCATCACGGCATTGATTCTGGTTTGATGATTTTGATTTATCTCGGCTAGTGATTTGAATTTGTTTCTTATGACTTGTTCAAAACTGTTACATCGATTTAAACGGCTTTGAAGTTGAGATTTCTTGGCTTTGAATTTTTTTGGTACTTTGACTTCGGTCACTTGTGTTTATTACCTCTGGTTATTTACAACCTGTAGCATACTTGACTTGTTTGTGAATTTTCATTATGCTTGTTAACTACTGCTTCTCTGTCTTGTTCAATCTTGATGTTGCTTTGTGTTGTTGAGCTTTGTTCGAACTTGTATCACTTGAGTCTGCACTTGCATTATCCATCTGGAGCTTGCTGTCTATATTCATTTGAACTTAGTTGATGTTTTGTTTTTGTAATCTCTGGTACATTGTTGTAGTTGATGCCAGTTGCCTATGGTTTGAGTTTTGCTTGTATAACTTGAACTTGGTTTGGATTTTTGCTTCGAGCATACTTCTGGTTTGATGTGCACTGTGCCTTGAGTGTGCTTGCATCTGAGTTGTATTCATGTGTGATTGTGCATTCATGTTGTCCAGACCTGTAGCATGCATGTTGCCATTTCTTTGGTGCAGTTTTATGTATTTGTTTATAGCCACTTCATTGTAGCTTGTCTGCACTTATATTTACAGTGGGTTGCATTCTGGTTTCTCTGGCCTTGGCTCTGGTTAGATCTGCAGTTTATTTACCACTTTTCAAGCTTTTATTGTATGGTCATTTGTGTTTGTGCATTGGCTTTGCTGTATGGTCAGTGGTGCACTTGCTCATCTCCGTTGTGCATGCCTGAACTACTTTGTTCATGTATTGCTTGAGCATATGTATGCATCAAGGCAGTTTGCATTTTTATTGTAGCTGTCTTGACCATTTGAACTAAGCATGTTGGTTTGTAATTCACTGTTGCATTCATGTGTACATTAGTCTCTGATCTGTTCATTATGTTGTATCTGTTTTTGCTGGTTTGAGTTTTTGCTGCCTTCATGTACATGCTCGGTCTCGTTGACATCGTATGATATGCATTTGCTTGATGGTTTGAATGGACTGTCTAACCTTTCACTTGAGATTGTATGTAGCTTGCATGGCCTTTGTTGTATACATGTTGTGCATTGAGGTTGCTCCCGACCATTTTATTGCATTTGGATTTGGTTTTCGAATTACACCTGAGTTGAATCCAGCTTGTAGCTCGGATTTGACCTTGTGCTAAATATTGTGACATTATTTTTATTGCACTTGAGTTGAACCTAGCGTTTTTGGTTTGACCTGTGCTCACATATCCCTGTAATTATATCAAGTGTATATATCGGTGTGCACGGCCTTGTGGCATATACAGTGATACACTGTGTATGTCACAAGTTGTTCGT
Organism: Allium cepa; assembly: GCA_030765085.1. NCBI lineage: Eukaryota > Viridiplantae > Streptophyta > Magnoliopsida > Asparagales > Amaryllidaceae > Allium > Allium cepa. Next base: position 876,750,474 of record CM060945.1, on the reverse strand, counting down.
GTATGATGAATTCAAAATTAAATGATGACGAACAACCCAAATAACTGAGGCAAATATTATTTTCAAAATCCACATTTTATTTTATACTGCAGAAATATTTTATTTTCAATTTTACTGCGTCAATATATATTTCTGCAGATTGCTGAGATGCTGGATTCCCATTGGAATGAAGTTGAAGATCAGTACGAGTTGTGTGATATGTAGTGAGGTGCAATGTGAATGTGAAATTGTGATGTCATCAAAAATTATATTGTAATTGAAGTTGTATATGGTGAGAGCTTTAAATTTGTATTATACAAAAATTGTAATAAATATTTGTTTGAATAAAATTTCGGTTTGAATTCAAATTCTGTATTATTTATTTTATTCAGCAAATATTTATTTAATCTACGAAAAATAAAATAGTACGTTAACAAATACATTTAAATGAATATATATGTTTACTATCATAAAAAAAATCATATAATCGCATATTCAATAGTATGAACGTGAAGGCTGAACGAGTGAGAGGTAGCTGTTTTTTTCATTTATTTTATTTTAAACTTTTACGTATATTTAAATAGAAATTATATCGTTAAAAAATCTAATTATTTTCATACGAGGTTTGATTCAGGCGAGAAAATTGGGTTGTGACCGTATCGACGTCATCTACAGCTTGGAGTCTGATTGGGATTTTGTTTGAAGCTGACATATTTTCAGTTTCAAATAGAAAGGTGAGTGATTATACGCTCACAATTGACTGAAACAATTTTTTTCTTTTGTTAGTTAAATTTATATTCTGAAGTGATATGAAATTAATTGGTTGTTGTTTGGTAGGTTTAATTATCATTTATATTACGAGTGTCACGGCACGCGCTTCACGCGTGAATTATTTTCCTTATAAATTGTGTATGTTTAAATCAGCCAAAAAAATGATTTTTTGATTTTCAAGTGATATTAAGATTTGTATATTTGTAGAGAAATATTTTGAATTTTAAAGAAAGTTTAATTTTATATCTTATTTTTAGAAGCGTTTTGAATTTGTAAAGCATGTTTAATTATTAGATCATACTTTTAGACGTGTTTGAATTTCTAAAAGAAATTTAGCATTAGATCATATTTTTAAGTGATTAAGATTGGATAATATATAGAGGGGCATTTTTGGTAGTTCACGTTGATACCTAAAAAATGTGACACCAAAGCTATTACAACTATCACTAAAGATATGGATACTTTGATAGAATTTAAATTTGTCCGTTAAATTAAATTTAAATTTAATTGGCAATATTATACTCGATAGTGATAGTGATAATTATAAAATTGTTGTGAATTATATTGACTATATGGATGATTGGTTGTGATGGATGCTATTGGTTGTTAATATGGATGTTTATTTACTACGACATATCATTTTATCGCCCTGTATATTATTTACAGTATATAAAATTGTATACTGAATTATTTCGAATAAATTATGAAATAGGTTGAAATGATATATATTTATGACATTTATTTGGACTGAAATGATATATATCCATCCTTGAAATTAAATTGAAATAATTATCCACTTGGCCATAGGGTAGAGAATTATATAAGGACACCAGGTTGGTTAAATTAAATGATTTTAAAAGTTTTTTTGAAATTATTTAAATGAATTGATTTTTAGAATAAAATCAAATTTATGGAATTTGAATTATTTTGAATTGGAGCTCGAAATGTTGGAATTTAAACTTGATAAACGAGATTGTTTAATTAATCGAAGTTTAAATTTTTAAGTTATAAACGAAATACGTCATAAATTTAAAAAATGGATTTGTTTTAAAAGATTGGACTTTTATTTGAACTTTGAATATTTCTAAGAAAAAGTGATATGAAATGATACATCAAATTTTAGTTTGGAATTGAATTATAATTGAAATTTTGGATCTAAATTTGGTATTGAAGGTAAATTTGATTTAAGTATTTAAATCGATATTTAAAATTTAAATTTAAATTAGTTTGAAATTGGAATTTAAATTAATTTGGAATTGAAATTAATTTGAAATTGGGATTTAAATTAATTTGAAATTAGAATTAAATTAATTTGAAATTGGAATTTGAATTAATTTCGAACTGGAACTTGAAATTTATTTGGGTAGAAAATTGGAAAGTGGATCGGTTTGACTTTGGAATTATTATTTTAAAATGAATATTTTAACATAAATGACTTAAAATCTATATTCTTTAAATATTCAAATTATTGGATTTTTTTTAAAACTATTTTACTATATGAACCATTTTTATATTCAAATTATTTTCGATTAAACTATTTAAACATTTTCTATTAAACTATTTTTAACTATTTAAGCTATTTTCTAAAATTCAAACTGGTTAAAGGGTAAATTGTTTATATTTAAATCTTGGATTTAAATTCGAATTGGATTAAAGGGAATTATAACCAAAACTGTAATTCGAATCAAGTTTTGAAGTGAAATCGATATATCGAGTTGAGTTGATATTTTTGAGTAAATACGATGATTTCGAAATGGATATAATGTTTGAGTAAATACGATGATTTCAAAATGGATATGATTTTTGAGTAAATATGATGATCTCGAAATGGATATGATTTTTGAGTAAATATGACGATTTCGAAATGAACTTGATTTTGAAATGAATATGATATTTTGATATCAAATACGAATTGTTTTCGAAATGTAAAAGTACCAATAGGTGTGTAAAATGATGATTGGTTGTTAAAGAGAATGGGGCTCTTATTGAAATACTCTCTTTCAATATTGGAACCACTTTGACAACCGTGAACACTGTAGATGATATCTAGAATGTAGTGGTTGAATTGGCGACGTTTACTGGAATGAAGTAAGAGAACGATGATGGATAGCCTTGACATTCGTGTTATAATTAAAATGACTAAAACAGGAGCCTACGTCTGGCCATTGAGGTTAGCTACCTCTAGCTACGTTGATCCCTCGTATTGCTATAGTGGTTTCGGATTCGATGGGTGCACCTTATGTCGTTTGGATTGATTGTCGCGGTCGGCCACGGATGGGTTACGACCAGCCAGAAAGGGTAAACTAGTAGAATCCTACCTTGGGCATTGGCTTACGTGCCTGGTCATATTTATCCCTATACAAGCCCATTACGATTTTGGTTTAAAACTGTAAAATGTGTTAAGGTCGATCAACGTAAAGTCTTAACGCTATTTTGATATTTATTTTACTGATAAACATTATCTATTATAGCGTAAACTATTATATATAAATAATTTAACGGATCCTTAGGAGATGGAAAATCGCGTAACATCTCTTAAGTTATTGCATTCATATTCTGTGATATTGATTTGACTTACATAAGAGTATTTTAGTCATGACTCGAGTGTTTTGTCTTTTCATTACGCTCGGGTCAGTCTTGAGTTTTTTCAACGTATTGAAGACTATTCTCTAGAGGATGAAGATAGAGTTTTGGTATATTGCTATTATTTTTCCCCTGCATCATGCTATTGTTCTGTATTGATTATTTATCCCTGATGTATAAATATAACTCTGTAAATGTGTATAGATTATAATCAGATGTATAGTAAATAGCTTTTGAATTTTTATTTGATAATTATATTTTATCATTTCCGCTGTGAGATTCTGTGTTTTGTTTTCTTCTTCTCTTCTTATTTTTCTTATTTAACCTCATTGATTATCTACGTTTTGGATTTTTAAGTTGGACATGTGTGGATTATTGTCGATTTAAACTTTCCGAAATGTGGGTCGTCGTAGATAAGTCAAAACATATACACATTGTCCCATTGTATGTGCATGCAAACATATATATGTATACGATACATATATATTTAAAATAATACAAATCATATAAAATAAAACTTTATTTATAAATTAAAATAAAATATTGATTTTATTTAATATAAAAATAGACTACTTAGGCCTATTAAAGATCCAACAGTGGAATTTTTAAATTTACCCATTCACCCTGCTGCATGCTGACCTAGTTCCAACAGCTTCTGCCCATGGTTGAAACAAGTATATTTGCCACGTTCGTCTTCTGAGCTCCTCCACTCAAGGTCTTTCCTCCCTTTCAATTCTTATTACCCTTTTGATACGAGGTGAATCTCTTCTTATGCCCACCCTTTGACCTTACATCAACTCTTTTTTCCTCTTAAATGACCAATTATATCTCCTTCCATTTCAACAACTGTATCAAAAGTAGCCAACAAATGCACTATCACCTTGTGATTCAACCCTTCCTTGGGCATTCAATAAATTTCTCATTTTTCTTCAGCGATATTGATATGTTCCCTCTTATACTTCGAGAAAGCATTAAAGCATTGTCTGCCAAAGTCATCTCTCCTTGCTTAAAGTCAAGGAACTCCCCACACAAAACACTTTTCTACGATTCAGGTATAAATTGAGCCTCGAATCGCTCCTTAGCTATTCTCAAGTTATTTTCTCTTTTGGAACATCAACAATCACACCTGTCCAATAATCTAAACCATCCTCCTGAAGTTAATGAGAAGCTAGCCTCCCTTTCTAAGTGTCATCATAACCTAAGTCTCCATAGATGCGCACACACACCTTTGGCGAATTCAATACCTCTAAAGCCGACTTCTTTCCCGTAAACACCTTTCCTCCATAGCTCTTGTGATCTTGGTTAGTCTAAATATGTCTACGCCTTTAGCTACCATTGGTCTCGGCTCAACAACTTCAGCTAGTTGTTGCCTCATCGTTTCCATCATAAACCGGTGGCACAAAGCATTCATATCCATTCCCCCAAGAATAGGGGTAGGCATTTAATCACCGACTTCAACATGAACTTTTGGGCTGCCTTCCTTCCTTGGCCATTAATTTTCATACTATAATTTCCCTTACTATTATTTGCTCATGCACCTCCTAAAGTCAAACATTCGCTATGTAAATTAATTCTTGCTTTATGCATAAGCAAGTGCTCATAAAAAATGAAAGTAAAGAGAGTGAGAGCAACAGTAGAGGGATAGAGTATGTATCTATATCAACAAACAAGTACAATATAAGTAGATAATACTTAGGAGTGGTGTTTTAATGATTAAAGTAACAAACTATTATTATTTAATTGATCTAAACAAAAACACTAACTCGTTAAATGTTCATAGTCAAGATGTATCAAAGAAAGAATATCGATATGTAAGTTGAGACTAGTGTATATATCGTTTCCATTTGAGAGATGGTGATTTATTCATGACCATTGGGTGCACCAAAGGGTTGCATACTTGTGGTTGTTTGGAACAATCATAGAATGACTTAATAAGAGTATTTTATAGGATAATAAAACTAAGTCCAAATAGAAGATATTAAGGCAACGTCACACAGTAGTATTCTGACTAGAGAGTACTGTCGATCTTGAGTACATAGCCTGTACTTTGAGATGGTCAACCACATGACATATCAACTGCATTACAACCATAGTTGGGTATACGTTGAACTACTCAAAGTGAAACGTTACTCTAGATAGGATTCATCTCCTTCATAATAAAAGGTATGTATCATCATATTTGGTTGGCCAACTTAAAGTCAAAATCTATGACCAGAGTAAATCGGTTCATCGATTAATATTACAAAACTGGATTAAGGAGGTTAAAGTGACATACGCAATTAATATAGATATTAATAGAGTTTTTAACATTAAACCAAACTCTGGATATCTAAGTGATACAATGATGATGAAGAGAGTGCATGTAGAAACTATCATTATAAGGTGAGCTTATATCAGATCAGAATCACTATTTCGCCTGAATAGTCTATAAGAGTTGAATTTGACCTTGTACCTGCTTTAGCAAAGTCTATACATGTTTCAGTATTTGAATTATTTAAATATTGACAGTGGATTGAGTTCACAATAGACAATCAATACAACGGCGCTGTCAGTTACTTTCGAGTTCGACCAAGGATAAAATAAATTTACAAATCTTATAAATTAATGTTAAATTAATACAAAAAAAAAATTGATACGTGTGTCTATTTTAATTATTTATTTCAAGCTCAAATTAGACAAAATGATGTATGAAATTATACAATGGTTCGGTCGATTGAGGAGCTAGAAATTAATTAATTATATGATGATTCAAATAGGAGTCAATGGGATGTTTAACCTTGCTTAGTCAACATCAAGGCCTGCTATAATAGGGGAATAGTTAGTGCTTTACCAAATCTCCAAGGCTAGAGGATAAGGTATAGATTACTGCATAAACCTTCAGCTATAAACAGAATAGCCTCCACCGTAATTCAACACATAATTTTCTAGTCTTCAACCTACAAACCCCAATCGCCTATCCCTTGCCTTGGTGAAGCAATCTTTCTAACTTTGCAACTTGAAGAGAAGGAGGTGTGACGATCCACCATTCTAACTCCTAGGAACGACACTTAAAACATCCATGATATTCATGTGTCATTGCCCAAGCGTCTGAAAGACAAGTTGTCATGGGAAAAAATAAAGAACAGAATAAAATAGAATAGAAAAAGAATCATAATGGAATGGTAACATATAATACAAAATGATATGGTACAAAAGATTACTTCTTACATGGAACTATCAGAGTTAAACAAAAGTACTACATCCAACAGATTTGCAGTTATACATTCTGACTAGTCATTTTAGATAAATAAAAATACATCTTCATAATCATACAGCAAAGAGAAATAACTAGATAACTATGGAGTCGCCTACTCGATCGTCGTCTTTAAAGAGCTCCAAGGAAAAACCTGTTATTATTGGACTACTCAAATATAATTGAGTACTTGAGATTTTGGGGAAAATAAACAACTCGGGTAAGACAAAATGTCTGGTATGATTAAAAGTCTAAAACAAAAGAGAGTGTATTTAACAATAATATGCAACCATGCCGCTAACGCAGAATGATTTTTCTCCCATATAAACAACAACTAAATAGAAGAATGGAAAAAGAACAATAGGAAGCAAATCCACACATAGATGATGAGAAAAAATGGTATAAAGATCCAGACTTGAAAGAATGGAAATAGTCTGAACAAAATCCAAACTGGACGGAATGGATAAAACAAGGTAACAGTCTAAACTTGATAGAATGGACAAAACCTATAATTAAACATCGTGAAGAGTGGTTGACTCTTCCCATTGCAATTACAGAAAAACAATTCGAAGGTTCAAATCAAATAAGGAAAGGAAATTTTTCCAACAAATGACTAGAAGGGTTCATCTCAATTAAGTGAAGTACATATCTATAAATATACTTGAAAACATCGAGAATTCTAAGCCAGACCCTGCCAATCCTTACCGAGAATCTAAGCATTTTCACATCGAAATGTGCAAGATCGGATCCAATCTAAATGAGATGTGAAAATACCCTAATGGGAGCAACTTCACATAACTTGGCCCCCAAAAACACGCACTTTGATTTAGTCATTTCCGACAAAGGATAATAGAGCTCAATTGAGCAATAAATAATCTTAAAATGATGAAAACCAAGAATTTTAAGTAACTAATAGCCGGGATACCAACTATCGAAGATATAAAATGATCGTATATGGAAATTGAGTCTTGTATACCCATAACCACTCGCTGATTTCAAACTTGTACTATTCCTTGATTAACAATACTGCTGGACAAGTCAAGTAGTGTTACCTCAAATTCATGTCCTACGACCATTCTTAACTTCGAGATAGGGACAAGTAAAGACTTAACGACATTTAGTGTTAACTACACAAATAAATCATTTCCATATAAGTGATATCACTTTACGGAACTTAAATCAGTTCCATAACCGAATCAAACATTTACTTTTAAAAACGAATTCGTGTTTGCCTTCACATTACCAATATTAGCTTTAAAACACTTTATTAGAAGAGTTTACTAACTTTATAACATTATTATAAAAAGGATTTAATAACTTAAACACATTCGTGTATACTGGTTAATAAACTTTAAAAGTTCAATAATTCAGTTGATGAATTTACTTCAATGGCCATTAGTCCAAAAGAAGTTAATCACTTTTAAACATAATTAATTTAATTAACAATTAATTATAATTAATTAAATTAAATTAATAAATAATTTATTATCATTAATTAAAATGAATAACAAAGTCAGAGCATCCTTGTTACTTTGATCAATTCACCTTGTAACTTCATTAATTAAGTTGATAAAGTAAATTCAAATGCCTTTGATTGACAAGGGTAAATCACCTTTAAAACATCATTAATTCAATTAATTAGTAATATATAAAAATAATTAAATAAATTAATTAATAAGTTATTAAATATCATTTTTAAAAATGATTTATTAATTATAAACATTACTAAAGGAAAGATTAATTAAAGTTAAACAAGTTGATTAACTTTAAATAAAACATTTCTTAAAGAGATTTATTAATTTAAAAACATCATTAGCAAAATGGTTAGTTAACTTTAATCCAACATTATTGAATGATTAATTATCCTTATACATAGTAAAATAAAATGATTAATTAAATTAAATTTTCATTATCCAAGTAATTAGTTAAATTTAAAGCACATCATTAATTAAATAATTTTTTTCTTTTTACAACCATGAAAACCTGTTCCATCACCGCCGACATTGCGACTCCTCAACAGTAAACCTGGGAGAACATGGCTGGCTTGCCACAACCCATCCTAGGTAAGCCAAACCTTTTAGTTGGCTTGAAGTAGCTGATAGGAATCAAACTCCTCACCTCATATGAGGGAGGCCGTTGCTCTTGCCAACTGCGCCAAGTCCGTGGACATCATTGACTAAGTAATTGGTTAACCTTAATCCTTATCAATTAAATAATTAATTAAATTAAATAATCATTGTTAAAATGGTTAATTAATTTCAAAAATATCATTAATCAAAATCTTGCTCAACTTGTAAAACAATTCCAAGCACAAAGATGAAACCAAACGGTTTCGATAAAAAGTGAACTTTTCCATAAATACCGATATAGCGACTATCGTTATATGGAAAGTTCAAAAATCAAGTATATGTCATTGTAATACAAGTAAATATCACATGGAAAGGGTATGAACATATATACATGGCGATTTTCAATATTACAACATATATCAAACATTTAGTAACAATATAATTAACTTTAGCCACTAACTTTTCATATCGCTTACTACATGCAAACTAACTTCTAAATGCAAAAACTTTTTGCAACATGAAACAAACCAATTGTCGAACCATCACTAACATATACAACAAGCATTCATAGGTCAATAATAAGAGCATTAAAACAATTTAAAAACTTTGGTTATAAGGGTGGAGTTTTACTCACCGAAACACTTATTAATTTTACCGAATTTACACTAACTTATCAAAGAAGACTAGAACTAGACTTTGTTATGCAAATAACTTGACTTAGTGGGCCTTAAAGGTGCTTTAGGACTCGGATTAGAGGTTATAAGGCATAACCGTGATGAAAAATAAGGAGTTATGGGTGTTGTTTTGAATGTAAAGTGGAATGGTTTTAACTTGGTTTTAGGAATATAGAAACTAGTTTAAAGGTGGATGGACTAATTTTTTGACTTTGGAATTTTCCTAAGAACCCATGAATGTTCATAATAAAGAGAAGAAGGATTTATAAAATGAGAATGGTATTTTAAAGTTAGGAAATGTGGATAGTGGATGGGTATATATAGACATGAAACGCATAAAATGACTAAACTAGCCTTGCATCTTTTCCACCACACACAAGATGCCACGTCTACCCCTCCCCCTCTCTTCTGCATGTTACCTAGAGGAGCACACCCATGCTTGAACATGCCTTGCTCCTTAATGTGCACTAAGGTATGGTTTTGAGGTATGGTGATACATGAAAGCTTATTTTATATTTCATTATTTAATTTTACTTTTCTTTTAAACATAATGTGTCACATCATGTTTATAATTAAAGTAAGTATGGTTTATTACTACTAATACCTTAATTAACTTACCATATGACATATATATAGGTGTGTGCATGTTGATACAAATGTGCACGACGTTTCCAACGACTATCCAATACCGGAAGGTCGAAATTTCAAAAAATGTTTTTCAGTCACATTATCTATTTTTATTTAAACTAGCTATTTTAGTAAACATACATTGAAAATGATTTTAACGTCATTAATTACTATTTAAAAAATGTTTATTTGGTTATTAAAATCCATTATTTCAATATTTAAAAATTATTTAAATATTCAAATACAAAGTGATTAATTTATGGATCGTTACACTCTCCCCTTTAAAAGAATTTGTCCCCGAAATTATCACCGAGTGGAAGAAGAAATAACCTACCTAAGAAAAATCAGTTTACTTACTTGGTTTTTGGTAAGTCTGGCTAGTTATATTTTCCTACCGTAAAATAATGCAATAGAAACACTATAACAACCATATGCAATCAGGTAACCTAATGCAACCAAAAGTAATGTAACAAACATATGCAACAAAATAAAGATAATATTCTATAAGGAATGCAATGCATCCAACATTTTTCGAAAACTTATAAAATTTAGAGCTAAATGCCCTGGTTTTATAATTAGAATATTTTCAAAATTTATTTTTGAATTCCTCAAAAAGAGAAGTGACTAAAAAACCAAAATTAAAAATGTCAAGGAGGAGGTCCTTCTAACAAAACATGTTAAACTTTGGATTCAAAACAATATCGAGCTTTCAGTTATATTTCGGTTGTTACTTAAACAGCTAGACAAAGAATCTATTTATTTCTCAAATTTTCTCAAAAATCACTTTTCAAAATCACTAAGATTTAGGTCCTAGCAATAAAAATTCAAAAACCTTGGTTTATAAATTTTAACTCTGTAAACTATGTGTTAGAACCTCCATTTTATGGTTTCAATGACAACTATACAATCACATATATTATATATCTTATCAAGATTATAGGTATATACTATAGGAAATTATCATGCTCAAAGATATTGGGACACGAAGACAAACAAAGACTTATGGACCATATTATGATTAGTAAGGTTGCACTAGTGTATTAAGAGTCTTAGATAAACATTGTAAGGTCCCCTTGAGTATATATGCACACATGAATTCGTATACATAAAATTAGCAATAAAAACATTTAAAATTGGCATTAAAAACTTTTATATCTGAAAATGCCATCTACAGACGTCTGCGGAAAAGCCACAGACGTCTATGAATAGTTTCGAAAAACTCTTTCCTAAAGCCACAGACGTTTGTGGAAAATCCACAGAAGTCTGTAATCTCGTATCAGCTCTAATCTGAAAGGATGTTTCATTTCATATTGAATAATATCATCTCTTCTTCAATGGTTGTGTCACAAGTACGATTTTCGACACATGAAAATCAACATTAATACGTTTGTGATCCCTCCTTTTGGCAAGGCCGTGACACCAAAAAATTGACTGGAAACTAAAGACAGTTCGTCTCAAAGATTGGTTATACATTGTTTCGCCATGGATGTCGATGAATTTTTTTCCGAGTCCGGATCGAGCCACAATCGCCAAGACACGATAAGCAAATCCATAAAAGCTAGCATTTCAAATTTCAGGTTAATGGAGTTCGTATGAATAAGATATGATCGATACAAGTTAGAGAAAATGTGTTGTTCGTATCCATCAGAAGATCAAGATGACGGTCTACTCGCACCGATCAGATTCGTATCCATCAGGATGAGTCTGCCTCGATCAATTCGAATCCATCACGTTCGAGTCGATACACCATCACACTGTTCGAATCCATTGAACTCGGTCACTTTGCATCGATCAGGGCTCTCTCACTTAGCAGCCTTGTTCGCATAAATTGCATCGGTATCTTCGTATCCATCGGCAAGCGTTTGTTCGAATCGATCAGGATACTCCATTTCGTATCCATCGAAGGAGTATGCTTGCTCGTATCGATCTACCCAAAGTCATTGTTTGAATCCATCGAGGCTCGTTAGTTCGTATCCATCAATCGTACCCATCACGTTTGATCGATACGAACAGGGCCATTTTTATCGATACAAACAAGCCTACTTCCATCGATACATATTGGCAACTGTTATCGACTCTAACGAGGCAACGGTCATCGATACAAATGAGGCGAAGTTCGTGGATGCGACACAGTCAACTCGAAGCAAAAGGTGGATCGATGCGAGGAATGCGCGCCACGTCGCCGCGTTGTCATGTGCAACCATCGATTCGAAGAGATCGGTTTGAATTGATTGATCCGAAGCAAACAGCCAACCGAGAAACTCCATCTCGTTTCGATCATAACTCAAGATCCACAGGTCCAAATGCTACAAAATTTTCATAGGAGCTTACGTACAAGCTATAGAACAATCCTGCCAAGTTTCAGCTTGATTGGATCATTTTTTGATCAATACGAAATTGTTTCGTATCGATCACAAATCGATTCGAAACTTGGTGGGGTCAGTCGCGTGGGCCCGCTCACGTGCCAGAAGAAGTCTCCCGAAGTTTGAGCACAATATCAGCCTCCTACGCATATAAATAGCCCCCTAAAGCCTATAGAAAAGGAATCTTTTGGCTATTCGACATCCAGACCCTGCCGGATTCAATTCTACATCTCATCATCACTGTTGTATTCAAACTTCAGGGCTATTATCAATTGTAACCTGCTGTAATCGATTGAGATCATCAAGTTAATCAATAAAGTCATAAACTTCAAAGTGAACGTAGGCCAGATCGCCGAACCACTATAAATTCTGTGTTGTTTACTGCTTTCTTTTGAATTTTCTGAGTGATCTACATATTTGTTATTCATCTGGGATCTATGATTGTGAATTATCAACTATCGGGTGTTTGTGACCAATTTTGACGCAAACATTTTGGTGCTTTCACCGAGAATGCTAATTCAGGATTTCTGTTAGTTGAGTTTGAAAGTTTAAAGATTCAAATCCAAAGAGATATGACAAGGCAATCAAGTAGAAGGCAGAGACCAGAGAGAAGTCAACACGAAGGGAGTCAAGAGGCTTCCTCAGGAGCGAACCGAGCTTCAGTCTTCATCACCAGGGATGAGATGGAGACAATGATGAAAAGACAAGAGGAGATGATCCAGAATTTGTTTTAACTGATTAGGCAACTTGGAGCGCTAAATCGAGGAGCAGATGGAGTTCAAAATGGAGCAGGACCATCCGGCGTAGCACCAGGACTAGGGGGCACACACTTGGAGCATGTTGATCCAATCCCGGGGAGAGAGACAGGGGTATCCGAGCAACTTGATGGTAGTAGAGGGATGAACGCTCAGCCAGGGGGGCAGATTCCTGAAAGCTCTCATGGACTCGGGGGGTAGATCGAAGGCAATGAACGAGGATTACATCTTGGATACAATGATAGATTGGCAGAGATGGTCAGGCGAGCCATGAGGGGCGGATTAGTAAATAGAGACTTGGATGTGAACAGGAGTTCTTTTTCTCCTGTGATTAGGGTGGCTAGGAACCCACCAGAATTCAAGTTATCATCAGTGGAGATGTACGATGGAAGGACGGACCCCGCGGTCCATCTAACAAAGTACATGAGGCATATGGAGGTACTGGGGGCATCGGATGAAGTCATGGCCCGATGCTTCCCATTGTATCTGACAGATATCGCAACATTAAGGTTTAGGCAGCTGGAGAGCGGCTCCATAGGAACCTGGGAAGATTTAAATGAGAAATTCATGAGGCAATTCAAGGTTCACATCGCAAGACCCAAGAATGTGATGAGTTTGACAACTATAAACGGAAAGCTGGGGAGTCTTTGAGGAGTTTTCTTACACTATTCAATGCAGCTGTAGCATCGGTGGATCGGCCAGATCCATCCATGGTAATGATGGCAACTGTTTCCGGAATAGCCGATGGCACAGAGTTCAAAAATTCATTAACTAAAGATCTGCCTATGGATCTAGGAGAATTCTATCATGAGGCCGAAAAGTTTTTACGATTGGAGGATGCTAATGCAGAAAGAGAAGACGGAATCGATGTTTATGCTGTCAAGGGTGGAAACCCATCCGGAAATGGTGCAAAGATTGGTAAAGGGAAATGAAAGACTGAGAATAATGATGACAGGTCAAAGCGGCCACGGAGGGAGCCGCGATTCACCACTTATTCAAAGCTGAATGAGAGTTTGGAGCGAATCTATCAGGATACCAGAGAGCAAGTTCCCTATCGCAGACCAATGCGAAGGGATACAACTATTGACGAGAGGAAATCAGACAAATATTGCTTATTCCACAAACTGAACGGTCATAGCACAAACGACTGTAGACACCTGAAGGATGAGGTGGAAGGACATATCAAGAACGGTAGGCTACTTCAGTATGTGAGAAGGCGAGCTCCAGCGGTGGAGCCAGAACGGCCACCGTCTACATCTGCTAGGGGTGACCCTGAACCGAGACACCGGATGGTTATTAATTGATTGAAATAACGATGGACAAGTTGTAAATTTCTCACTAACGCAGTTAAATCATTTTCACATGTACGAGATCGCGAGCGATCCACAGGCATGCTCTGAATGACTACTAACCGCATCATAGTAAGAGTTTACACTTTGACATCCTTGTCTTGCTTCTGTTTTGTTTTGGTTTGGACATTTGGACTTGGTTTGTTTGGACATTTCTGTTATGGAATTCATGTGAACATTGCTTTGATATTTGCGATTCTTGTGAAAGAATTTACTTGTATACCCATTGGATCGCGAACGGTCCACAAGCACAACTTATATGGCGATGAACCGCCAAAGCCGCTAGTTCAGAAATTTACCCGAACGTGATATCTGACTCTAGTGATGCCAAGTCCCCCTCAACACCCGACCGCGAACGGTCACAATTCACCCAGTATGATATCTGATCGCGAACGATCGCATTCTGCCTCGTGCGGCATTCGATCGCGAACGATCACATTCTGCATCATGTGGCATCCGATCGCGAACGATCACATTTCACCTCGTGCAGCACTCGACTGTGAACGGTCACTATTCGACAAGAACGACGCCCGATCGCGAACGATCGCAAATCGTCTAGAATGACATCCAACCTCGAAAAGCCGCCCTTCGTTTGAAGCGGTATCCCGACTGCGAACGGTCACCATTTTCCGCGAATGGTCCCATTTCACCATTTGCCGCGAACGGCATCGACCGCGAACGGTCCCGTTTCACCTCAAATGGCATACGATCCCGAACAATCGTCGTTCGAGGTCATATGAAACTATCGAGTTCTTTACAGGTTGTTGACAGGATATGAACATCTAGCTTATGGCGTTACAAAACACACCTTCCTATCGCAAGGCATGTTTTGGGGGGAAAGTGTTATCCCGTCTTTTGGCAAGGCCGTGACAAAGTTGACTGGAAACTAAAGACGGATCGTCTCAAAGATTGGTTATACATTGTTTCGCCATGGATGTCGTTGAATTTTGTCTGAGTCCGGATCGATCCACAATCACCAAGACACGACAAGTAAAGCCATAAAAGCTAGCATTTCAAATTTCAGGTTAATTGGAGTTCGTATGAATGAGATATGATCGATACAAGTTAGAGAAAATGTGTTGTTCGTATCCATCAGAAGGTCAAGGTGATGGTCTACTCGCACCGATCAGATTCGTATCCATCAGGATGAGTCCGCCTCGATCAATTTGAATCCATCACATACGAATCGATCCACTATCACACTGTTCGAATCCATTGAACTCAATCACTTCGTATCAATCAGGGCTCTCTTACTTAGCAGCCTTGTTCGCATAATTGCATCGGTCGACTTCGCATCCATCGGCAAGCGTTTGTTCGAATCGATCAGGATACGCCATTTCGTATCCATCGAAGGAGTATGCTTGCTCGTATCAATCTACCCAAAGTCATTGTTCGAATCCATTGAGGATCGTTAGTTCGTATCCATCAATCGTACCCATCACATTTGATCGATACGAACAAGCCTACTTCCATCGATACGTATTGGCAACTGCTATCGATTCTAACAAGGCAACGGTCATCGATACAAATGAGGCGAAGTTCGTGGATGCGACACGGTCAACTCAGAGCAAAAGGAAGATCGATGCGAGGAGTGTGCGCCATGTCACCGCGTTGTCATGTTCAACCATCGATTCGAAGAGATCGGTTCGAATTGATCGATTCGAAGCAAACAGCCAACCGAGAAACTCCATCTTGTATCGATCATAACTCAAGATCCACAGGTCCAAATGCTACGAAATTTTCACGGGAGCTTATATACAAGCTAAAGAACAATCCTACCAAGTTTCAGCTCGATTGGATCATTTTTTGATCGATACAAAATTGTTTCGTATCGATCACAGATCGAGTCGAAACTTGATGGGGTCGGTCGCGTGGGCCCACTCACGTGCCAGAAGAAGTCTCTCGAAGTTTGAGCGCGATACCAGCCTCCTACGCCTATGAATAGCCCCCTGAAGCCAACAGAAAAGGGATCTTTTGGCTATTCGACATCCAGACTCTGCCGGATTCAATTCTACATCTCATCATCACTGTTGTATTCAAACTTCAGGGCTATTATCAATTGTAACCTGTTGTAATCGATTGAAATCATTAAGTTAATCAATAAAGTCATAAACTTCAAAGTGGACGTAGGCCAGATCGCCGAACCACTATAAATTCTGTGTTGTTTACTGCTTTCTTTTGAATTTTCTGAGTAATCTACATATTTGTTATTCATCTAAGATCTGTGATTGTGAATTATCAACTATGGGGTGTTTGTGACCAATTTTGGCGCAAACAATGTCCACTGCACAGAATGCCGAGCAATCGAATGCCAGAAAAACACGATCATCATGGAAAAGAAGAAAGAGGCAGAAGAAGAAAATAGTAACATCATTACAGAATCGAACAATCGCAGTGGAACAATATATAATGGATAACAACTGATCTTTATACAATAAGAACTATAATATTTTTTATACATTACATCGTCAGGGTACAACACAAATCAATAGCACAATATTGGACGGTTATAATAACATGTCCTCACAAATGTTGAATATACAGCATACCATACACAACGGAATAAAATCAAATACATATAATACGTCTTCGTCATCCAGCTCGCCTCCTGAGCTCCATAGCATCCAATCATGTATCTATAATACTCGGTCTGGCCCGAACATCATAATAAATAATGCCTAAGTCAGTTTGGAAAACCAGCGTGAGAAAACATGCTCAATTTGAATTATTAAAGTTTAAAATCCTTTGAAAATCAAAGGTATCTCATAAGACCACACCACAAATAAACACGATGGGTTTTTACCTTACGATAACCAAAACATTTCATATCAAATTCTCTGATATTATAATAGTGTCTAAGTACAAATACTTATTCAAATAGCTGAAATTGTTACATTGACTAAATTCCATCATACTAGGCTCTACAATCAAATCCATAAAGGCACATATTGGAAAATGGGTTCCATACGAATGACTAGGCATGGGTACCATCTGTCACAGTACTCGTGTAGAACAGCGTACCGAGGACCAGGCCGAGATCCCCTGTAACATAAGACCGGATTATCCCTAACCTGGATAGACCGAATATGCTACCATCCCGGGTGTTCCCACCCTTTTCTGAGCTCCTTCCATAATCGTAGTAATAATATCCGAGATAAACATACCCTACTTGGGTGCAATCCACTTAGCCTTGCTGCATCCCCCTGATTTTCAATCATTCCCGGTTGATAAAGCTAGAGGCTACGATTACCTTTTTAGAAAGTTTTCACTTAGAATGCACATTGTCCTCCAATGACAATGTATTGATACCATTCATCCATACAAGTCCGTTCGGGGTCCGAACGGAACAGAAGGCACTATTCCTACTACATCCATTTTGGAATCACCCTCGATATTAGTAGCAATTAGCCCTTGCACTTCACTAATCCGTCTTCGACTCCATGCTCTTGTTTTCATTTCGAATTTACTTATTGGATCAAAGCAGTTTTCGGATAACAAATCTGATCCCGGTCTCTTCGAAATGACGTTTGATATTTTTCGATAAATTCAACCCCGGTTCTCTAAGAAGCGGATGAATATAAGATCGGAGATCAACTCCTAAACTTTATTGGACAGATTTCCTTATCATCGTCCTAGAAGAGCAAAATGAGTTTATACGTACAATATAGCACCTCGAATGGTAACTATACTATATAATTCCCGTACTTTTTCTAGATATTCCTAAAGTTATATTTAGGCCAAGATTTGATATTCGGTTATTTAACTATCAAATAAACAATCAATTCAACCAAATACTTCTTTTCACTAAAAAATACCAAGTCTTATTTAATTTAAATTTTAAATAAATTAAACATCTTTCTCAATATGTACTTATCTTATTGAATTTAATAAATTCCCAAAGTGTCTTTTCCGAAAATATTTGAAAAACGCTTTTAAAATAATGTGCAAAGTACCACTGTGGTATCACCATGGATCACAGCTCAATGGTTACGTCTTTATCCAGCTTAACTATAGGCACTCACTGCCTCAGATTACGCCATGTGAGTATACCAATGCTCTTCGAAAAATTTATTTAAAATTTTCGAAATAATACTTATGAAATTTCTATAATAATTTTCCTAAGTTAACTTTAGACAAAACTAATTTTTAAATAAATGCTATTACATAAAATATTAATATTGAATAATTATCCTTTTAAAGTAATAACATTGATTAAACCTTTAATGATAATTAACTACTATAACTAACTTAATTGATATACTTTAACAATTTTAAAACAAGCAAATATTAATTTTCCAAAAACATGCTTTTAAAACACTTTTAAATTTTCTAATTAATACTCAAAAATCAAACTTAGTTTCTCAGAAAAATACATTTTCAACTCCAAATAAGCCAGTCTAATTATTTATAAATCCCTCTAGATTTACTCCCAATTTGATTTACGTTCCAATTCCGTGAATTCCCTTTTCCACATTTCTAAAAATAAATTTACTATTTATTTTTAAACCGATTTACCCAACTCCTTATAAAATTTCATAGTCTCATTTTCCATTTTATCACTGTTCACAATACTTAAATCGATTTTAAATGATTTTAAATCGATTTCCTAAATTAAATTTCATTTTAAAATTAATTTCTCAAAATATTCCGAAGCCCGCTGAATTCAGATTCTACTTTCTTTTCAAAATCTTATTAAAAATCTAGTACAACAATTTCATATTTTTTCAAATCTCCCTTTTATTTCTTCCCACTATTTAAATCTCGAATTTAAAAATAAATTCATTTATATTTAAACAATATCGCTTAAGCTCTATTATTTAAACCCTTTTATTTACATTATTCAAAAATCTCTATTTAAAATATTTCAAGATCTCTATTTACAATATACCAATCTTATTAAATACAAATTTTGAATCAAACCATTTATTTTATTTTTTCCAAATCATTTTCTTTTAGTTTATTCAAACTTCACTATAAATGTTTTACTAAAAATATTGCTTTTTAATTTCTATCCAAATTATAAACATTTTTCATTGGTATTTAAAAATAACAAAATCTATCCAGCAATACCATAGCATCTAATAAATTTAAATTTCACTATAATCTATCACAGATTGTTCCAATAAATCATCTTACTAAATAAGAAAATAATTTCAACATTTTTAGAGGAATCCAGTTGGATCCCCCTAACAAGTTTCCCTGTATCCACAGATGTTAATACAATATAAAAATACCAATCCCACTTTGAGGGGGATATCGCGGTATATCCGGTCATCCGCTATTATGCAACGCGCATAGGGTCTCATCCATTATGTATATGCAGGAATATAAATCACTCCAATATATATGAACACACACACTACTATATATACTACCACATTCAACTGATAACAATTATCAAACTCAACAATCAACCAATAATTAATTTTAACTATTTAAAATCAATTGTTGTAATCCAAAATTGAGTGATACTAAATCACCTTTATTTTAATTTGCAGTCCATTCCAAATTTTTGATTCCATTATGTACATTCTAGCTAGGAATTTAAACGACTGATCCCATTTTCGCTTTAAACCTCGTACGGATAAATTATACGATATATAAGACTCCGATTTTTATTTAAATATCACTACTTCTAAATTAAAGATTTATTTTTGTACATTTCATGTCGACAGAACCAACTAACATTTTATTTTTATTTTATTTTAAATGGTAATAAAATAAATTTTCCAGAGAATAATATTTAAATAACAAAACATAAACCAAGATGGCAACCGCTCACCTTTCTTCTCCGATACACCCAAATTTCCTGAACGAAACGTGCACGCAAACTGCTTCTTCTCCATCGCGTGCCCAGGCAGATCAAAATGTTCGAACCCATCACCACCATTAGATTTTCGATCCTCGCTCCCTCTTCTACTGATCGAAATACCATCCCTTGCCTCCTCCAACGTGAGACAACCATATAACCACATGAGTTTCCCTGATAGCATCGCGACATTCATCGCATATAAACCTTGGTCGCACGCAATTACCAGGCCATATCGCCCCACCTCAAATCACGATGCACTTAGTCGACACACATATCTCCTCCAAGCGAACCCTAGGCGACGACGATCGCTATCGAGTGAGCAGTTCGTTCAATTTTTTCCCCTCTGCTTTGATACGATTTCAAACTGGAGCCAAAAGAAAAGGTAAGCCCTCGATTGAATTTGTTCCCTTTAATTTTTCTCAGCTGTTTTTGAAAATTGGAGATAACGAGACGATAGTGATTTTCTCTTGATGTTTCTTTTTATTCTGCTTTGGTGTATTTCTTTCTTTTCGAAAACTCTGCTGCGCATGTTTATAAAAAGGGAAGGAGATGATATCATTGCGTGTTTGGACAGGTGAACAGTGACTTAAAAAAGAAAAATAAGGCTGATGTAAAAGAAATTGTTAATTATTGAATATATATATATATATATATATTACTTAAATTTTAAATTGTCTCGAATTCGCAGCTTAAAATTTTGACCTCCTATCGAGGCGTGCCACAAGGCGTTCATAATGTTATACTTCTATTCCAAACGCAATGGAAAAGGTTTCGAGTCCTAATTCGATTATATAGAGAAGATAGCTTTTTGGATCCAGCTATACATAGAATTTTCGATATAATTTTCAACGTGTTTATATCGCGTATGACCAATGATAACTCCAAACGCTACGAAATTTGAAATCCGATAATAGTACACTATTACAGATCCAATGGAACTAGTTTCATCAAAATCGGATACTGTGCCTCAGAGGCTATTTTTAAATGTTAATTTAAACGATATATTTTTAAAACTAAACAAATCATTGTTAAATTCAATTTAAAACTTTTATTTTATTTATTATTATCAATATAAATTTGATAAGCCTTTAAATTATCTTTAACAAGCTTAAAACTCAAGATCCAAAAATCTACTCAATTTCTAATTATCAAATTCAATAATTAAATTATCCGGTAAATGGTTATATTTGTAATTCAAGTTAAAAATTAAATTTTAAATATTTAAAATCAGTTAAATATTCCAATTTTCAAATATTCAAAATTCTGGGTCATTACATTCCTCCCCTTAGAAGAATTTCATCCCCGAAATTGTTAGGTAAGAAGAATGGTCCAAACACATTACTATTTTTTCCAAAACCACACAGTTTTAAACAACTTTCGAAAAATAATTTATTGAAATTACACTGTTTGCGTCAAAATTGACCACAAATACCCAATATCGTGAAAGCGCCCGTTTATAAACACAAATCAGCAACAATTAATATAGAACTCAGATCTAGGCGATAACAATCACAATAATTCACAAATAACAACCACAAATACAGGATTTATAGTGGTTCGGCGATCTTGCCTACGTCCACTTTGAAGTTTATGTCTTTATTGATTCACTAGATGATTTCGATTGATTACAACGGATTACAACTGATGATAGCTTTCAAATCTGATTACAACAGCGATGATGAAGTGTGGAATTGAATCCGGCAGAGTCTCGACGTTTGATGGCGGAAGATCCCCCTTCTGAAGGCTTCAGGGTGCTATTTATAGGCGTTGGAGGCCCAGATCTCGCTCAAACTTCGGGAAACTTTTTCTGGCACATGAGTGGGCCCACGCGACCGACCCTGTCAAGTTTCGACTCGATCTGAGATCGATTCGAAGTGATTTCGAATCCATCAAAAATTGATCCAATCGAGCTGAAACTTGGCATGAACAATCTTTACCTTGTATGGAAGCTACTGTGAAAATTTCGTTGCATTTGGATCAGTGGTTTAGGAGATATGATCGATTCGAATTGGAGTGTTTCGGTTGGCTGCTTAGTTCGAATCCACACCTTCGAATCCACTCCCTTCGACTCCATCAGCTCACGTGGTCTTGTGATGAGGTGGCGCGCGTCCTTCGAGTCAATCCGGTCTTCTCTCTAGGTTGAACGCTTCGTCTCCTTGGATCTTGCCGACTTCGTATCGTAGAGTGACACGTCATCCAAGCTAGTTGACTTGGTGGATACGAACAAGTGATTGTGCGTGGATTCGAACGTGACCGATTCGAACTGAGGTACCCCAATGGGTTCGAACTCGATCGATACGAACAAGATTGGTTCGAAGTGACTAACTCTAGGTGGATGCGAACCTGGTGGGTTCGAATAGAGCGAGGTATTGATGGATGCGAACTATATGGAGTCGAGCTGAGACATGAGAATGGGTACGAAGCTTGGCCACTTGATGGATTCGAAGGTAGGCCATCGGGATGGATACGAAGGTGTCGATGTGAAGTCCATGGATTCGAAGTAGGAGGAACTAGATGGATTCGAAGGACTTCCAAGCTTGATGGGTTCGAAGTAGATGGAGTCGAACCGATGGATGCGAACATGATTTTTGGCCATCGATTCGAACTATGGGATATCCTATGGATTCGAACCGAACAAGGGCTATCTCTCTCAAACTGAATTCATCATATCTTGAGCATACGAACTCAGATTGACTTGAAACTTAAAACGTTGGCTCTCGTGGATTTGCTAGCCATGTCCTATCAATTGTAGCCTGATCCGGGCTTGGACAAAATTCATCGATATCCATAGTGAAGTAGAATGCAACCAATCTCTGAGGCAAATTGTCTCTTGTTTTCGACCAATCTTTTGGTATCACGGCTTTGCAAAAAATTGGGATAACATTTGCCCCCGAAAATATGCCTTGCGGTAGGAAGGCGTGTTTTGTACTGCCATGAGCTGGACGTTCATATCCTGTTGATGTCCTACAAAGGAAGTTATAGTTTTATGTGACCTCAAATAACGACCGTTCGGGATCGAGATATTTGAGACGAAGGGCGACCGTTCATGGTTAAGCGCCTAACTTCAAATGACGATCGTTCGGGATCGGGCCATTTGAGGTGAAGTGCGACCGTGTACGGTCAAGTGGTGGACCTCAAATGACGACCGTTCGTGATCGAGCCATTTGATGTGATGTGAGTTGTGCCGTTCGAGGCGAGTTGTGCCTGTTCGAGGCGAGTTGTTCCGTTCGAGGCAAGTTGTGATCGTTCGCGATCGTGTGCCGTTCGAGGCTATTTTGTGACCGTTCAAGGTCGGGTGTCATTCGTGGCGAATTGTGACCGTTCGCGGCCGGGTGCCGTTCGAGGCGAGAAAGTGTGCCCGGGAAGGCTTGGTATTGTTGATACCAGGTTCACGTTCGAGTGGGTCCCTGGATCATTTGTCAGGGCGGTTTATCGCCATCTCAGAGCATGCCTAAGGACCGTTCGCGACCCCGTACATGTGTAAGTAGCTTAGCCATTTCAGAATTATCAGAATCAAATATCTATTCAAGGATGAGCTTTAAAATAGAAATGTCCAAACAAGCAAAGTCCAAATGTCCAAATCAAAATGAAACAAAAGCAAAGCAAGGATGTCAAAGTGTAAGTTCCCACTACTAAACGGTCAATGATCATTCAGAGCATGCCTGGGGATCGTTCGCGAACTCGTACATGTGTAAATGAGTTAAGTGTGTTAGTGGGAAGCTTACGACTTGTTCATCGTTATTTCAATCAATTGATAATCAAACGGTGCCTTGATTCAGGGTCGCCTCTAGCTGATGTAGACGGTGGTCGCTCTGGTTCCACCACTGGAGTTCGCCTCCTCACATATTGAAGGAGCATACTGTTCCTGATATGTCCTTCTACCTCATCCTTCAGATGCCTACAATCATTAGTGTTATGACCGTTTAATTCATGAAATACACAAAACTTATCTGATATTCTTTCGTCGGAAGTTGGATCCCTTCGCATTGGTCTACGATACGGAACCTGCTCCTTGGTATCCTGATAAATTCGTTCCAGACTCTCATTCAGCTCGGTGTAAGTGGTGAATCGCGGCTCCCTCCGTTGCCGCTTTGACCTGTCGTTATAATCCTCAGCCTTTCGTTTTCCTTTATCCTTGCCTGAGTCCTTTTCGAAAGGCTTTTTGTCTTTAAGCATATAAACTTCTATTCCCTCTCCCTCTTCTCTTTCTGCATTCGCATCCTCTAATCGCAAAAACTTTTCTGCCTCGTCGTAGAATTCCGCTAGATCCACAGGCGGATGTTTGGTCAAAGAATTTTTGAACTCTGTGCCATCAGCTACTCCGGACACAGCTGCCATCACAACCATAGATGGATCTGCTCGATCCATCGAAGTTGCTGCTGCGTTGAATCGCGTTAGATAACTCCTCAAAGTTTCTCCAGTTTTCTGCTTTAGGGTTGCCAAAGTCATTACATTTTTGGGTCTTGTAATGTGAACCCTGAATTGCCTCATAAATCTCTCAATTAAATCATTCCATGTTCCGATGGATCCATTCTCCAATTGTCTAAACCACAATGCTGCAATATCCGCCAAGTACAATGGAAAGCACCGGGCCATAACCTCCTCTGATGCCCCCAGCACTTCCATATGCCTCATATACTTTGTTAGATGAACCGTGGGGTCCATTCTCCCGTCATACATGTCCAACGATGGTAACTTGAAATCCGGTGGGTTCCTAGCTCGTCTGATTGCTGGAGTAAAAGGAATCGTATTAACATCCTCCAAATCTTTGTTTACCAAACCGCCTCTCATAGCTCTTCTAACCATCTCCGCCAACCTGTCATTGTCTCCTAGATGCAATCTTCGTTCATTACTTTCGACCTGCCCCCCGAGTCCACGAGGGAATTCTGGGATTTGCCCCCTTGACTGAGCGTTCACTCCTCTGCTACTCCCGGGCTGCGCAGATGCTCCTCTCTCTCTCTCTCTCCGAAATCGGATCAACGTTCTCCATGGGTGTGCCTCCTAATCCAGGTGCTATGCCGGATGGTCCTGCTCCGTTCTGGACTCCATCCGCTTCTCTATTCTGTGCTCCAAGTTGTCCTATCTGTTGAAATAAACTCTGGATCATCTCCTCTTGTTTCTTCATCATTGTCTCCATCTCATCCCTAGTGATGAAGACTGATGCTTGATTCGCTCCTGAAGAAGCCTCTTGACTTCCTTGGTGTTCACTTCGCTCTGGCCTTGGCCTTCTGCTTGATTGTCTTGTCATAATTTCTCAAATCTTAACTTTCAAACTTTATGAATCAACTTCTAACTGGTAGAATTCCTGAGTTCAATTCTTAGTGAAAGCACCAAAATGTTTGCGTCAAAATTGACCACAAACACCCAATATCGTGAAAGCACCCGTTTATAAACACAAATCACCAACAATCGATATAGAACTCAGATCTAGGCGATAATAATCACAATAATTCACAAATAACAACCACAAACACAGGATTTATAGTGGTTCGGCGATCTTGCCTACGTCCACTTTGAAGTTTATGTCTTTATTGATTCACTTGATGATTTCGATTGATCACAACGGATTACAACTGATGATAGCTTTCAAATCTGATTACAAAAAGCGATGATGAAGTATGGAATTGAATCCGGCAGAGTCTCGACGTTTGATGGCGGACAATCCCCCTTTCTAAAGGCTTCAGGGTGCTATTTATAGGCGTTGGAGGCCCAGATCTCGCTCAAACTTCGGGAGACCTTTTCTGGCATGTGAGTGGGCCCACGCGACCGACCCCGCCAAGTTTCGACTCGATCTGATATCGATTCGAAATGATTTCAAATCCATCAAAAATTGATCCAATCGAGCTGAAACTTGGCATGAACAATCTTTACCTTGTGTGGAAGCTACTGTGAAAATTTCGTTGCATTTGGATCGGTGGTTTAGGAGATATGATCGATTCGAATTGGAGTGTTTCGGTTGGCTGCTTAGTACGAATCCACTCCCTTCGACTCCATCAGCTCACGTGGTCTTGTGATGAGGTGACGCGCGTCCTTCGAGTCGATCCGGTCTTCTCTCCGAGTTGAACGCTTCGTATCCTTGGCTCTTGCCGACTTCGTATCGTGGAGTGAGACACGTCATCCAAGCTAGTTGACTTGGTGGATACGAACAAGTGATTGTTCGTGGATTCGAACGTGACCGATTCGAACTGAGGTACCCCAATGGGTTCGAAATCGATCGATACGAACAAGATTGGTGTAACAGACTGGGATTTTCGTACTTCCGAAAATCCGACATCGACACTCACTTTATCGACTGCCGAGAAATCGAAGGCCGAAAACCGAGATGTTATGGGTTTTTAAAAAAGATTTTAAGAAAAGAAAAGAAAGAAGAGAGAAAAAGAAAAATAGAGGGAAAAGAAGATAGAGAATTTGAAAATAGAAGATAGAAGAATTTTAAAAATAGAACGGACAGAAAGGAAACAACAGAACAACAACAGAATCTCACAATTCGCAGCGGAACAACATATAATAATACATGAATAATCTTTAAACAAGGAACTATATCAGTTATTACATTTTATACATTACATTTCATCATGTCATCAGAGTATACAATATCAAACAAACAGCGGAAAAAGAAATACTATATATAAGTAATATGCCATGCCATCCAGCTTGCCTCCAGCAACTCCAGAATATCCAGAATATCCTGATAAACCTTAACTCTTAACTGCCCGTGTGGAAAATTGGTGGGCACCCAGAGTTTAGGAAGGAAAACAATAAACTCCAAGTCAGTCATGTGACTGGTGTGAGAACTCAAAACAGTTTATTTATCTTTAAAATCAAAATAGAGGAATATTTTTAATTCAATTCGCAATGCTTTTAAAAATGAGACTACCATAAGGCCTCCCGCACACACACACAATGCAAACGCAGAATCGGAGGAGATTTCTCCTTATGATAGTCAAAGATGCTTGATACGCATTAAAATAACATTTGATATTATTATTAGTGCATAGTGTAGAAGAAATTCATTTCGAAAGTAGAATATAAATCTTAGCCAACATAGACATTTCGAACTATGCCTACTATAGCTACCATCCAAACAGTGGTGACCACCATAAGTGAATGGCAGGTTCTACAACTAATACCGTACAAGTTTCGTATTGGGAATTGGATTTCCAACAAATGGTCAGGCTAAGGAACTTCCTACTGCCACATGGGATCGCCTCTGGCTGGACGTCCCGAGAACTTAACCAGCTCTCTGCCAACACAAGGCCGGGTTACCTTTATCACTAGGTAACTACTACACGAATATGGCATCCCCCGGTCCCATCGGACCTTTAACCGAGCGCTCGTCACCAACAACACCACACAGAGAAAGATATAGTGTATCAACATGAGTAAGTATCTGGGCTCCATACCATGATACCACCCTTTCCAGAAGGAAATGCACATACCCTAAAGGGAGCTACCCCTCATAACCTTGCCGCATCTTTCCTGTTTTGACCATTAACGGGATGTGAGGCTCGATGAATTCACGTCCACAAAAACATACTTTATACAAAAGCCATGCTTTGGGTCAACAAATGATCAACACAATGATCACTAAGATAGACGATCAAATAAATGATCCTATCACAAATAATCAACACAATGATCATTTCAGCATCACTCAGCATGTCACATTACCAAAATGGGATATATCGCTGATAACTTCAACTATATAACCTTTGAGCTCGTACGTCTCAAAGAAGGGTGTTAAGCAAAGAATAAATTCTCCGCCACCAACAGAAATATATTTGAAAGAAATCGGCTTTATATCTCAAATTGTAATGTCAGGCATACAATCCATACAAGTCTGTTCCGGGCTCGAACAAAACCGAAGGCACTTCTTACGAAGCCCTTGCAATACGGGTATTCACAATCCCGATCGAATTTCCCATCACTTAAGAGATCTCTATACCAGGAGCTACCCAGTGCAGAGACAATCGATAGGTCATCCTATCGCTTTTGCAAATACTCGGTCTTCAACACCGATCTTCAAATGCAATTCATAACGACGTATCACATATTCGGAATGGGTTATACGACCCCATGGTCCTTTCCCGGTTAACCCGAATAGTGAGCGCTTATTCAAAAATAAGTGTGCATTCAAATTCAATCAATTCACATCAAATACCCATTTAAAGGGAAATACTGATAGTCGGTTATTGAACTATCACTGGATATGCACACATCACCAGATTCCAAATAATTTTCCAAATTATTTATTTTCCAAAATATCCTTACAAGATATATAATTTCAACACTTCAAAAATAAATCAATATTTATTTTTTTACCAATTTCACTTTTCACATATAAATTCCATAATGAATTTATATTTCAAAATATTCGTGCATATACGATTTCAATTATTCATTTTCAATTTATCTTCAAAAAGATAAATTCTCTATATTCACTTCACATTGGAAAACATTTCCATACTTATTAAAAATAAGTAATTCACAATCATTTATTTTCAACACTTAGAAAATATTCAATATACTTAAACCGAATTAAGTATATATTTCATTCTATTAAGAAAATCCTTTCTTAAACATATTTACTTGGGCCAAAACGAATGTTGCGTAAAACATCGTTACGACAACCCAAAATCACTAGTATAGGGATTCGAATTTAAAATAGATATATAAATCCCAATACTATTCAAAACATTTCCTTTCGGAAATCATTTACTATAACAACAGTGTTATAGTCCACCATTCCCTTTTATTTCTCGAAACATCTATTTCAACAATAAATGTTGAAATCCATGGTTTCGAATCTCAACACATTTAAAAACATCGTTAGATCGTTTTAAATTTTATTTAAAACACCAAATCCAAAACAATTTCTTTAACGTATTATTCACTATTCAAAAACGTGAATAACTTCGTTAACAAATTTCATTCTTTTATTCATTTTAATTCAAAGGATTATTCACTATTCAAAAATGTGAATATAACTCCATTAATAGGTTATAACAATTAACTCATCAAAATAAGTCGTTTGCGAATTTATAAAACAACGTTCATAAATTCCATTTCTATTTATTTATAAAAACTTCCTTTTTATAAATTCCTTTATTAACCTATTCCGGTTTATAACTTAATTATAAACTAAAAGTTCATACTATAAGTTAATTACTTATAAACTTTATTCGTTTGCAAAACCATTCCATTGAACTTCATAATTATAAATCTTATAACTTATAAGATTCATTCATTTATCCAAAACCATTATTCACATAATTTCACCAAATTTATAAATCTACTATTTAAAAATTTCATTTTATAACTTCACAGTTTATAATTCCATAAATTTCATTCATTTACAAAATTCGTTTTCACTTCATTCAAACACTTATAAAAACTTGTTTTATAATGTCACTATTTCGATTTATAAATATCCGTTTATAAATCTCTTAATATAAATCAATTTATATTATTCTCTAAAACGTATTCAAATTCCTTTATAATTTCACCTTCTCTTGATTTATAAAATAATTAAATTTTATAAATCCTATCTTTAAACTTTTCACAATAAATTCAAATTTCCCAATTCAAGCTATTTTATAAGATCATTGGTTCATATTTCTCAAAAATCAGTTTTTCTAACAATATTACACAAAAATTATAATTTTATAACTTCTAAAATTATAACGTTTATTTATTTAATATGGATCAATTCCAAAAATAAAGTATATTTTCAAAAATCACTTTTAAAATCATTTAAAAATCCCAAATCTGGGTCCAATGATGCTACACACCAAATAGTCAATCACGACAAACAACGATATCATATATCGATATGATAATCCATCAAATATCAAAATATCTGAAATTAAATAAATACTGTTGAGGAATCCAGTTGGATCCCTCCAACCTGTTTTCCTGCATCCAAAAACATTAGCACAATACCAATTTCGCTCCAGTACGAAATTATCGCGGTACATGTTCTTATTAAATATTATCCGCTTAATAACGGCGTAATAGGGTCTCATCCGCTAAACAAAAATGCGGGAAATCAACAACTGCAATATATACATATGCCAATATATATATATTGATATTATATATATATAATACCAATTTCACTGTTTATGAAATATTCGCGGTATATGTTTTTATTAAATAACATCCGCTTACTAACGGCGCATAATGTCTATTTTAACAATCAATAATTTACAGTCATCATTCAAACATGCATTCAAATATTTTAAATCTAACTATTTAAAATAAAAATCGAAATCTATTCGATTGAGTGAGAAGTTCTCACCTTGGTTTTAATTTCCGTTTTAGCTTTTATTTCGAATAAAATTAAACGCGCGTTTAATTTTACCCGAAATTCTCACTAACTCCAAACGACTCCAAACCAACTCCATCGCGTAGTGCTCGTCCATACGATTCCAACGCAACTGGTTTCGTAATTTTCTGATATTGTATGACAAAGATACACTATTACAAAGATTATACAAATTATAATACAAAATAAATTCACAATTTTATTTCAAATTTTCAACCTAAGACGATCCAGGCCGCACATCACGATTCAAGCCCCAGGCCGTAACACACGCAACGTCTTCTTCTTCACTCACGCGTTCCTCACAGTGAATTCGAAACCCATAGCTACAAACTAGGGTTTAACACCGCGGCCACCACAATGACTTCCAGTACGATCAAGTGATACCACGTCAAAGGCCTCGCCTCCACCTACCACCGCCATGAGCAGCGCCCAGCTCGGTGCCCTGTGTGCCTCGAATTTCGCGCCTAAAGCGAAGGCAAACGCGGCCCAACTGCTTCGCCCATAGTCGACGAAACCCCATCATCCCCGTACAACTGTGAAGCCCTCGATTCACACTTCATTTTCTTAGTTGATCGTTTGTTGAATCCATGCATGGATATGAAGATTTTTAGGGAGGAAGATGGAACACTCTCGGCCATTGATATAGAGGCTGGCGGCTACACGTTAAAACCCTAGTTTTTTTTTTGTTTTTGTTTTTGTGAATTCAACTTCTATTTATAGAAAAAAACTAGCGTAAACACTATTCATCCCGGGAATTCCGAACTCCGATTTAGACGCCATAACCAGCGTACCTAGGGTTTACCCCGCGTTCCGGACACAATGGAACAGGTTTCGGAAGCTAATTCGGACATCTGTGCGAGTTATGGCTGTAAACGCTCAATTTAAATTAAACCGATTTAAATCGATTTCTAGGCGTTTTAATTTGTACCGGACAAACGGTAAATCCAATTGACTTGAAATTTGAAACCTTACAATAATATCACATTACGGATCCGATGAAACTGGTTTCGTCGAAATCCGAGACTTTTTGAAAAATGGCTATTTTGACTCGCCAAATTTAAATTAAAAATAAATCGATGCGTTTCGAGCTGCCACGATCAAACGATAGCTCCGATTGACACGAAATTTGAAATCCGGTAATAACTAACTATTACGGATCCAATGAAACTGGTTTCGTTCAATTCTGAGACTGTTCAAAAATTGACTATTTTACAGTCGATTATTAAATATTAAAATATTCAATTTTCACAAATTAACTTTTAATTCGATTTTAAAAGTTCTAAAATATTTCTATAACTCCAGTATGATTAAATAAAATTTTACAAATCATTTTCTATCATATTTAACTCAATTTTTAATTATTTCCATAATTTAACGTATTAAATTATCGATTAAATTATCCAATTAAATCCAATAATTCAAATAAAAATTTATTTGACTTATAAATTCACTTATTAATATTTAAAATTAATTAAATATTCAAATTTTAATTTCTAAAAATTCTGGGTCGTTACAATCTTTCCCCCTTAAAAGAATTTCGTCCTCGAAATTACAAGTAAGAAAGTTACTGAATCCATTAACTTTTCCAAAATTCATAATTAAACTTCTTAAAATAACTTACTAAGTTTTCAAATTATACTTAGTTATCTTTTCAAAAACAAACTATATCATTTAACTTTCAATTCCAAAACAAAGTTAAAGTTTTCAAAAAATTTCCCATTTTCTCAAATTTTTTCTAACGCCTCAAATTTTCGGAAAAATTCGCCATAGTCTCCTTTGCGCGGCTCGATCCGAAAAAAAAAAAAAAATGACAGTATATATATCACAAATATACATCTCATCAAGTAATGAGGCATCCCGAAGGGAAAAAAGTGTAAAAGTACGATATTTAATCCGAGATATGTACCTTATATTTTATTAGCAAGCATATACGGCTAATATAGCGCTAAAGCGAACTCCAAATGCGAAGCAACGCGATCCGCACCTACTAATCTCAACAAACAACATGAGAATCATGTATATAAAGCATAGTATCGATATAAAACATATAGCAACATAATAACTATATATGTCACATAGCAAATGCAACTAAACAACAATTGCAATATATATTCAACCATCATCCAATTATCATTCAACAAATTCATTCATATTCTCATTAATACTTAATGAATTGGTTTTCACTCTAAATCACATTTGATTCATTAATGTTGGAATTTACTAACATTCATTCTCAATTCAATTAGTTTACATTCACTAATTAAATCCAATTCACATTCAATTCTATTCAAATTTATTTACTTCAAATTTGAATTTAATTACATAGCTTTCAATTTCATTAATACTTAATGAATTACATACAATCAATCAACAATCATATAACAACCAATGTTTATTAATTGCAACCAAATTCCTTTGCTTATATTCATTCTCATTCAATTTATTCAACTTCTAATAACATTAGATTTTAATGAATCAACACTTATATTCATTATTTTATATCAACTTAAATTACATTCAATTGATTAACATTCAATCCATTCATTCAATTCAATTACAAAGTTGAATTTCATTTACATAACTTAAGTTCATATTTCTTTTAACCTACTTGATTTATTTACTTCGATACCAAAATCAATTCCATACAACAACTCTTAAGTTATATTTACATTTAACTTTAAATTCACTTTTATTTACAACTCATATTAATAGATATATCCATAAAGTTTCACTTCTTATGTATATAAGTTTATTTCACAATTGTAATTCACTTTAATTATAACTCAATTCTTATAATTCTTTCGCTTATACAATTATTCTTTTATCTAGATTATTCAAACAACCTAACAATCAACTTATATATACACTTTAATAATTTTGAAAAATTATTTCTTTATATATAAAAATATAATCAAGGTAAAATTATTTCATTTACCCAATTTAAAATCAATATTATGTCGATTTATCTTGTTTAAGAGTTTAGAAACCCCTATCTACGATAGTTAGCTAGACTAGATCGACGGGAATCTATAAACAATCAACCGATAAGTTAACACAATATAAAACAATTTCATATTCACTAACAAATACGCTCTCATAGCTATTATTACACTCAAACTCATTCTAGAGTACTGCTGACTCTATCTCTAACGAGTAATACCCTACAGAACCATGGTTCTCGCTTAACCATCAGCTCTGATACCACATTGTCAGACTGGGATTTTCGTACTTCCGAAAATCCGACATCGACACTCACTTTATCGACTGCCGAGAAATCGAAGGCCGAAAACCGAGATGTTATGGGTTTTTAAAAAAGATTTTAAGAAAAGAAAAGAAAGAAGAGAGAAAAAGAAAAATAGAGGGAAAAGAAGATAGAGAATTTGAAAATAGAAGATAGAAGAATTTTAAAAATAGAACGGACAGAAAGGAAACAACAGAACAACAACAGAATCTCACAATTCGCAGCGGAACAACATATAATAATACATGAATAATCTTTAAACAAGGAACTATATCAGTTATTACATTTTATACATTACATTTCATCATGTCATCAGAGTATACAATATCAAACAAACAGCGGAAAAAGAAATACTATATATAAGTAATATGCCATGCCATCCAGCTTGCCTCCAGCAACTCCAGAATATCCAGAATATCCTGATAAACCTTAACTCTTAACTGCCCGTGTGGAAAATTGGTGGGCACCCAGAGTTTAGGAAGGAAAACAATAAACTCCAAGTCAGTCATGTGACTGGTGTGAGAACTCAAAACAGTTTATTTATCTTTAAAATCAAAATAGAGGAATATTTTTAATTCAATTCGCAATGCTTTTAAAAATGAGACTACCATAAGGCCTCCCGCACACACACACAATGCAAACGCAGAATCGGAGGAGATTTCTCCTTATGATAGTCAAAGATGCTTGATACGCATTAAAATAACATTTGATATTATTATTAGTGCATAGTGTAGAAGAAATTCATTTCGAAAGTAGAATATAAATCTTAGCCAACATAGACATTTCGAACTATGCCTACTATAGCTACCATCCAAACAGTGGTGACCACCATAAGTGAATGGCAAGTTCTACAACTAATACCGTACAAGTTTCGTATTGGGAATTGGATTTCCAACAAATGGTCAGGCTAAGGAACTTCCTACTGCCACATGGGATCGCCTCTGGCTGGACGTCCCGAGAACTTAACCAGCTCTCTGCCAACACAAGGCCGGGTTACCTTTATCACTAGGTAACTACTACACGAATATGGCATCCCCCGGTCCCATCGGACCTTTAACCGAGCGCTCGTCACCAACAACACCACACAGAGAAAGATATAGTGTATCAACATGAGTAAGTATCTGGGCTCCATACCATGATACCACCCTTTCCAGAAGGAAATGCACATACCCTAAAGGGAGCTACCCCTCATAACCTTGCCGCATCTTTCCTGTTTTGACCATTAACGGGATGTGAGGCTCGATGAATTCACGTCCACAAAAACATACTTTATACAAAAGCCATGCTTTGGGTCAACAAATGATCAACACAATGATCACTAAGATAGACGATCAAATAAATGATCCTATCACAAATAATCAACACAATGATCATTTCAGCATCACTCAGCATGTCACATTACCAAAATGGGATATATCGCTGATAACTTCAACTATATAACCTTTGAGCTCGTACGTCTCAAAGAAGGGTGTTAAGCAAAGAATAAATTCTCCGCCACCAACAGAAATATATTTGAAAGAAATCGGCTTTATATCTCAAATTGTAATGTCAGGCATACAATCCATACAAGTCTGTTCCGGGCTCGAACAAAACCGAAGGCACTTCTTACGAAGCCCTTGCAATACGGGTATTCACAATCCCGATCGAATTTCCCATCACTTAAGAGATCTCTATACCAGGAGCTACCCAGTGCAGAGACAATCGATAGGTCATCCTATCGCTTTTGCAAATACTCGGTCTTCAACACCGATCTTCAAATGCAATTCATAACGACGTATCACATATTCGGAATGGGTTATACGACCCCATGGTCCTTTCCCGGTTAACCCGAATAGTGAGCGCTTATTCAAAAATAAGTGTGCATTCAAATTCAATCAATTCACATCAAATACCCATTTAAAGGGAAATACTGATAGTCGGTTATTGAACTATCACTGGATATGCACACATCACCAGATTCCAAATAATTTTCCAAATTATTTATTTTCCAAAATATCCTTACAAGATATATAATTTCAACACTTCAAAAATAAATAAATATTTATTTTTTTACCAATTTCACTTTTCACATATAAATTCCATAATGAATTTATATTTCAAAATATTCGTGCATATACGATTTCAATTATTCATTTTCAATTTATCTTCAAAAAGATAAATTCTCTATATTCACTTCACATTGGAAAACATTTCCATACTTATTAAAAATAAGTAATTCACAATCATTTATTTTCAACACTTAGAAAATATTCAATATACTTAAACCGAATTAAGTATATATTTCATTCTATTAAGAAAATCCTTTCTTAAACATATTTACTTGGGCCAAAACGAATGTTGCGTAAAACATCGTTACGACAACCCAAAATCACTAGTATAGGGATTCGAATTTAAAATAGATATATAAATCCCAATACTATTCAAAACATTTCCTTTCGGAAATCATTTACTATAACAACAGTGTTATAGTCCACCATTCCCTTTTATTTCTCGAAACATCTATTTCAACAATAAATGTTGAAATCCATGGTTTCGAATCTCAACACATTTAAAAACATCGTTAGATCGTTTTAAATTTTATTTAAAACACCAAATCCAAAACAATTTCTTTAACGTATTATTCACTATTCAAAAACGTGAATAACTTCGTTAACAAATTTCATTCTTTTATTCATTTTAATTCAAAGGATTATTCACTATTCAAAAATGTGAATATAACTCCATTAATAGGTTATAACAATTAACTCATCAAAATAAGTCGTTTGCGAATTTATAAAACAACGTTCATAAATTCCATTTCTATTTATTTATAAAAACTTCCTTTTTATAAATTCCTTTATTAACCTATTCCGGTTTATAACTTAATTATAAACTAAAAGTTCATACTATAAGTTAATTACTTATAAACTTTATTCGTTTGCAAAACCATTCCATTGAACTTCATAATTATAAATCTTATAACTTATAAGATTCATTCATTTATCCAAAACCATTATTCACATAATTTCACCAAATTTATAAATCTACTATTTAAAAATTTCATTTTATAACTTCACAGTTTATAATTCCATAAATTTCATTCATTTACAAAATTCGTTTTCACTTCATTCAAACACTTATAAAAACTTGTTTTATAATGTCACTATTTCGATTTATAAATATCCGTTTATAAATCTCTTAATATAAATCAATTTATATTATTCTCTAAAACGTATTCAAATTCCTTTATAATTTCACCTTCTCTTGATTTATAAAATAATTAAATTTTATAAATCCTATCTTTAAACTTTTCACAATAAATTCAAATTTCCCAATTCAAGCTATTTTATAAGATCATTGGTTCATATTTCTCAAAAATCAGTTTTTCTAACAATATTACACAAAAATTATAATTTTATAACTTCTAAAATTATAACGTTTATTTATTTAATATGGATCAATTCCAAAAATAAAGTATATTTTCAAAAATCACTTTTAAAATCATTTAAAAATCCCAAATCTGGGTCCAATGATGCTACACACCAAATAGTCAATCACGACAAACAACGATATCATATATCGATATGATAATCCATCAAATATCAAAATATCTGAAATTAAATAAATACTGTTGAGGAATCCAGTTGGATCCCTCCAACCTGTTTTCCTGCATCCAAAAACATTAGCACAATACCAATTTCGCTCCAGTACGAAATTATCGCGGTACATGTTCTTATTAAATATTATCCGCTTAATAACGGCGTAATAGGGTCTCATCCGCTAAACAAAAATGCGGGAAATCAACAACTGCAATATATACATATGCCAATATATATATATTGATATTATATATATATAATACCAATTTCACTGTTTATGAAATATTCGCGGTATATGTTTTTATTAAATAACATCCGCTTACTAACGGCGCATAATGTCTATTTTAACAATCAATAATTTACAGTCATCATTCAAACATGCATTCAAATATTTTAAATCTAACTATTTAAAATAAAAATCGAAATCTATTCGATTGAGTGAGAAGTTCTCACCTTGGTTTTAATTTCCGTTTTAGCTTTTATTTCGAATAAAATTAAACGCGCGTTTAATTTTACCCGAAATTCTCACTAACTCCAAACGACTCCAAACCAACTCCATCGCGTAGTGCTCGTCCATACGATTCCAACGCAACTGGTTTCGTAATTTTCTGATATTGTATGACAAAGATACACTATTACAAAGATTATACAAATTATAATACAAAATAAATTCACAATTTTATTTCAAATTTTCAACCTAAGACGATCCAGGCCGCACATCACGATTCAAGCCCCAGGCCGTAACACACGCAACGTCTTCTTCTTCACTCACGCGTTCCTCACAGTGAATTCGAAACCCATAGCTACAAACTAGGGTTTAACACCGCGGCCACCACAATGACTTCCGGTACGATCAAGTGATACCACGTCAAAGGCCTCGCCTCCACCTACCACCGCCATGAGCAGCGCCCAGCTCGGTGCCCTGTGTGCCTCGAATTTCGCGCCTAAAGCGAAGGCGAACGCGGCCCAACTGCTTCGCCCATAGTCGACGAAACCCCATCATCCCCGTACAACTGTGAAGCCCTCGATTCACACTTCATTTTCTTAGTTGATCGTTTGTTGAATCCATGCATGGATATGAAGATTTTTAGGGAGGAAGATGGAACACTCTCGGCCATTGATATAGAGGCTGGCGGCTACACGTTAAAACCCTAGTTTTTTTTTTGTTTTTTTTTTTGTGAATTCAACTTCTATTTATAGAAAAAAACTAGCGTAAACACTATTCATCCCGGGAATTCCGAACTCCGATTTAGACGCCATAACCAGCGTACCTAGGGTTTACCCCGCGTTCCGGACACAATGGAACAGGTTTCGGAAGCTAATTCGGACATCTGTGCGAGTTATGGCTGTAAACGCTCAATTTAAATTAAACCGATTTAAATCGATTTCTAGGCGTTTTAATTTGTACCGGACAAACGGTAAATCCAATTGACTTGAAATTTGAAACCTTACAATAATATCACATTACGGATCCGATGAAACTGGTTTCGTCGAAATCCGAGACTTTTTGAAAAATGGCTATTTTGACTCGCCAAATTTAAATTAAAAATAAATCGATGCGTTTCGAGCTGCCACGATCAAACGATAGCTCCGATTGACACGAAATTTGAAATCCGGTAATAACTAACTATTACGGATCCAATGAAACTGGTTTCGTTCAATTCTGAGACTGTTCAAAAATTGACTATTTTACAGTCGATTATTAAATATTAAAATATTCAATTTTCACAAATTAACTTTTAATTCGATTTTAAAAGTTCTAAAATATTTCTATAACTCCAGTATGATTAAATAAAATTTTACAAATCATTTTCTATCATATTTAACTCAATTTTTAATTATTTCCATAATTTAACGTATTAAATTATCGATTAAATTATCCAATTAAATCCAATAATTCAAATAAAAATTTATTTGACTTATAAATTCACTTATTAATATTTAAAATTAATTAAATATTCAAATTTTAATTTCTAAAAATTCTGGGTCGTTACAATTGGTTCGAAGTGACTAACTCTAGATGAATTCGAACCTAGTGGGTTTGAATGGAGCAAGGTGTTGATGGATGCGAACTATATGGAGTCGAGCTGAGACATGAGGATGGGTACGAAGCTTGGCCACCTGATGGATTCGAAAGTAGGCCATCGGGATGGATACGAAGGTTTCGATGCGAAGTCCATGGATTCGAAGTAGGAGGAACTAGATGGATTCGAAGGACTTCCAAGCTTGATGGGTTCAAAGTAGATGGAGTCGAACCGATGGATGCGAACATGATTTCTGGCCATCGATTCGAACTATGGGGTATCCTATGGATTCGAACCGAACAAGGGCTATCTCTCTCAAACTGAATTCATCATATCTTGAGCATAAGAACTCGGATTGACTTAAAACTTGAAACGTTGGCTCTCGTGGATTTGCTAGCCATGTCCTATCAATTGTAGCCTGATCCGGGCTCGGACAAAATTCATCGATATCCATAGTGAAGTAGAATGCAACCAATCTCTGAGGCGAACTGTCTATTGTTTTCGACCAATCTTTTGGTATCACGGCTTTGCCAAAAAGCGGGATAACATACACTATCACTCTTACTAACTTCCCAAACTCATCCATAGCTTCCAATAATATTATCCCCTCAATCATTCAAATTATAATTCAAACCAAATTTTAAATTAT
The DNA here is from genome assembly GCA_030765085.1 of Allium cepa. NCBI lineage: Eukaryota > Viridiplantae > Streptophyta > Magnoliopsida > Asparagales > Amaryllidaceae > Allium > Allium cepa. The sequence goes on along the minus strand of CM060945.1, from coordinate 876,710,441 downwards.
GAAATTTCTTCGGAATTTTTCTAACTCCTTAAATTTTTGATAAATTTCGACAGCGTCTCCTTTGCGCAGCTAGATCGGAATAACTGCAAAACTGCTTCTACAGCCCCATGTCATCAAAAGAAAATAAAAGCCAAGTGTATCAATCAGAAATGCATCAAATTTCATATGATAATTTAAATACATACCTTTTATCGGGCAATCAAATTTATTTCCGTAATCGAAGACATCAATTTATCTTTTGTTTTTTATTACCTGCACCTTACTTACCAATATATCCAATCATTTAATTCCAAAATAATTTTATTTATCCCCTTTCAAAATTTTCAATATTTGCTTTACTTATACCCGTACGATGTACATATATCATCCGTATGCAATATTAACTCTGATCGCTCACTCGATCACATAATTTCGCTTCCGAACTAGTATCGTTCATACGACTCTCTAGTGCGGACTTAGATCTGGTTCCTTGATCAGAAACCGTCATTCTCCTTGCATAGTCGTATAATATGATAGAGAATTTCAGGATCAGTCAAAAATCCACATCCAGGGTTCGCCGTCGAAAATCGAGTGAAATCCTGACTCAGATCGATATAACTATCTTGAAATTCTATGCTTGATTCTAGATCAAATTGTTATGCGAGTAAGATAATATACGTACGACTTACATGTTAATTGCAATTGACTCTTAGCTATATCAATTTCTTTCAATTCACAATCACTTACATTCCCATTCAATTTTTCTCAAACCATTATTCACATCCTTTATTCGATCTGTATTCAAATGTTCACTTAGCATATATCTTAAGTACCAATTTCACTTAAGGATTCACCATTAATTTTTTTTAAGTCCATTATAAACATTTTATACAACTTATTATATGTATTTCCACTTTATAACTTTGGTTTATATCCATTTTTTTCAAATTCACTTTTCAATTTCAAATTTTACTCAATTTGTCTCCAAACTTTAAATATTGAATTTTATCAACCATCTCTAAAACCATATTTAATCCACTAATTATTTTAAATTAATTTCATCTACTAATTTATTTCCATTCAAATTTTATTTCCAAACTTTAAACTTATTTAGTCCACTCGAACTAATTCTCCAATTTCACTTTATTTAACAAAATTCAAATTAAATATCATTCCAATATTAAATTTCAATTCCATCTGCTTCCATATTAAATTAATTAGTTCATTTACTAATTTATTTCAACTTAATAAATTCTATTTCATTTAACCTACTAGGCTTAATTTTAAATTTTCTCTTATTTAACCTAGTCCATGTTAATTTCCATTCCAATTCAATTTTCAAAATTTATAAGTTTCGAAATTATTTATATTCCATTCACCCATTTCTCCCAATTCACTTTATTAATTTATTTACTTTACTAATTTATTCCATCATCACGCTTGTTTCCATTTAACTCTTCTCAATTTAAGTTCCATTCTAAACAAATTTCAAATTCTTATAAGTTTTTAAACAAACTTATATCCCATAAACATTGTATATCGAACTCCAGAGTTTCAACAATTACTTAAGTATTCCAAAATCATCTTTGAAATCATATGTACCCCAAAATCCTTTGGTGCATCAAATTATTCTTTTGCATTTCAAAATCAAACCAGTTTTGCAAACAAATTCCAATTCAAACATTTTAGGTAGCAATTTCTCCCTCGAAAACTAGAAAATGAAAGCCGATGATGCTGCAGTCATCACCGAAATTATTTTTGGACAACCGAAGTGAGTTCAGTGCTTTTATTTCTTTAAAACCATTTTTATATATTTCAATTCAAAAATATTCTCTAATTAATATCACTATTATTTCCCAACCTTGAAAAACATTTCCAAAACCAACGGGATTTAAATTTCCAAATTTCCCACTTTAAAATCCTTTAAATCTATTTTTAAATATTCCCCTAGAATTTCATTCCATTTCAAATTATAGATCACATTTATAACTCATATTTAAAAATTCCATTTTGTTGCATGAATTATTTCTTAATTGTTATCTATAATTTCAACTTTTATTTAATCACCACCACACACCAATGATAATAGTTAAATATTATCATGTCCTAACAACCAAGCAAACCATATATAACTATACTAATTTCTGTAAAATCATTTCTTTCTTGTATAAAAATAATTTTGGGTAAAATTATTTCATTTACCGTATATTAAAATAATACTATGTCGAATTGTTCTATTATAGTGTTTAGAGATCCCTATCAATAACATTAATTACTCGTATTGACCAGAATCCATAAGTCACTCAACAAATCAACCAACACAATATCAAAAAAATATTCACTAACAGATACGTACTCATATCTATTAATACATTTAAACTCATTCCAGGGTGCTATTGACCCTATCTTTCATGAGTAATCCCCACCAGAGCCAAGGTTCTCACTTAAGCTTCAACTCTGATACAAACTGTCATGACTGCGTTTTTCGACATCTGAAAATCGACATTAATACGTCCACTGTATAGAATGCCAAGCAATTGAATGCCGAAAAAACCAAATTGCTAGGGAAAAGAAGAAAGAGGTAGAAGAAGAAAATAGGAACATCATCACAGAATCTCACAATCGCAGCGGAATAATATATAATAGATAACAGCTGAACTTTATACAGAAAGAACTATAATTGTTTTTATACATTACATCAACAGAGTACAACACAAATCAATAGCACAATACTAGACGGTTATAATAACTTGTCCACACAAATGCTGAATATACAGCATACCATACACAACGGAATAAAATCATATACTATAATACGTCTTCGTCATCCAGCTCGCCTCCTAATCTCCATAGCATCTTATCCTGTATCTGTAATACTTGGTCTGACCCGAGCATGATAATAAATAACGCCCGAGTCAGTCTGGAAAACCAACGTGAGAAAACACACACAATTTGAATTATTAAAGTTCAAAATCCTTTGAAAATCAAAGGTATCTCATAAGACCATGCCACAAATAAACACGATGGGTTTTTATCTTACGATAACCAAAACATTTCATATCAAATTCTCTGATATTATAATAGTGTCTAAATACAAATACTTATTAAAATAGCTGAAATTATTACATTAATTAAATTCCAGCATACTAGGCTCTACAATCAAAACCGTAAAGGCATGTATTGGAAAATGCATTCCATAAGAATCACTTCACTGGGGTACCATCTGTCACAATACACGTCTAGAACAACGTACCGAGGACCATGCTAGGATCCCCTACAACACAAGACTGGACTGTCCCTAACCTGGATATACCGAATATACTATCACCCCAGGTGTTCCCATCCTTTTCCGAGCTCCATCCATAATCGTAGTAATAATATCCGAGGGTATCTAGAAAGGTGATAAACATACCCTACTTGGGTGCGACCCACTTAGCCTTGCTGCATCCCCCCTGATTTTCAATCATTCCCGGTTGATGAGGCTAGAGGCTACGATTACCTTTTTAGAAAGATTTCACTTAGAATGCTTATTGTCCTCCAATGACAATGTATTGATAACATTCATCCATACAAGTCTGTTCTGGGTCTAAACGGAAATGAAGGCACTATTCCTACTACATCCATTTTGGAATCACCCTCGGGATTAGTAGCAATTAGCCCTTGCACTTCACTGCTCCATCTTCGACTCTATGCTCTTGTCTTCATTTCGAATACATACTCGTTGGATCGAAGTGGTTTTCGGATAACAAATCTGATCCCGATCTCTTCGAAATAAAGTTCGATATTTTTCGGTAAACTCAACCCCGGTTCTTTAGGAATAAATAGACGAATATAAGATCGGAGATCACCTCCTAACCATTAGTGGACGGATTTCTTTATCATCGTCCTGGAAGAGCGAAACAAGTTTATACGTGCAGTATAGCACCTCGAACGGTAACTATACCACATAATTCCCGTACATTTTCCAGATATTACCGAAGTTATATTTAGGCCTTGATTTGATAGTTGGTTATTTAACTATCAAATAAACAATCAATTCAACCAAATACTTCTTTTCACTGAAAAACACCAAGTCTTATTTAATTTAAATTTTAAATAAATTAAACCTCTTTCTCCAGAATAGATACTTATCTTATCGAATTTAATAAATTCACAAAGTATCTTTTAAGAAAATATTTGAAAAACCCTTTTAAAATAATGTGGAAAGTACAACTACGGTATCACCATGGATCACAGCTCAATGGTTACATCTCTGTCCAATTTAACTACAGGCACTCACTACCTCTGATTACGCAATGTGAGTATACCAATACTCTTCGAAAACTTTATTTAAAAATTTTAAAATAATACTTATGAGATTTCTATAATAATTTTCCAAAGTTAACTTTAGACAAAACTACTTTTTAAATAAAAGCTATTATATAAAAATATTAATATCGAATAATTATCCTTTTAAAATAATAATACTGATTAAACCTTTAATGATAGTTAACTACTATAACTAACTTAATTAATATATACTTTAACAATTTCAAAACAACCAAATATTAGTTTTCCTAAAACATTCCTTTAAAATATTTTTAAATTTTCTAATTAATACTTAAAAATCTTTCCTTTTTAAATTAACTTAATTTCTCAGAAAAATACATCTTCAACTCTAAATAAGCCAGTCTAATTATTTATAAATCCCTCTAGATTTACTCCCAGTTTGATTTACATTCTAATTCCGTAAATTCCCTTTTCCACATTTCTAAAAATAAATTAACTATGTACTTTTAAACCGATTTACCCATCTCCTTATAAAATTCCATAGTCCCATTTCCCATTTTATCACTGTTCACAATTACTTAAATCGATTTTAAATTGATTTCCTAAATTAAATTCCATTTTAAATTTAAATTCCCAAAATATTCCAAAACCCGCTAAATTCACATTCCACTTTCTTTTCAAAATCTTATTAAAAATCTAGTACAACAATTTCATATTTTATTTCAAATCTCCCTTTTATTTCTTCCCACTATTTAAATCTCGAACTTAAAAATAAATTCATTTATATTTAAACAATATCGCTTAAGCTCTATTATTTAAACCCTTTTATTTACATTATTCAAAAATATCTATTTACAATATACCAATCTTATTAAATACAAATTTTAAATCGAAGTATTTATTTTATTTTTTCCAAATTCATTTTCTTTTAATTTATTCAAACTTCACTAAAAATGTTGTATTTAAAATTTTCCTTTTTAGTTTTTTTCCAAATTTTAAAGATTTTTCATTGGTATTTAAAAATACCAAAATATTACCATTAATACCATAGCAGCCAATAAATTTAAATTTCACTATAATCTATCACAGATTATTCCAACAAATCATATTACTGAATATGAAAATAATTTCAACACTTTTGAGAAATCCAATTGGATCCCTCCAACTAGTTTTCTTACATCCATAGATGTTAATACAATATAAAAATAACAATCCCGCTTCGAGGGGGATATCGCGGTATATATGATCATCCGCTATTATGCGGGGCGCATAAGGTCTCATCCGCTCTATATACGCGGCAATATCAATCACTCCAATATATACACACACTACTATATACTACCACATTCAACTGATAATAATTATCAAACTCAACAATCAACCAACAATTAATTTTAACTAATAAAAATCAATTGCTGTAATCCAAAATTGAGTGAAATTAACTCACCTTCATTTTAATTTGCAGTCCATTCCAAATTTTTATTTCCATTCCTTACATTCTAGCTACGAATTTAAACGGCTGATCCCATTTCCGCTTTAAACCTCATACGACCAAATTATACGATATATAAGACTCCTATTTTTATTTAAATATCACTACTTTTAAATTAAAGATTTATTTATGTACATTTCATATGAACAAAAGCAACTAACTAACATTGTTTTGAATGATAATAAAATAAAATTTTCAAAGTGCAATATTTAAATTACAAAACATAAACCAAGATGGCAACCGCTCACCTTTCTTCTCCAGTTACCCGAATTCAACGAAACATGCACGCAAACTACTTCTTTTCTATTGCGTGCCCAGGCAGAACACAACGTTCGAACCCATCACCGCCACTAGATTTTCGATCGCCGCTTCGTTTCAAATTTATTCACGATCAATTTAGTTGCATTCCATTCATATCCACTTTTATTATATCCAAATCCATTTTATTAGGCATTAAATCATTCCCTGTTAATTTATTAAATAACCATTTCAAAAATTATTTAAGCCAAGCTTCCATCCAAAATTATTAACTTAAGTTTATTTGTTTATTCTCAATTTATTTCAGCCATACAACTTAAGTTTCTTTCTGCAACAAATTCCAAATAAAATTTCAGATTAAATCTCATTCAATCAAATTTCATTCCATTTACTAATTAATTTAATTCATTCATTCATCAAATCCACTTCGAATTTTAATTTCAAGCTCGAATTTATTTAAACGACACCCATGGCCATATTCAATTTACTTACACTTAAATTGAATTTGTTTATAGCTTAAATTGTCACAATATCAATCCAATTCTATTTTATTCGACGATATTTCCAATTATATTTAATTCGCTTACAATTAAGTCGAATTCTATTTATAACTCAAGTTCCCTATTAGTTAACTTATCTAATTAGTTCACTTTCAATTTATATTCCAATATCTGATTTTCATTTCAAAAATCACCTAATTTAGTTTTCTTGAGTTCAAATTTTATTTTTAAAATTCAAGTTCAGCCTTTTATTCCTCACTTTTAAAATACCATACCATTTTTACTTTGGTTGTTCTATTCCATCTTCTCAATTTAATGAGTTTCGCAACTTATTTTTCACATTCTCATCAATTCCATACTCGAGTATATCCATATTTATTATTTACTCAAAATTTACATCACCTATAGCTTAAATATATTTTTATTTCATTAATTTCAGTTTTTATAAGCAATATAAACTCATTTATTCCCACTTTCAAAATTTTCCACTTAAATTTTATTCCATTCAAAATTTATAACTTATGGCTATATTATTATTTCACAATTCAAAATTTTATATTTACCTCAATTCGATATTATTTCTAATCCAATTCAAAAAAATTGACTTATAGTTATATAGTCAATTTATAATTCACGTTTTCGTATTTAATTCAATTCCATATAATTCAAATCCAATTCACTTTTTTAATTTAAATTTCAATTCCAACTTCCTTACTTATATTTATATAGCAATTTCACCATTCGAATTTGTTAGTGCCTCAATTCCTAATAATTTTTTTTTACTTTCCTTAAGTTAAACTCCAATTCATACAATTTATTTTTAACTTACTTAAGTTAAAGTTAAATTTCAAATTTTAAATTCCATACTTTTCTTCCCTATTAAAATCATTCTCACTTTATAAGTCCAAAAGCTTATTTCTGATTTTCCCCAAAACATTTAAATAAGGATCTAGAATTCAAACACCTGGTATCCATTTCAAATCACTCAAATATATATATATAAACACTCTTTTTGGTTTAACAAACCACTTCCTTGGAAATTCAAAATCTGCGTGAATTTTTTTCCAAAATAATTCCTTTCGAAATTTCCAAAACAACACTTGTTTCAGCAAAAATCTCCATATAAAATCACCCTCATAACAATCCGTCACTTAGAAACTCAAAAATGAATACCGATGATGCGGTCGTCATCACCAGAATTATTTTCCAGCGACTGAAGTGAGTTCAGTGCTATATCACTTCCAAAAATCCATTTAAAACACTTTCTATTCAAAAATATTCAAATTTATCTCCTTTATTCTTTCAACCCCTTTGGAAAACATTTTTAAAACTTTTGGGATTTCAAAATTTCTAAATACTTAGTTCAAACCCATTTAAAATATTTCTTAAAGCTTCCGGGATTTTAATTCTCCAAATTCTGGTTTGAATCCATTTTAATTATAATCCATTTGTATAATTCATACTTATATAAATTTTCATTTGGTTATTAAATCGGTTCCAACTTTATAATCTTATTTTGATTATCTAATAACACCCAAACACACCAATTTACTATAATAAATTTTAGAAAATTATTCTTTTATATCAAAATATAATTTGGGTAAAATTATTTCATTTACCCACTTCAAAACAATATTGTGTCAGTTTACCTATTTAAGTGTTTAGGATCTTCTATCGATTTAGTGGCATCCAACTATTCGACCGAAATTTATATACCACCCAATAGATAAATAAACACAATATAAAACCGTTTATATTCACTAACAAATACGCACTCACATCTATTAATACACTCAACTCATTCTGGGTACTGCTGACCCTATCTCTAATGAGTAATCCCCACCAAAGTCAAGGTTCTCGCTTAACCTTGCGCTCTGATACCAAATGTAAAGGCATGTATCTCGATACCCCTTTAAGTCGACCATAATTCACATCATTTCAACTCAAATCGAAAAGAAATATGAATCGTTAGGGGTGATGTAGAAAAAGATAGAAAATAGAACAACAAAACAGAATCTCACAAACGCAGTGGAAACAAAATATAATATATATAATAACAGATTTTAAATACAAGACTGTGCCATTAATATACATATCATTATCAGAGTATAATAATCAATACATCAATCTGGACAGTTGTAATAACTTGTCCTCACACAGCGGAAATAATAACCAAGTATGGAGATACATCTCTGTCGTCCAGCTCATCTCCTGAGCTCCATAGTATCCTACCTTGAATCTGTAATACTCGGTCTGACTCGAGCATTATAATAAAAAAACACCCAAGTCAGTCTGGAAAACCAGCGTGGGAAAACGCACTCAATTTGAATTATTAAAGTGATCAAAACCCTTTGAAAACAAAGGTATCTTATAAAACTGCGTCACACATAAACACGATGGGTTTTTCTCTTACGATAACCAAAACATTTTATAGTAAATCCAGTGATATTATAATAGAATATAAGCACGAATACTTATTCAAATAGCAGAAATTGTTACATTAATAAAATTCCAACATACTAGGCTCTACAAACAAAACCGTAAGGCTCATATTGGAGAATGGATCCCATACAATGACTGGGCTACTGGGATACAGCCCATCACAGTACACCTCTAGAAAAATGTAACGAGGACCTCGTCGGGATCCCCTGCTACATAAGACCGGCCTACCCCCTAACCTGGATAGATCGAATATGTTATCACCCCGAGTGTTCCTACCCCTAAAAATCGAGCGCTCCCTTTTTCATGCACAACCATATCCATAATTTATATATATTTCCAGGGATATCTAGAAAAGTGATAACATATCATAATTGGGTGCGACCCACTTAGCTTGTTGCATCTCCCTTATTTTAGTCATTCTCGGTTGATAAGGCTTGAGGCTAAATGTTACCTTTCAAGAATAATTCTACTTAGAATGCTCATTGTCCTTCAATGACGATGTTCTGTTAGCATTCGTCCATACGAGTTGTCCTGGGTCTGGATAAATCAAACCACCGTCTTCACTATCCTCATGGCATTAATTCGTAATGTTCAAATCGAATCGAAGTGGTTTTTGGATAATTAAATCTGATCCGGTGTCTTGGAAACGATTAACGAAATGGGCTAGTATTGATAGTCGGTTATTTAACTATCAATAAAACATCCATAAACAGACACTAGGCTTATTTTATAAATCTTTAAATATTTATTTCAATATATCTTTACAAATTCCATATTCCAATATTTGAAAACAATTTTAAATACTTAAATCCATAACATGATATTCCCAAACCGTTTTCAACACTTAGAAACATTTTCAAATTCCATTTTTATACTTAGGAAAACATTATAAGTATTATTTTCCAAATCATTTCAAATATTAACACTTCAAATAATATATTGTAATTTATCTCAAAAGTCTCCGGAATCACTAATAAATTCCTTTTTATAATTTTCAAAACCCAGTATACTTATTTATAACTCCTTTCAATAATTTATAACTTCTTTTATGAATTCATATTTCATTTTCGAAGTTCCCATATTCAACATTTTGAAATTCTATTTCCTCCAAATCCCTTATAAAATTCCTTTCCTCAAAATCATATCCATTTATAAGCCCCATTTACGAATCTTGGGAGAATTTATAAATAAAATTTCACTCGCTAAAGAACTCTATAATATATAATAAGTACTTAAAAGAATAATAATTTATTTTTAAAAACAAGTTTAAGTAGTCATTTAAAAATATTTAAACCCTTTTTATAAACATCAATAAAATCAATTTCAAAGCTGATTTTTAAAATTAGAATTTATCAAAATAAATATTAAGTATTTGAGAAATTCACTTTTCGATGTACTTTAATCCTACTAGTTTAAAATTTCATAGTTTGATAGATAAAATTTTATTTTTAAAACAAACTTAAATCCTTAAAATTAAAGAGATATATATATATATATATATATACACACACACACACACTAAATTTAATTAACCAATTCAATTCATAAATCCTCTCGATTTACAACCCATCGATTCAATTCTAGCATCCTATTATTTCCACTTTCCAAAAATAGTATCGTTGTTATTTTACCCAACCCTATTTCAATATTCTAATATAAATTCAACCTATGAATTTTATATTCCCAAATTTTCTTCTATTGTCGATTACCTTGTTTATAAACGTCATTATAATTTGTTACTTCTCTAGGTTTTGCTATTATAAAAATAATCTCGTTTATAAATTTTCATTTTATAAATTCAATTCCTTATAAATTCTATTAATTTCTATCAATCTAATTTTTAATCTAGATTTCAACTTCTTTCCATATTTTCCAGAAATATCATTTAAAAATCTATCGTTTAAAAATCCTTTATGTAATTTATTTAAAATCCTTATTTAAAATATTCTTATGAATAGTTAAATACAAACCAAAATCAATTATTGTTTTTATCCAAATCAATTTCTTAAAAATAATCCAAATTTCTATGTGAGTATTTTTATATTCAAAATCTCCTTTCAAATCTTTTCAAATTCCAAAGATAATATCTATGGTATTTGAAATACCAAAAGTTAGGCCAGTGCTACTATAGCATCCAATAATTCATGCCACAACGATAATATATAAAGATTATTCTAACACATCATATATTATTACATATGAAAAACAATCAATATAAATTTGAGAAATCCAGTGGATCCCTCCAACCCATTTCCCTGCATCCACATATGTTGATACAATATAAAAATACCAATCACACTTCGAGGCGAATATCGTGGTATATATGGTCATCAATTATTATGCGGGACGCATAGGGTCTCATCTGCTAAAATATGCGGGAACATCAATCCAACTACTAATATATATATTGCTAAATATATATATATATATATATATATATATATTATAATATCATTCAATAGATAATAATTTTATAAATTCAACCAAGAATCCAATAATTAATTTTGACTATTCAAAATTAAATTTGGCAAACCAAATGAGTGAGAATTTTCTCATCTTTATTTTTACTTGCAAATCGTTCCAATTTAAATCCCATTGCAGAGATTCCGCAGCTCTGATCCCCGCACAACTGATTTTGTTCGATTTTAACCTCGTATATAATTGTTATTAGATTTATAAGTTATCCAAAATTTTAAACATTTGATTTATAAAATAAAATTAATTTTCTTTAATGACGGTGATTAATGTTAACTACCATGCTTAAAAGAAAAAAAAAACCTAACCTTATTCCATCGCGATACTCAAATGAATGCATGCTACTCTTACTTCCTTTCCCCTGTTTGACTTCTACGAACCAGGCTCGATCAAGCTACCTTCGCAACCTCCTGCTACGTGTATGCCTTGGCCAAAAATCATAACCTCCCCTACTCACTCTACCTCATCATCAACTTCTTCATGTCGTCGCAAATAAACCCCACAACGAAGAACGTGATAGTCGCGCCACCTCCTAGAGTCGAAGTTAATCTCCTCCATCGAAACGCCTACGGCCTATGCCCCTCCCCACGATAATCCAACGCCGGCGAACCCAGAAGAAACGTGACTGCGACCAAGTTCATGAACGCTTCCTACAATCTTCTGCCTTGACCCTTCAACCTCGCCACCCACACTCGCTCTCGAACACATGCCGCTTTCTCCTTCCTTCGCGTGCGAGTCGATCGGCATCGCGATGAAATCGCGCTTTCAAATATATATTTTTATTCTTTGGTCGATTTCGATTTTGCCTGAGGAAATAAAGAAGGATAAGCAAGTTTTTTTTTAAATTTGAACGAGATTCCATCCCTTTCTTTTTTTATTTGAACAGGCGAATTTGATTTTGGAATTGGGAGAAGGAAAAATGCACGATTTCTTTTGATTACGTTTCATTGATCTGAGTTTTAGAAGAAGGAGAGGGGAATGTATTTAAAATGGAAGGGTACGTTATTTGAATTGAAGAATAGGAGTAAAATAAATGATGTGATTTTGGCGTGTTTGAATGGGTAAGGTCAAATCGGAGGTGGCTGAGAAAAGAAAGAAAGTAATAGTCAAGTCAAAACATACATGTTTATTATTTAAATTTTCAAATCGTCTCGATTACGTAACTTAAAATCTTGAACTCCTATCAAGGCATGTCGTTAGATGTTTGTAATGTTATACCCCTGTTACAAATGCAATGGAAAAGTTTTCGAGTCCTAATTCGATCGTATGGAGAAAATAGCTTTTTGAACCCAAGTATTATATTGAATTTTTGATATTAATTTGACGCGTTTCTATCCCGTGCGACCAAACAATAACTCTAAACACTACGAAATTTGAAATCCAAAAAAAATAAAATATTACGGATCCAATGGAACCGGTTTCGTCGAATTTCGAGACTACGCCTCGGATCACTATTTTAACGCGTCAATCAAATTGACGACTTAAAAAATTTGTGAAATCGCCTGAAATTTCAGTTTTTAAACTTTCTAACTCAATTAAAATTTCAAATCCAATATTTAAAACCATTTAAATATTCACAATTAACCGTCGAAAAATCTAGATCGTTATAAACTTTTTGACTTAGGAATTTTCCTAAGAAGCCATGAATGTTCATATATAAAGATGTAAAGAATTTAGAAAATGAGAATGGTATCTTAAAGTTAGAAAATGTGGAGAGTGGATGGGTATATATAGGCACGAAACACATAAAATGACTAAACTAGCCTTGCCTCTTCTCCATCACTCACAAGTTGTAACGTGTCCCCCCTTCCCCTCTCTTCTACATGTTATCTAGGGAAACACACACATGCCTGAACATGCCTTGCTCCATAATGTGCAATAAGGTATGGTTTTGTGTATGGTGATACATGAAAGCTTATTTTATATTTTATTATTTCTTTTTCTTTTAAGAATAATGTGTCACGTCATGCTTATATTTAAAGTAAGCATGGTTTATTACTACTAATAACATAATTAAATTACCATATGACATACATATGTGTGTGCATGTTGATACAAATGTGTACAATGTTTCCAACGACTTTTCGATACCAAAAAGCCAAAATTTCGAAAATTATTTTTCGGTTCCATTTTCTACTTTTATTTGAACTAAACATGCTTTGAAAATGATTTTAACATCATTAATGATTATTTAAAAATGCTTATATGGTTATTAAAATCCATTATTTCAATAATAAAAAATGATTTAAATATTCAAATACAAAGTGATTAATTTATGGATCGTTACACTCTCCCCCTTTAAGAATTTCGTCCCCGAAATTATCATGGAGTGGAAAAAGTAATAACCTACCTAAGAAAAATCAATTTATTTACTTGGATTTCGGTAAATCTGATTAGTTATATTTTTCCTACCGTAAACATATGTAATATAAACTCTAAAACAACTATATGCCATTAGGTAACCGGATGCTACCAAAAGTAATGTACCAAACATATGCAACAAAATAAAGATAATATTCTACAATAAATGCTATGCATCCAACATTTTTCAAAATAAATCCAGAATTTAGAACTAAATGCCCACATTTTATATTCAAAATATTTTCAAAACTTATTTTCGAACTCCTCATAAAGAGAAGTAAATCAAAAAACAAAATTAAAAATGTCGAGGGGGTCCTCCTAACAAAACACATTAAACTCTAGAATCAAAACAATATGGAGATTCCAGTGATATTCTGGTTCCTCCTAAAACAACAACTGGAACAAACAATCTACTTATTTCTCAAATTTTCCCAAAAAATCACTTTTCAAAGTCATTGGGATTTCGGTCCTACTTATAACAATCCAAAAACCTTGGTTTATAAATTTTAACTTTGTAAACTATGTGTTAGAACCTCCATTCTATAGTTTCAGTGACAATAACTATACAATCACATATATTATATATCTTATCAAGATTACAGTGTATACTACAAGAGATCATCATGCTCAATGATACTGGGACTCAAAGACAAACAAAGACTTATGGACCATGCTATGATTAGTAAGGTTATAATACTGAATTAAGAGCCTTTGATAAACATTGTAAGGCCTCCTTGAGTATATATACACACACGAATTCATATACATATAATTATCACTAAAAACATTCAAAGTTGGCATTAAAACTTTTATAATCTGAAAATGCCATCTATAGACATCTGTGGAAAAGCCACAGATATCTGTGAATAGTTTCAAAAATTCTTTCCTGAAGCCACGGACATGGGCGGAAAATCCACAAAAATCTGTCATCTGGCAACTGCTCTTATTCGAAAGGATGTTTCATTTCGCGTTGATTAATAGCATCTCTTCTTCAAGGTTGTAGCCATTAAAACAAATAGAATTTGTTTAACAATAACAACTCCTCATATGCATCTCTTTAAACTTATAAATACTTCAAAGATTGAGAATTGAAAACAATCTGTTCTCTTGATTTCTTACTTACTTTCTATTTACAAATTCATTCATCTCTTGCTTACATATTCTCAATCTATCATAATCAAAATACCATTTTGATTAAACTACTTCCTACAACTCAAAGTATTCACATTCACATAATCAGAGGAGATCATAGGAAGAACTGTACTATCGGTCAAAGTCTGTGTTATTTGGAACACATGATTGTCAGGGAATTACTTTTGTATTAACCTATTCCATTGGGCGAAGTGATGGTTATTTGGTCAAAGGAAATACCCAAGGAGAGCTATGGGACTGGACGTAGGATGGAAGGTTCTAACCAATGTAAAATATGTGGTATGCTCGCTTTTACTATTTATCTTATTTATACTCTGTTAATTTACTCTATTTAGTATAATTACTAGTACTTACTCTCACATTAATATATAAGTTGCATTACATAAGATCTTATAAATTTATATTATGTATATAAGATCACCCAATCAATCAAACCAATCATAATCCATAAAGGAAAAAATATAGCACTTAACATTACTTAAAATGTCAAATGGCTAACAAACAAATCTTAACTTAGGTTTAAAACTTTCTAGGTTGTCTATAAATAATTTTTTAAGCATACCATTTTGCTTATCGGCTTAAGTTATTGCTTAGAGGATTACCTATGTTCCTTCAGAAAAAATTGAAAGTTACATTCAAAAATTATTAGTTTCTTAATTATACCAATATTTCTAAATCACTATAATTTGCATTTAGTATTTTATTCAATATGAAAATTGTTTATGAATTGCTTCATAAATTGCCTCCTAAGTATAAAATTATTTTATAAAAACATCAAATAACAACTTATTCCACTTTAGTTACTTGTATAATACTCTTTTATATCCTAAGAAATACATACAAATACAAAATTTATTTTACTTTACACAATTTAGGTGAAGATATAATCAAAATTTGGGTCTTTTAAAACTGATTTAACCTTTGGACCTTTTTAACTTAGAGTGTTAAAACGGATGACGTTTATGGGTTGACCCAAACCAATACATAGTTTACACCGCTTACATATTTAAACAAAAGCTATGGTTTTAATAAAATAATGTCTGACAAGCACCATTGTCCAAGTGGTTAATTGATTTGGCTTTGGTGCAAGAGGTCACAAGTTTGAAACTTGCTTTCGAACGTTTATTGACATGGGACATGTTGTCCAAATGATTTGTTGTATGTAAAGTACCATTTCAAAAAAAAAATTGTCTACAAAAACCTTCCTACCATTTTTACCTTGTTATAATGAATGATGTTTATGCACTGGCCCAATTAAAACCAATTAGTTTAACTTGCTTAGATGGTTAATCAAAATCTTTCTTAACTTGTAAAACAATGTCAAGCACGAAGATGAAACCAAATGGTTTCTATAAAAAGTGAACTTTTTCGTAAGTTCAGATATAGCGACTATCGTTATACAGGTAGTTCGAAAATCAAATATATGTCATTGCAATACAATCAAACATCACACAGAAAGGGTATGAACATATATACATGGTGATTTTCAATAATACAACATATATCAAATATTTTCTAATAATATAATTAACTTTAGCCACTAACTTTTCATATCGCTTACTACATGCAAACTAACTTCCAAATACGAAAACATTTTGCAACATGAACCAAATCAATTACCAAACCATTACTACACATATAGAACAAGCATTCATAGATCAATAATATGAGTATTAAAATAGTTTAAAAACTTTGATTATAACGTTGGAGTTTTACTCACCGAAACACTTACTAACTTTAACGAATTTGCACTAACTTCTCGAAGAAGACTAGAACTAGGCTTTGCTATGCAAATAACTTGACTTAGTGGTCCTTGAAGGTGCTTTAGGGCTTGACCTAGAGGCTATAGGGCATAGTCTTGATGAAAAATGAGGAGTTATAGGTGTTGTTTTGAATTTAAAGTGAAGTGGAATGGTTTTAACTTGGTTTTAGGAACATAGAAACCAGTTTTAAGGTGGATGGACTAACTTTTTGACTTAGGAATTTTCCTAATAAGCCATGAATGTTGATATATGAAGAAATGAAGGATTTAGAAATGAGAATGGTATCTTAGAGTTAGAAAATGTGGAAAGTGGATGGGTATATATAGGCATGAAACACATAAAATGACTAAACTAGCCTTGCCTCTTCTCCACCACGCACAAGATGCGACGTGTCCCCTTCCCCCTCTCTTCTACATGTTATCTAGGGGAACACACCCATGATTGAACATGCCTTGCTCCATAATGTGCAGTAAGGTATGGTATTGAGTATGGACATGCATGAAAGCTTATTTTATATTTGATTATTTCTTTTTCTTTTAAACATAATGTGTCACGTCATGATTATATTTAAAGTAAGCATGGTTTATTACTACTAATGCCTTAATTAACTTACCATATGATATGTGTGTGTGTGTGCGGTTGATACAAATGTGCACAACGTTTCCAACGACTTTTCGATACCAAAAAGTCGAAATTTCGAGAAATGTTTTTAGGTTACATTTTCTACTTTTATTTGAAATAACTATTTTAGTAAACATGCTTTGAAAATGATTTTAACATCATTAATCGTTATTTAAAAGATGCTTATTTGGTTACTAAAGTCCATTATTTCATTATTTAAAAATGATTTAAATATTCAAATGCAAAGTGGTTAATTTATGGATCGTTACACTCTCCTCCCTTAAAGAATTTCGTCCTCGAAATTATCATGGAGTGGAAGAAGTAATAACCTACCTAAGAAAAATCAGCTTACTTACTTGGATTTCAGTAAGTATGATTAGTTATATTTTTCCTGCCATAAACATATACAATATAAACACTATAACAACCATATGAAATTATGTAACCTGATGCAACCAAAAGTAATGTAACAAACATATGTAATAAAATAAAGATAATATTCTATAATAAATGATATGCATCCAACATTTTCCAAAATACTCCCAGAATTTAGAACTAAATGCCCACATATTATATTCAAATATTTTCAAAAATTATTTTCAAACTCCTCATAAAGAGAAGTAAATAAAAACCAAAATTAAAAATGTCAAGCGGTCCTCCTAACAAAACACGTTAAACTCTAAAATCAAAACAATATGGAGCTTCCGGTGGCATTTCGGTTCCTCTTAAAACAACAACAAGAGCAAACAATCTATTTATTTCTCAAATTTTCCCAAAAATCACTTTTCAAAGTCATTGGGATTTCAGTCCTAATAATAACAATTCAAAAAAAGTGGTTTGTAAATTTTAACTCTACAAACTATGAGTTAGAACCTTTATTCTATGGTTTCAATGACAAAAACTATACAATCACTTATATTATATATCTCATCAAGGTTACAAGTATATACTACAAGAGATCATCATGCTCAAAGATATTGGGACTCAAAGACAAACAAAGACTTATGGACCATGGTATGATTAGTAAGGTTATACTAGTGTATTAGGAGTCTTAGATGAACAATGTAAATTCTCCTTGATTTTATATGCACACAAGAATTCATATACATATAATTAGCATTAAAATCATTAAAAATTAGCATTAAAAACTTTTATAATCTGAAAATACCATCTACAGACATCTGCGGAAAAGCCATAGACATTTGTGAATAGTGTTAGAAAATTCTTTCCTGAAGCCACAGACGTCTGTGGAAAATCCACAAACGTCTACCATTTGGCAACTGCTCTAACCCGAAAGGATGTTTCATTTCATATTAAATAATAGCAACTCGTCTTCAATGGTTGTAGCCATTAAAACAAATAGAGTTTGTTTAACGGTAACTACTCTTTATATGCATCTCTTTAAACCTATAAATACTTCAAAGATTGAAAATTGAAAACAATCTATTCTCTTGATTTATTATTAGCTTTCTTTTTACAAATTCATGCATCACTTGCTTATATAGTCTCAATCTATCATAATCAAAATACCATTTTGATTAAACTATTTCCTACAACTCAAAGTATTCACATTCACATAATCAAAGGAGATCATAGGAAGAATTGTACAATCGGTCAAAATCTGTGTTATTTGGAATACACGCTTGTCAAAAAATTACTTTTGTATTAGACTATTCCTTTAGGCGAAGTGAGGGTTATTTGAGCAAAGGAAATATCGAAGGGGAGCTATGGGACTGGACGTAGGACGTAAGGTTCAAACCAATATAAAATATCTGTTGTGCTTTCTTTTATTATTTATCTTATTTATACTCTGTTAATTATATCTATTCAGTATAATTACTAGTACATACTTTCACATTAGTATATAAGTTGCATTATATAAGATCCTATAAATTTATATTATAGTATATAAGATTACCTAATCTATCAAACTTATCATAATCCATAAAGGAAAAAAATCTAGCACTTAACATTACTTAAAATGTCAAATGACTAACAAACAAATCTTAACTTAGGTTTAACACTTTTTTGGTTGCCTATAAATAATTTTCTAAGGGTACCATTTTTCTCATCGGCCTTTGGTTATTGCTTAGAGGATTACCTATGCTCCTTCAAAAAAAATTGAAAGTTACTTTCTAAAATTATTGGTTTCTTAATCATAACAGTATTTCTAAATCACTTTAATTTGCATTTAGTATTTTATTCAATACCAAAAATTTTTATGAATTGCTTCATAAATTGTCTCCTATATGTAAAAATATTTTATGAAGTCTTTTCTTTATAAAAGATCAAATAATAACTTATTCCACTTTATTTACTTGTATAATACTCTTTTATATCCTAAGAGTATATACAAATACAAGTTTTATTTTATTTTTCACAATTTAGGCCAAGATCTAAAATTTGGGTCTTTTAAAACTGATTTAACCTTCCGACCTTTTTAGCTTAGAGTGTTAAAACGAATAACGTTTATGGACTGACCCAAAGCAACACATAGTTTACACCGCTTACATGTTTTAAACAAAAGTTATTGTTTTAATAAAACAATGTCTACAAAAACCTTCCTACCCTTTTTACCTTAAGGTGTTATAATGAATGATGTTTATGGATTGGCCCAATTAACACCAATTAGTTTAACTTGCTTAGATATTTAATCAACTTGTAAAACAATTCCAAGCTAGAAGATGAAACCATACAGTTTCTATAAAAAGTGAACTTTTCCATAAATACCGATATAGCGACTATCGTTATACGGGCAGTTCGAAAATCAAGTATATGTCATTGCAATACAACTAAACATCACACAGCAAGGGTATGAACAAATATACATGGTGATTTTCAATAATACAACATATATCGAATATTTGCTAACAATATAATTGAATTTAGCCACTAACTTTTCATATCGCTTACTACATGCAAACTAACTTCCAAATACGAAAACTTTTGCAACATGAACCAAACCAATTACCAAACCATCACTACACATATATAACAAGCATTCATAGATTAATATTCATAGATCAATAATATGAGAATGAAAATAGTTTAAAAACTTTGGTTATAAGGGTGGAGTTTTACTCATCAAAACACTTACTAACTTTAACGAATTTGCCCAAACTTCTCGAAGAAGACTGGGGATAGGCTTTGCTATGCAAATGACTTGACTTAGTGGGCCTTGTAGGTTCTTTAGGGCTCGACCTAGAGGCTATAGGGCATAGCCTTGATGAAAAATGAGGAGTTATGGGCGTTGTTCTTAATTTAAAGTGAAGTGGAATGGTTTTAACATGGTTTTAGGAATATAGAAACTAGTTTTAAGGTAGATGGACTAACTTTTTGACTTAGGAATTTTCCTAAGAAGCCATAAATGTTCATATATGAAGAGATGAAGGATTTAGAAAATGATAATGGTATCTTAAAGTTAGAAAATGTGGAGAGTGTTTGGGTATATATGTAGGCATGAAACACATAAAATGACTAAACTAGCCTTGCCTCTTCTCCACCACTCACAAGATGCAGCGTGTCCCCCTCCCCATCTCTTCTACATGTTATCTTGGAGAATAAACCTATGTTAGAACATTCCTTGCTCCATAATGTGCACTAAAGAATGGTTTTGAGGTATAGTGACACATGGAAGCTTATTTTATATTTTATTATTTCGTTTTCTTTTAAACATAATATGTCACATCATGTTTATATTTAAAGTAAGCATGGTTTATTACTACTAATACCTTAATTAACTTACCATATGACTTGTATATGTGTGTGCATATTGGTACAAATGTGCATGACGTTTCCAATGACTTTACGATACCTAAATGTTGAAATTTCGCGAAACGTTTTTCTGTCACATTTTCTATTTTTATTTAAACTAACTATTTTAGTAAACTTACTTTGAAAATGATTTTAACATCATTAATTATTATTTAAAAGATGTTTATTTGGTTATTAAAATCCATTATTTCAATATTTAAAAATGATTTAAATATTCAAATACAAAGCGATTAATTTATGGATCGTTACAGAGGAGGCGCTAATGCTTCAAATGGAATTCTATACAAACAATGTATCGACTGCCGGCAAGATCGTTTCGATAAGACGTAATATTTTTGATCTTATTATTAATTCATATGAATATTGTCATGTACATCATCCTATTCTATTTTATATTTTGACCATAATTTTTTTTTCAAAATCCGTACATATGTAAATACATACATATAACATTTTAAACTATATGATATATATGTGTATGTATGTGTTTTTAATTTATATATATATATATATATATATATATATATGTAGATATATTAAATATTATGTTCGACTTATTTATAAAATTAAAAAAGATCTAAAAGTATCAATATATATTTTTTATTTGTATTTAATTAATTTAAAAAAATACATTTTCATTATTATGCTTTATACTAGGCCAGATGTCGCGTTTACACTAGATGTAGTAAGTCGATATCAATCTAATCTGATAGAAAATCACTAGAAAATAGCTAAATTCAACCTTAGTATTTAAGAAATATTAAGGATGTGTTTTTAATTTATGGAAGCAACGAACTCCCTATGAAGGGATGTTCAGAATCAAGCTTTCGGAGCGATGTCGATTATAAGTCGGTCATGGGGTTTGTCTTTACTTTCAACGGAAGGGGTAGTTGGAAGAGTTCCAAATAGAAAGTTGAGATTGATTCTACTATGGAGGCTTAGTACATCGCCATGAACTATGCTGCAAAAGAAGTGGTCGATGCACAATTTCATTAAGGAGATAGATGTGGTCACAAGCATTAAAGGTCCAACGCTCACGTATTGTAACTGTAATGCAACAATACAAATTTTCTAGGAACCGCGAGCATACAAGAAATCGAGACACGTCCTTTGAAAACTCCAGATGATAAAATAGTTAATCGGCAATAGAGAGAACATGATCGGGCGAGTAGATACAAAAGATAACATTGCAAAACCACAAACTAAGGCGCTCTCTTGGTCTGTTTTACAAAGACTGGTCAAAGCTATAGGAATGAAACCTTATGACGACCCACCCTTCTCGACCCTCGAAAATTGACACAAATACGCCACTGTATAATATACCAACGATCAAGTGCCAGAAAAGATAGATTGCTGAGGGAAAGAAAGAAGGTGGTAGAAGAAGAAATAGAAAACAACATCAGAATCTTACAAACGCAGCGGAACAATATATAATAGATAATAATCGATCTTTATATAAAAAAACTATATCTGTTTTATACATTACATCATCATAGTACAACACCATCAATAGCAAAATCTAGACAATTATATTAACTTGTCCTCACAAAAACTGTCTACATAGCATACCAAACACAGCGAAAATAAGACAGATATGTGTGATACGTCTCGCCATCCAGCACATTCCCTGAGCTCCATAGTAGTCCATCCAGAATATGCACTCTATAATACACGGTCTGACCTGAGCATTATAGTAAAATAACACCCGAGTCGGTCTGGAAAACCAGCGTAAGAAAACCCACTCAGTTGGTTTATTAAAGTTTCAATATCCTTTGAAATCAAAGGTATCTCGTAAGACCACGCCACAAATAAACATGCCTACGAATACCAAAATATTTTTATCAAATTCGTCTGATATTATAATAGTGTCTATAGAAGATAAAACAGAATCTAGCTGAAATGTTTGCATCTCACGTTTCAGCAATAGTTGGGCACAATCAAAACCGTATAGGCGCTTATTGGAGATTGGATTCCATACAATGGCAGGGCTACTGGGGTATCGTCCGTCATAGGTACTGGTCTAGATCAGCATACCGAGGATCCATCCTGATTCCCTTCAACATAAGACCGGAGCTACCCCTTGTTGGATAGTCCGAATAAGATCACCTCGCGGTTGGGATCAGTAACCGCCCACACAGCCGAATAAAAAGGGACATCTGGACAAGGATGACCTTACCCTAATTGGTTGCTAGCCACTTAGCCTTGCTGAACTTCACCTATTTTAGTCATTCCCGGTTGATGAAGCTCGAGGCTATGCGTTACCTTTTTAGCATACATTCACTTAGAATGCTCATCGTCCCCCTAACGATGTTGTGATAGCATTCGCCCATACAAGTGTGTTCCCTGTCCGAACGGAACCGAAGGCACTACTCCTACTACATCCATTTGGGAATCACCCTCAGGATTAGTAGCGATTAAACCTTGCACTTCACTGCTCCATCTTCGAATCCAAGCACTTGTCTTCCTCACGAAAACATTCAACCCGGATCGAAGTGGTTTTCAAGAAATTAATCCTGATCCCGGTCTCTTCGAAACAATCGGCGCATTGGCCAATATTGGTAGTCCGTTATTTAACTATCACATAATATCCACAAAACAACCATCAGGCCTTAATAATTTCCTAAATTATTTATTTCAAAATATCTTCGCAAGATATTTTTCTACACATCAACCCTTTGAAAATAGTTTCAAATCACTCTTTTTCTCATGGAATAAATTTCCACCCAATTGTTCTATTTCCACTGAAAATCACCAAGTCTTAATACTTTAGATTTTAAAATAATTTAAATCACTTTATCCAAAAATATATACTTTAAAACATTTAAAATAAAAACTACTTAAAACACTTTATTTAAAATACTGGTTATGAAATTTTATAATAATTTCTCATGTAAAACCTAAGCCAAAACTAATTTAGAATAAACTATTAGATAGAGTATAAATATTTAATAACCATCTTTTAAATCAAATACTAGTTAAACCTATAAAATACTTCTATAATTAACTTAATAAATATTTACTTAAAATGTTAAAATGATTAGATAAAAAATTTACTAAAACATTCTTTTTGAATAACTTTAAACTTTCAACTTATATATATATATATATATATATATCCTTTGAAAATATACTTGGTTTTATAGGGAAATACACTTCCATCTCAGTATAACTCATCAAATCCTTTATAAATCCTACTTGATTTATCCCAATTTAATTCACGTCCCAATCCTGTAAATTTCTTTCATCACTTTAAAAATAAAACCACTTTTTATTTTTAAAACACATTTCTGTCTCCTTATAATCACTTTCAAAAATATATGCTTAAATTATTCACATTAAGGCTACTAAAATTACTTAAATAAAAATAATACTTAAGAAACTTATAAGAGTTTTGAGTAAAACTTAAACCAAAATTTCCTTTTAAAATAAAGTTATTATATCAAATATTTATGTTAAAATTCCTTTTTAAAAAAATCATAATACTAATTTACCTTTAAAAATAATTAACTACCATAATTAACTTAAATAAATGTTTACTTTTCTCTTAAAAATAATAAATTTTTTAAAACATTTTTAAACTTCTAGTTTGTACTTTGAAATCTTTTCTTTAAAAATATACTTAGTTTTCCAAGAAAAATATACTTTCCAATTTTTAAAAATAAAATCATCTTTTATTTTTAAAATGAATTGCATATTTTCTTATTAATTCCACCGGAATCTTATACTTTCAAATTTATCCACTGAAAAATATTCCATTTCATTTATAAACCAGTTTACAAATTTCCATTTCTCATTTTCCTTTAAATCACAGTTTCTAAAACAGTAAATGATTTCAAATCGATTTTCTAGTTTTAAATTCCCTTTAAAATTTATTACTCGATTTATCCAATTCTAAATAATTATTTACTTAAGAATTTTCTGTTCATTTCCTTTAAAAATCCAAACTTATATATTTTTCCATTTCTCAAAATACCCTTATTTATTCAGCTAAGCATAGCATTCAATAATTTCAATCCCCAATACAATCAATATAATCTATCGCAGATCATCAAATAAATCACATCGCTGATTATAAAATAAATTCAACATTTTGAGGAATCCAGTTGGATCCCTCCAACCTATTTCCCTGCATTCACATGTTACCACAACGTAAAAAAAATACCAATCCCACTTCGAGGGGATATCGCGGTATAAAGGGTTATCCGCTATTGTGTTGGGGAGCATAGGGTCTCATTCGCTATATAACGCGGGAAATCAATCACTCCAATATACATACATACATATATATATATATATATATATATATATATATAATATCACATCCAAGAAATTCAATCATTCAACTAATAATTTAAATGTAACTGTTTAAATTTAAATGGTAATCCAAATGAGTGAGATTAACTCACCTTCGATTTTTGATTTTTGATTTCCAATCCACTTTAAACCGGCTTGTTTTTCTTTACGATTTCAGACCTTGTATAAACATTATATGGTTTATTAATATTTGAAGTAATCGAATAATAAATTACCATTTGTTAATTTAATTAGCTAATAATTTAATTAACAAATTCCTTTTTAAAAAAAAACTTTTTGCAACTTAAAATAATTAAATGGGTTAATTTAAACCAAACTAGTAAATTAAAAATGTATATATGTATATTAATTAAATTATAATGAAATAAAATCTCTTTCTAGCATATAGGTATATATAAAATAAAAATGAAAATGGTTTTTATACTTTACTGGAATACATTTTCTTTTCCTTCGTATATGACCACAGTAACTAACTTACTGTATATATATATTATTTTTTGCAACCTAGGTGTATATTTTTTTTTCCTTTACTGCTAATTAAATTTTCCTTTTATCTTTAGCTCAATTTAATAAATATATATACAGAAAGATTATATATTTTTATAACTTCCTAATCAAAATGTTTAAAGTCCCAATTTCCATAAACCTTATCTATATTTCATTCCAGTTCAAACTTGTTTACGTAAATGGTATAGAATTTCATTTAGAAAATCCTCCCAATACAATTTCTGTTTTAAACTTCATAAAATTATTTTACTGAATTTACGACTTAATTCAAAATAGAGAATACTCACTCATAAATTGCAGATGCTTCCTAAATCGAAGGCACCACAAAAATCACTACACCTCCATGCCCGTGTACGAGCCACCCTTGTACATCCTCGACCCCATCCCCCATCACGCGTACACGAGAACCAAGGGAACAAAGGTAGAATCATGGCCCCTGCTCATTCATAGTCACCTTTACCTCTACCCAAACGCTGCCGACCCACGTCGACCACACGCTAACCCTGGTCATCCCCGTCACTATTCACTAAAGGTGCAAACTCCATCATGACATGAGTTAAATCGCCTGAAGGCAGAGAGGGATACGCGATTGATTTCGTATATTTTTTTTAAAAAGCAGCGCCCATTCTTTTTTTTAAGGGCAGATCTCGATTTGGCAGAACGAAGGCATGGGATTATCTTTTGCCTTGAATTAAAAAGAGGACGAAAAAAATTGTTTTGAACGAGAAGCTTTCCCTTTTTCTTTTTTTAACAGAGGAGACGCATATATGGACAGATGGCGTGAACCAGAAGACAAGTGGCAAAGGTATGAAAAGATAAAGTTCTAATGTTTAAATTAATTGACCAGTCAAAGAAAGTATATTTTATATATAAATTTAAATTTAAATTGTCTCGATTTCCGCACTCACAATCTCGAACTTCTATCAAGGCATGTCGCCAGGCGTTTATAATATTATACCCCTATTACGAACGCAATGGAAAAGGTTTCGAGTCTTAATTTGATCGTATGGAGAAGATAGCTTTTTGAACCCACTTATTATTATTGAATTTTCGATATTGATTTCATCTCGTTTCCCTCTCGTACGACCACACAACAACTCCAAATACTACGAAATTTGAAATTCGATAACAATACAATATTACGGATCCAATGGAACTAGTTTCGTCAAATTCTGAGACTGTGCCTCGGAAGGTAATTTTTAAATATCAATTTAAATGATATGTTTTTAAAACTGAACAAAACATTTTTAAACTCGATTTTAAAACTTCTATTATTTTCAGTATTGCTAATATAAATTTTATAAGCCTTTGAAATATTTTTAATAAGCTTAAAACTCAAGATTTAATATTTTGCCCAATTCCCAGTAATTAAATCCATAATTTAATTATCAAATAATAGAGATATTTGAAATTCAAGTTAAAAATTAATTTTATGTAAAATCAATTAAATATTATAATTTTAAATGTCCAAAATCTTGGATCGTTACATTCCTCCCCCTTAAAAGAATTTCGTCCTCGAAATTACTAGTTAGGAAAAATGGTCCAATACCCGTTTATTATCTTCCCAAAACCAAACAGTTCAACAACTTACCAATCATTTTTTTATTAAAGACACGTTATCATTTCTATTAACTTCCCAAACTCATCCATAGATTCCAACCAATATTATTTACTCAACCATTTTGAATTATAACTTAAAATCAAATTTCAAATTATCAAAATTTCTCAAAAAAAAATCTAACTCTCCAAATTTTCGAAATTTTTTTCCAGCGTCTCCTTTACGCGGCTAGATCGGTACAACTACATAATGCCTCTACAGGCTCCCAGATTTCAAAATAAAACAAAATGCCAACTTGCTAGATCAGAAAACCATCAAATTTCATATGACAATTTAAATACATACCTTTTTGTCGGGCCATTAAATTTTATCTTCTGAAATCCAAAAGCACTAATTTTCCCTTTGCTTTTAAAACACCTGTAAATCCTATTTAGTAGTAATATCCAATCATAGCATTCAAAATCATTTTATTTACTTCTTTTGCAAAATTTTCAATATTCAATTCGTTCAAGTCTGTATGATGTACCCATATCATTCGTACGCAATATCAAATTCGATCGCACACTCGTTCACACAATTTCACTTCCGACGAGTATCGTTTTCCCGACTCCTAGTGCGGACTCAGATCTGGTTTCTTGATCGGAAACCGTCATTCTCCTTACATAGTCATGTATTATGATAGAGAATTTTCAAAATCAATCAAAATCCATATTTAGGGTTCGCCGTCGAAAATCGAGTGAAAAATCCCAATTCGGATCGGTATAATTACCTCGAAATTCTGTGCTCGAATCTGCATCAAATCGCTATGCGAATAAAATAATATACGTACATCCCACGCATTTATCTCAATTGATTATTAGCTATATCAATTTTCTTCTTATTCATAATTATTTTGATTTTCATTCACTTATTCACAATTATCCCATTCCACAACTTTACTTAACCTTTAATCAGTATTAACTTAGAATATTTTTCCAATACCAATATTACTTAGGAATTTACCATTAACCTTCCCTAAGCTCAATATAAATATTGTACACACTTAAAGATTTATTTTCACTTAACTACTTAAGCTTTCACATCTATTTTCATTTAACTTAAATTTTCAATTCCATTCTGAATTTAATTTATCTTCAATTCTTAATTTATTTCCAAATCAATTTAATATTGAATTCTATTCACCTTATCTCAAACCCATTCTTAATTAACCATTTCTTTAATAAGTTTCATTTACTAATTTATTTTAAATCTAAATAGACTTTATTAACAAACTCTTATTATTTTTTGTCCACTTCGAATCAATTCTACAACTTCACTTAACTCAATTCAAAATGAATTTGAATATTCAGTTTAAGTACCATTACTTACAATTTAAATTAAATATCATCCCAATGTTCAAATTCAGTTCTTATCCACTTAAGTCAATTAGTTTACTTACCACTTATTTTATTATCACACTTACTTTTGTTTAACTCTCCTTCAAGTTAAATTTTATTCTAACAAACTTAAATTTTTATAAGTCCCCAAACTCATTTATATTCCAAACTCATTTAAATAAGATTCTAGAGTCTTTTAAATTATTACTCAACATTCAAAATCATTTTTGATTTCCATTATATACACACAATTCATTTGCATATCAAATTATCCTTTGAATTTGAAACCAAACCAGTTTGTTGCAACAACTCCAATTTAAAACATTTTGGTAGCAATTCCTCTCTTAAAAACTCAAAAATGAACATCGATGATGCTGCAGTCATCACCGAAATTATTTTTCAGCGACCAAAGTGAGTTCACTGCTTTTACCACTTTAAAATCATTTCCAAATATTTCTAATTCCAAAATCTCACCAGATTTCAAATCCAATTCAAAAATATTTCCGAAAATATCACTATTATTCATTCAAAACCTTTGAAAACCATTTTCAACTCAAAGGAAATTTAAATTTTCAAATTCCAAATCCTTTAAACTCATATTTAAATATTCCTTTGGAATTTATCCCATTTTAAATTATAAATCACATTTATAATTCACATTTTATAAGTATATTTACAAACTCCATCTTGTTATAATTTCAGTTTCTATTTTAAATTTCTGCACAACAATGACAATAGTTTAATATTCAGTCCCTAACAACCAAGCAACCATATACTATAACAATTTACACAAAATATTTCTTTTATATACAAAAATAATTTGAGCAAAATTATTTTATTTACCCACTTTTAAAAACAATACTGTGTTGGTTTTCCTAGTTTAAGAGTTTAGAAATCCCTATCGATATAGTTGTTCAGACTGTATTGACCAGAATTCATAAATACTCAACCGATAAGTCGACACAATATAAAATAACTTATATTCACTAACAAATATGCGCTCATATCTATTAATATACTCATACTCATTCTAGAATACTACGAACTCTATTTTTAATGAGTAATCCCCACCAGAGTCAATGTTCTCGCTTAACCTTCAGCTCTGATACCACTGTGACGACCCACCCTTCTCGACCCTTAAAAATCGACACAAATACGCCACTGTATAATACGCCAATGATCGAGTGCCGGGAAAGACAGATTGCTGAGGGAAAGAAAGAAGGAGGTAGAAGAAGAAATAGAAAACAAGATCAGAATTTCACAAAAACGGTGGAACAATATATAATAGATAATAACTGATCTTTATGCAAAAAGAACTATATCTGTTTTATACATTACATCATCAGGGTACAACACCATCAATAGCAAAATACTGCATAGTTATATTAACTTTCCTCACAAAAGCTGTCTACACAGCATACCAAACACAGCGGAAATAAGACAGATACGTGTGATACGTCTCGCCATCCAGCATATCCCCTGAGCTCCAAAGCAGTCCATATAGAATCTGTACTCTATAATACTCGGTCTGACCCAAGAATTATAGTAAAGTAACACCCGAGTCAATGTGGAAACCCAGTGTGAGAAAACACACTCAGTTGGATTATTAAAGTTTCAATATCCTTTGATATCAAAGGTACCTCGTAAGACCACGCCACAAATAATCATGCCGAGTTTTTACCTTACGATAACCAAAACATTTTTATCAAATTTGTCTGATATTATAATATTGTCTATAGAACGTAAAATAGAATCTAGCTGAAATGCTTGCATCTTACGTTTCAACAATAATTGGGCACAATCAAAACCGTACAAGCGCTTATTGGAGATTGGATTCCATACAATGGCAGGGTTACTGGGGTATCGCCCGTCACAATATCTGGTTTAGATCAGCGTACCGAGAGTCCACCCTGATCCCCTGCATAAAAGACCGGAGTTACCCCTTACTGGATAGTCCGAATAAGATCACCCTGCGGTTAGGATCAGAAACCACCCACACAGCCAAATAAAAAGGGACATCTAGAAAGGGATGACCTTACCTTAATTGGTTGCTAGCCACTTAGCTTTGCTGCACCTCCCCTGTTTTAGCCATTCTCGGTTGATGAGGCTCGAGGTCATGCGTTACCTTTTTAGCACACATTCACCTAGAATGCTCATCGTCCCCCTGACGATGTTCTGATAGCATTCGTCCGTACAAGTCCATTTCCGGTCCGAACGAAACCGAAGGCACTAATCCTACTACATCCATTTTGGAATCACCCTCAGGATTAGTGGCGGTTAGCCTTTGCACTTCACTGCTCCATCTTCGACTCCAAGCTCTTGTCTTCCTCATGAAAACGTACAAACCGGATCGAATTGGTTTTTGGAAAATTAATCCCGATCCCGGTCTCTTCGAAATGATCAGCGCATTGGTCAATATTGATAGTCGGTTATTTAACTATCATATAACATCCACAAAACAACCAGCAGGCCTTAATAATTTTCAAAATTATTTATTCCAAAATATCTTCGTAAGATATTTTTCTACACATCAACCTTTTGAAAATAGTTTCAAATCACTCTTTTTCTCGCGGAATATATTTCCACCCAATTGTTTTATTTCTACTGAAAATCACCAAGTCTTAATACTTTAGATTTTAAAATAATTTAAATCACTTTATCCAAAATATATACTTTAAAAAAAATTAAAATAAAAACTACTTAAAACACTTTATTTAAAATACTGGTTATGAAATTTTATAATAATTTCTCATGTAAAACCTAACCAAAACTAATTTTGAAATAAACTATTAGATAGAGTATAAATATTTAATAACCATCTTTTAAATCAAATACTAGTTAACCTTTAAAATACTTCTATAATTAAATTAATAAATATTTACTTAAAATGTTAAAATGATTGAATAAAAAATTTCCTAAAACATTCTTTTTAAATAACTTTAAACTTTAAACTTATATATATATATATATATATATATATATATATATATATATATATATATATATAAATCTCCTTTGAAAATATGCCTTGTTTTACAGGGAAATACACTTCCATTTCAGTACAACTCATAAAATCCTTTATAAATCCTGCTTGATTTATCCCAATTAAATTTACGTCCCAATCCCATAAATTTCTTTCATGGCTTTAAAAATAAAACCACTTTTTATTTTTGAAACACATTTCCATCTCCTTATAATCACTTTCAAAAATATATACTTAAATTATTTACATTAAGGCTACTAAAATTACTTAAATAAAAATAATACTTAAGAAATTTATAAGAGTTTTAAGTAAAACTTAAACCAAAATTTTCTTTTAAAATAAAGTTATTATACCAAATATTTATGTTAAAATTCCTTTTTAAAAATCATAATACTAATTTACCTTTAAAAATAATTAACTACCATAATTAACTTAAGTAAATATTACTTTTCTCTAAAAAAATTAAAATAATAAATTTTCTAAAACATTCAAAAATAAGATTTTTAAGCTTCTATTCTATACTTTGAATCTTTTCTTTGAAAATATATTTAGTTTTTCAAAGAAAATATACTTTCCAATTTTTAAAAATAGAATCACCTTTTATTTTTTAAATGAATTGCACCTTTTCATATAAATTCCACCAGAATCTTTTACTTTCAAATTTATCCACTGATAAATATTCCACTTCATTTATAAACCATTTTATAAATTTTCATTTCTCATTTTCCTTTAAATCACAGTTTCCAAAACACTAAATTGATTTCAAACCGATTTCTGGTTTTAAATTCCCTTTAAAATTTATTACTCGATTTATCCAATTCCCAATAATTATTTACTTAAGAATTTTCTTTTCATTTCCTTTAAAAATCCAAACTTATATATATTTTTCCATTTCTCAAAATACCCATATATATTCAACCAAGCATAGCATTCAATAATTTCAATCCCCAAAATAATCTATCACAAATCATCAAATAAATCACATCGCTGATTATAAAATAAATTCAACGTTTTGAGGAATCCAATTGGATCCCTCCAACCTGTTTCCCCGCATCCACAGATGTTAGCACAATGTAAAAAATACCAATCCCACTTCGAGGTGGATATCGCGGTATAAAGGGTCATCCACTATTATACGGGGCGCATAGGGTCTTATCCGCTATATAATGCGGAAAATCAATCACTCCAATATATATATATACTATATATAATATCACATCCAGTCAATTCAATCATTCAACCAATAATTCAAATTTAACTATTTAAATTTAAATGGTAATCCAAATGAGTGAGATTAACTCAGCTTTGATTTTTGATTTGCAATCAACTTCAAACCGGCTTGTTTTCTTCACGATTCCAAACCTTGTATAAACATTATATGCTTTATTAATATTTGAAGTAATCGAAGAATAAATTACCATTTATTAATTTAATTAGCTAATAATTTAATTAAACAAATTCCTTTTTTTAAATCTTTTTGTAACTTAAAATGATCAAAATAGATTTAAACCAAACTAGTAAATTAAAAATGTATATATGTATATTTATTAAATTCTAATGAAATAAAATCTCTTTCTAGCATATAGGTATATATAAAATAAAAACGGAAATGGTTTTTATACTTCACTGAAATACATTTTCTTTTCCTTTGTATATGACCACAGTAACTTACTTACTGTATATTTTATTTTTTCAACCTAGGTGTGTATATTTTTTTCCTTTACTGCTAATTAAATTTTCCTTTTATCTTTAGTTTAATTTAGTAAATGTATATACAGAAAGATTATATATTTTTATAACTTCCTAGTCAAAATATTTAAAGTCTCTGTTTCTATAAATCTTATCTATATTTCATCCCAGTTCAAACATGTTTACATAAACGGTATAGAATTTCATTTATAAAATCCACCTAATACAGAGTATTCCCGTTTTAAGATTCATAAAATTATTTTACTGAATTTACGACTTAATTCAAAATCATAGAATGCTCACTCATAAATTGCAGATGCTTCCCAAATCGAACTCACCAACAAAATCACTACACCTCCATGCTCGAGTATGAGCCACCCTCGTACGTCCTCGACCCCATCCGCCATCACGCGTGCATGAGAACCAAGGGAACAAAGGCAGAATTGTAACCCCCTGCTCATTCATAGCAACCTTCCCCTCCACGCGAACGCTACCGACCCACGTCGACCATGCGCTAACCCAGGTCGTCCCCGTCACTATTCCCAAAAGGTGCGAACTCCATCGCGACTTGAGTTGAATCTCCTGAAGGTAGAGAGGGATACACGATTGATTTCGTATATTATTTTTTTGAAGGCGACGTCCATTCTTTTTTTTTAAAGGGTAAATTTTGATTTGGCAGAACGAAGGCATAGGATTGTCTTCTGCCTCGAATTATAGGGAGGAAGAAAAAAATTGTTTTGAACGAGAAGCTTTCCCTTTTTCTTTTTTTAATAGAGGAGACACGTGTATGGATAGATGGCGTGAACTAGAAGACAAGTGTCAAAGGTATGAAAAGATAAAGTTCTGATGTTTAAATTAATTGACCAGTCAAAGAAAGTATATTTTATATTTAAATTTAAATTGTCTAGATTTTCGCACTCACAATCTCGAACTCCTATCGAGGCATGCCGCTAGGCGTTTATAATATTATTCTCCTATTACTAACGCAATGGAAAATGTTTCGAGTCCTAATTCAATCGTATGGAGAAGATAGCTTTTTGAACCCAGTTATTATATTGAATTTTAGATATAGATTTCAGCGCATTTCCCTCTCGTACGACCACACGACAACTTCAAATACTACAAAATTTGAAATTCGATAATAATACAATATTATGGATCCAATGGAACTGGTTTCGTCAAATTCCGAAACTGTGCCTCGGAGAGCTATTTTTAAATATCAATTTAAAGGATATGTTTTTAAAACTGAACAAAACATTTTTAAACTCGATTTTAAAACTTCTATTATCTTCAGTATTGCCAATATAAATTTTATAAGCCTTTGAAATATTTTTAATAAGCTTAAAACTCAAGATTTAATATTTTCCCAATTTCCAGTAATTAAATTCAATAATTTAATTATCAAATAATGGAGATATTTGAAATCCAAGTTAAAAATTAACTTTTAAATATTTAAAATCAATTAAATATTGTAATTTCAAATGTCCAAAATCTCGGGTCGTTACAAACCTCATAACTGGCCCAGGTGCAAGTGGGAGACTAATATAATTAAGGGTGTACCTTAAAGGCAATTATGTAATTTGTTATGCAATCTTAATTCTATAATAGTCATGTTAAAAATAATTCATGTATTTGGTATTGTTTTCTATTATATGTACTGTTATATTGTGATATAAGTAATGAAGTAATAGCATTAAAACTTATATAGGTAGAAAATCCTTAAGAGTAGTGCTTTATCGGTTGCAATTACGGATGAGTTCCTAACCATGAATATTGGATCGATATTAACAAAAACACCAAATCCTTAAATGTTCCTAGTCGAGATGTATCGAGAGAGAAATATTGATATGTCCGTTGAGACTAGTCATTGGTGTATGTAACGCTCTCCATACGATGGATGGTGAATTACTCGTGACCGTTGAGGGCACGAAGGAGTTATATACTTTTGATCATTTGGAACAGTCATGAATGACTCGATGAGAGTCTTCCACAGGTTAATATAACTAATTCAAAATAGAAGATCTTATGGTAATGACATACAATAGTCTTCTGACTTGAAAGTGCTATCGATCCTGAGTACGTAGACTGTACTTTGACTATAGCCAACTCCATGGCATGTTGACCGCATTAAAGCTATAGTTGGGTACACATTGAACTACTCGAAGTGAAACATTACTCAAGAGAGGATTCATCTCCTTCGTTATAGAAGGTCGGTATCACCGTAATTAGTAGGTTAACTTAAGTCAAAATCTCGGACTAAAGTAAATCGATTAATCAATAAATATTACTGGATTGAACCAAGGACTTTGTAGTGACATAAGTAATTAATACAAATTTTAATATAGTTTTTGATATAACTCTAGATATCTTAGTGATACGATGATGACCATATGAATGCGTGTACAGACTATTTTACTAGGTGATCTTATATTAGATCAGAAATACGATATTTCCTAAATAGTCTGTAAGAGTTGAACTTGAGCCCATAACGTGCTTCATCAAAGTTCGTAAATGCTTTAATATTTGAATTATTTAGATATTGAGTATGGATTGAGCTCACACCAAAGAGTCAATACAACCACGTTGTCAGTATTTTCCAAGTTCGACCAAGGATAAAATTTATTTATAAATGTTTTAAATTAATAATAAATTAATGCATATTTTTTATTGATATATGTGGCTATTTTTATTGTTTATTTCAAGCTTAAAATTAGACAAACGATGCATAAAAATTATATGACATTTCGGTTAGTTGAGGAGCTAGAAGTTAATTAATTAAACGGTGATTCAAATAAGAGTCAGTGGGCTGTTTGACCATTCTTGGTCAATATCAGGTCAAGCCACAATAGTGGAGTAATTGGGGCTTTGTGAAGTCCCTAAGGCTAGAGGATGTGGTGGAGAATAAGGTGCAAACCTTCAAGTATGAATAGAATAGATTCGCTATAATTCAACACATGAGTTTCTGGTATTCTACCCTGAACCCTAACTGCCTATCCCTTACCTTGGTGAAGCCATATTTTCATCTTTGCAACTTGATGAAAAGGAGGAGATAGTGCTACAAGAGGAAGTTCTGTATAAACAATGTATCGACTCTCGGTAAGATCGTTTTGGTAAGAAGTAATATATCTAATATAGTTTTTAATTCACATGAATATGCTTATATATGTCGCCCTATTCTATTTTATATATTCAACCATAATTAGTTTTAAGAAAATCCCATATAAGTATATATATTTTATTTAAATTATACATAATAATATGTATACATATATATTAAATATTTATGTTCGCGTAATTCATAAAATAAAGAAAACTTAAATTTTCAAATCTAAAAGTATAAATATTTATTGTTATTATATTTATATATAATTAATTTAAACAAATACTTTTAATAATTATGCTTTTCATTTTAAATACAAAATTAAATTATCTTAATTTATTCTTTACCGTTATAATTTTTTAAATTAATATACACAAATACTTATACATAGACACGCATATATATATATATATATATATCCATATGGATAATTTTATTAAAAAGGTTAAAAAAAATCGATGATGGTAAGATAATTTTTTTAATTTAATATATATAATTTTATTAAGTCAAATGAACTTGAAAAAAATTTGATATTGAAATTTCTATATTTATATACATACATACAGTCGAAATAAATATTAATAAAAAATTCTTCTTCGGTTGCGGTTGCAACTGAATAAGTAAATATTAAACTAAATACAAACACAAATATGTGTGTGTGTGTGTGCTTAGTTAAATATTTACTTATTCGTTGTGCGTGTGTGTACATGTGTGTGTGTGTGTATAGGGCAAGGATCGGCTTCCCTTCACTTTTGCTACACTTCAAATCCCCCTTGATTTCAACCACATGCTCCGTTTTAAATAATATGATTTCTATCATGGAGTGAGAAAAGAGAGAAACTATCTTATTTTAATCAGAACATGTGGTCGAAATCAGGGAGGATTTGAGGTGTAGCAAAAGTGAGGGGGAGCCGATCCTAACCCATATGTGTCTGTGTGTATTAAATAAGTCAAAACATTTAAATTTTAAGTATTTAACTATATATGAATAACCAAAAATAAATATATTAACATATATATACATACATATATCTACATATATATGTGTGTGTGTGCATTACAATAGATATTTTATTGATCATTGAATATTAAATTATGTGTGCGAGTTTTGAATTTAGATATTAAATTATTCAAATTTTTAATGGTCGAATAAAATATATTATTATTTGATTTGTTAAACATTACACACATACACACACACTACATTTAGACATCTTATTGAAATTGGACAAATCGATCAATTTTTCTCATAAGCCTTTAGTAAAGGTGGTATGCTATGTTATTGTGATGTTCATATTATGAATATGAATATCATAACTTACTAAAATATAATTTGTAAATAAACTAATAAATTAATTTTAAACTAAATTATTAATAAATTTACTTTAAATGTTAATTTTAAACAAATATTTTAATAGAACTAAATAAATTAAAATATTTCAAATCCATTTTATTAACAAAATACTAAATTCGATTTATTATGAACAAAATATTATTTACACAAACACAAAATAAAATCTTATGCAATTTAATTAAAGGTAAAATTTTAAAATTCGCTTTTTAACCCCGTTGCCAGTGTACCTAATCCAATAAAAAAGCAGTTCTGGACAAGAAATATTCATTATTGGTGGTTGGCTTCTAGTGGCCTGGTCATTTTCTATGGCATTTATGAATTTGTCTATCGGGTTTTGGTAGTTTGGTGGTCGTTTTAGTGTGAAACTTGGACTTATCTTTTTTTGCCTAATATTAAGTGTATCGTATTGTTTTCTAAGTTGGGGAGTAGTGTTTCTTTGCTTATGTAATCAATATATGCTTTGGTGGTCTTCTTGTTAAGGCCTTACCATCTTATCGTTTCTTCCTTAGGTCGATATGGTGATTGCCTTGAGCAACCTATGTGATTCCTTTTAGTGATGCTTGTTATGCTTTCTTGGGCATTTGGGTTGTTGGTGAGATGCAAGACTACTTTGAAGTATTTTTCCCACCTAGAATGTTGGTCGTCTTTGTCATTTGTTTGGTAGGTAGCTCCATTGTGAAATCCACATTGTCAAATTTCTAGAGTGGTGATGGCACGAGGCACTGCATCACTGCTTGTACTTTTGGAAATATTTTCTTATGTATTTTGTAATTTGTGTTTGTAATTGATGTGTGGAATGTGAGTTATGTACTTGTGAGTTGTATGAAGTTGCTAACACGTCTTTGCCTTATATTTGTTTTTTCATTTTATAAATAGTGGATGAGCCATTTTGAAATTGACTTGCCTTGCAAAAAAATATACATAATTTCAACTACTATTTTGGTAAAATTTGAATGGACAATCATTGAATGTGGATACTACCATATCTTTATCATTTTTTGGATCTTAGATTTTATTTTATTTTAAAATATGCATACGGATAGATTTTTGATTTTTCGCTACCTATTGACAACCCCAATATCTGATGAGAGGTCTTTATCGAAGGTATAGCCGCAATCTTATTAGGAGGAAAGAAAAGAGCTAAGTATGTCAGGTGACACAAGAGTATTTTCATATTCATGGAGTTACTGGTACTTCTGATGAGACTATGATTTATAAGAAGATATCAGAGGTCGGACTCTCTGTGAAGCTTGGATTTACGCAAGGTCGTTTTATAATTTTATTGGCCTTATTAGTGAGCTTGTTGGTGAGTTAGATAGTGTATACTTTGAATAGTCCAGCAAAATTTTTGGAAAGGAGATTGGAGTCAATAGGAAGAACATTAAGAACACCCTCTCTTGGTATGGAAAAGAGAATGTGAAGCGCAAAGTGACTTAGCCATTGATGTAGTGAAATTTGGTATCTATATGTTCATTTCCTACATTGGGTAAGTTGAAGAATTTTGGTATTAAACTTTTTTGCATTTTACTTATTGAAGTGCATGATTAATTCCTTATGCTTGGAAAACGTGTTATGGAAGCTAAGTTTATGGAAGCTAAGTTCGAGCGATAGTGCGCAAACTTATTTAGTTTAGTCTTGAGCTTGGTGCGATGGGACTCACACCTAATGACTTGTTGAGATGTATTGATAGTGTGATGATTATATTTGATTAAGGTATAGTATTGAAATTGTGTGACTCAAAATGTATGTCAAAATTAAAGAATATTGATTTTTTTTTTAAATCACATGTGACTTAATTGCATTACTTGAACGAATTTGTTCTCAACAATTGCATGCAATTTGGTTGCATTAAAATGAGTACTGATTGGTGCAATTATGTTTTCTCGATGGTCACGGCAAGTAAATATCTTTTTTGGTAACAAGAGTGATATTTATTTCAAACAGAGCACTCAAATAAATATCTTCACATACATGGAAATAAACTTCTGGATTGAAAGGAATCAATAAATTGATAATTAATTTAAAGTTAGTTATTCTATACATGCATATTTGAAGAAACTGAATATTGATCCAGCATAAGAACGCTAGAAAATAAATTTGATTTCAAAATATTAAAAAGAAATTGAATATAAATTTTCGTACACCTAAGCATACATATATATACGAAACTGTGGCTTTTCATTTTGTTCGTCCGCAAATCTCTGGGTTTTCCCGAATAATTTATATTCTCTTTCCTCAAATAAATAAACATATAGTTGTTGGACCCATGTAGTGGATATAGGCAATTCGTTGAACCACCTTAAATTTTTGTTTCTTTGTTTTATATTTTGGTGTTGATTGTTCGTATTATTTCTTATGAGGCCGATATTGTTTGTTAAATTAGTTGTTGGTAATTAATCAACAAGCTAGATCATTGGGTTCCGCGATAATAGTGAACTCAAAACTGTATACGATGGTTCAACCCGTTATTGTAGTAATTATTTTCAGTATTTTTCTAGCCTTGACATCAACATCGATAATAAATGGGTTTTACATATACTTGAAAACAATTTTAATGTATATTTTGAGATAATTCACACTGTTATTTAGACTATCGAAATCAAGTAGTATAATTTATTATTTGGTCTTACTTCATAGTTTATCACCATTTATCAACTGATAAAGCAAAGACTAATTTAAGTGCAAATTGTATGCAAGTGAGATTGGAAGGCATGCCAATATTTTTTTTGTTAGGTTTTGAGTACTTTGGCATGCACCACATACGTGTATAAAAAAAAATTAAACATCATATATAATTAATTGAAATAATCATTATTTGTTATCTGGTATTGATTATTTTTATTCAATAAAAAATATATAGTTAAAACTGATTTCAAAATAGTAAATTCTAAAAATTAGAAAATGTTAAAGTGCATCTACATATAACCTTAATTTCAATTTTAGTAGTAATTTTATAAACAGTTATCAAAATGTTGTAACAAAATGTTATTTTGATAGAAAAAAACATTATTTATGATGATAAAACAATCGTATATTTTCAAATATTTAAATGGGTATTTCCACTTAAAGGCCTTCTAAGCACGGGGTAATAAATTTATAAAGTAGCACTTCAGAATAATTAGTTTTAAGGACAAAAGACGAAAAAAAATATCATTTTCAATGATAGGCAGAAAATGCTTTCATTTATCATTTTTCTAGTTTTAAAGATAAAAGACAAATTAAATTTTCATTTTCAATGATAGAAAAAGACACTTTCATTTGTTGTTTTCCTATAAAATGATGTTTTATTTTATCTTTTTGTCTTTGAAAATAAATATTCTGATGTGTTGTCCTAAAAGGTTTCTACCTTGAGTTAAGAAGCTCTTGGTCCAATTTTCACTAAATTGTATGTTTTCACTAAGGAATCTAAAATTATACAAAACCAAAATAAAAGGTCTTGATTGACTAAAACTAAAATGAATGAGGAATGACTGATGAAAAACATCATATAGATAATCCAAATAGGTGAAAATTTATCATCTTCGCATTTGAATATATGACCTTAATAGCAATCAAAAAAATTCAAATAGAATAAGAGATTAATTGTTGTCACGATTCAAACTTCTAATGTCATTTGCACATGGTGCGCAAAGGTGTTTTGGAAAGTCCGTGGTAATTAAGATAATAATTTCAATCATTAAGAAAGATAGATAAAGTTTGAAAAGGAAAAGGAGAATGTTAAATGGACCCCGATTTGGATAAAAGGGACATAATTTTAGACCCCGTCCTAAATAAAATTGGTATGGAATTGATATGATAAATAAAACCAAGTATAGAAATTTACTGTTTTACCCTCATTTAAAACATATTCGACAATACCCTGTTTGAAAACTGATTTAATAAAGCTAGAATATTCACCCAAAACTAAATTCGAGAAGATTTGATCGAAAAGAAAACTATAAAACGGTGTCAGCCTGCCAAAAAAGTTGCATAATAGGATAATAATGAAATATATTCTATTTTATTTCGAGGAAACAAAATTTTTTGTTACTTTTATAAATTGAAAAAATTGCCCCCCGGCCAGAAGGGAATTCGTCATCCAAAAATGTATTGATGTCATCAAATATTATAAAATGATATCATTGAATATGAAAAATTAGTTGATAACTCAAATAAGTTTGACAGAGTACTCATAATCCGAACCAGTCCTAAGTTTAATTTGAAATTATGAACAAATAATCTTCCAAGAAGGTCAAATTAAGATAGTTTTCCTTATTAAGCTACGATGATTTTATTTCAATGCATGGTGAAGTACATCAAAAAATGCGATAAAAAATCATACTCGACTAGCACGCTTAGTAGATAGAAAGCAAGGTTGACTTGACTTTAAAGCTCAGCACATGAAATTTTCATAAAACCATGAATGACTTCTACTTTATTTATCATATGCACAACTTGTACTTTTTTCCTAAATTCGAACATTCTCTTAATAGAAGTGCAAGCTGCTTTTATTTTTGGACGGCGGTTGCAAAACATAAAAAATTGATTGCAATAACAAAAGTTGAATAAATTATGTTAAACTTATGCTTGTATATTAAAGAAATATATAACATAATATAATATTTGTTCCAACTCTGCAATCTGGCTGTTTTACGATCAAGCTCCTTTATCAATTCATAATGATTAACTTTTAACTTTGATTTAAACTGAATAAAGATGGAGCTGACGAATATCATAAGATAATTTGAACGGAAATAAGTGATCATAAACAATAAAATAAGAATTATAAATTACAAATTAAACATTAGATAGGAACTTGACATGAACTAATAAACATGGAGAGTGCTTTTTTCCAATTGATCTTTAAAACAGTCATGTTACATCCAGGGACGAGTTAATAACTTATAGAATGGCTATAGGAGTAATTCGCTTCTTTTTAGGAGCATCTGTCTTCTGAGTTGCAGTAGGCACTGCCTGCTTTAATTCGGACTCAGAACTTTTATCAACAGTGCTTGGAGGTTCTACGTTGTCGATTTCCATACTACCTACAGGCTCATTCTTCGAATGTACTGGTACTTTACTATCTTCAGGCTCATTCTTCTTATCTGTTGTTGGTTCTCTACTTTTTTCCGAGCCTTTCATTGACCCTGTAGTTAAGTTATCAGCATATAAAATCAAAAGAGTGGCTACAATCTTAGAATGTCTGATTGTATCAGTGTTCATATCTGTCAACATTTCGTAAAATGTTTGGAGTTCACAACCCACCAAAAATAAATTACTTTCAAGTGGAAAGATAATCCATTTTCTCTTAGAAATCGCAATTAGAAGGTGAGAAACCATGTTGAATGGCATTTCATTATTTACCGGTAACTTAACAAGGTCTTATATTTAAATTTCAATTAAAATAAAAATAAAAATACTGGCAATGTTGCAGGCAAACGCATTGGAAATATGATAAAGATCACTAGAAATCTAATTTTCTCGGATAAGTTGATATGAAAATGCTGCATACAGTAAGTGCTACATCATATGTAGGTTCATGTTTAACTAGTGGAATGGCAACTCTTCCATGTTTATGAAATCCAATTGAGAATAATATCTGATGTAATTTTGTGTTTAATGTAGAATAAAGATTATGTCATACCTGATGGTTCAAAAGGAACACCGAGTTCATTGTTTTCGAATTCTATAATTGTACAATAGCCATCACGTGAGGACAAAGCAAGATATTTAGCACTAGGTGACCTAGAAAAGAAATGATACTAATCCGTTAAGACTATTTTATTTAAATTTAGAACCCTGTAACTGCTCGGTGCCATAGGAAAAACCAGAACGCTGGATGTTGTACTAACCATGTAATATCAGTAATAGCTGCATAATGAAGTCCAGCAAATATGGCTATAGGGACAACGCTCTCTGTGTCATATACGTAAAGCGAGTCAAGAGTTGCCACAGCAAAAACAACCCTATAAGGAAGCTTGAAGAAACCAACTGTTCAAGATAAAAAAGAGAGTTATGTTCCATTAGTATAGTGATAAGCTCTCTAGAGTATGAATCTAGAAGTTTCGGATTTGAACCACGCAGCCATCAATTGGTAACTTAAAAAATAAAAAATAAAATAAAGAAAACTGAATATGTTACCTGAAGCTTTATGTCCACGCAAGCAAAAAAGAATGGGACAGAATCGTACAGTGACCACGGGTTTGCTGGCTCCTGGCAATACCACTGCTGGCCTATGAATTACAATGAAAAAACAAAGAAAATAAGTTAATGATACAGGTTTCCTGCAGATATGACACATCATCCTATAAAATCAAAATACAGTGTTCCAAATATAGGTGTGTGATGTGCTCAAATACTATGCAAAGACTGACAACTCCAACAGAGTTTCGTCATCTATTTCATTTCTCTATGAAAGACAGAACAGAAGTTTCAAGCTTACTGATATTTTCAAGGCGTTTCTAACATAATATAATCAAAGGTAAAATGGTACAATGCATATTTCAAACATAAAACAGCTTTATGTCTATTTTGTATGCAATCAGATACCACGTGACCAGATAAACATATGGCAAAGTAAAAGCTTATGAATCAATATGAATAACCAGATAAGGTAAGCATAGTATATCATGATAATTTTTTAATCAGTTTCTCTTGATTATTGTAATAAGATAGACAAAAATATATGCCAAATTAAAGTCATACC
Source organism: Allium cepa (assembly GCA_030765085.1). Lineage (NCBI taxonomy): Eukaryota > Viridiplantae > Streptophyta > Magnoliopsida > Asparagales > Amaryllidaceae > Allium > Allium cepa. Next base: position 876,665,789 of record CM060945.1, on the reverse strand, counting down.
TTGAAAGGTCTTTCCTTGAAATTATATATGCAGTGTTTGTTTCAGATGCAGCAGAAAATTTTTGTAAACCTAAAAATATAAAAGCAACAGGATATAAGAAAATTCATCTTAGTGAAGAAACTACAAGGTTTTAGTGAACAAAGTTGCAAAAGGCAAAATTAAATAATGATGCACAGATCAAGTAAAAATAAAGCTCTTCAGTGTTTGCCTTTAGAATTAGTTGTTTTTATATATATTAAACATCTAGATTCCACAGTTCAACATGAAGGAAAAAAGGAAGTTGATACAATTATCCAAGTTTGCTTCTGGGTTTGCCGGTCCTAGACGTCATTATCATGGCTCGTCACTGAAAACTACATAACTCATTAGTACAATAATATTACCGAGTCAAGTCAATCCTGAACACATTGTTAGTATTATTAGACAGATTAAAACACGCTGATAATTTATTTGTTACAAACTTACAATTACCAATGTGTTAACAGGTGCCAAATGGGCGTCATCCAAATTAAATATTATAACTATATACTACTGCAGCGTTGATGGTAACCATATGAACCTATTAGCAACAGTTTAACAGTACGAGACCCAACCGGAACAACCCTATATATATTTAATAAGTCGTGATTTCCGTATGACAAGCAAAACAATGTGTACTATCTCTCAACTTTCCCTTGTATCCTTGAACCTTGTCATGCAAATTGGAAGTGTTGAATTGGATATTACGCAAATGGCAGGAAGAATACTAGACAATCGTTAAAAAAACGTATTCTTAAAATAAGTGAAACCGCACGTAATGCGTCAAACAATAAAAATTGTCAAACCTGGTAAATGATAGCTTAAAGTAGGTGTAAAAAATATTCATGTACAGGAAGCATGCATGGACACAAGTCTAATGACGGAGTAGCATGTGGTCTACTGACAAGTTCATGAACTTAGAAACCAGAATTTTCAAAAAGATCGGCATTTTTTAGTTAGAACTATCGTTTAGGGGTTCTTAACTGAAAACTTATAGGAACAAGTTTCAATGAATATTGTAAGCATTGTAAGTAACATATTTCTCTTGTTGGCAGGAACATTTTCAGTAACAACGCAAACCAAAAAATGAAAAGAAAAAAAGTTGAAATTCTGATGCATATGACAAAGTGAAACCGGAAGAGATAAAGTCACTCGTAGTTATCTTTTTATTTATAAGGAATTATATTTTGAAACTTCCTCAGTTATTTCAATATTATGATAGCATGATAGATTGCTAAATTCATATGTTAGAATTGAATACTGAATATTATTTAGTTTAACATTTAACTAAATAAACTCCTAATGCAAAGTTTTAATATGATCAAAATATCTGTAAAATTTCATGAAAATATAAGTAAGTACATATTTTCTTAAAGCGTATTTTCACCTAGTTCGCAACTATATTTTTTCTAAGAGAACGTGCACCCCCGTTACTATTCCCAAACCTGTTATCCTTCCCATTCCCTCTCCGGGCTTCCGTGTTCAAGAGATTTATCTATAATATATAAGATAGCAAGGATTCAGAGTAGAGCCAACAATTGCTGCAGAACGCAAATGATACATGCTTCATATCCAAATACTAAACATGTAAATGATATATGATACTTTCTCTATCTTACAAAAGAAAGTTGTCATTTATGCAAAATGTAGTTAAGAAAATACAACTTTCAAAGAAGTACCGGCATTTTAGTTTTCCACGTACACTAAATCAATTGTTACCTATACATTTCAAAGCATTAAATAATTTGGAACAAAAATAAATAAATAAAAACATCATTTTTTTGGGAAGGTGTTGGCGTGTAGTAATATTAACCTGCTGGCACTAGTAAAAATGATCCATCAGGTGACCACTGCAACCTCCGAAAAAAGGATGGCAGAGTTTCATCATGAAACAAATGTGATTTGCTTGAAGCATTCTGAAAAAGAGAAAGTGAAATTAGATTAAGCTAATATGCTTGATGATTATATTTTTAAATTAATATGCAACCTTCGAGTCAGCAAGCTTTTGATTTTGCGACTTCGTGAGAACATGTTGACATGCAAAATTTACTTTTTCAAAGCCCTTCTGTTTAGGCTGAGGCTTGTTTGTGAATACTCGACATGTTCTATCAGAACTAAGAGAGGCAATATATTGACCCAAAGGATCCCACGAAACACCTTGAACATAATGCTGATGAGCGTCAAGAATCTGATGAACTGAACCTAAAGCATTATAAAAGAGAGAAAATACTGTAAATTCAACTGTGACTTTGATAAGAACATATTAAGGTAAATCAGATTGAAAATACCCTTAGAGACATTCCAAATTATACAAGAATTATCAACTGAGCCAGACACAAGGAATGCACCATCAGCAGACCACTCAAGATCAAGGACATCCTTGCGGTGAAATCTGATTAACAAGAAATATGATAAACAGAAGAAAATTTTAAATGCATGTACATTGAGGAATTGGAAGTAGAAAATTTTACATGAATGTTTTTAGAAATTTCCAGATTTTGTCACCATCATCTGTGGTATGTAGTTTCCAAAGGACTAGTTCACCTCCTGAAATCAATATGAATAAGTACAATCTATTAAAGTTCATGCAATTCGCAAAGGATGTGAAATTAAGCATTGACTAGATGGTCAAATCTACTGAAGAAATGTCAAAAAAATGCAGTCTCCGTTATGCAAATAACATAAACTCTGAATATCTGTAAGCCTTAGGCTCCATTCCCAGATAAGAGTTCAATGAACAGAGGTTTAACGAACAGTGGTGCATGGTGATTCGGTGAATTTGCGTTCTTGGACACTTTGAACAATGGAGTTGGATTTGGATGTAAGATTTGGTTGCCTGTTGTACTGATTTAAATAGTTATTATTAGTTAAATAGATAGCTAATTATAAATCAAAATATGGGGATTTGAGTATTAGTATGTCCTTATCCGCAATGTAGTTGCAATAAAAAGTCCATGTAACAATGAGTACGTAAATTAGATCTCAAGTTTTGAATAATAAACTTTTCTATATCTTTATAAACGAGTGCAGTGCAAAAAAGAAGTCTAGTATAATTTGATGTCGCAAAAATACAATTTTAAAGGGGAAAGTAGTGAAAAGGAAAAAAAAAGGAATTGGATCATTCCTTAGTAAAACAATAATAATTAATATTTAATAACAAATAATTAATGATTAACGAATAATAATTCATAATTAATTAATTATAATCAATAAATAATAAACAACTGATAACTTTTTGTAGCGTTTTATTAATAATTAATAGTTAATAACTAATGATTAATAATTAAAAATTAGAAAATAATAAATAACAACAAATTATAAATGATTAATATATCATAATTGATAAATGATAATATTTTATAGTATTTAATTAATAACTGATGCTTAATAATTAATAAATTATAGTTAGTCGTTATTAAATTATAATTAATATCTCTGTAGTAATGATTAATAATTAAAAATTAGAAAATAATAAATAACAACAAATTATAAATGATTAATATATCATAATTGATAAATGATAATATTTTATAGTATTTAATTAATAACTGATGCTTAATAATTAATAAATTATAGTTAGTCGTTATTAAATTATAATTAATATCTCTGTAGCATATAATTAATGGTCAATAACTAATAGTTAATAGTTAATAACTAATAATTTATAATTTATAAATTACAACTAATAATAAACGATTTAAAAATAATAATTAATAATTAACAACTTTTATAGTATTTAATTAATGAATTACATAATTCATAAAATACAATTAATAATGAACAATGTTTTGTAGTACTTAACTTTTGATATTTATTAAATGATTTGTAAAAAATTTAACAATTTCTAGTACTTAAATATACAATTGTTACAAATTCCAATTGATTTCATTAGTTCTATAATTAAAAACCAAATTTCCATGCTCACTGTGCATTAAAGGTATCTTATATCCAACTTAAGGTATCTTAAGTCGGATGTAACACATAAACAGTGACCTAGTCTCCCTTTAAAAGAGTTTAAAGGGTGGTATATGAACGCATACGTAACAGTTATTTGGACTTGCTTTGTGATACGTTGGACGTAACTTTTCAAAACGTATTGAACGGTGATTATCTAATGTCCAAGAACGAAGGGTGAAACTATTTTCCCTGTCATATATTTTGTTATTGAATGTAAATACTTTATTCCAGCTAAATTAGGGGCTAAGGCAGTTGTTTTAAGTCCCAGAAAATATGAATTGAAGAAGGCACCAGATGCATACCATCAGCACCAGATGCAAGGTGTTCACCTGCAACAAAAAGAACAACTATATTACAACTGGGTTACATGCATAAAAAATAGAAGTCAGCCTCATATGGAGCTATGCAAGTAAAGAGGCGGTCATATCTAGTATATTGTGACTGGTGTAATCACAGGCATGTTATTAAAGCATAAAAAATAGGAGTAAGGATAAGAAAAACCGGTCCATGCTTGTTACAGAAATGGCTCAAAGAAAAATATGAATAGAGTTTGGGCAATTGGTATAAAAAGGCTATCGTTAAGGGCTATAGATGACTTCCCAGCCACAAATACCAACAATTAAAATATGAAGAAAAAAAAACACTGGCTTTCAAGTTTCAAGACTTAATTTTGAGAATGTTGATGATGATCTCCAAAAATAAGCTTAAATAGGATGCATGAATATACAATTTAATAGAATCTGTAAAAGAAAAACTTATTGACATTTCCAGCAGGTTTCCAAAAACAAAAATATTCAATAGGCAAGAAAGTTAAAACTACAAAAACGAACATATACCAATTTCAATGAACAGTCAGTGATTAAGAAAATGGATTTTGATTTTATTTTATTTTCCTTTAAAACACATAATTAACAGATAATGCTATGTTTAACTAGTGCGCAAAATTCCTTGTATATCACTTACGACTGGGGAAATACAAAAGTTGGTGATCGTGTATTTGTCCGTAGAAGTATCTTTTTTGATCAGTAGAGTTTCCAGATGTTCTATTGCATTAAGTTATATTATATTTGAAAAGGAAAAAAAATGGTGTCACGTTACACTTAAGTGCTGCATAGCCTACGTATAAACTGTTTCAAAGCATATAACATGATAACATAAAAGAGTGAACTCCAACATCATTTGGATTAACCATGTTCGAACCACAATTCACAGTGACCGAAAACAATTCATTATTCAAACATAACTATACGAGCAATTTGTTAACAGTGGAGAATAATGGCTATCCAGTCTAGACATACCATATAATTTGGAACAAATTCTAATAAAACTCAATTGTACATTGATTCTTACCAGAAGAAGAAAACCGTAAAATATTTACAGCACTACTATGATATGCAAGGCTGGTTTTATAGGAAGCAGTTGGAAGTTTTTTCTGTGATTCACCTTCGATTATCTCCCAAATCTGCATGCAAAAAGGATGATTTATAATTAAAAAGGTAAAACGATAAAGAGTCAAATTGCCTAAAATATATTTAAAAAGGAATTCCTAACCACGTGCATGTATATTGTGTGTGCGCGCACGCGCGCGCATGTGTTTGCACATGTTTACAAAGGAATACTACTCATTTTTTAGCTATAAATTTGGAAGTATAAAAAAAATGGAAACTTGATCTATACTACAAAAATCGTTACTGAAAATCTCGGTCGTCTAGATTGATATATCGCTTTGCCACTTGCATGAAACAAAACATCATAAAACTCGTTTGATACCCATCTGGAACAAGATATTTATACATTGGTCAAGATCTTGGTTAAGTATCTCGAGTGAGATTATATGTTTTTGATTCACATAGTGAAACAAAATGTGTAAGAAGTATGATTCACAGTTGATCAATGATTCAATATGAATTTGACTCACTGACTAATTTCCATTTTTTATGGCTACGTCATTCGTACACTTTTTTTTTATTTCAATATATACAAACTAGGTACAGTAAGGAATATTATGTTTTTTTTTCTAGACAGTGATGAGTTTTGTTTATTTGTAGAATTGTAAAGAAATCTTAAAAAATGTCAAGTTAATGTTATATTGATATATTTTGTTGATCGGAAATTTCAAGTTGTCAATCGAAATATTTCCAAGATGTCAATCAAAATTGTTCCAAGATGTCACTCTCATGTATATGGTCAAGTACTCTTCCCATCCGAAGGAAAAATCAACGATATCAAATGTGATCGCACTTTAAAATCAATAAATCTCGATATAAAAAATAAAGACTTATTTGACTATCGATTATAAATAAAATTTTGAATATGCTAAGAGTATTCAAATAAGTCATTATTTATGGAATTACTCTCGAGTGGTGTTAGAGATATCTCCAGCATCCTGTAACTTTTGAAAGAAAGAAAAAAGCTCAAATTTTGATGAGGGTGTAGCGGAAGTGAGCTGCAGACAGTCCCACAATTTTCTATGCTAAAGGGCAGTGCTATAAATACAGTCAACTTGGTTATGTATACGTAGTACAACAATTTGTTAAAAAACCATGATTGAAATTTCTGTGCACACCAAGAAATATGGCCGTGTCCATGAAAAATTTCAATCATGCACATAGTTATATGTGTTAAATTTTGGTGATACAAAATCACAAATAGAGGGAAACAAATATGCAAAAGAGAAAGTAATCACGTTTGTTCATTATGGAAATACGTAAATAATTGGATTGCATTTGAATGAGATGGCAAGGAAATATATGCATGCGTATGTTATGGAATAATATATATGCAAAAAGATATGCATATTATTTCTTTCTTCGTAATCGCATTGCTTTGGAATTATTTTCTTCCATCTTTGGAACGAGTGAATTACTTGCTATGTTTACGCGATTTGTTACCATTGTAATTTGCCTCCATTATCTTCTTACCATATTTTGGTAATTTGATTGATGATTCACATGAATATATGTTGTCTATATATTGAGGGTAGACTTCATTGTAAATTCATCCTGGTATTCAGCCAGCGATCTCCAGATAGAGTATCTCTTCTTGTTATCCCTAATGTAGGGCTTTGGTATGTAAACTCTTATCTTGTAATCTCTTGTAATTCTCTCAAGTGTAATAAAATCTCTCTCCTTTGGACTGGACGTACACTATCTAGATGATAGTGGAACCAGTATAAATATTATGTGTCTCTTTTCTTTCTTTTTTATAGTTAATTGCTATTTATTTGGAGTAATGGAATAATTGCTGCTAGATTAGGTGATGTTCAAATTGGCAAATCTAGATCATGTTTATTGTCTTTCCGCATATGTGCAATTTCCGCACAACAGATTGGTATCAAAGCTAGGCGATTTGTTCAAATTTGTGCATCAATGGCTTCTAGAAAGAGCGGTAGATCCGTTGGTAATTATGCTATTACTCATTTGGATGGAAAAGGAGATTTTGTGCAATATTGAGTGGAGGAGATTATGTTGAGAGAGAAGAGCGTTCCAGTCTTGGAAATTTGGTGATAAGGAGTTTACTGTGTTGAAGAGACATCTGGATTTGGTAACTTGTATCTGCTTTATGGCTCGATGTTGATGTGAGAGTCTTATGTTGATTTCCATGGGAAATTTGTTGTTTGGCAGATAAGGTATGTGGAAGGAGAGAGATTTATCTTGTATACAGAGATTTGTATTAGCCTTGTTATGTTCAATGGCTTTTGTTTTTTGGCTCTGTATTTGGATTGGTGATTGAGAGAATTTTTTGACTTTGGTGGGTTTGAGATTATTTTGGTATCTACCTTCTTTTGATTTTGGATATTTGCAACATTTTGTTGGCGGGCGGGGACATAGTCTGAGCTCGTTAGCAAGGTGTAATGGGGGGTGGCCTTGCTGGAACCCATTGGGAAAATATTCATTTTTCTTTTGTATCTCGTTAAGAGATTTTGGTTGAAGGTGGAGTTTGATTTGAAGAGTTTTACGTTGAAAAGAGATTTTGACTCGAGGTGGAGTGTTGGAAATATATGATTTTGCATCAAGGTGGAGTGTTAAATTTTGGTGATACAAAATCACAAATAGAGGGAAACAAATATGCAAAAGAGAAAGTAATCACGTTTGTTCATTATGGAAATACGTAAATAATTGGATTGCATTTGAATGAGATGGCAAGGAAATATATGCATGCGTATGTTATGGAATAATATATATGCAAAAAGATATGCATATTATTTCTTTCTTCGTAATCGCATTGCTTTGGAATTATTTTCTTCCATCTTTGGAACGAGTGAATTACTTGCTATGTTTACGCGATTTGTTACCATTGTAATTTGCCTCCATTATCTTCTTACCATATTTTGGTAATTTGATTGATGATTCACATGAATTTATGTTGTCTATATATTGAGGGTAGACTTCATTGTAAATTCATCCTGGTATTCAGCCAGCGATCTCCAGATAGAGTATCTCTTCTTGTTATCCCTAATGTAGGGCTTTGGTATGTAAACTCTTATCTTGTAATCTCTTGTAATTCTCTCAAGTGTAATAAAATCTCTCTCCTTTGGACTGGACGTACACTATCTAGATGATAGTGGAACCAGTATAAATATTGTGTGTCTCTTTTCTTTCTTTTTTATAGTTAATTGCTATTTATTTGGAGTAATGGAATAATTGCTGCTAGATTAGGTGATGTTCAAATTGGCAAATCTAGATCATGTTTATTGTCTTTCCGCATATGTGCAATTTCCGCACAACAATATGCACAGCCAATATTTAAAAATATGCGAAAAGAGAAACATAAGTTATTAAGTAATCTTGGTTTTGAATGTCAACATGTAATAAGTCAATAATATATTTTGTCAAAATTACAAAGGAGAGGAGGTTTAGTGAAGAAAGTTGATAGTAAGATCCAAAATTTGAGCTTGCTAGAAACTATTGGAACAAAAGCTTAAGTCTATATAACATTAAGTATCAAAATTAAGTAGAATGACCTAGAGCCTTTCTAGAGGATCATGAAAGAAAGGACCGAGAATAAACAATTGCTCGATGTAATGTATATAGTAACTCTAGTAAATATTCAAAATTATTAGTACACATTTCAAGGGGAGGCGAGCCTGCTAAAAGGATGACGATATAAGCATATCTTTATTAATAATTGGAATATGGTTGCAATTTTTTGATCCGACCGCAGTGTTCCAAAAATGCCCTTATATATAACCAAAAAGTCTGAAATTCGAATCTCACTACAAACAAAATAAAATATATTTCCAAATTAAAATTTTGATACATAAATAAGATCACAAATTCAAATCATAACCTCAACGTAACGTTTATAATATTGTCCTTTATAATTTTCAATTTTTACTTATCAATGCTATATAAAATTAAAATTTAACAATTTTATATCGTTATATAAGGGTTTATTATATGTACGTGCATTGCACATGCTAATAAATCTTGTATATATAATGCTTTTAAAGTAATCAAAGTCCACAACTTATAAAATCTACAAAATATATCAGCATATATAAAATGGTGACAATCCTATTTAGCCTTACTTTGTCCTACTTTTGACACATCATGTTGAGTAAAATAAATGTTGAGAATCTTGATAGATTCAATCAAGGTGTAATCGTAAAGCCAACAAAATTTGTTATGGTATCTATAAGCCATGCAACTAAACTTGGATATTGTTTAATCTAATGTACTGTACTCTAATCTCGACGTCACCTAAGAAATAATTAGCAAAATTTGATTATATTTGTACAAAATTTTGGTTACATTTTTTAGTAACAGATACTGAGATTTTGTTGAGATCCCAATAATCTTTTGCTGCTCAAAATTTGAGCCAAGCCTTGTAACTAAATCTTGATAATCTGCAACAAAGGTAATACTATCATTAACAACAGTTTTTTATTTTTTGAAAATTATTGATATGTTCTAAGAACGAGAAAATTAGGAGCAGATCAATCGATTGTATGTTTTAAGAATTGCAAGAGTGAGAATCAAGCAGATCAACTGTAGATTTTCTGATATAAGATATAAACGACAATGAAAGCGCCTGAGAAAGTATCATGTGAGGGGCTAAGAGTAAGAATAGCGAAGTAGTTTTGCTGAAATTATCAATCTAAATTTATTCCTGAATTTTATTTTATTTTCCCCTTCTATAAAATTTTATCCTGGATAAAATTTGAATTGAATGATTTTACCTTTGGTTGAGACCATCTCATAGGCTAAAAAGGTTATGTGTATAGGAACATGTATTGTTTAAATTACAGAGTACAGTAGATTGCAGTAGATTCTAGCTTGATTTGTGAGGCATAGTACATGATGCAGGCAATTTTCTAGTTTATATTGTCAAAAAGCATAACATTGGATTCTTTAGGTTGTTGACTTGTTGGCAATTGGCTCTATATATGATGAATCATTTCTAGCGATTGTCAAAATGTTTATCATCGGATTTTGATGTTCGCTACCACCAATGCCTACAACATAGCTGCAAAGATACTAAACAAACAAGTTATCGAAATGTAGCTTAAATCGGCTCAAATTCTGCAAAATCAACTCATATTCAACCTATTGTTGTTATTCTGCAACCATTGCACACTGATTAAGAAAACACCAACCCTGCAAGGCTTTAAGCTTAATGTACATCGATATGCACACTGTTCTCTCCCAAAACAGTGTAAACATGTTCTAGAATATCTCCACATGTTTACTTCTAAATTTTTGACCAGGAATTCTTTAAAAGTAAGATGTGCTGCACTTAGCTGACAGCTGAAACAATCTTTTAGTTCAGTTTCTTGAAATGCAAGTGAACATTACAATAACAAACAAAAGAAGGAAAAGTTGGTTACTTGTCTTACAGGAACTCTTATATTCCCAGTCCAAACAACATCATTGTACAATAATTACATGATTTTTTATTATTATTTTTGTTTCATCGTATGCACGACGTGATGAAAATATGTTACGATTAGATGAGAGTACTAAACTATGAAAATAGTACAAATTCACACGCATTTAAATCAAACTGGGCCCACAAATGAGATTTCTGGGTTAAATGTTAAGCTTTAATCTTTATTCCCTAGGAAGGCGTAGCTGCATTTTAATCGGCGGCAGTAAAATATTGGTTTGCATATCAAGGTTCAAAATTTCATTTTCCGTTCTGGTCATTGGTAATTTTCAAATATGATTCCGTTCCGGACATTTCGAAAGTTCCAGCTTAATTCCGGATTTCTAATTTCAACACATTTTTCTTTTAAAACTGCTAAATAGCTAATAAATATCCAGTACTAACATAAATTTATAGTACATTCTTTACGTTGCATACGAGCTCAGTCACTCTCCTTATTTGAATGGAATAAGCGAGTGAAAGTGACTAGGTAGGCCGAACTAGACCGAAGATTTTGTTCCCATTTAAGATTTTCATATTTTCGATTAATTTCAAAAAAATTGAATTTTTTATTATGATTCTAGTGTAAATTGACCAAAGTATAACAACTTTTTTCTTGTTATCATTTATTTATTGTCTTGTTGAATTTATTTTCTTTCTAACATTTTTGTATGTTTATTGTATTTTTTATTTTCTGCAATTTTTCTCCTATTTTTTCAATACTTAAAAGGAAAATCCAAAATTCTGACTGAAATCGGAGTTTTGATCAGCTCCTGTTCCGGTTAAGATCGGGACGGAATTTTGAACATAGTTATCAAAACGCTCGCATAGGCGCGCCTAGGCGCCAAAAAGCCCTGGGCATTAGCCTAGGGCTATTCTGCTCCTCCAGGCACCATCGATGCACAAGATGCCAAAAAAGCGCCTTAGGCACTCAAGTGCTTGAAAAATCACGCTTTACTATTAAATCGTTTTTTTTAAGAAAATAAAGGGCTTCAATCCACAATCGAACCCAACTAAGGCTTATTTGGCAAATATCGATCAATTAGGACATAAGGCATTGTCTACATCGACTGTTTAGGACATAAAAATGTCTCCACTCTCAAAACTTACATTCACCGACGTCGCCGCCGACGAACTCGACCTACCACTGCCGTCGAATTCAAACTACTGCCTATCACCTTCACCTACTCACATCGACGCATTAATCTCTGCTCTTGTCGAAAAAGTGATGCTTAAGACGCCTAAAAAAACGCTAGGCGCAAAAAAAGCTAGGCACTAGCCAGGGCTTCTTCGCCTTGACAACTATGATTTTGAACCATGTCGCATATCATTAACCTATCAACTTTTACTCCATACCAAATATAGTCAAGGTCAACCAAAATCTTTAAAACCCATTAACCGATAGAAAAGAAAAATAACATCACTTAGTGCCCATTTGGCAACAACTTATTTTGAATCTCCTAAAAAGAAGTTTTAAATATTAACTTTTAAGTAGTTTTGAACAACAACTTATAAGTAAAAGCGTCTGGATGTAATTTTACTTTTAAGTTCAAATAAGTTAAATTTAGCATTTGGCTACTATAACTTATAAACAATGAATGTGCGATAGACTACGTAATTGGACCTTTTAAGTTAAAATAAGTTAAATTTGGCATTTGGCTACTATAACTTATAAACAATGAATGTACAATAGACTACATAATTGGACCATGGTAAATTTAAAATAATGACATCTTTGTAAATTAGTTGAAAAAGAACGATATTTCAGCCATTTGCTTGATCAACATTACTTGAGAAATTCCTTCATAAGTCTTAAGCAACAACGAGTTAGCTTCTCCAATTTTTACTTCTAAACTACTTTTGCAAGCTCCTTTTGAGTTTCCAAACACCACAATTTAAATAAGTTGTAGACTTGACTACTTAGAAAGAATTGTCAAACATCCTCTTAATAGAAAATAAATTGATTGTTCATTGACCCAAAAACGATGAAATCTGAGCAGAGCTGTGTTAGTCAAAGACCATCAAAATCTAATCTTTTTTCATGATTAAACAACAGAATCAATCTTTTATTATTTGAATGCAAGTGTTGCACCTTGATGTCGTGGTCGTTACCACCGGTGGCGAGAAAACCAGTTTGGGGATGGAAATCAAGGGTAAGAACTGGCTGGACGTCGTGCCAATTGATCTGCACCGTTCCTCCCTTCATATTGTTTTTTGTCTGTATAAGTTTATCGGGTTGCTGATTTTGAGTCTATTCTGTGATAAAATGTAGAATTTTTTTTAAATGAAAAAGAGGAATTAGGGTTTTGGGGAAATACGGGGGAAATGGTGCCAATGGCGGGAAAACATGGTTTGACACGTGTTACTTCCGAGACATGTCAAATTGGATGGTTAGCTATCTGTAATTCAGCCAGTAATATTAGAGCATCTACCTTAAGAATTCCTTGGCCAACGACTGGGCGCTGATTAACTCTGCGCTTGATTAATCAGCATTCAGGACTGACGTGTATAGACTTCGCTTCCATGACTGTTAAAGCTCATCGTATATTAGCCATGAAATGTTGTTGATTATAGAGATTTGTGATATTACAAAGTATATTAATTAGTTATTATATATTGAACTAGTATAGTAATTCCAAACAACTGTTTATTTTTTTAGATCCAGTTCGTTGGGCAAAGTATATTAATTATTTTTTAGTTTCAGTACATTAGCTATCGTCCATCTTTTACCGTTGAGCTCTAGACGCTGATTTAATCAGCATCCAGTACTGGACGCTGATTTAATCAACGTCCGGTGTCAATTCAGCATTTTGAATTGGCCTTTGAATATTAATATTCGGCTTAAAACTCACCATTGGAGTTGCACAAAATTGAAATGTTGAATATAAGGGTTGAATTAACAACCGTTGGAGATGCACTTACTTCCATGGCAGATGCATTTTCCAATATTTCCATTAAAATACATAATTTGCCGTTAATTATGCAAATAATCGTACATTTGTGATTCAGCGGGAAACGCACGGGTTTGAAGTTGCATTTAAATGTTTTGAGTTGAGCATAGGTTAAACTAGTATTGTTTTTGACTAACAGAACAGTGAAAAAACCGACCGAAAGGCTATATAATTTCAAAAGGAATGTTTATTATAATTTTTTGTCGGTTTTACTCAAATATAAAATTATAAAATGGTAGAAAAAATTTAGAATTTAGAATTTGAATTTGAAAATTAAACATTTTAAAAGTTGAATTTTAAATTTAAATATTGAAGTTCAATATATCTACTCAATATCAAATTCAGATGAGAGTAGGTGTCTACAACCGAATTATGCACAATTTGTGTATGCATCTCTACTTTCCATTACAGATTTTTGTTTATATATTAGTTGTTTCCCTCTCTCTGTCACAATGTATTACTGTTTATATAAAAACTTGTAATGAAAATTAGAAGTGCTGAAGTGGCGACACAAGTTGTTATTCGTCGCTATGAACAATGTAATCAAGAAGGCAAGTGAAAGCAATGCCATTATCGTTAGTGAACTTGGCCGTCAGACCTAGTAGTATTAGCAAACACAATAAAAACTGTTAGCATATTGATCCATTTTCTGTCTAGGTTGGGCTTTTTAGCCTTTTTATTGTTTATGTTTTCTATCTATATAAATCTATCTCTGTAACCTTAATGTAATCAATTTTTGCTTGCTCACCCGTCTTGCTGAATAATATGAATTATCTTTTTCTTCTTATTTGATTTTACAAATGTTTTACAAACGTTTACATGGTATCAGAGTCTCGTTCTTGTTTCTGCCTGCTGCCTCGTCGTTGCCTCGTCGCTGTCTTATCTTCCTGCCTCAACCCGAAACCCTAGCCTGGTATCATCACCTGCTCCAAACCCTAGCACCCACCGAAACCCTAGCCTGTCATCGATCTTGTCCCAAAACCCCATAGCCCCGTCCCCAGCCTGCAGAAACCCGAGTCCCCAGCCTGCCCTAGCTGCCGGTCTCCCTGACCCAGCTGCCAATCTCCCTGCCCTAGCTGCCGATCTCCCTGCCGAAACCCTAGAACCCCGAAACCCTAGCATGCCGATCTCCCTGTCCTGAAACCCTAGCATGCTGATCAACCCGAAACCCTAGTTCCCCAAAACTCTAGCCCAATTGATACCTGTCTCGACCTGAAGCAGTTGCTGACTTCAAAATATGGCAGGAGGTGATGATTCATTACAGGCTATTAGAGTTCGTTTAGATGGAAAAAACTATTCTTATTGGAGTTATGTCATGAAAAATTTTCTGAAAGGAAAACAGATGTGGGGATATATTTCTGGTGTTATTGTGGCTTCTGAAGCTGCTAATGTTGAATCGATGGAGAAATGGGATACTAACAATTCAAAGATCATCACTTGGATTAATAATTCTGTTAAGAATAAAATTGGTGTGCAATTGGCTAAGTATGATACCGCTAAGCAAGTTTGGGACTATTTGGAGCGACTTTTTGTGCGTTCTAACTTTGCCATTCAATATCAATTAGAGGCTGATATTCGGTCATTGTCTCAGAATGATCGAAATATTCAAGATTTTTATTCTGAAATTACTGCTCTTTGGGATCAATTGGCTATGACTGAGGTTGCTGAGCTTAGGTCATTTGCTCCATATATCGCTCGTAGGGAGGAACAACGTCTTGTTTAATTGTTGATGGCTCTTCGACCAGAGTACGAGCATTGTCGTGCGTCCATCCTACATCGCACTCCTTTACCTTCTGTTGATTCTGTTCTACATGAATTATTAGCCGAAGAAACTCGCTTGAAGTCTCAAACTGAGAAAGTTTCACAGACTTCTTCTGCATCTGTTTTTGCTATAGGGATTTTACCAATCCCATCTCAACGCAACAAGATAAATATCAAGAATGGTCGTGATTGTAATTATTGTAAACAACCAGGCCATTGGAAGAATCAATGTCCTGAATTATTGGCTCGTCAAAAAAATCAAAGTTTTAAGCCAGGTGATAGATCACAACAGCAACAACGCGGTAACCAACAACAGTCCCTCTCTACTGCACAAGGACATGGACAGTCACGAGGTAGTTCCCAGCCTAGGACTGCTGCATTGGTACATCCTTCCGGTGAATCAGTTGTGGATTCCTTTATGGACTCTCTTGCAGAACAATTTCAGAAGTTCCTTACTAGCCAGTCTTTGTCTCAAAACATGACTGCTCCTCAATCTCAGCACTTTGCCATGTCAGCTCCCTCCATATCAGGTTTGAATTCTCCTTTGTGGATTTTAGATTCTAGTGCCTCATATCATATGTCCCATGATTGTTCATCATTTATATCTATGTCTTTTGATTCTCGCTCACCTTCTATTTTGACTACTGATGGCACACCTTTGCCATTAACAGGAATCGGTATAATTCAAACCACACACGTTTCCCTCCCAAATGTTTATTATATTCCTAAATTAACTATGAATCTTGTGTCGGTCGAACAACTTTGTGATCTTGGATATCTTGTTCATTTTTCTTCTACCACTTGCTCTGTGCAGGATCCCAACTCCAAGAAGTTGATTGGGACAGGCCGTAGGCAGGGCGGTCTCTATGTTTTGGATGACTTGCACATTCCAAGTCATGCCGCTGCTGCTAGTATTGACCTTTCTTCTTTTCATTTAACTCCATTGTCTTCTAAGTTTTATTTGTGGCATTCTAGACTTGGTCATATTTCAAGCTCTCGTCTTAAATTCTTGTGTAATTCTGGTGTTTTGGGAGATTTACGTTCTCATGATATTTCAGATTGTGTGGTTGTAAACTTGGAAAATTTTCTGCTTTGCCCTTTAATCAAAGTGTTTCTACTTCCACTGCACCTTTTGATTTAGTTCATTCTGATGTTTGGGGTTCAGCACCCATCCCCACAAAAGGTGGGTGCAGATATTATATCTCTTTTATCGATGACTATACTCGTTATTGCGGGTTTATCTAATGAAACGTCGTTCTGAGTTTATTGATATATATACTGCCTTTCAAGCATAGGTTAAAACAAAAGACTCTGATAAAGTGTTCCTTGCAAGTAACGAAGAATGCGCATAACAACAGCCCAATGAACAGAGGTAGGGGAAGATACGAACTGACTAACAATGTGAACAGCATAGGCAATATCTGGACGAGTGATGGTCAGATATACAAGGCAACCAACAATAGAACGATATAAAGTGGGATCAGAAAGAGGACTCCCATCGGTCGGAGTATATCGGGAATTTACCTCAAGTGGTGAATCAACATGACGTGTATCAGTAAGACCAGCACGATGAATAATGTCAGTAATAAGAACCCGAATAGATGTCATCTTAGCCACAGGAGCAAATGTTTCCTCATAATCCATGCCATACTCTCGGGCTTTTGCTTCGTTTCTTGTTTCCATTGACACTTTCTATGAGCCTTCTTCTTACTCGGAGGCTGTTCGTTCTCCTGTGTGGCAACGTGCTATGTCTGAGGAAATGTCTGCTTTAGACAAAACTGGTACCTGGGATCTTGTATACCTTCCTACTGGGAAGAAAACTATTGGTTGCGATGGGTGTATAAGATTAAAACCAAGTCAGATGGTTCTATTGAGCGATACAAAGCTCGTTTAGTTGCTAAAGGATTTGCCCAAGAGTATGGCATGGATTATGAGGAAACATTTGCTCATGTGGCTAAGATGACATCTGTTCGGGTTCTTATTGTTGTTGCATCCAGTCGTAAGTGTGACATCTCTCAAATGGATGTTAAAAATGCTTTTCTTAATGGAGATCTTAAGGAAGAAGTTTACATGGTTGCTCCACCTGGTGCTTCTCATGCTCCAGGTCAGGTTTGTAGGCTTAAGAAAGCTCTATATGGCCTTAAGCAAGCACCACGTGCTTGGTATGAGAGATTTTCGAATGTAGTTACATCACTTGGTTTTACCTCTAGTCCCCATGATTCAGCACTTTTTGTCAGATTGACTTCTGCAGGCCATATTCTTCTTCTACTATATGTAGATGATATGATCATTACAGGTGATGACAGTAATGGTATTGTGAGTATTAAAGCCACATTGTCTCGTTGTTTTAATATGAAGGATTTGAGTCATCTACGTTATTTTTTAGGGATTGAAATAGCTTCCTTGGAAAAAGACTATCTTCTTTCCCAGTCCAAATACACTACTGACATTATTCATCGTGCTGGTCTTACTGATACACGTCATGTTGATTCACCACTTGAGGTAAATGCCTGATATACTCCGACCGATGGGAGTCCTCTTTCTGATCCCACTTTATATCATTCTATTGTTGGTTGCCTTGTATATCTGACCATCACTCGTCCAGATATTGCCTATGCTGTTCACATTGTTAGTCAGTTCGTATCTTCCTCTACCTCTGTTCATTGGGCTGCTGTTATGCGCATTCTTCGTTACTTGCAAGGAACACTTTATCAGAGTCTTTTGTTCCCATCGACCTCATCTTTGGAGCTTTGTGCCTTCTCTGATGCAGATTGGGCTGGTGACTCAACGGATAGAAAATCCACAACTGGCTTTTGTATATTTTTAGGTGATTCCCTTATTTCATGGAAGAGCAAGAAACAGGATGTTGTTTCTCGGTCTTCCACTGAGGCAGAGTATCGTGCTATGGCCTCCACTACATCTGAGATTATTTGGTTACGTTGGCTGTTGGAGGATATGAGTGTTTCGATTTTTTCTCCCACTCTTATGTATTGTGACAATAAGAGCGCTATTCAAATTTCTCATAATATTGTTTTTCATGAGCGCACCAAACATATTAAGATTGACTGTCATTTCACTCGGTATCACTTGTTGCATGGAACTATTTCTCTGCCTTTTACTTGGTCATCGACGCAACTTGCTGATTTCTTCACGAAGGCTCACACTATTGAACGTCATAGATTTTTCATTGGCAAACTCTCGATGCTTCTTGCCGTACCATCGCGTGTTTGAGGGGGGATGTTAGCATATTGATCCATTTCCTGTCTGGGTTGGGCTTTTTAGCCTTTTTATTGTTTATGTTTTCTATCTATATAAACCTATCTCTGTAACCCTAATGTAATCAATCTTTGTTTGCTCAGCCGTCTTGCTGAATAATATGAATTGTCTTTTTCTTCTTATTTGATTTTACAAACGTTTACAAAAACATGCCTAAAGATATTTACCCTTGATAAACAAATTTGTTCTGCTAATTATTTATAACATACCAGAATTTTATCATTTTGAATTTGAATATTTAATTAATTTTAAATGTTGAAATAATTGTTTTTAAAAGTTTAATAACTTGAATCCAAATACAAGGATTATTTAAGTATTTAACTTGTGAGTTAGATATTAATTAAATGGATTTAATAGGCTTATTTAGCTCCTTTTAAGTAATAAATAATAATGTCGAACTCGTTTGTAAATTTATTTATAATAACAAATGGTGCAATAAATATTAAGAAAATCAACCGTTGATAAAATGACTTGATTTTTTGTAGCGTTTTTAGTATATATTATGGGATTTTTTTCTATGATTTTTAGTTTGGAAAAATATTTAAATATACATTTGTCGTATTTTTCTACAAACGATGTTATTTTAGAAATTTCACAGAATAAAATAATACGTGTATTTTATTGTTGATTTGTGTTCGTATCGCATTTTGATGCACGATTGTAGTTTTTTTCTATGTTTCTGATTCGTACACAAACGCGATATTGTGTGGCGAAGTACCGCAAAACTCTATTTCAAAACATTTTAAAACAAATTAAAATTCAAAATTTGACAGTGACGTGACATTGGCTTGAAAATTTTGATTCTTATAAATTTTGTTTAACTTGTGTTGGAAGTAAAGGAAATTAGTTTTGTTATAAAATCAAAGTAACGCTTCACTTTTTTTCTATTTTCTTTCCCTCCTCCTTGTTCTTTTTTGACTTTCCCTGTAAACAAACAATAATGTCCTTTTACTTCAAAAATTAAAATCAAAAGAAATACTCCAAGAAAATTATAAAACAAAGATCTTTGAACTTGTATCGAGTAGATCTACGATTCCATAACCATATTGTTGCTTGCGATGATGTTTAGCTGTGCTCGGTTGTTTTGGGCAAGACTAGAGTTTCGATTTCTGGAAGTTTAAGGTGACGATAAGTTTCTATGTTGGTTGCAGCGCGTTTCTCTTGGCAAGTGGAGTTAGCGACGGGGTTTTGGCATGGTGCGATCAAAGGATAGAAAATGCGATATTGCTCTTGGCGTTTTTAGGTTTGGGTCGCATTTTTTCCATGATAGGCTGAGCTGTGGTGGAGGTGATGGTTGCGGAGAGGTCGCAAAGGGCGACGTGTGGGTGAAGACGGTTTGTGGAATCGTCGAGTATTGAAGGAGATATGGGTAGTTGCAGGATCGGCTGTTGGGTTTTCTCTTTTGTATCGGTATCAGGAAGGAAGAAGTGAGCTGGGGAAGAAGGATGTAAACATGGGTTAAGGTATTAATTCGAGTAATTAATAATTGACTAATTTGATTTAATCGAAAAATTATAAATTGAGTAATTATTTCATAGGAGGTCGGATTTGGATGTGGTCTACTGCGTTGGACTCGTATCGAAGTTATCTTCACGTTGGAACTGATTTTGTTGGATCTGGAGTTAGTAAAATTTTGAGCTAAAATCGAACGTTCGATTTTAGTCCAAACCAAAATACGAAAGCGTTAACTGGAGTTTTAGTGAGTTTAACTCACTCACCTCTAAATAAATTATATGTTACATGTGTTGCTATAGATTATTATTGAATGCTTGGATGATAGCTTATAGTATTGTTTGGTTGTTTGTTTGGATTTGAATTCCCATTTAAAAAGCGGATGACATAAATAACCATTCTGTTGCAGGGAATAAAAAACCATTCTGTTGCAGGGAATAAAAACAAAAGGGAAGTTGAAGTGCACGTAGCGAATAGGACGCTACGGAACACTTCGAGTTACACATACATATGTGTGATTTACAGAGAACTTTTGTAGAAAGTCCCCAAGGGTATCTTGCAAATTTTAGTTTACTTATATTATGATGTTGCTTATATTATTGTATGGTTGATTTATTTATGGCATATTATTTGATTGTGTAAGTGTCATAATAACGTTTATCGTTATACCAACACTTGTGAAATATCATCTTCTTAAACCTCAGTGTGTGTTGAACTTGAGCTTGTATTTTTATAAATTAAACGTTTGATCGTGTTTTTGCACTTTGAACTTTGTTTAAACAAAATTTTCAGATATTTTGAGAATTTTGAAAATAAATGATAACTCCTGACTGAAATTTATAGTAGGAGTATAAATTTAATTAAATATCTTTCGAAATGATTAACATTGTTTTAAATTTATAAATAGATTATAAAATTTGACTAATTATCTTTTAAGATAATTATTGTCGTTTTAAATTTATAAAAGATTATTAGTTGGATTTAATTATCTTTAGGGATAATTAATATTATTTAAATTTATAAAGGTTATTTACCTTGAATATTTTGTATATTCTTTTCAATTAGGTTTGTAAGGATTATATAAGTATTTGGAAAAAATTGGAGATTTAAATATATTCTTAATTATTATTTAATATAATAAAATTAATTACTAAATTAATTAATGATGTTTAAAGTTAACTAACCGATTTAATAAAAGTGTTTTAAAGATTAATTAACTGATTGAATAAAAGTGATTAAAATTAATTAACTAATTTAATAATGATGATTAAAGTTAATTAATTGAATTATTAAAGGAGTTATAAGTTTGATTAATTGTCTCTTTGGATAATTAATGTGGTTTTAAATTTATAAGAGAATTATATCGATTATTTTCAGGATGATTTACATTGTTTTAAATTTATAAAAGCATTTTAATTGGTATATTATCTTCCGGGATAATAAATGATGTTTGAAATTTATAAATGATGGTTTGTAAATGAGAAAATCTTTTAAAGGAATTATTTTTAAAAATAAAGCAAAGTGTAAATTATTTTGGGATTATAGTAAATAATGTTTTGATAACATTTGTTTTTTATCCTTCTTTTATATATGCTTAAAAATGTAATTTTCTGTTTAAAAAGATTATTTTAAAGAGTGTTTTTTAAGGTGTTTTACAAATATTTGTTATGTGAAAACCAAGCACAAGTTCAGTTTTAAAAAGTTTAAAAGATTTGATTCGGTTTCGGAAAGGATAAGTAATTTAATTTTCGTAAACAGTATCGCTTATATGGAAAGGATTTAGTAATATTCTTAGCACTAAACGTTGTAGTATAGAAACTTGTTTCTATCTCAAAGGTTAAAATTGTTATCAAGACAATGTCTAGAGGTAACACCACCTTAACTTGTTCGGCTTCTTTTTCAACCGAGGGATGACACAAGTTTGAAATCAATGAGTAATGGTAAGGGTATGAGATTTAATTTTCATAAACATTTTGATTATTCTCAATAATTGATTTATTGATTATCGATTCAGCTTTCTTCTTTGTGTATCATCAATTTAAGATGATTTTTAGTTCATGTGAGTGTTGATATCCTTTATCGGAAAATGACCAAAATCAGAAACAAATGGACTTAAAGTATTTGGGGTTGCTCCCTTTAAAATATCTTCACATCTACTCTAGATTGAACTCGGTAATATGCATGTGAAGATGTAAAATAATTGGATACTCGGTAAGGTTGGTGAAATCCGGCTTGTGCATTTCCGAGAGAGTCATAGGAGAAGATGACCATCTCAAGTATATTGTCCGGAGGTATATTTTTTATAAGGGGGGCTCACCCTCCTAATAACTGTGGGAAAATTCTTTTCCTTGTTGATTCAAATCTTTGAATTGTTTTTTAATTGCATCGAGAAGTGACTGAAGCTCTTCTTGATGTCTAATTATTTATGTCTATTCTCTAAGATTGGATTTGAACTTGTTTATACCCATTCTTTCAAGTTTGGGTTTTGTTTAATTTGTTTTCATTCGTTCATGTGTGGAAGTTGTTCTTGTGAGGAAAAAATCATTCCGTGATTAGCGGCTTGGCCTCGCAGAATTATCATGTGTTCGTCTTATTACTTGAGTTTTCTTAAGTTGGTTTTCCAGACCGATCTGGGTGTTATTTTATTACAATGCTCAGGTTAGATCAAGTTTTTTCAGCTTATCGTTGGTGGGACATGGAGCTCATGGAATAGATCTGGATGTTCACCTGCCGTAGTAGTTTATTTTCCATTGTATTATTATATATACACATCAGTAATTGTAAGGTCGGGAAGTTATAACTGTTCAGGCTGACAATGTTTGTTTTTAACTTCGATATATTATGTATTTTAGAGTGATGGATTTACTATCTTCGTTATATTATATGTTGTCATTTCGTTGTGAGATTCTGTTTTGCTTGTTCTTTTCTATGTTGTTCTTTTTATTTTTTTTCTAACAATCAGCCTTTTCGGCGATTGAATATGCGGCATTTGAATGCAGTGGATGTACTTGGTGTCGACTTTCAATGATCGAAAAGGCGGGTTGTTTTATTATTAGTAACAATGTAAAACTATATATTTTTTATCATATAAAATAAATCATTATCCTAATATGAAAATTAGCGGCGGTAAAAAGGTTACAACAAAACATAATATGAAATTGGACAAGTTCCCACACAATAGATTGTTGGAGATCCTTGCATAGAAGAGGTGAATGAAGATATTTAAAGTCCCACGTTGGAAAATATAAGAGGAGTTGTCATGTTTATATACTCTTTTCCATCAACCTATATTGGCCTATAGGGTCAATAATTTTGTGAGAGGTGGAAAACCTATATGACCGTGCTCTAACACACAACACGTGCGCGCCGCCCATCCATGCCGAACAGAGCCGGTGCGGGACCAATAAGACTGGAATTTATTATATTTTTTCTAAATGAAAATAAATAGTTTTTCTATTTAAATTCAAATAGTATGACTGTTAGTTCAAAATGAACAGACACGGCCGCTGGGCATTACAAATAACTGTTGTGAACAGGCACGACCATTGCAAACAACACGAACAGGTACGACTGTTGGACGTTGCAAATAACTGTTGTGAACAGGCATGGCCATTGCAATCAATTGCATTGATTCAAACGAACAAAAACAACATTCTGAATGGACGCGACCACTGAAAGCTATAAAAGGACGGGAATGCAAATCACATTCCCCATCCCTTTTCTGCATCTTCTTCCTCTTCGTTCTATTTTAAAATCAAAGCATTATCGCATCATAGAGTGGACACACTCGTTACAGTCTCGTGCATATTATTCTGTTGTATCTTGGAAAACTTTGCAAATAATTTTTTAAGGAGATTGCTAAGGCAAGTCTTAGAATTCCTTACCGTTTTATATTAGTATCTTATTGTTGTGCATCCTTGTGCGCATTTTCATACAGTTCTTACACTGTATTTTGATGTTACTTACTATTTCAGTAATATGACAATCAACATCTTAAAACTTTACAGTTCTTATTGAAACAAAAATGGCAGCAATTGAGTTATCAGCAAAAACTGATGCTTACATCAGACCTAATCCATTTAAAGGAGACAGTGATGATTTCCAGACTTGGCAAAATCAGATGCAGTTCTATCTGAGTATGCTGGGTTTGCAAAGGTACTTCAAAGAGGAGGAACCGGGGCCAAAATTAGACGAAACTAGAGAAATGCACAAAGATATGTTTTTGCCTGTTGATGCATGAAAACATTCAGATTTCCTATGCAAGAATTACATTCTAAACTGTATAGACAGGATGTTGTATAAAGTGTATCAGCCTCATTAGACAACAAAAGCTCTTTGGAATGCACTTGTTGTAAAATACAAAACACAGGATGTCGGTCTGAAGAAATTCATCGTAGATAAATTCATAGACTGCAAGGTGATAGACTGCAAATATGTGACTACTTAACTACATGAAGTACGAATTATCATTCATGAACTTCAATCAAAAGGCCATAAAGTTGGAGAATCTTTCTTGATTGAAGCAATAACAGGAAAGCTGCCTCCATGATGGAGAGACCAATGCAACTATCTGAAACGTAAAAATAAGGAGATTTCTTTACAACACCTCATCTTTAGACTGAAAATAGAGACGGATAATCGTGAGATTATACAACAAAAAGCGAGAAGGCATTTGTTACAGAATGGTCAAAGAAGAAATGACGCTTCAATAATAACAAGAAGAAGAACTTTTCATAGAAGAGAAAAGTGTTAGAAAATAAATTCAACAAAAATAAGCAGTCCAAGAAGTTTAATGGCAACTATTGAGTTTGTGATAAGACAAGACACGCTGCTAAAGATCGAAGACACAAAAAGAGAATAATTCAGAGGGAAATATGGTGGACAATATGGAAGTGGGTGAGTCTAACTTTTTTGGAGTTGTATCAGAAGCAGTTCGGTTCGGAATTCTAAACAGTGGTGGTTTGACACAGGTGCCATTCGACATGCATATTTTGATAAATCCATTTTTTTACCTACAATAAACTCGATCAGGAAGAAAAACTTTATATGTGTAATTCTGCAGTTTCCATAATTGAGGGCACCGGCACAGTCATCTTCAAGTTCACTTCTGGAAAAAATGTTACATTAAATGACATGCTTCATGTTTCAGACATCAGCAAGAACCTAATCTCTATATCTGTACTGCCAAAGAACGGATTTTGAATGGTCTTCGAGTAAGATAAGATGGTTCTGTCAAAGGTTGGAATTTATAAGGGAAGGGGATATTTATGTGATGGTCTGTTTTTGGAAAATGTAACCGTAGTTGGAAAAAATAATATGTATTCTGATTATGCAATGAATAAAAATGAAGTTCCTATTTGGTTGTGCACGAAACTCTATTACGGCATGATAGATTAGGACACTAAATTTTCGAAAAATTAAAAAAACTTGCAAACCTATAAATAATTCCAAAATTTCAAGTAGATAAAAAATACAAATGTGAGACACGCGTAGAAGGGAAATGACCAAGAAACCATTTCATACTATTGAGGGGAATACTGAACCATTGGGGATGATTCATACCGACTTATGTGATTTTAAGTCATTACCTACAAGAGATGGGAAAATTTACTTTATCACATTCATTGACAATTATACATGATATTTCTATGTATATCTTTTAAATATTAAAGATGAAGCAATTACATTATTTATAAAATACAAAGCTGAAATAGAAAATCAACTTACCAAAAAGATCAAGATATTGAGATCAAATCGAGGTGAAGAATATGAATCACCATTTGAATAATTTTATATTGAAAATGGAATGCTTCATCAAAGAACAATCCCATATCCACCACAACAAAATGATATTTCCGAGAGAAAGAATAGAATGCTAAAAGACATGGTTAATGCTATGCTATTAACTTTAGGCCTACCAACGAATTTGTGAGGGGAAGCCCTAAACATGTCAAGTCACATACTAAACAGGGTTCCTCGCAACAAAATAGGAATAATTCCATGAATTACGGAAAGAACACTTACCAAGTTTCAAATACCTCAAAGTGTGTGGTGCTTGGAAAAAGTTCAGATTCCACCTTCCAAAACGGTCGAACTTGGATCAAAAGCTATAGACTGTTATTATCTAGGACCCGTTGGCAATAGTAGCGCTTACAGATTTTGTCTTCAAGTCTGATATAAATGACATCAGTATAAATACAATCATGAAATCAAGAGATGTCTCATTCTTTGGAGACAAGTTTCCACATAAAAAGAATTATCGAACATCTGTCCCTAAAAGGACAAGAGAAGAAAGGGACGAACCACATGAAGATGAACTCACCGTGAAAAGGATGAAATTGAACCAAGAAGAAGCATAAGGACAAGAACTTCCAAGTCTTTGGCTCAGAATTCTTAACCTACATATAAGAACATGAGCCTCAAACTTACAAGGAGGCAATGTCGTCTTTAGAATGTTCATGTTTGAAAGAAGCGATCAAAAGTGAGATTGATTCAATTCCAAGTAACAAAACGTGGGAATTAGTTGAAATTCCACCAGCAATAAAACCATTTGGTTGTAATGGATCTTCAAGAAGAAGATGAAATTAGATGGCTCTATTGAAAAATATAAATCCAGATTGGTAGGAAAATGATATCGTCAAAAATAAGGTGCAGACTTCTTTGATATTTATTCACCGGTTACACGAATAACCTCTATAAGAATGATAATAGCAATTGCATCCATCTATAATCTAGAAATTCATCAAATGGATATAAAAACAACATTCTTAAATGAAGATCTTGATGATGATATTTACGTGGAGCAACTTGAAGGTTTTATTTTCAAGGGAAACGAGAACAAAGTCAGTAGATTCGTCAAATCATCGTACGAACTCAAACAAGCTCCGAAACAGTGGTATGAAAAATTTGAAAGTGTTATGACGAAAAATGGTTTTCGTATAAATGATTGTGATAAGCGTGTTTATTACAAACAAGTTGGTTAATCATATGCAATGATTTGTCTACATGTGGATGATATGCTAATCTTTGGTTCTAACATTAAGGTTGTGAAGACCATAAAGAAAATGTTGATCAACAATTTCGACATGAAAAACTTAGAAGTAGTAGACATTATTTTGAAAATCAAAATAATAAAAATACCTAATGAAATTGAATTATGTCAATCGTACTATGTAGACAAAGTGATTGAAATATTCCAAGATTATGGAATCAAAGGGGTAAGAACACATTTAATCCATCGGAAGTATTGTATAAAAACACTAATAAGAGTGCAATGCAACTGGAATACACCTGTGTAATAGGATATTTAATGTATCTCATGAATTACACAAGACCAGATATTGCTTATGAAGTAAGTCGACTAAGCAGGTATACAAGTAACCCGAGAAAGAAACGTCGGAAAGCACTAATGAGAGTGTTGGATATTTAAAGAAAACCATAAACTTTTCGTTACATTACGGAAAATATCCAGCCGCCCTA
The DNA here is from genome assembly GCA_030765085.1 of Allium cepa. Classification (NCBI taxonomy): domain Eukaryota; kingdom Viridiplantae; phylum Streptophyta; class Magnoliopsida; order Asparagales; family Amaryllidaceae; genus Allium; species Allium cepa. The sequence goes on along the minus strand of CM060945.1, from coordinate 876,638,028 downwards.
GAAGGATACAATGATGCAAACTGGTTTTTAGATTCAAAGGAATCTAAATCAACAAATGATTATGTCTTTACCCTAGCAGGAGCAATACTGTCATGAAAATATAACAAACAAACATCATGCTTGATCCACTATGGAATCTGAGTTCATCGTATTAGATAAAGCAAGCGAAGAAGCATGATGGTTTCATTAATTTTTAGATGATATTCCATTTGGCCCAAACCTGTAATGGCCATATTTATTCACTGCAATAATCAAGCAGCATTAAGTAGAGCGCAAAGCTTTGTGTATAATGGACAATCATGACATATTCGTAGATGCCATTACACAGTTAGGCAGTTACTTTCAAATGGAATTATTTTCATTGATTATGTAAGAACCAATGATAACCTAACGGATCCATTTACTAAAGGTTTATCAAGAGAGCAAATTGACCGTGCATCGAGGGGAATGTGTTTAAAAGCCTAAACAAAAAAGATTACAGTATATTAAAGCCTATCCTAGCGACTGGAGATCCCACGGATTAGAATCAATAGGTAAACCAATTCTGAGTAACTCAAGAAGTAATTCATTTGTTTAGACTTAGTCCTAATTCACTCCTATGGTGCACAATCGAATGCATGCCTACAAAAGTAAAGGTCAAGCTATGTTTTTAACGATGCCCATATATTGAAAATGTCAAGTGAGACATATGTAGGATACTCTTCATGAATGTGATCACTTATGTTAGTGTGAGATGAGTTGGCTCTAAAAGAATATTAAAAGCTTAAATTTTCTAAAACACTACAAAGCCAAATTTGTTCAGGATTAAAATGAACACAACCAAGTGATTGGATGAGAAGGAAAACAATGCTTTGTAAAACTTATTGTCTAGTTATACACCAACGGCCGACGGTTTAAGATAAAATAATTCACAAATTTTGGCAGAATTTTGTTAAAGCGTTTGAAATATAAGAGAATATTTGAGTGGAGAAGGAGTGAAGAAATGAAGAAAAAATAACTTTAAAATTCATTGAAAACAACTGGTATATATAGAAGAACAACGGTCATGTTCATTCGCGAAAGGTTATGGCGAATAGATACTTCTTTTGAAAATTTGAAATTTGAAATTTGCGGCTACCATGTCGTCATGGGGGATATAGGGATGTACGACATGCCTATGTTATTTTTGAAAATTGATTTTGCTTTAAAATAATTTCTATTCTAAAACTTATCAAAACAATTTCTAAACTCTGTAAACCATTTTGAATATAGTTTAAACTTGTAAAAGAGTTTTAAAAAGTAGTCTTAAAATATATAATCTTTAATATGAAAGTAATATTAAAACTAAGCATAGACTTCTTTAAAATATATTTTTGAGATTTAAAGCTAAAATATTTAAATCAAGAGATAGTTTAAAAAATAAGAGATGATTTTGAGATTAAAATATTAAAAGATGATAAGAATAGTTTTTGAATTGAGGCTAAAATATTTAAATTGATAGAGATGACTTTTAGAAAGATATTTTTTGAACAAATAGTTAAAATAAATTATTTTGAATATTTCGCGGATTCCATTTCACTAGAGAAGATCGTGGGTTTCATCTCACTAAAGAGGTCGTGGGTTCCATCGCATACTAAAGCGAGAATGTGGATTCCATTCTACAATTAAAATCCGAATAAAGATTTTAGTGCTATTATGAAGTTTTAATATAAATCTAGACTCTATTACGTATCTTGATATCTTGAACTCATGAACTCTTGATACTCATGAGTCTTTAGTCTTGATTTCTTTAATCTTGAATTCGTCAGTCTTGAATCTTTATACCGTACAACCTTCATTCTCAGTTCCTGCATATATACATATATCATGTGTATGCATATATATATCTAGACAAAGATATTAGTATTTATATTTTATAACAAGTCGTAAGGTTGTTGTCATCAAAACCATCATCTCAGGAACTAACAGTAGTGTCATGGAAATCTACTAAACAAACATCATATCTTGATCCACTATGGAATCTGAGTTCATCGCATTAGATAAAGCAAGCGAAGAAGAAGAATGGCTTCGTCAATTTTTAGATGATATTCCATTTTGGCCCTAACCTGTAATGGCCATATGTATTCACTGCAATAATCAAGTAGCATTAAGTAGAGCGCAAAGCTTTGTGTATAATGGACAATCACGACACATTCGTAGATGTCATAATATAGTTAGGCAGTTACTTTCAAATGGAATTATTTCTATTGATGATGTAAGGACTAAAGATAACTAATGAATCCGTTTACTAAAAGTTTATCAAGAGAGAAAACTGACTGTGCATCGAGAGGAATAAGTTTAAAAGCCTAAACCAAAAAGTGTTACCTTATACGGAAACATATCCTAGCGACTGAAGATCCCATGGACTATGATCAATAGGCGAACCAATTTCGAGCAACTCAAGAAGTAATGCATTTGTTTGGACTTAACGCTGCTTCATTCCTATGATGCACAATAGAATGCATGCCTACAAAAGTATTAAAAAGGTTAAGCTATGTTTTTAATGATGCCCATATCTTGAAGATGTCAAGTGGAGCAAACGTAGATACTCTTTATGGATACGATCACTTATGTCAGTGTGAGCTGGGTTGGCTCTAAGAGAATATTAAAGGCTTAAATTCTCTAAAAGACTCGCGGAACCAAATTTGTTCAGGACCGAAATGAACACAACCAAGAGAATGAATGAAAAAGGTAACAATGGTTTGTAAAGCTTATTGTCTGGTTATACACCAACTGACGGTTTAAGATGAAATAATTCACCGATTAGCCAAATATATCCGATAAGTTTTAATTAGAGAAAGTTCAAAGTGAAATATCAACTTATCCTCAATGTGGTATTTTTTCATATGTACTCTGTGATATTCTCTTTTGTGGTGGGAAATAAATATCATTATTCATGTGGGGGATCGTTCGAGATCCTTGCATAGAAGAGGTGAATGAAGATATTTATAGTCCCACAGGCAAATATAAGAGGAGTTGTCATGTTTATATACTATTTTCCATCAACCTATATTGACCCTTAGGGTCGGGAAATTTTGTGCGAGGGAGAGAACCTATATAGCCATGGTCTAATACACGCGCGCATCTCACCCGCTTGTCTCGTATCGAACTGAACCGGGTTGGATGCGAGTCTAATAAGACCGACATGTGTTATATTTTTGCTGAATGAAAATAGAAAGTTTTTTCATTTAAATTTAAACTTGAACATTATGACAGTTAATTCAAAACGAATTGGGCATTGCAAATAATTATTGCAAACATGCATGGCCGTTGCAAACAAAACGAACAGACACGACTGTTGAGCGTTGCAAATAACTATTGCAAACGGGCATAGCCATTGCAAACAATTGCATTGATTCGGACGAAGAAAAATAACATTCTAAACGGATGCAGACCCTGAAGGTTATAAAAGGACAGGAATGTTGATCACATTCCTCGTTCCTTTTCTGCATCTTCTTCTTCTTCGTTCAGATCTAAAATCAAAGCGTTATCGCATCGCAGAGTAGATACACTCGTTGCAATCTCGTGTAGATTATTCCGTTGTATCTTGGAAAACTTTGCAAATAAAGTTTTAAGGAGATTGAGAAAGCAAACCTCGTAATTTCTTACTGTTTTACATTAGTATCTTATTATTATTGTGCATCATTGTGCATGTTTTTCATACAGTTCTTAGACTGTATTTTTGCTATTACCTACTGTTTCAGCAATACAACTATCAACACAGATCATAGCAGAAAAAAGTTCAAGCATAAAGGTAATTCTAAACATATAAAGAACATGACTTAAGATATCAATTTGTCAACGGTCACCTTCACAAAAGAAATTGAAAGAAGATAACATTAAACTTAATTAAAGAAATTTTACTTGCACAAGAACTATAGAAAAAACAGTGGTTTTGGCACAAATCAATAACTTCATGGAAATCTAACACCATCAAACAAGAAATCAAATTGCATTGACTTCAACCAAACAGTAGCTTGGACAAAATCAATGGACAAAAGAAGAACATTTCTGATGAATGAATGGCTAGTAACAAGAGAGAATGCCATAAAGCAGCCATGCTGGAGACATAACATGAGGCAGTCACCACATTCCACATATAAGCGGACGTTGATATAATTGGATGACACGTAGAACTTCACTTTCATGTTCACAGTCCCGCCATCAACCCATAACGGCACCTCCATCTTAGAGCTTTTGAACCTCATATATCAACCATGGCATTGGTTCAAATTATGAATAAAGTAAGACATTTTGACGTTACAGTATATACATGATCATGTGTGCAAATACATGGTTTAAAACATTGTAAAAACATGAGGTTGGAAATGGAATTAGCACGCATAAGATGGATGTACGTCCTGCACTAAATGTATGTCAAAACATCGATTGACAGGTCAAAGGACAAATCGAAATAATTGAAAGATGTGAGAAGTATAGGGAGCAGAGCATATCTTCTGTTTTGAAACAAATATATTATGTAAAGAACATATATTGAGATATCATTTGGGAAACAACATAAACCTGGGTTATGGTAATTTTGATAAAAGCAAGCGACTCAAGTCACATAATACAAGAATGGCTATTTTGGCATGCTAAAATAACCTTTAGTGGACTTGCCAATAATATAAGTCATGTTAGAGAGCTTAGGCAGAGCCTACGTACAGTCTTTTGCAGCACAAGTTTCAACGTGTTTGGTTGATATAAAATAGGATTAAATCGATGCGTGAGATATTTTTAGGAAACAGGTAAATATGGATGTGGTTGAACAGTTGAAGACCAGTTTTAAATCAAATTTTACATATTACATTAACTATAAATCAAACCTACCTTATCATTGAATACCTTATTATCCAAGCCCTTCACCTTCTTGTAAATGCAAATTCTTTCCGTATAAACAAAATAAAAAAGTTAACCATGGAAATATGACCTATTGTTCCCCATTGCCTACATTTTCTCTATGGAAAACGGTCATGTATAAATTATACTAGTGTAAATGGATCTTAATGCCGCTTTAACATTAGATGAAGTGAATAGTTTTTTGTAACTTGTATAGAAATTTTCTAAATTGTTTCAAGATTTTAAATCAAACACAGGATAGTTAACATACACACATATATTAACACGTAGTCACAAATATATATAAATACCGTAAAAGTAAGAGAGATATTAACGAGATTTTTTATACTACTTCAGATTAACCAATCATACGTCCAGTCAGTACAGTATATATACAGATTTCCTTTTAGACCCCACTTTAATAGGTAGCAAGCAAACTAGAAAAAAATCTCAATTTCAAGTCAACGATATATACCCACTTGACTTTCCAAGCTCAAGGTAAACTCATTTGATTTAACCAGATAATAAGTACACCCACTTGATTTGATCGGACAAAAAACATATCCACTTAATTTGAACGAGCAACAAGTACACTCACTCGATTTGAATGGGAAATAAGCACACCCACATAAATAGTAGTAGAGATATGTTGATTCCAAATACAAATAGTTGTACTTTGGACAACAAAATATCATATAGCCCTATGATAACTTTCATCTTTGAGTTGATGAGATAATACTTACAAATCAACAAGTATATTGTAAAAAATGTATACAGTAAAGTAGAAATTAAATTTGAAGAATATAGATAGCGGATTTTGTGAAATATATAGTGGGAATTTGGAGTAAGAAGAATATAGAAAAAGTAGTTGTTAAAATTCGTTTTCCAGTCCTCTTTATATAGTGTTTGAAGGGACGAAGAGATGTAACCAAAATTTACAACTATTCAAAATTCAAAAGACACATCTTTAAAGGTATATATGACATACCTATGTAGCCTATGTCAAAATACTTGTGTATTTTGGAAAAACAGAAACACTTTTTAGGTGTCTCAAAATTCTGAACCCATGTAAAATTATTTAAATATAGTTTCTAAATACTTTAATATATAAAACTCTTATAAAATATTTATAGAAATATAGTTTGAAAATAAAAATAAAAATTTGATAATAGAGTATACGAAGAAAAGAAAGTTACTATTCAAAGACTTTAACAAATTAATCTAATATCTATTAACTATAATCTATAGTCCTAAACACTTTGTGTCTTTGTTTCTAAACTCACGAGTCTTCGAATATCTCAAACCTCTCTAAGTCTCGATCTTTTGTTTTTTTACTAACCAGTCTTCAAATTTGATATTCTATTGTTATATAAACTTGTATAATATTCTACAAAATATTCTATATAACTTGGAAAAACATCAGTACTTATATTAATATGATTGTTGTCATCAAAATAAATATTTAGGGTATTAACAATCTTTCCCTTTTTGATGATGACGACCATGTAAATATATTTATAATAAAATATAATGCAGCACTTCCTAAATTGGTCAACTTCCCTAATTGAATAACTACTCCTTGATATATGCATATATTATATTTTATATTTTTTCCCCTTTGTAATTCACAAAAATGAGTAAAGAAAAATAAACTCCTCATAAATGTAGCATATGTTGAATACTACTTATTGTGATAATGTTGTAGGCGAAATCAAAATCAATAATAATAACGAAACAATATTATAATTAACTATACACACACACATACAATTATAATTACATACATCTCAACCATACAATCAATCAAGGCATATAATCCGTATCAACAATTTATATAGAACAAACCAAACCAACTGTCAGACTAAGGCATAAATATTCAAATTTAGAAATTATACACCAAACCATGTATCCAAACTAATACAACACTATAAGTTCACACAAAACAAACAAATCAAACAAATACATACCCAAAATACAAATTAATATTTTGATTTAATTATAGGAGATATACGATGGAGCAATTTGGACAGTTGATGCAAATTTCCCTTTTGTTCCACTAAATTGCCTTGAACATCGTAATTGACCTCTCCTATGCAACTAACTTCATCCTCATTATCTTTGTTATCCTCCTCTTCATCATCTTCCTCTTCTTCATCTTGATTCATAGGATTATGAATTGCAAGATTTATTTGAGTGTCTCTCTTTTCAATGATTATTGGATTTGCTTGATTATCCAATAGATGTTTTTTGCAAATACCTTAACATTCTCCCTTGCATTTCTTGTTCATTTTTGAAGTGAATTTGCTTTACTTTAATTTCAATAAGCATTGTGAGAACATCCTTCGATTATTTTTCAACATATGCCTAGTTTAGAAAATGTGAAGTCACAAAATGGCTTGATTCTTCTCTTGGATTGGAATTAAATGGATCCATTGTTGATTAATTTATTTTTAGTTTTCAAAAGGAAGAAGATAAGAAAATGTTTAACTCCTCTATTTTAGTTAAACGTTATTCAGGATATTTAACTAGACAAATTAAATAGAATAATGTAAAGAGTCAAGGAGAATGAGATTTGAAACAAAATAAGGTTGTGCCATATTAGTTAATTAAGAAAGATTGTTTTAAAAGCTAAACATATAAAGAAGGGAAATTAATGGAATAGACCTATCCCTTGCCTTAAACCCTCTCCCTCTCATTTCATTTTCATTTTACACATACACAAAACAATCTAAAGAAAAGAAAGTCAAGGCCGGCCATAACCTAGGGAAGTAGAAGCACAAATCAAGAGGATTCAAGAGTAAAATATTTAGGGAAGCTAAGCCATATCAAATCTCAACTCCAACATCTAAATCTAAGGTGAACAATAATGAAACATCTCACTTTTGCTTGTTTGATTTCGAATCTTATGGATCTTTGATTCTTTTATGTTAATATAATATGTTATGTTGATTTTATCATTATTTGGATAGAATAATGATTTATTGAATTTTATGCAATTGTTTAAATGGGTTTTCAAGGTAAAACCTAAGGTCCTGATCTCCAAACAATTTGATTTTGGAATATGTCAAGTAAAACATTATTTTGGAGATGGCTTTTAATTTCATAAATTTTCAAATTGAAGAAAATATTTTACGAATTTCCAAAGGAGGAAATTAAATTATTTTTGGGTTTTAATTGTTTAAAATAATTAAATATGGGGTTTTGCCCTGAAATTCTATATGATGAAGAATATAGTATTTTCGATTTTTGGAATTTTTTGGGATTTTTCCAAAGAGATTTCGAATTATTATGAATTTCATATGCTGGAAAAGTATTTAAATTATTAAATAATTAATGTTATTAATTAATTAAAGTTGATAAATATTTTGGATCTTGAAAGTTTCATGTGGCAGTTTTTTGAAAAATAAAATGATAAAGCTTTACATTCTCTTATAGAAACTTGACAAGAATAATGGTTTGGTGAAAAGTAATCGCTTTTAGTAGAAATAAATCGATTTTCTTGATAATTACAATAATGTCATGCCACATGTATCCTCTCTGCACCTATAGAAGTGTCTTGTCCACGAGTTTCGAAGTCGGTGTGAAAGGAAGCATAGGGTAGTACTTTGGTTGCTATATAATGTTTCCAAATAGGCCGAAGTCGACCTCATCGACAATATAGTATCGGAGGCAATGACACTTCATAGTTCATATAAACATTTAAAAGGCTAAATGTCGACGTCGATAATGTTGCATGCCTTTATCGTTGATTTCAATGATACCGCACTTAATCACTTTGATCGTTTTCAAGACTATGGCAGTGATGCCACTTCATTTGACTTCGACCTTATAAAGATAATAAGCGAAGTGGCTCAAATTTAATGGTTTTATTATGACATCGAGGGTCCTGGGTTCGATGTGCATCAAGGTCGGCTACCTTATGTTTTAGAGTCGATGCCTCATGTCCGCGACGTCGCACTTCATCTTTAAAGGTCGAAGAGGCTTGTTTGTATGTCAATTAAAATTTCTTTAAAAGGAGCAAAGAGTCCTATGTTTTAGAGAGTCGATGACCATATATCTTCGGTAGTTGGCCATATAATTTATGAAGGTTTTAAGTTTTTAGCTTTCAACCCTGATGAAGGTCGACAAATTTTTTAATGCCACTTGTTTTCAAAAGATAAGCCTATCCTTATTTACTTTTGCGATACGCCCTATAAGGATGAGGGACAAAGTCCTCATACCCTCATCGTAAACATCCATGGTAATATGAAATGGCATGAGGCTTTGGTAATATAAAGAGCTATATATTTCCTTAGGTTAAATATGAAATTAAGGGTAATGATCATACATCATTATGAAAATAGTTTTGAAGAATTAAATTATGTGTTAGTCTAAGTTTTGAGCTAAAATTATACAAGGAGAATATTACCTATGATTAAGTAATTATGAACATAAAAAGTTTACTAATCGAACTTATTGAATGATGGATGTCATATGTTCTGGTGTCTATTTGATCAGTATTATTCATAATCGTTATTGTCATACTCACATCATTATTGACCCACAAGTGCATTCTAGGGGCATTAAGGGCATAGTAAACAGCTAGGTTGTCCCAATAGTAGGTATAGTCCGACTAATTCCTAAGTGAGTAAAACTGCATCCAGAAGCTCAGAGAGACCAAGAGTATATTAGGATGCCTTGGACTGATCAAAAGATACCTCAAAACCAGATAATAAGTAGAATGTGGGACTGGTGTAGGGTCGTGCCCTATGCTTCAACCGTTAGCCTTCGGGTTCGTAAAGGTCCGTGATTCTAGTGCGTAGTGCTTAGTGAGATGAAAGGATGGTACGCAGATGAAGGAACTCGTAGCACTATATGCTCATATATGATAAAGGAAAATTCCTAACAACATTTGGAGATCCTTGATGATGGAAGCCTCCTAACCGTATACGAAGCATGGTTATAGACTCCTAATTATATCTGGAGAATTGAATATTTCTTCTAACCGTATTTGGTGACTTTTGTACATCTGGTTGAACTAAAGCAGGACAGTCTGTCCTAATACCTCCTAGCCATAATTAGAGATAACTGAATAGTTGGCCTATGAAAACTATTAGTTTCATAATGACCTTAGGAAAACCATGTATTGAGACAAATAAATTAAATATTTGGGATGGGTAACCCAATGTGCATTAAACGATTATATATCATTATATTATTATCGTGTTTTAACCATTGTTGATGCGTGGGCATTGTACATGGTTAATATGTTTTGGCAAAGGTACCAGTGGGGGAAAAATCTGTTCAGCTCACCTGCATGGTCTTACTAGATATCTATTCTTTCGAGATGGTAGGTTATTATTCACATCAGAGTTTTTGTCTGACCCGAAGTTTTCCATCCCCTTAAACTCTCGAATGCTCAAAATTAATTTTAGCAGGTCGAGAGTAAGGGTTTTTTAGGTTTCCTAGTAGGACAAATAAGCTTCTGAAGACACGTAGAAGGCAATCTAGCTATGTAGGAGTTTTACTCCAATCTTCTATGTTGTTTAAGTTTATCTGTATTGATGTAATTATAAGTTATATAATTGCCAAATAAAGGACTCTCATCAATCAAGGGGGCATCTTCATATATCACTCTTGGAGTATTTTGTAATAATTATATTTTCTCTAGACGTGGAATTACGAATGGGTTTATGTAATGAATATGAAATCATATTTTGAAATGGAATGGAAAAGTTATTTCTGAATTATGTTTGAATTTTTTCATGCTTCTGAATGTTGATAAGATTAACATAGCCACAATTTATCATCGAAAATTAATAACTATGGATGACTTCAACATCCATGGTGGTTAATTTCAAGACTTAAAATGAAGGATGTTACAAGTTGGTATCAGAGCATGGGTTTATGATAAAATTAAAAAGATTAAAAAAAAATTGGAAGCATAATCTGAATGAATCAAAGAATAAGATCGGGGTTATGGGATAACACTATAGTAACATACTTGTATTTGCTATATATAAGTATGTATTCTCCCCTCTCTTTGACCGTTTTTATGTATCTTACTAAGGCTTGTATGCAGACTTATTAGAAAGAAAGATGTGGAGGCAGGAAACAGAAGAGTGAATCTAGATGGAGGTGGCACCATAACCAATGGAAATGCTCGACCCAACACCAGAAGAAAAAAGGGTCGACAGGAAAATGCTAACAAAAATGCAAATGCCAATGTAGGTGCTGGTACCCTACCAGCAGGTATGGGGAGTATATACCATTTCTTTGTTAATATGATACAAGCTGGAGTAGCTGCATGAGCAATGGAAGGAAATGTTGCTAATGCCAGAGGAGTTAATCTCATAGCGCCAGTTGGCAATAAGTATGCCAAGCTGAACCGAGATTATACCTGTCTTGGTGGGAAGCTTTTTCTAAGGACTGAAGATGCGATAGAAGTGAAGAACTGGTTGTTGCACTGTGAAATGATTTTTGTTGATTTAGGCTTGAATGATAAGAAAAAAAGGACATTAGCTTCTAGATAGTTGCAAGAAGCTGCTTTGTTCTGGTAGAACAGGGTGACCGTAAGAGTTCCAAAGGAGGAATTAACTTGGGTAGGTTTTTGAAGGCGATTCGAGGAGATATTTTTATCCGAAATGGCCTAGTCATCCTTGTTCGGGAAGTTTGATGAACTAAAACAAAGCGATATGATGTTGATAGAGTATGCTACTAAGTTTGATGAGCTGTCTATGTATGGATATGTCGTCATAGATACTGTCATTAAGAGGAATAAGAAGTTTATCCGGGGTTTGAAGCCGGAGATTGCTGGTGGGACCATGCCACATCTCAAGGATCCATGTAATGAAGTGGTGGAGATGGAAATCAGAAATAAAGAAATGCTTCCTAATCTTGGAAGGGAAAAATCAAACGAGACTCAGAGTCCACAAAATAAGAAAAGGAAATTCTTCAAGAAGCAAGGGGTTTAGAAAGGCGGAGCCGTAAAAAAGAAGAAGTTCGAGGTAGTTTGCTATAGCTGCAACAAGAAGGGCCACCATGCTAACGAATGTCGCTCTAGAAATGGAAAAAAAGCCTTGGAAAAGAAGGTTGTAGGAAAGAAGAACGTGACATGCTACAACTACAACCGGGTTGGGCACTTCAAGAATGAGTGTCCAGAACTAGTCCGGGCTGATAAAGGAAGGTGTTTGCTTTAGAAACATCATCTCCTAAACCGATTGCTACCGAGAAAGGAAAGTGTATAGTGGATGGTATGTTTTTGATTTATAGGATACCAGTTAGAGAATTGTTTGAAATAGAAGCATCTTATTCTTTTTTATCTCGGTGTTTGGTAGAGAAGTTGAAGCTAGAACCATCATACCTTCTTAATGGCCGCGAATCCAATAGGATTATGCAACTTTGGGAATGAGATGTTACCATTTAACACTTGATTTATCAAGTCATAAGTTTGCTTACAGTTTGTATGTATTTGATTTTGTCGACTTGGGGATCATATTTGGTATGGATTGGTTATATTGATATGATACTAGGATATTTTTTCAAGATAGGAAAATACCATTAAGACACTCAAATAGCCACGATCAATCATATACTTAGTGGAGAATTTGAGTTTGGATGTCTACGCTTGTTGGGTGCCATGGAGGTAGAAGATGAGATAAATTGGGCTCTGGTTATGAGAGAATTCATAGATGTGTTCGAGTCGGTTATAGGACTACCACCGACATGCACTATTGAGTTTTGTGTAGATCTTGTACCTAGAGCTGAACCCGTGAGTAAACCACTTAGCAGGATAACACTACCAAGATAAAGGAATTAAAGGTGCAATTAGTGGATTTATAAGGAAAGTGTTTGATTAGACCAACAAGTTCGCCTTGGGGAGTAGCCACAGTATTCGCGAAGAAGCAGGTTGGGTTGTTAAGATTATGTATTGATTATCAAAAGCTGAATGAGAAGACAATAAAGGATAGGTATCCTTTGCCAAAAATCAATGATTTATTTGATTAGTTAAGTGGAGCCAAAGTATTTTATCAGTTGGATTTGGCGACAGGGTTCCATTAATTAAGGGTGGCGGAGGACAGTATTCCTTCGACGGCGTTTCAAATGAGATATGGTTCGTACAAGTGGTTAGTAATGCCATTTGAGTTAACTAATTCGCCAGCTTTTTCTGTAGACTTAATGAACCAGATTTTCTAAGAGCACTTAGATAGGTTCGTATTGATATTTATAGAATGACATTTTGATATATTCGAAGGATGAAAAATATCATGAGATTCATCTTAGAATAGTGCTTGAGATGCTGAGGCAGCATCAACTTAAAGCGAAGTTGTAAAATGTCATTTTTGGAAGAAAGAGGTGAATTTTCTTGGTCATGGAGTTTTCGAAAACGAGCTGTCAGTCGATCCATCTAAGATCGAAGCTGTTAATAATTGGAAGAGGCCTGAGATAGTGACCGAGACAAGAACTTTTCTTTGACTGGCTGGCTATTGCTGATGATTCATTAAGGATTTCTTGGGGATAACAGCGCCTTCGACTAAGCTAACCAGAAAGGATGTGGAGTTCATTTGGTCTGACAAATGTGAGAAAGCATTCTTTAAGTTAAAGCATTTGTTGACCAATGCGCCCGTGTTAGTTGTTCCAGATGGAAATCAAGATCTAGTGGTGTATACAGATGCATGTAGAGCAAGTTAGGAGCTATAATGATGCAAAGGAGTAAAGTGATGCTTACGCTTCTCGATAGCTCAGACCACATGAATTTAGGTATCTGACTTATGATTTAGAGTTGGCAGTGATGATTTATGCATTGGAAGTGTAGAGACACTATCTTTTCGGTGAAAGGTATGAATTGTACATGGACTATAAGTCTTTAAGATATCCATTCTCTTTGAAAGAGTGGAATATGAGGCAGCTAAGGTGGCCGAAATTTTTAGCAGCTTATGATTTCGTTATTGAGTATACACCAGGAAAGGAAATAAAGTTGAGGATGCCCATAGTAGAAAATATCAGAATGTGAAGTTAGCTGTGTCAGCGTAATGGAAGGATCTAGAGGCATTGACTACTTGTAATATGTAGTTAAGATCGACTTCTAGTTCTAGTCATAGTACCGCTATATTATCCTACTTGGAAGTTTGACTAGTGTTGATCGAGAAGATTGCTTCTAATCAAAGAGATGATTCATTGTTAGCCAAGAAGATTAGAAGGTTGGAAGGAGGAATCATGATCGATGATCTAAATGATTTCAGTCTTGACCACAAAGGATAGATAAAAAAGAAGGGACGACTATATATTCTAGATGTTGGAAACCTAAGGAGGGAAGTTCCTAGGGAGTGTCATTTATCAAAGTTTACAATTCATACTCAAGGAACCAAGATGTACCAAAATATTAAAAGGAGTTTCTTCTAGGAAGGTATGAAAAAGGATGTAGGCTTATGGGTATGGCAGTGCGAGGATTGCCAGTAAGTAAAAGTCAAATATCAAAAGCCGAGTGGTATTGCTCAGCCTTTAAACATACTTTTTGCAAATAGGATTCGATATCCATGGATTTCATTAATAGATTGCAAGGTAAAGTAGAGGAAATGAAAGTATATAAGTCATAGTGGACAGACTAACCAAGAGTTCCCATTTCATTCTCGTTAAGTCAACTAGGTCGACACCTATTTTGGCTAAGATATCTATGAAAAACATTGTTAGGCTGGATGGGATTTCTAGAAGTGTAGTCAGTGACGGAGATGCCTTGTTTACTAGTGAATTATGGAAGAGTCTGTAGGAAGTGTTAGGTACCAAACTTAAGATGAGTACAGCTTATCACCCATAGATAGATGGGCAGATAAAGAGTGCCAATAAGGTACTGGAGAGGACTTATTAAGAGCTTATGTACTAGATTTTGGCAGGTTGTGGGAAGACCATTTGCACTTGGCTAAGTTTCCCTATAATAATAATTATCAGACTAGTATAAGAATGACGCCCATTGAAGCTTTATATGGAAGGTTATGCAAATCACTAGCGTGTTGGTTAGAGAATGAAGATAAATTAGTTCTAGGTCTAGATCTAGTGAGAGAAGCAATGAAGAAGATTGAGTTAATCCAATGCAGGGTGAAGGAGACTCGGTCTAGGTAGAAGAGTTATGCAGATAAGAGACATAAAGATCTAAATTTCTCAGTTGAAGACAAGGTTTTTATCAAAGTCTCACTGATGAAAGGTGTGGTGCGATTCAAAAAGACAAGAAAGTTAGCACCGAGGTATGTTGGACCATTCTCTATTGTAGAGAGGATCGAAAAGCTTGTGTACCGAATAAACTTACCGAGTTGTTTGTTGGGGTCCATAATGTGTTTCATGTTTCTCATCTAATATACATGATCCAGAGAGTACTATTTCTCCGATAGCACTAAAATAATAGAACGAGATCTAACTTTTGTCAGACGACCAGTGCGGGTTGTAGCGAGAGATGAGAAGAAGTTAAGAGAAAGATAGTCAGATTGGTGAAAGTCCAGTGGAATGACAATGAGAAAGACTTTACTTGAAAAATAGAGGACATGATCAGAGATAATTATCCTGAGCTATTACGATGGTATATTTTGTAATTTATATAGACTTAATAGCTGGTAGGGTATACTTGCATAGGTTGTGATAGATATTTGCATGTTTGACATGCTTTTTCTATAGTCCATACTGAATTTTAAGGACGAAATTCTTTAAGGAGGGGAGCTTGTAACACCCCTATTTGAGTTAAACATTATTCAAGACATTTAATTAGATAGATTAAATAGAATGATGTAAAGGGTTAAGGAGAATGAGATTTGAAACTTAATAAGGCCGTGCAATATTAATTAATTAAGTAACATTGTTTTAAAAGCTAAACATATGAAAAAATATATATAAGAAGGGCAATTAAGGGAATAAAACTATACCTTGCCTTAAACCCTCTCCCCCTCATTTCATTTTCATTTTGCACATTCATAAAACTATCTAAAGAAAATAAAGGCCGGCCATAACCTAGAGAAGTAAAAGCACAAAATCAAGAGGATTCAAGAGAAAAAAGTTTAGGGAAGCTAAGCCATATCGAATCTCAACTCCAACATCTAAATTTAAAGTGAATAATAATGAAATCATTTCACTTTTGCTTGTTTGATTTTGAATCTTATAGGTATTTGTTTTGTTTATGTTAATATGATATGTCATGTTGATCTTATCATTGTTTAGATAGAATAATGATTTATAGGCATTTGATGTATTGTTTAAATAGGTTTTAAGGGTAAAACCTAAGATTTTGATCTCCAAACAATTTGATTTTTGAATATGTCAAGTAAAACATTATCTTGGAGGTGATTTTTTAATTTCATAATTTTCTAAACTGAAATATTTTACGAATTTTCTAAGGAGGAAATTGAGTTACTTTTGGGTTTTAATTATTTAAAATAATTAATTATGGAGTTTGGCCTTGAAATTTTTATATGATGAAGAATATAATATTTTCCAAATTCCTAAAATTTTTAGGGTTTTTTCTTAAGAGATTTTGAATTATTATTAATTTAATATGTTGGAAAAGTATTTAAATTATTAATTAATCAAGGCTATTAATTAACTAAAGTTGATAAATATTTTGGATCTTAAAAGTTGCATGCGGCAGTTTTCTGAAAAAGAAAATGTTAAAGTTTTTCTTTCCAATAGAAACTTGACAAGAATAATGGTTTGGTGAAAAGTAATTGCTTGCAAAAGAAATAAATTGGTTTTCTTCATAATTATGGTAATACGATGTCGTTTATATCCACTTCGCGCCTATAGTAGCATCGTGTCCATGAGTGTCGAATCCAAAGTGAAAAGAAGCATAAAGTAGTTACTTCGGTAGCTATGTGGTGTTTCCTAGAGGTCGAAGTCGACCTCTTTGACAATAGAGTATCTAAGGCAATGGCACTTTATAATCCATATAAACGTTTAAAAAGCTAAATGTCGACATCAACGACGTCGCATGTCTTCATCGCCATTTTCAATGATAGTACACTTAATCACTTTGATTGTTTTCAAGACCATGGCAGTGATGCCGCTACATACGATTTTGACTTTATAAAGATAATAGACGAAGTGGGTCAAATTTAAAAGTTTTATTATGACATCGAGGGCCTTGGGTGGATGTGCGTCAAGGTCAGCTACGTTTTAGAGTCGATGCCTTATGTCCACGACGTTGCACTTCATCTTTTAAGGCCAAAGAGGCTTGTTTTTATGTCAACTAAAATTGTTTTAAAAAGGGCAATGAGGCCTAGTTTTAGAGCGTCGATGACCCTATATCTTCGACACTTGGCCATATAATTTATAAAGGTTTTAAGTTTTGGGTCTTCGACCCTAATGTAGGTCAAAAAAAGTTTTATTACTGCTTGTTTTCACAAGGTAAACCCATCCTTACTTATTTTGGCGATACGTCCTATAAGGATGAGGGGCGAGGTCTACATACCCTCATTGTAAACATTCATGGTAATATGAAATGGCTGAGACTTTGGTAATACAAAGAGCTAAATATTTCCATGGGTTAAATATGAAATTAAGGGGAATAATCATACATCATTATGTAAATGGTTTCAAAGAATTAAATGGTGAATTAGCCCAGTTTTTGAGCTAAAATTTCCATAGATAATATTACTTATGATTAAGTTATTATGAGCTTAAAAAGTTTACTATTAAACTTATTGATGATGGATGTCATATTTTCTGGTGTTTATTTGATCAGTTATTATGCATAATTGTTATCATACTCACATCATTACTGACCCATTGCTGCATTGTAGGGGCATTAAGGGTATAGTAACCCGCTAGGTTGTCCCAATAGTGGGTATGGTCAGACTAACTCCTGAGCGGAAGAATTGCATCCCGGAGATCAGGGAGATCAAGAGTAAATTAGGATGCCTAGGACTGATCAAAATGTACCATAAAAACAGATAATAAGTAGAATGTGGGACCGGTGTAGGGTCACCCCCTATGCTTCAACCGTTAACCCTCGGGTGGTAAATGTCCGCGATTTCAGTGCGTAGGGCTTGGTGAGATGAAAGGATGGTTATGCATAGGAAGGAAATCATAGCTCTATATGCTCAAATACGATAAAGGAAAACTCCTAAGTGTATTGGAGATCCTTGATGATGGAAGCCTCCTAACCATATATGGAGCATAGTTATAGACTCCTAACTATATCTGGAGTATTGAATATTTCTCCTAACCGTATTTGGAGACTTCTGTACATCTGGTTGAACCGAAGTAGGACAAACCGTCATGATACCTCCTAACCGTAGTTGAAGATAGGTTAATAGTTGGCCTATGAAAATTATAAGGTTCATAGCGACCCCAGGAAAACTGTATATTGAGAGAGATAAATTAAGTACTTGGGATGGGTAATCCAGTGTGCATTTCATGTTTATACATAATTATGTTATTATTGTGTGTTAACCATTGTGGATGCATGGGCACATTATATGGTTAATATGTTTTGGTAAAATACTAGTGAGGGGAAAATCCGTTCTGCTCAGCTTCGTGGTCTCAGTTGATATCTATTGGTTCGAGATGGTAGGTTATTATTCACACCAGAAATTTATCCAACCGGAAGTTTTTTTCTTACCCTTAAACTTTAGGGTGCTCAAAATTAATTTGAGTAGGTTGAGAGTAAGGGTTTTTCGGGTATTCTAGTATGACGAATAAGCTTCCAGAGACGTGCAGTTGACAATCTAGGTATGTAGGAGTTCTATTCTAATCCATTGTGTTGTTTAAGTTTATCTATGTGGATGTAATTGCAAGTTATATAATTGCCAAATATGTGACTCTGATCAACCAAGGGGCATCGTCATAGATTGCCCTTGGAATATTTCGTAATTATTATATTTTCTCTGAATGTGGAATTACGAATGAGTTTTTTGTAATGATTATGAAATCATATTTTGAAATAGAATAGAAAAGTTATTTTCGAATTGTTTTTGAATTTTTTTCATATTCATGTTCTTATAAATATTGATAAGATTAACATAGTCGCATTTCGTTATCAAAAATTAATAATTATGCATAACTCCAGCATCCGTAGAGGCTTGTTTCGGACCGTAAATTGAGGGATGTTACGAAATTGGTTTGGGGTCAAAACTTGGTGATTTTATAATTAGATTTTAAATTTTGAAAGGAGGAAAACACATTTTTCTAAAAACTGCCATGTATGTCGATATATATCGGATAATTTTGTTTTTCATTTTTTTTTAATGTGTAAACAAAAGTTTATTATTTATAGACTTCTATAAATGAACATATTCCAAATTATCTTCTTAATTTAATGAAATTAGTTTGTGCTAATGGTTTAGTTAAAATATTAGTTGCTTGATTTTCTGTATTTATAAACTCTAATGTAATAATTTCTTTGTTTACGTTATCTCTTTGGAAATGATGCCTTTAATCAATACTTTTTCCTAATATGATGGGTTGGATTTTCAGATAGATTTATTGCACTGGTTTTATCATAATGTATTGGTAATTGTTTAAAATTAGAATGGAAATCTCTTAGAGTTTCTTGCATATATATGACCTATGAACATGCAAATGTTGCTAGTATATGTTCTGCTTCTATTCTGGATAGAGATATAGAATTTTGTTTTTTACCGAACCATGATACAAGCGAGTGTATCAAAAAGTGATAGGTTCCACTCGTACTTTTTCGTTCAGATTTTCATCCAGCAAAATCAGCATAATCATATGATACTAAGTCAAATGAATCTTTTTTGGATAGAAAAGCCCATAGTCTAAAGTGTTGTTAGCATACTAACTGTGATATAAAGTAAAGATCCTATCACACCTCTATACAATTTTTGATCAACGTCTTTTGAACTGTCTTCTTTATTAAGTTTCTCGCTAGTTGCCATGGGTGTTGGTTTAACACTTATGTTAGACATTCCAAATTTCTTTATTGATTCTTTAACGTATTTTTCTTGACTTATAAATATTTCATTGTTTAATTGTCTTACTTGTAAGCCTAGAATGATTGTTAATTCTCACATGTGGCTTATTTCAAATTCTTTAGTCATTATATTGACAAATTCTTTATTTAGTTTCTCATTTGTTGACCCAAAAATAATGGAGTATACATATTTTTGTATAAGTCAAATATTACCGTTAACTTTTTTATAAATAACGTAGTATATACTTTGCCTATTTCAAAATTAAATTATATTAAGTATGATTTGAGTCTTTTATACCAAGCTCTAGGTGATTGTTTTAAACACATAATGTTTTTATTTAGTTTTTAAACATGATTAAAAAGTTTTTCATCTTCAAAATTTAAGGGTTGTTCAACATATACATCATTTTTAATGAAACCATTTAAAATGCATTTTTGACATCCGTTTGAAATTATTTGAAATTATTAAGGTTTGCAAAAGTGAGTAGAATGATTATGGCTTATAATCGACTACAGAGGCAAAGGTTTCATCAAAGTCTCCTTTTTCTGGCTGTATCCTTGTGCAACTAAACGTGCTTTATTTTTTATGAGTTCTCCTTGTCCATTTCATTTATTTCTATAAACCCACTTAGTTCCAATTACAAATTGATTTTCTGGTCGTGGAACTAATCTCCAAACATCATTCCAAGTGAATTAATTCGATTCTTCTTGCATGGCAAGAATCCATGAATCATCTAGTAATGTTTCTTTTGGATTTTTGTGTTCTTTAGTTGAAATAAATGCTACATTACTCATCTTATTTAGTTGATTTCTAGTTTTTTTAATAGATTATATACTTAGAATATTTTCCTTAGGATGGCCTTTCAAAAATTTTATCCTATTATTTGAATTTGAGTTATCGTTGTTATTATTTTCATTATTAGTAGTTTTATTATTTGTAATGACGTTATTCTTACCGGGATTAAGATTTTCTTCTTCATCCTTACTAATATTAGTTACTTTAAAATATTCATCAAACGAAACATGTAAAATTTCTTCAATGGTGTTAGTTCTCCATTATTTGTAATCTTGTAATTCTTAAATCGGTATAGTTGATGCAAGTTCTCCATTTTCCTTTGGATTTCTTGACTAGAACTGGGTTAGCTAACCACTTTGGATAGAGCACCTCTCGGATTAATCCATTTTCAATCAACTTTTTGACTTCCTCATTTAAAGCGTTAGTTCGTACTTTATCGAATTGCCTTTTCTTTTGTCGGATTGGCATAAAATTTGGATCTATATTCGGAGCATGACACCTAATGGTTGGGTCTATCACCACCATATCTGAATGAGTCCAAGCGAACACATCCTTGTTGGACCGAAGAAAGGGAACAACTCCATATTTAGTTTGCTATCTATTTCTTTTCCAACTTTTACTATTGTTGTTATTTCAATTGGGTATATACATATTTCCTCAAGCTCCTCGATGGGTTTCATCCTCTCTTGATCACCCCTATAATCAAGTTCAGTTACAATCTCCTCTCCTTTTACTTCTTCGTCCACTGTGTTTGTGTCTTTTCTCTTTCTTTTCTTTTTTGAAAAGCTGAATTTCCTAAACATATATTGGTCCTCACTGCACGCTTTTGCCCTTGCTTTGAATGATTGGTTGCACGAACCTTCATTCTAAGGTTGAGTAATTTTAGTTTGGATTGACTTACCTTGCACTATGTCATAACAAGGAATGTAGTTTCACGTATATTGATCAAGCGTAGAAAAATATATTTCATGAGAGCTAAACTATTCTCCCTTTACTATTCTCCAACCACTCTTAGTTAGAAACTTCACCATCATGTTCCTTGGTGACACAAGAGAACATTGTAATAAGATGGCTGATCATTTATAACGAATAGAGTTTCGAATGTCCGGTAGTGTGGGGAAACCCCCATTTGTACCAGCAGCTTTTTTTGCCCTATGGAGGTTGACCCTTTATTGTTGAATCCGAAGATAGGCTCCAAGTTTGGCTCCAGCTTCTCCTCATAAATTCCTATCGGATTAACGACATGCTTAAAAATGACATTGACTGCACTTCCGGTGTCAACAAGAATTTTCATCACAACTGAAAGCCTGATTTGAGCAGTTATCATGAGTGGCTTGTTGTGGGGATGATGGACTCCTTTTGGCTTTTGTGGAGTAATAGTTAGGTTATGCATCTGGATCTGATACCTAAGATTTTTATGCAGTGGTTCTTCCTGGATTGAGAAAATGCCTTCCTTTGCTTCATTGATGTAACGATTTCTAGCACCTTTGCTGTTTCTAGCTATATATGGACACCATGTATCACATTAATTCTATTAAGAAATGGGATGAAGTCAAGCTGGACATCATCTTCTACCACATTTGCAGGGTTATTTGGGAGTTCTAGATTACTCTTCTCTAGATGGGCACCTTTCTGGTTATCCCTAACAAGCTCCTTTAATTGTTTATTATGAGTCATCCGTTTGATTATTTGTAACATACCCTATCTTGAGGCCATAAGCTAAGTGCTACAGATGTTACAGTCATCCATAGTATTAACTTTTGGTGACAAATTACGGTAATGTTAATGGTGTCCATAATATCAAAAGCACATGAATATGAAACAAAATCAGCATAGATTTAAAACAACTTTTCTTAATATATTTCAAATCAATATTTCATATTTAGACACATAATCCTTAATGATTCTCATGTTTTGATCAAATATAATTATTACAAAATATGCTAAGAGCGATATATGAAGATGCCCCTCTAGATGATCAGAGTATGAAATAGACATATTAGTCTTAATACATCACAGCGGAAATAAAATTAAATAACTCCTACATAGCTAGGTTTGCCTCCTGCACATCTTCGAAAGCTTTATTCGTCCAACCTACTAAATCGAAAAATCTTAAATCTCAATCTACTCAAATTAATTATGAGCATCCGAGAGTTTAAGGGGAAAATATAAACTTCGAGTCAAACATAAAGCCTGGTGTGAATAATACTATTACATCTCGGTTTATTGATATTAAGTGAGACCGCACCGCTTAGTGGAATGGGTTTCCCCTCACAAATATCCCTTTTAAATATATATTTTTGCAAATCAGAATTCTGCAATCAAACTGATTAAATCAATAATATCAATATCATATATGCTCATAAATCAGGTAATAAATGGACTATCTGCCCGAACAATATAGTTTTGTTTGGCTAACTACTAACCATTGGCTGTGTAACAACCCGCATATTTAACGATTTTATATTTAAATATTTTATTTAAATATAGCGTCGTTAGTCGGATTTGGGTCCGAAATGTTACTTTTTGCAAACGGCCGAATTGGGACTCGAAACCATTTCCATTGATTCCAAAATGGCGTTTGCGATCTTTTTGAGTGTAAGCTTTGATATGTTTGGAGTAAGTCGAATTTTTCTATTTGCTAAGTGGGCTTTGGGTTTCACCCAAACTGTTCTATAAACCAACTCAGCCCTTCTCTCCTTCCATTTACTTATTCATTTCATAAAAGCTTAAGCTAAAACTGAAATGGGGGAAGAGAAAGGAAATTAGAAACTCCTAGCCCTAAATCCATTTGCAAAATCCAAATTCTTGCTCCAAAATCAAAGAGAATCCATTGGTAAGTTCTTTTTCATCTTCTCCAACTCTTCTCCTCTTCAATTTCAGAAAAATTTCCTAAACCTAAATTGGGAAATATGTGTTTTATTCTTAGATTGAAGCTTGTTGAGTTGAAGTAGTGTTTGCTGGTCTTCTCCTTGCAAATTGAACTCCTTCTTCTTTGTTTTGAGATAAAAGGTGAGTTTTGAACTCACATCTACTTCTCTTGATTTCATTGATGTTGGGTATGAATTCTTAACACCTTGTTCATATGCATTTGTCTTTAGTTTGAATTGAATTGGTGAACATTTCATTTTTGGAGTTTTGGAGTCAAATCCTTGAAAATCATAACTTTGATGTTTGATTATGGTTTTTGGTAGTAAATCTGAGTCAATGGTGTTGGGTTATCGATTGGCAAAATCCTCTTAAGTCCATTGCTCGATATGTTGCAAATGGGGTGAGTTGCTCCTCCATTTGCTAGGTTGGAAAACTTTTCCAGCTACAGCCAGTCGACTGACCCCCTGCAGTCAGTCGACTGACTGCAGAGAGTAAAAACTCTCGGGTTGTGGTTCAGTCGACTGACTGCAGTAGGCCAGTCGACTGACCTGCTTCATTTTGTCCAGTGTGCCCATCTGTTTGTGATTTTCACTTTTATAGATTTAAATTGATTCCAATTAGTTGTTTTTGCATATTTGACCTTGATGATTCCTTTTTGACTTCATTCATGGGTTTTGTAAATGATTTCTTCAAATCGTATTAAAAGTTCGCATCTCCGATTTATAAATTCTATTTAAAATACACGCACAATTTCGCACTTCGAGCGAAGTGGAAGGAAGATTAAATGGTTAGGTAAAACACGGACCATGAATCTGTGCGTTTGTCTTCCCGATTAGTCCCTGACCTATTCGATTGATCGTTTTGACCTTCGGGTTTGGTTTATCGATGATATGAGGTAAACTTTGTACTGCTTTGAGTGTGAAAGTGGCTGACGGATAGTAAACCGTTTAGTGCGAACGAGCGGTTATGGGACATACGTTAACACTTTTCGGATTCCTTTTTGAGAGTTATGACACATTCCGCCAGTTAGTGGTGTCCAGTACTGGGTCTCTGACCTTCACCACTACGGTTTGTTGCCTTCGGGTATGTTGCCTTCGGGTATGTTGCCTTCGGGTTTGTACCTTCGGGTTTGTGCCTTCGGGTTTGTTGCCCTTTAGTATCGCTTCCGATGTTGGTCGTTATGAGCCGCATGGGTGATATTGGGTTGCCCTTTAGTATCGCTTCCGATGTTGGTCGTTATGAGCCGCATGGGTGATATTGGGTTTGGAGTCTTCGGGCTCATGGATCCTTGTTTGTACAGTACTGAGCTCGAACAATTTTCTGATGTTTCATTCATATGTATATTCCCTTGTTATCGCCGAGCCGCATGATGAGTAGCGTTTACCTTGGGGAACTTGTATACCTTATTGGTATTTGTTATTGCCTTTTTGGCTTGATTTGGGATATTTGCATCCTTTGTTTCTATATGTTGCCGATGATATGAGGCTTGTTGTCATATGATTCATCTTTTGTTGGATGATTGTGTTATCTCCCTTAGAGATATATGTTATACCTTGTAACCTTACAGGTTTATTGTTGTTCAGTTTATCTAACTGATTTGTTTAGCTAGACTGACCCGTGTATTTTATACTCGGGTCAGGCCGAGATGTTTCAGGTTAGGTACTTTTGGACTTAGCCTATTTTGCTTCCGCATGGACTACTTCGCTAGCTTCTTTTTGTCATAGCTTTTGTGTAGTCCTATCATGTTGTAACTCTGATATTTATTCATCTGGAACTCGTCTGTATATTGTGGTCTGCTACACCACTTGACATGTATTATTTTGTATACTCTGCGATGTATCAGTATATGTGTATATGATGATTTATTGTTCTGTGATGTATATTTCATTTGAGTTATTATATTCTGTTCTGATAGATCCAACCACCTATGGTTTTGTTTTAAGTATTCATTGGGTATGTCGACCCGCTTGGTATGTTTATTGTCGATGTATTCAATAGATAGTTGGAGCAAAGCTATAGATGGTCGCTCCTAACTAGCCTTATTCTCCGTGTTAGTTGACGGCATTACCCTGTAGTGTCCTTGGCTAGCGTGGGTATAGAGGTGGGGTGTCACAGCGTGGTATCAGAGCTGAGTTCAGAACAAAGTATGATAATCACAGAATAGAAACACATATTACGATACATCAAAGTGTACAAGTGATACAAATCTTTGAATCATCGTGTTACTTTATTCCATCAAGGTTAGATAGAATTTGGAGAATACGTCTAGGAATGCATTTTATTCCGTAGTATTCCATATTGAATTATCTACCTCGTGAATAATCTTATTCTTATCTTACCTTCAGCGTATGGCTGGAAGAGGCAGAGGACGACGTTCGGATGCTGGGCAATCCAGCGGCTCACATCCGGATGGCGTTTATATGTCTGCCGATCAGTTTTTGGAATTGTTTAGGAGCACTCAGCCTCCAGTTCCTCCTCGAGTATCTCCACCTCGCAAGTCTGCTTTTGCACGTCAGTGCAGTGATTTTTCTCATCTTGGAGGGAAGCCGTTTAAGGGCTCCGAGTCCGTTCTTGAAGTCCAAGCTTGGTTTCGCACGTGCGAGCGTATCTTTTCTCGCATGGATCTTTCTGACCATGATAGAGTTCTTGCAACTTCTAGTTTATTACAAGAGCGTGCTCTTGATTGGTATGAGCTTCTTGTAGCCGAGATTGATGAGTCTACTCTTTCTTGGACTCAGTTTCGGGAGCGATTTGAACTCAAGTTCGTTCCCGAATCTGGAAAAGTTTTATTGACCCGTCGCTTCGTTGAGTTGAAGCAAGGGAAATCTTCTGTTTCTGAGTACGTTGCATCATTCGAGGCTTTATC
This sequence comes from Allium cepa, assembly GCA_030765085.1. Taxonomy (NCBI): domain Eukaryota; kingdom Viridiplantae; phylum Streptophyta; class Magnoliopsida; order Asparagales; family Amaryllidaceae; genus Allium; species Allium cepa. The sequence continues at coordinate 876,611,748 of CM060945.1, read as the reverse complement.
TAAGTATGGTCTTGAATTCATCAGCACTTCTTATAAGAAGAATTTGAAGTTTGTTTCTGGTCTTAAGAAGTATCTTAAGAAATCCTTGTTGCTCCAACTTAAGCTTTCTTTTGAGGAGTTGGTTGATTCGGCACTTCACCTCGAGACCGTCGAGAAGGAGTGTGATAGTGATGTTGATGTTGAGGTTTCCAAGAACCCTAACAAGAGGCCGTTTCCAATTCAGAAGTCCAGGCCTTTTCCTTCTAAGAAGAAGAAAACTGGTGGTCCTAGTTCTCAGCCTCAGTCTCCTGGAACACCTTTCGTTCGAAAGTGTTTTAATTGTGGTTCTCCGGATCATATTATTCGAGCTTGTCCTAAGCCTCTCTTCTGCCGTTATTGCAAGAAGGAAGGTCATCATGTTTCTGCTTGCCCTACTGTTTCGGCTAGTGCCAAGTCTAGCAGGCTTTATGCTGCTAAGGCTTCTGAAGGTCCTTCTCAACCCAAAGGTATATCTTCATCTATTTTGGAAGGTTCTATTTTATTTCACGACCATAGTATTCGAGTTCTTTTCGATACGGGTGCATCACATTCTTTCATATCGAAAAAGCTCGTTGATGATTTATCTTTGGATGTTTCTTGTTTGATTACTTCTTTAAGGATTGCGAATCCAATTGGGGGATCCGCGACCCTTAGTTTGCTTTGTGATGATGTTGAGATTGTTTTATGTGGCTTTTCTTTTCGTGCGAATCTGCACGTTATTTCTTGTCTGGGATTTGATATGATTTTGGGAATGGACTGGCTAGTGAGATATGATGCCAGGATTATTTGTTCGGAGAGGATTGTATATCTTCGACATCCGGATTCGCCTACTCAGCTATCTCTTGTTCTTCGGAATGTAGATAATTCTGAGATGGCTTTATATTCTCTTGACTCACGATATGATGATGATATATCTCGTATTCCTGTTGCTTGTAACTTTTCTGATGTTTTTGAGCCTGTATCGGGTTTGCCACCCAAACGGGCAATTGAGTTCCGCATTGATCTCATTCCAGGCGCGCAGCCAGTTAGTCGTCCTCCCACGAGGATGTAAAGGAAAATGAGGAACTCAAGAAGCAGCTTTTAGAGCTTGAGTCCAAGCAGTTAATTCAATCCAGTTTTTCTCCGTGGGGATCCACGGTCGTCTTCGTGAAAAAGTCTAATGGAACTCTTAGGCTCTGCATTGACTATCGCAAGCTTAACGAGTTGACCATTAGGAATAGGTATCCATTGCCTAGGATCGATGATATGTTCGATCTATTGAGTGGTGCTAAGGTCTTTTCTCAGCTTGACCTTGCCACAGGTTTTCATCAATTACGAGTCGCGGAGGATAGCATGCCTCTTACAGCTTTCCGCACTCGATATGGTACTTTCGAGTGGCTCGTTATGCCGTTCGGTTTGACGAACGCTCCTGCTTTCTTTGTTGATCTCATGAATCGGGTATTCCGGGAATATCTTGATAAGTTCGTCCTTGTGTTCATTGATGATATCCTTATTTATTCTAAGTCTGAAGCTGAGCATGCTAATCACTTAAGGATTGTCTTGAGTACTCTCCGTCATCATCAGCTTAGAGCCAAATTCTCCAAATGCCACTTTTGGGAGAATAAGGTTAAGTTCTTAGGCCATGTTGTATCTTCCGATGGCATTTCTGTCGATCCCTCAAAGATCGAAGCCATCCAGAATTGGAAGAGGCCCGAGAATGTACATGAGATTCGTAGTTTCCTTTGATTGGCGGGTTATTACCATCGGTTCATTAAGGATTTTTTCCGGGTTGTGCTTCCTCTTACTTGCCTTACTCGGAAAGGTATTCGTTTTATTTGGTCCAACAAGTGTGAAGCTTCTTTTCTGACATTGAAGGAACTTCTCACTAATGCTCCTATTCTTGTGGTTCCCGAAGGGAATCATGATCTTGTTGTCTACACTGATGCTTGTGGTAGTGGTCTCGGTGCTGTTCTTATGCAGAAGGATCGGGTAGTTCTTATACTTCTAGGCAACTGCGTCCGAATGAAGTTCGCTATGCCACTCATGATCTTGAGCTTGCCGCCATTGTCTTTGCCTTGAAGATTTGGCGACATTATTTATTGGGCGAGCGCTTCATTCTCTATACCAATCATAAATCCTTGAAGTATTTGTTTACTCAGAAGGAACTCAATATGAGACAACAGCGTTGGCTCGAGTTTCTTGCTTCTTATGACTTTGATATCCAGTATACCCCTGGTAAGGGTAATCGTGTTGCAGATGCGCTTAGTCGCAAACATTCGGCTGTTATTTCTATGATGCTTGCCGAATGGAATATTCTTGAGACTCTATCTTTTTGTGAAATTCGTGATCGAGGTTCATCTTCTGATTCTCCTATCCTATTATTTAGTTTGGGAGCTCGACCTATTTTATTGGATCGTATTGCCGATGGTCAGCGGCGTGATCCTGAATTGTTGCATCTTATTCAACTTTGTGAGTCTGGATCTTGTGATGAGGCATTGCAAGATTTCAGCATTGATTCTTATGGGTGTCTTCGCAAGAAGAACCGTCTTTTTGTGCCTTCTGATTTTGCACTTAGGCATGACATTCTTGATGACTGTCACTGTTCTAAGTATACTATTCATCCCGGTAGTAGCAAGATGTATGCCGATATGCGTCGTCTTTAGTATTGGGAAGGCATGAAGCACGATGTGGCGAGTTATGTGAGCAATTGCATAACTTGTCAGCGTTTCAAGGCCGAGCATCAGCGTCCTTCTGGTCTTCTTTAGCCTCTTGAGATTCTAGTGTGGAAATGAGATCAGATATCTATGGATTTCATTGACGGCCTACCTCGTTCGAGATCAGGCCATTCTAGCATCTGGGTTATTGTTGATCGCCTTACCAAGTCTGCTCATTTTGTTCCTATTAAGTCTAATAGAACTGCTTCGCATTTGGCTAAGTTATATGTCAAGGAAATCGTGAGACTTCACGGTGTTCCTAGTTCTATTGTGAGTGATCGTGATCCTTTATTCACGAGTCATTTTTGGAAGAGTCTTCAGCAAGCTTTGGGAACAAAGCTTAATTTTTCTACAGCTTATCATCCGCAGTCTGATGGACAGACTGAACGGGTGAATCGTATCTTGGAAGATCTTCTCCGTATTTATATTTTTGATTTTGGTGGTAGTTGGGAGGATCATCTACCTCTTGTAGAGTTCTCCTACAACAATAGTTTTCAGTCAAGTATCGGTATGGCTCCTTTCGAAGCCTTATACGGAAGACCATGTTGATCACCTTCATGTTGGTTAGAATCTGGAGAGAAGCTTATTCTTGGTCCAGATTTTGTTCGTCATTCTTCCGAGAAGATTGATCTTATTCGATTGAGAATGAAAGAGGCACGGAGTCGTCAGAAATCCTACGCGGACAACCGTAGGAAGCCTCTCGAGTTCTCGATCGGCGATCTTGTTTTTATTCGTGTTTCTCCTTTGAAGGGGGTTATGCGTTTCAGTGCGACTGAGAAATTGGCTCCTCGCTTTATAGGACCATTTTCTATTACTGAACGTATTGGCCCTGTGGCTTATAGAGTTTCACTTCCAGCTCATTTATCTGGCATTCATGACGTGTTTCACGTCTCGCAACTTCGAAAGTGTCTTCGGGAGCCGGATTCTGTTATTACTTCTCCTGATTTGCAAGAGCTTGAGATCTCACCGGACTTATCTATTGTACAGCAACCTATTCGCGTGCTTGACACGGAGGTGCGACACCTTCGGAACAAGGACGTGCCGCTCGTTAAAGTTCAATGGTCCGCTAATCCCAATGACTGTACTTGGAAAACCAGAGAGTATATCGAGCGATCTTATCCGGGTTTTCTTTCTTCGCTTTGAAACGGTGAGTATGTCTTTTCATCTTGAGCTTATTTCCTTTTCTTTGGAATGTTTTATGTATGTTGTTGTTACAAATATCGTCTCTAGGAATTGCGGGGACACAATTTTGTAAAGAGGGGAGATCTGTAACAACCCGCATATTTAACGATTTTATATTTAAATATTTTATTTAAATATAGCGTCGTTAGTCGGATTTGGGTCCGAAATGTTACTTTTTGCAAACGGCCGAATTGGGACTCGAAACCATTTCCATTGATTCCAAAATGGCGTTTGCGATCTTTTTGAGTGTAAGCTTTGATATGTTTGGAGTAAGTCGAATTTTTCTATTTGCTAAGTGGGCTTTGGGTTTGGGTTTCACCCAAACTGTCCTATAAACCAACTCAGCCCTTCTCTCCTTCCATTTACTTATTCATTTCATAAAAGCTTAAGCTAAAACTGAAATGGAGGAAGAGAAAGGAAATTAGAAACTCCTAGCCCTAAATCCATTTGCAAAATCCAAATTCTTGCTCCAAAATCAAAGAGAATCCATTGGTAAGTTCTTCTTCATCTTCTCCAACCCTTCTCCTCTTCAATTTCAGAAAAATTTGCTAAACCTAAATTGGGAAATATGTGTTTTATTCTTAGATTGAAGCTTGTTGAGTTGAAGTAGTGTTTGTTGGTCTTCTCCTTGCAAATTGAACTCCTTCTTCTTTGTTTTGAGATAAAAGGTGAGTTTTGAACTCACATCTACTTCTCTTGATTTCATTGATGTTGGGTATGAATTCCTAACACCTTGTTCATATGCATTTGTCTTTAGTTTGAATTGAATTGGTGAACATTTCATTTTTGGAGTTTTGGAGTCAAATCCTTGAAAATCATAACTTTGATGTTTGATTATGGTTTTTGGTAGTAAATCTGAGTCAATGGTGTTGGGTTATCGATTGGCAAAATCCTCTTAAGTCCATTGCTCGATATGTTGCAAATGGGGTGAGTTGCTCCTCCATTTACTAGGTTGGAAAACTTTTCCAGCTACAGCCAGTCGACTGACCCCCTGCAGTCAGTCGACTGACTGCAGAGAGTAAAAACTCTCGGGTTGTGGTTCAGTCGACTGACTGCAGTAGGCCAGTCGACTGACCTGCTTCATTTTGTCCAGTGTGCCCATCTGTTTGTGATTTTCACTTTTATAGATTTAAATTGATTCCAATTAGTTGTTTTTGCATATTTGACCTTGATGATTCCTTTTTGACTTCATTCATGGGTTTTGTAAATGATTTCTTCAAATCGTATTAAAAGTTCGCATCTCCGATTTATAAATTCTATTTAAAATACACGCACAATTTCGCACTTCGAGCGAAGTGGAAGGAAGATTAAATGGTTAGGTAAAACACGGACCATGAATCTGTGCGTTTGTCTTCCCGATTAGTCCCTGACCTATTCGATTGATCGTTTTGACCTTCGGGTTTGGTTTATCGATGATACGAGGTAAACTTTGTACTGCTTTGAGTGTGAAAGTGGCTGACGGATAGTAAACTGTTTAGTGCGAACGAGTGGTTATGGGACATACGTTAACACTTTTCGGATTCCTTTTTGAGAGTTATGACACATTCCGCCAATTAGTGGTGTCCAGTACTGGGTCTCTGACCTTCACCACTACGGTTTGTTGCCTTCGGGTATGTTGCCTTCGGGTATGTTGCCTTCGGGTTTGTATCTTCGGGTTTGTGCCTTCGGGTTTGTTGCCCTTTAGTATCGCTTCCGATGTTGGTCGTTATGAGCCGCATGGGTGATATTGGGTTGCCCTTTAGTATCTCTTCCGATGTTGGTCGTTATGAGCCGCATGGGTGATATTGGGTTTGGAGTCTTCGGGCTCATGGATCCTTGTTTGTACAGTACTGAGCTCGAGCAATTTTCTGATGTTTCATTCATATGTATATTCCCTTGTTATCGCCCTTCGGTGTTGGTCTTTTTGAGCCGCATGATGAGTAGCGTTTACCTTGGGGAACTTGTATACCTTATTGGTATTTGTTATTGCCTTTTTGGCTTGATTTGGGATATTTGCATCCCTTGTTTCTATATGTTGCCGATGATATGAGGCTTGTTGTCATATGATTCATCTTTTGTTGGATGATTGTGTTATCTCCCTTAGAGATATATGTTATACCTTGTAACCTTACAGGTTTATTGTTGTTCAGTTTATCTAACTGATTTGTTTAGCTAGACTGACCCGTGTATTTTATACTCGGGTCAGGCCGAGATGTTTCAGGTTAGGTACTTTTGGACTTAGCCTATTTTGCTTCCGCATGGACTACTCCGCTAGCTTCTTTTTGTCATAGCTTTTGTGTAGTCCTATCATGTTGTAACTCTGATATTTATTCATCTGGAACTCGTCTGTATATTGTGGTATGCTACACCACTTGACATGTATTATTTTGTATACTCTGCGATGTATCAGTATATGTGTATATGATGATTTACTGTTCTGTGATGTATATTTCATTTGAGTTATTATATTCTGTTCTGATAGATCCAACCACCTATGGTTTTGTTTTAAGTATTCATTGGGTATGTCGACCCGCTTGGTATGTTTATTGTCGATGTATTCAATAGATAGTTAGAGCAAAGCTATAGATGGTCGCTCCTAACTAGCCTTATTCTCCGTGTTAGTTGACGGCATTACCCTGTAGTGTCCTTGGCTAGCGTGGGTATAGAGGTGGGGCGTCACAGGCTGACTCGGGTGCACCAGACAAAATAAATAATTTAACATCTGTTGGACACACTTCTGGACAGTCTGTCCTTAACTTACTTCTCCCTGGGTCAACTGATCCTAATGGTTTGTGGGCACACCAATAACCTATCCTCCTTCTCTGTATATTCCTTTCTGTGTGCAACATCATTTAAGTCTTACATGTGACTAAGCCTACATACTGGAATTTTGAACTAAATTAGCTAGGGGCTATAGCTAATGTATATACAGAGTGCAACCCTATACCTTGTCCATCTGGTATTCAAGTATCCGAGTCATTTACTTAGGGTTAACAACCCTTCAAATTTTCCTTCAAAATATTTCTTTCAAATTGATTTAATCCTTTAAATCATACTTAAACAGGGAATATAGTTTTTTGCTTTACTCAAATCTCTTTGTCATGCTCTATGCTTTGCACAAAACCTTGTTGATGAAAACCTTCAAAATCCTTGTTTAACTCTTTAAACAATATCTTTCGAAACCATTGAAATACTCCTTTCGAAAAAGGTTAACTACTTTAACTTGTAACACTAGGCCGAAAGGCCAAAACATAACTTTCGAAATCCTTTATAATAGACCTTTTAAGGCCGTTGAAAGTGTCCTTTCGAAAGATTTATAAAACCTTAGACATCCTCCTTTCAAAACATTTCAATCTTGCCTTTCGAAAACATTGGAAATCTTCCATTCAAACACCAAAGGAAAACCTTTTGAAAACATTGGGGAATCACCCCTTTGAAACTTTTATTAGTTACCTTTTAAAAAGCTTTAAAGTCCTTTACTTAAAACAAAACTTTCGAAAGCATTGGGTTCAGGTAAAAGCTTGTGGAACATAGTTTTGAAACCATTTAAAGCATTCCTTTTAAAACCTTTGGGTTTAACTTTCAAAATATCAAAAAGGGTCTTAAAAGAACTAGGTCGAAAGCGACTCTTTCGAAATCAACTTCCTAAGTAAAGGAAAGTAGATAGCTTCGAAACCATCCCCTTCAAAGGCAATGGAGAATGGGCCTCTAAGTTTAAAGCAAAAGAATTCATTCGAAGGCATTGCTTCGAATGGTTGTATGTGGCAACTGGGGTTTCGAACCCTTCGAAAGCTTCTTTCTAAAATAAAGGCGGCAACCTCTTTTGAAAGCTCTTTTCTTTAAAATAATTAACCAAGTCGAAAGCTTCATTTATAAACAAAATTGTTCTAAGTTTCCAAAAGCTACTTCAACCCCTTTGAAAGCCAGTTTCGACTTCATACCTTTCGCCTAACTCCAATCCACTAGATGGAGGTAGCAATATGAGGTCGAAAGGTGCTGCTATAATTGGCAAAGCAATAAAAACTTCTAAAACCGTTTTTTTACTTTTTAAAGCAATTTCTTTCCAACTAACTTGCTTTATTTGTCAACAAATGATTGGTAGCCAATTCTTTTTCAAAATCTTTTCTAAAAGTGCTGCCGAATTTCAGAAATTAACAAATTAAAACATTTGCAAATAGCTCCTTTTCCTTTTATAAACATATAAAATATTTAAGTCATATACCTTAAATAATTTTAAATCTATAATAAAATACTTAGGAAAATTCTACAAAAATTTCTATAAATCATTTTTGATATGTTTTCTAACGTATTTAAATTTCTGACCCATAGCCAACATATTTTAGACGTAATTAATTTTAAACTCAATTCAACCATTTTCTTCACTAGAAAATTCGTAATAAATCCACATCAATTCAGAAAATTATGAAACTTGAAACCCATCTATAAAATAATATTTCTGACCTTATACCAAAATCACAAGGCATTTGGACGTAATTTAGTAGGCTTTTCAAATCATAACTTAGCATAAAATCTAAATGAACCAACAAAATTCATCAACAAGCATATATACATATAGATATACATATACATATACATATACATATGCATATACATATACATATACATATACATATACATATACATATATTTAACATTCGAAACATGGCATGATACTTTGCAAAACATATTCGGATCTAATCTAGAACAGAAAACAAGAAATATGAGATGTAATCTATTATTCACCTTAGCTTGTAATTAAGGAGTTTGAGATTTTCTCTTGAATGAATTTGATTAAGCTTCTTCCTTTTGATTCTTGCTTATCTTCTTCTTGTTTCTCCTAATGGTGGCCGACCAAGCTTGGTTTAGTTTTTTTGTTTATGAACGTGTAAAATGAAAGAGGTATGAGGGTTTAAGGTATAAGAATATAACCTATTCCTATTTTTCCCTTATTTATTACCCTTACTTATTTCAATTTTAATTCCCTTTATAGTTATTAGTTAATTAGGCACGGCTACCTTCTAATATTCAAATCTTAATTCCCTTAACCATTTACATTATTTTGTTTATTTATCTAATTAAATGTCTTAATAATGTTAGTCAAAATTAGGGTCATTACAGACTCTCCTCCTTAAAGAATTTCATCCTCGAAATTACAATAAGGTACTCATCAAATCAATCTTATGGGTAAAACATACCATGAAACAAGTCAGGATAAATATCTCTAATCATATTCTCAGTTTTCTAAGTACAATCTCTCCCGTTATCACTCCACTAGACTTTGACTAATCTGACTGTCTTGTTCCTTAGCATCTTCCTATCCCTCGCGACTATACGAACTGGTTTTCTAACTATAGTCAAACTCGATTCCACTACTAATTCATCTATCATAGTTGGTGCTATTGTAGTCTCTAGGTCTCGAATACACTTCCATAGATGAGAAATATGAAAAACCTTATGGACTCCTGCCAAACTACTTAGTAACTCCACTCTATATGTGAGTTTCTCAATCCTTTCTACCATAGGAAATGACCCAACGAATTTCGGCGTCAATTTTCTTGATTTTCCAAATCGAATTACACCTTTCATTGTTGATACCTTGACGAAAACGTGATCTTCAACTGAGAATTCTAAGTCTTTCCGTCTCTTATCTACATAGCTTTTCTGCCTAAACTGAACTTTCTTTATTCTGGCTCGAATGAACTCAATCTTTTCTGCAACTTCTCTACCAAATCTAGACCAAGAACTAATCTATCTCCGGTCTCTAACCAACAAATGAGATATTTGCATGGCATTCCATACAAAGCTTCAAAAGGTGTCATCCCTATACTAGTCTTATAACTATTGTTATATGAAAACTCAACTAAGTGTAGATAGTCTTTCCACGATCCTCCAAAATCTGGCACACAAGCTCGTAACAAATTTTCTAAGACTTTGTTAATCCTTTCCGTTTGCTCATTCGTCTACGGATGGTAAGCGGTACTCATCTTGAGCTTGGTACCCAAAGTCTTCTGTAGACTCTTCCAAAACTTGCTACACTACAAGAAAATGTTATATTATAGCAAGTGGGATTGGATGGAAACTTGACTTGCTATGGTTAACCAGTTAGTGGTTCAAAAGAAAGCTTGCTTTAACGCAATTATTAATCTAAGAGAAATTAATTTGGCTATCCAATTGTGTTTTCCTCTTCCTTATTTTTCTATGCCACCAAATTTTCTCTTTTCACATTCACTTCCATTATCGACCTCTTCACTCACAATTCTCCTCTTCACTCACATAAATAACAAATCCCTTTTTAATCTGAAAGCTCCACAACCCTCTCTTCCTCAAGGCTCAATTCCGAGCGATTCTTCAAGGTAGCTTACGCACGATTCTGTAACGACCAAGCTCGACTTCGCGATTCTTCAAGGCAGCTGAAGCGCGTTTCGCCAACCAAGCTCGATTTCAACTTCGCGATTTGTTAACCAAGCTAAAGCACGATTCTTCAAAGCAGCTGAAGCGCGATTCCAACTTTGCGAACTTGGCTTTAGGTATATTTTTTGAAGCTTAAGCACGATTACACAAAATTTCTCCTATTTTCATCAGCATAAACCACCAATACGTGAACTATTTTACATGAATTTGTTGTATTAAGCTGCAGTAGTAGCTTTTTAGTTTATAAAAATGCCGTGTGTATGTATTACATGAATACATGTGAACTATTTTACATGGACTGTTTTACAAGCCACCAATTAGTGCCGTTTTACATGGACCGATTTACGTGAATGTTTTGAACACAAACCACCAATACGTGAAATGTTTTCATGAATTTGTTCTTTTAAATGAATTTGTATCACATGTGCTGTGAGTTTAATTAGTGTTTTTACTGTACTATAACACTACAGCTGACAAGTATACTCCTTCGGATTCTCTAAACCCAATTTAATCTATTGACATTTCTATTATAAAAATGATGATGAACACAATAATTTGTTGTGTAATTTACACAGACTCATTTAGCTCTGTAGTTTATATTTGTTTAGTAACTTGCTTGACTTTTGGTGTAAAGCTTTGTTAGGGATGTGAATGCTCTTAAAGTTATGTTTTGTTGTACCTGTTCAATCTTTTACATTGTTATACTGTTTTAACTTTTTACTCTTTTTCTCCACGGTTATTCAAACTTTTATTTGAAATTTATAAATATGAGATAGTTACGTAGGTCTAATTTTAATGTTCTCATAAGAAAAATACTTGTACAAATGGATAATAAATCAAACCCTTATTTTTGAAAAATAGAAAATAAAAGCTAACATGCATTTTTCACCTAAAAAGTGCAAGTTAATTGTGCTTTTTGAATTTTCTTTTTCACTACTTAATTTGGTAACGGGAAAAAAACTGTAAAATTAGCATTTACATCATTTAAAACAAGTCGTGTTCATATTTTATACAATTAGTTTAAAGCATTGTAAACAAGTTCACTATAGTTTATTTTAAACGTCGTGTTTGTATGTTACTGCCATTGTACAGCTCTAGTAGCAGCAATGTTCGCTAATGCTGGAACTTAGATGATGACATGAAAATTTGTTAGTTTATTGGATTGTTATTCTTTGAGTTATTTATGTTTTAACTATGACTATTTTTTCCTTTCTTTTTTCTAGTAGTTGCATTTTCCTGCCATGCTTAGGCAAGTTAATTTGATATTGTGTATGTAGCTTCTTTAGTTTGGGATGTTCTTTAGTATTATTGATATTTTAGTATAGTATATTGTTTACTGATGCTGGCATATGGATTGCAAAAGCTGATCTCCCCCCACCAGCACCACCCAACACGAATTCCTCCCACCCGCTATTACGTAGATGGAAATGAGAACATATTAGATTTGTACATTGATGGGCAAACAATTTTGTAATTTACTGTTATTTTTCCTTCTTTGTCAGTTAAATTAATCATCATGATAATCTATATATCCAAGGGAGTGGGTGGGGTAGGGTGCGGTGTAAGTCGAGACATATTCAGAAGATATTATTTGTATTTTTAAATTAGAAACATTTTTATATATGATATGAACTTCTAGATAATTGACAGTTGCTGCTTGATCCATGATATTGATGATTAGTAAGATTAATTTCAATTTGATTTCAATTCAGTGGTCATAATAATGGTAGTTATTGACTTGTTTATTACAGTTCCGTCTATAATTATATAAAAATTTAAAAGGGTAATCTTAAGTTTTAGTTTCTCATTCAGTGGTATTTTAATTTGGTTTCAAGGCATCCCTAAATGAAGTATAAAACGATGTATATGCAACTCTTTCTCACAAGAAAATGATACTTTTTGGACCTTCGTCACTCACTTTTTTAATTTCAGTGGAGTTATTGAATTGTTATAGATAACGAGTACATACTTGAAATTCACTACTTTCTAATACTTTTCATAAATATATCCTTGATTATTGACTTGTTTTTAGCAAAGATTTTTTTGCAAGTTAAGTTGTGAATCTTTCCTATTTTTTATATTTATTACCGGGTTTCAAATTTTCTGCTTTATTAGACTTTTATGTGAAAATGTAATAGAACATTATGCGTTTATAATCCAAGTCACGGTGAAGAATTAAATAGAAGGTCAACCGATTGGTCGAAGATGTTTGAACCTCGAACTTTAACCCATTAGGGTAACTTACAGTCCTGATAACCCTGTAACAAGTACCCGAAGTATGTGTTTGACAGTCACATACTTCCCTAGAGTTTACAAGCGAAGCTTGATTCTCTAGGTAATTCAAAAAAAAAAAAAAACTTACAGTCCTGATCATCAACCACCAAGAAATGAGACCCCTCGTCAATGTACCTCCAACCATCCTCTCCAACTCCACTTAAATGTTCGCAAGGCTTCAATTAAAGTTCCATAGTCATGCTTTCTCCACTCTCAGTGATTATTTTCAAAGGCGATCAACTAATTCATTGATCTTCTGCCTCTGCTAGGATTGTCAACGGATACCCAAAAGTCTGAAATCCGTCCGCAACCGCATCCGAAAGCGGATAAATATCCGATATTTGAAAAACGGATGCGAATACGTAGACATCTGCATTCGAGAATTATCCGTCCAGTTTTTGTCAAGATTATAGTTCAAATTATGCGTATTTTAGTGCAATGAAAGATATTTGTTTATTATTTTATAAGTTAATAGTTTATATTATATGCACTTAGTTCTTTATAACTACTGGAAACTATTTATTATCATCAAATTTATTAATTTTTAACACTTTTATAATCAATGAGATTGAATACTATTTATATTAAATTAAAATGTTCCTTTTATAATTCTTGATTTATCAGTCATTAGCAGATAAGATAATTATCTGATATCCGTTCATAAACGAGGATGCAGATATCCAATATCTGAAAATGACTTCGAATGCTGATGCGGATATGACACTATCCGCATCAGAAAGCATCCGTTGACAGGTCTAGCCTCTTCCTCTAACATCATCACCTCTCAAATTCATTAAAACTGGACGACTTCCATCTCACTCTCATTTTACTCCTAAATTCAAGTTTCTTACATTGTTTAGCCTTTGGATTTATGTATTATAGCCAATACACCATTTTGTGAATCTATCTTAGATTATAATATATTTATGTTTTGTTAATAGGATATAAGAGCTCAGACGTTTAATTGCAAATTTATAACAGAAGTTGGAGCAACAAAGCCTATATCCAAATTCAACCAAATTCAAAAATGGGTGTACCTATGTAGAACTAATATGTTCTATATGTCAGGACCCGATTTTTCGACTTTCGAAAATCGACATTAATACGTCCACTGTATCAATTGCCGAGCAACCGAATGCCGAAAAATTGAACCATGAGAGTTTAACTAGAAAAAGGAAGAAGAAGAAGACAGAACAGAAACAAAAAACAGAATCTCACAATCGCAGCGGAACAACATATAATAGATAAATGAATATCTTTAAAACAAAGAACTATAACAGTGATTACACTACATCACTTTACATTACATTATCAGAGTTTACATCAACAAACAGCGGAAAAGGAATACTATATACTAGTGATACGTCTCGCCATCCAGCTCGCCTCTTGAGCTCCATAGCACTCCTAAATCTAGAATAACCTGGTAACCTAACTCTAGACTGTCCGTGTAGAAATTGATGGGCACCCAGAGTTTAGGAAGGGAACAATAAACTCCAGGTCAGTCATGAGACTGGTGTGAGAACTAAAGCAGTTATTTTCACAAAGAAAATCAAAAGAATTTCGCTATGCTTTTAGAAAATGAAACTATCATAAGGCCTCCCGCCACACACACAATGCAAATGCAGAATTGGAGGAGATTTCTCCTTATGATAGTCAAATATGTTTACTACGCAGAATCATTTGATTTTTATTATTATTAGTGCATAGTGTAGAAAACATTTCGAAAGTATAATATAAATCTGAGCCAGCATAGGTTCCATTATAGTATGCCTACTATAGCTACCATATTAAATGGCATGTTCTACAACTAAAACCGTACAAGGCTCGTATTGTTTTATTTGAATTTCCAACAAATGGTCGGGCAAAGGAACTTCCCGAATAAAATGGAACGCCTCTGGAGTGACGTCCCCAGATCCTAACCGGATCTCTGCTACACAAGGCTGGGTTACCTCTGTAATTAGGTAACTACTGACACGAATATGTCATCCCCCGGTCGTTTGCGACCTTTATCCGAGCGCTCGATAACCAACATCACACAGTAATAAATATAGTGTGTCCACAAAAGTAAGTATCTGGGATCCATACCATGATACCACTTATAATCCAGAAGAAAATGGACATACCCTCAGGGGAAGCTATCCTCAAATAACCTTGCTGCCACGATTCCTGTTTCGACCATTTTCGGGGTGTGAGGTCTGACGAAGTCTCGTCCACAAAACTAGGCACAAAGCCATGCTTTGATCAACAAATGATCAATAAATAATCATCACACAGCAACACTCAGCATGCCACATTACTAAATTGGGAGTATATCGCTGATAACCTTCAACTACATAACCTCTGAGCTCGTACGTCTCAGAGAAGGGTGTTAAGCTAAGAGAATAAATCCTCTGCACCAACAGAAATGTATTTGAAAGAAATCTGCTTTATATCTCAAAATGTAATGTCAGACATGTAACCATACAAGTCTGTTCCGGGTTCGAACAGAACCGAAGGCACTTCAAAAGAAGCCCTTGCAATCCGGGTATTCACAATCCCGATCGAATTTCCCATCACAAAGGAAATCTCCATACCGTAGCTAACGGTGCAGAGACAATCGATAGGTCATCCTATCATTTTCACAAATACCCGGTCTTCAACATCGGTCTTCAATGCTATCCATTACGTCGTATCACGATTCGAAATGGATAATCCGAATAACGAGCGCAATAATTTAAAAATAAGTGTAGCATTCAATTTCAACCAATTCACAACAAATACCTATTTAAGGGTCAATATTAATAGTCAGTTATTTAGCTATCAATCAATATTCACAACATCACCTCTGGAATTCCATTTCAAATTACAATTCACATTTACAATTTATTATTTACAAATCCCATTTGTATATGGATTTTATTTCTAAACTTTTGATTATGCTTCCAATTTCTTATTAAATTTCAATGATAATAATTTAATATTATCAATTCCTAACAAACAAGCAACCATACTATAATAATTTACATAAAATTTATTTCCTTTATCTACGAAAATAGTGTTGGGTAAAATTACTTCATTTACCCTATTTTAAAACAACATCGTGTCGAATTGTTTTGTACAAGTGTTTAGAGACCCCTATCGATAGAGTTGTACAGACTATATTGAGCAGAATCCATATACCACTCAACAAACCAATCATTACAATATAAATCTATTTTATATTCACTAACAAATACGCGCTCATATCTATTATTACACTCAAACTCATTCTAGAGTACCACTGACTCTATCTCTAATGAATAACACCCAACAGAGCTAAGGTTGTCGCTTAACCATATGCTCTGATACCACGCTGTTAGGACCCGATTCTTCGACTTTCGAAAATCGATATTAATACGTCCATTGCATCAATTGCCGAGCAGTCGAATGCCGGAAAATCGAACCATGAGGGTTTAAGAAGAAAAAGGTAGAAGAAGAAGACAAAACAGAAACAAAAAACAGAATCTCACAATCGCAGCGGAACAACATATAATAGATAAATGAATATCTTTAAAACAAAGAACTATAACAATGATTATATTACATTATCAAAGTTTACATCAACAAACAGCGGAAAAGAAATACTATATACTAGTGATATGTCTCGCCATCTAGCTCGCCTCCTGAGCTCCATAGCACTCCTAAATCCAGAATAACCTGGTAACCTAACTCTAGACTGCACGTGTGGAAATTGGTGGGCACCCAGAGTTTAGAAAGGGAACAATAAACTCCAGGTCAATCATGGGACCGGTGTGAGAACTAAAGCAGTTATTTTCACAAAGAAAATCAAAAGGATTTCGCTATGCTTTTAGAAAATGAAACTACCATAAGGCCTCCCGCCACACACACAATGCAAACGCAGAATTGGAGGAGATTTCTCCTAATGATAGTCAAATATGTTTACTATGCAGAATCATTTGATTTTTATTATTATTAGTGCACAGTGTAGAAAAAATTTCGAAAGTATAATATAAATCTTAGCCAGCATAGGTACCATTATAGTATGCCTAATATACTACCATATTAAATGACAGGTTCTACAACTAAAACCGTACAAGGCTCGTATTGTTTTGTTTGGATTTCCAAAAAATGGTTGGGCAAAGGAACTTCCTGAATAAAATGGAACGCCTCTGGAGTGACGTCCCCGGATCCTAACCGGATCTCTGCTACACAAGGCCGGTTTACCTCTGTAACTAGGTAACTACTGACACGAATATGTCATCCCCCGGTCATTTGCGACCTTTATCCGAGCGCTCGGTAACCAACATCACACAGTAATAAATATAGGGTGTTCACAAAAGTAAGTATATGGGCTGCATACCATGATACTACTTATAATCCAGAAGAAAATGGACATACCCTCAGGGAAAGCTATCTCCAAATAACCTTGCTGCCACGATTCCTGTTTCGACCATTTCCGGGGTGTGAGGTCTGACGAAGTCTCGTCCACAAAGCTAGGCACAAAGCCATGCTTTGATCAACAAATGATCAATAAATAATCATCACACAACAACATTCAGCATGCCACATTACCAAATTGGGAGTATATCGTTGATAACCTTCAACTACATAACCTCTGAGCTCGTACGTCTCAAAGAAGAGTGTTAAGCTAAGAGAATAAATCCTCTGCACCAACAGAAATGTACTTGAAAGAAATCTGCTTTATATCTCAAAATGTAATGTCAGACATGTAACCATACAAGTCTGTTCTGGGTTCGAACAGAACCGAAGGCACTTCAAAAGAAGCCCTTGCAATCCGGGTATTCACAATCCCGATTGAATTTCCCATCACAAAGGAAATCTCCATACCGTAGCCAACGGTGCAGAGACAATCGATAGCTCATCCTATCGTTTTCACAAATACCCGGTCATCAACACCGGTCTTCAATGCTATCCATTACGCCGTATCACTATTCAGAATGGGTAATCCGAATAACGTGCGCAATAATTTAAAAATAAGTGTAGCATTCAATTTCAACCAATTCACAACAAATACCTATTTAAAGGTCAATATTGATAGTCGGTTATTTAGCTATCAATCAATATTCACAACATCGCCTGATTATAAATAATCTTCCCAAATTATTTATTTTTCAAAATATCTTTACAAGATATTTTTTCCACACTTCAACCATTTGAAAACAAATTTCAAATCCTTTTTCACCTTTCAATCTTTGAAAACAAATTTCAAATCAATTTCCTTAAACGGAAACACTTCCAAATATTTGTCCATTTTAAATTTAAAATGGTTTATTTAAATCAATCAAATAAATCCTTACCGATTTATTTTAAACTTACGTTTCAAATTTGTAAATTTATTTCCACACTTTAAAAATAAATCAATGTCTATTTTTTAAACAAATTTCCCTTTCTTTTATAAATTCCATAGTGAATTTACATTTACAAAATATCTATGAGCATACGATTTTCAAATCGATTTCTAATATTCATTTTCAATTTATCTTTAAAAGATAAAATCTCAAAACATTTACTTCATATTGGAAAACATTTCCATACTTATTTAAAAATAAGTAATTCACAAATTTATTCATTTTCAACATATGGAAAATATTTAATATATTTAAATCACAATTAAGTATATATTTTATTCTTTAAGGAAAACATTCTCTTAAACACATTTATTTGAGTCAAAATGAATGTTGCGTAAAACATCGTTACAACAACCCAAAATCATTAGTATATGGATTCAAAATTAAGATAGATATATAAATCCCAATACTACATAAAACATTTCCTTTCGGAAATCATTTACTATAACAACAGTGTTATAGTCCACCATTTCCTTTTATTTCTCGAAAACGTCTATTTCAACAATGAATGTTGAAATCTATGGTTTCAATACTTAATACATTTTAAAACATCTTTAAATCATTTAACTTCGTTTTATAATATCACTTCCCCAAAACATATCCATTTTATTTAATATATTATTCACTGTCCAAAATCGTGAATATACTTCGTTAACCAAATTCAACATTTCTACATATTTTATTTAAAGGATTATTCACTGTCCAAAATCGGAAATATATCTCCTTTAATAATCTAAAATAATTGATTTATCAAAATAAGTCAGTTTCTGATTTACAAAACAACTTTTATAAATTCCACTTATATTTATTTTATAAAAACTTCCACTTATAAAATCCCTTAATGGACAAATTCTATTTATATCTCATTTAAATGCCAAAATCCAATTTATAAGTGAATTACTTATAAATCTTTTATTTTACAAAATTTATTCATTTTATAACTTCACAATTTATAAATCTATAAATTTCATTCACTTATGAAATCCGTTTATACTTCATTTTAACACTTATAAAACTCGTTTTATAATTCCAATATTTTTAATTTACAAATATCAATTTCATAAACCTTTTATATAAACCGTTTATAATAATTCAAAAATCCCAATTTAAACCATTTTACAAATTTATCAACTATTTATTTCAAAAATCACATTTCGGTTATATTTCACAAAAATCATAATTTTATAACGTAAAATTTTTAACGTTTATTTATTTAAATGAATCAATTCCAAAATTAAATTTTATTATGAATTCTCAACTTAAATTTTCAAAAATACAATTTTATTTATTTTTGGGATCTAACGATACCTAAAGTATATTCGGCTAAATTTTAGCCTTTAACGATTTCAATCACAAAGATAATCACGCAGATTATAAATAGATCAACACACGACATTGAAACCAATTCAATCATTTGAGGAATCCAGTTGGATCCCTCCAACCTATTTCCCTGCATCCACAGATGTTAGCACAATACCAATTCCGCTTCAAGACGGAATATCGCGGTATATGGGATTTATAAAATATTATTCGCTATTATACGGCGCAATAGGGTCTCATCCACTATATAATGCGGGAAATCAACTCTAAGTACATATATAATACCAATTCCACTTCGAGGTGGAATATCGCGGTATATGTGTTTAATAAATAACCTCCGCTTAATATGCGGCGTATAGGGTCTATTTCAATACAACAAATAGCAGTTTATCAACCAAGCATATAATCAACACAATCAAGCAATTTTAAATCCGACTATTTAAAATTTTAATCGAAACTAATTCGATTGAGTGAGAAGTTCTCACCTTGCTTTCAATTCAGTTTCAGCGTTTTATTTCGAATAAAATTAAACACGCGTTTAATTTTACCCGACATTCAGTCTAGCTCCAAACGACTCTAATCCAGCTCCATTGCATAGTATTCGACAAAACGATCCCAACGCAAGTCGTTTCGTGCATTTCCGACCTCGTATCAAAAAGATATCACGTTTTAAAATTTATACGATTTTAATATAACCAATTTCAATTTTAATTTAATTTTCAAACCCTACAACACATCAGGACCGTGCATTTCATCAAGGCAATCACGACCGCACTTCTTTCATCTTCTCTACGCGACAATGCCCAGGTGAAACCGTGTGTTACAAACCCATAGCCGCCACTTTAAACCTAATTTTTGCAACCCATATGTCGACTTCTGCATCGATCAACTAGCGCCATTCAAACGCCCCACGTGAGAGCTTCCCACGGCTGTAGCATAGTGAAGCTCGGTCCTCCATGGCTCAAGAAAAACGAGCATGACTTTCGGCCATTCAAACGTCTATTGCCACCAATCCGTTGCCTTGATTTTGATCACAACCATTGGATCGCAAGATCACGTCGTTGTCTACAAGTTTGCTTTAGAAAGTTTTTCGAATTGAAGTGTGGATTTGAAGAAATCAGAGGGAGAATGAAGATGAATTTCGACCATTGACAATATAGAGGCGGAAGCTGAAGAATATTTAGGGTTAGGGTTTTTCTTTATTTGCAAAGTAGAAGATAATGGTCCTTATATAGAAAATTTCACAAAACACTATTCATCCAAAACTTTCCGAACTCCAAATCTCACGAGGTGACCGGCGTTTCTAGGGTTTACCTTGCATTCCGAACACAATGGAATAAGTTTCGGAGGCTAATTCGATCATCTGTGCGAGTTACAGCAATAAATGATCAATTTTAAATTAAATCGATTTAAACCAATTTCTATGCGTTTTGGCTTGCCTCGGACAAACGGTAAATCCGATTGGTATGAAATTTGAAACCATACAATAATATAACATTACGGATCCAATGAAACTAGTTTCGTCGAAATCCGAGACTGTATGAAAAATGACTATTTTCACTAGTCGATTAAATATTAAAATATTCATTTTTTCACAAATTAACTTTTAATTCAATTTTAAAAGTTCTATAACATTATTATAACTCTAATATGATATAATAAAATTTTACAAATCATTTTCAATCACATTAAACCCAATTTTCAACTATTTTTGGAATTTGTTATATTAAATTATCGATTTAATTACCCAATTAAATCCAGATATTCGAAATGAAAATTTATTTGACTTATAAATTTCACTTATAAATATTAAAAATTAATTAAATATACGAATTTTAATTTACAGAAATTCTGTGTCGTTACACTATATAGATACCTCGATGCAGTATCAGGTCTAATATTCTAGGGTGTAATTTACTATATTTAGTTCTAGTAAATTGGATTATATTTTAACTTTAAAATTCTTGTTACATATACACTCTATTTAGTTAGTATTCAAATTATATGTTGTTGATCAATGAATTATTCTATATGCACTCTATATTTATTATTATTACGGTAAAACTTTTACCCATAGTTTCATCTTCTTATTTTACTTGTTGGAAATAATTGAAGGGTATACTTGTTCAGTTTCATCTATATAAAAAATATGAAAATAGTTCGAGCTTAAGTTTAGACATTCTATATATGCAATCCTTATAGCCATCTAGTATATGCCAGTCGTTGACATGTTTAAAAGTTGATCGTTTATTTTGTTTAATATGTCATGGAAGGTGACAAGGAGTGGAGGACATTTCAAGGAGGAAAAACTAGTGTAGTAAGTTCATCTTTTGGAATCTCCTAAGTCTCATCCAAAGGTACGTGGCTCTCTGGTTCAAAGTATATATACATGTGGGGATTGAACAGTAGATACCTCTTATTGCTATATATATTTCAATAGCATGTTCTGTAGATGTAATAAATATAATCTACATAACATACTGTAAAACTATATAAAACCACCCACCCCAAGGAGTATCAGCTCCATTTATCTCAGTAGATATGTTAATAATTCCTCCGCTAACATGAAAGACCGAATTCCTCTTTGTTATAGGGAAGAATTATGTGCTTAGTTTCCACTTATGAAAATATGATTTTAATTAGAAATGTATTCGCGTAAGTTTCAAAAAAAAGTAATAGCTATTTGAATTTCAATTACACTTCTAATTTAAGACTTCTAATTAAAGCACTAAAAGAAAAAAGGGGGTGCATTTATAAAGATAGTAATATTTACAAATGCAGATAGTTACAAATCCAGAAAGTTTTAAAGAGAACAGTAGTTACAAATCCAGAAAGAATTTATTAAATAGGCATGTCATTTAACACTGTACCCTTATGCTACATTTCTATTTGAATTATTCCAACTATAACTTCTGTAAATGCACATTAGTGATAACATATGCTTTTATACCATGCAATATTTTGTGCTTTGCCTATTTTAAACCAGATATGCCTATTTTACTCAGACCCTACATATAATGGTATCAAGGTTAGCAATTATTCATTCAATTATATATATAAATGTATATTCTTTGTTCAATATAAATTTAAATGTTATGTGAATGTGCAATAGCATCATAGGTTGCATGACAAATATGTCTAGAAATACAAATTGGAGAAACTAAGAAATGGCTAATTATTCGTCGAGGTATTTCTTTTTTTTTCCTTTTTTTTAATATTGCATGGAATAAATATAAAATAATTTTTTTGTTTATGATTTGATAAATAAGAGAAAAACGGAACATATGTAGAAGCATCCTGAGGAAAATGTGATTAGTTTAGGAATTGGGGACAAATAGAGCCAATGCCACTGATTACAACATCGGCCATGGCTGAGGTAATTCGCTACTTTGCTGCATATTTTTTCTATTATATGTGGAAATAATATGAAAAACTAAAATTTGAAACAAAAATTGAGTTATACTATTTAATGCCTTCTTTATAGTTTTACAAATAGTACCATACATATTCATATATATCAAGGATAATAGGATTTTGCTTGAATATTTTTGAGAATACATATAACATATCCTCATATAAACAAATGAAAAATAAAAAGTTGTTTTGAATTTAAATTATAGTTTGTCGAACAATCTTTACATGTTCTTATCTGTTACTAGTAATCAGGACTGTGTTTGAAGTTTTATAAATAACTAAAAAGATCAAATCATTCACCCTTTTGGAATTTTAGTGGATAAACGAACCACCACAATGTACAATCAGGATTTGACAATGCATTATCAAAAAAAATTATTTTTTGAACGCTATTTCTAGGAATGCCAACTCAAAGGATATATGAAAACTATTTCATTATAACCATAAAAATCCCTGGTTATACCTCTATCCTTCAATATCCCTAATTAAAACATATTCAACTAAGATTGTTGCATTTATTTTTTTGCTAAATGTTGAATTCAAAAGCTAAAAATGAAAAAAAGTTTATATTAACTTTTAAAGTACATATAGTTACAAAGTATGTGTCCTTTTCTAAAAGTGGCAAATAAAACTACAATGGTTGATCCGCCAAATGATGTAGGCATAAATTCTAAATGCTATATGTTAGACCAATTTTATAAAAATATACTTTATTACATGCATGCATACATACACATATATGCATACATACATACACATATGTACACATATACATATACATACATGTACATATACATATACATATACATATACATACACATACACATACACATACACATACACATACACATACACATACACATACACATACACATAACACATACACATACACATACACATACACATACACATACACATACACATACACATACACACATACACACATACATACATATACATATACACATACACATACACATACACATATACATATACATATACATACGTACATACATACATATATATAATAGATAAGTATACGAATTAATATAAATTATATATATATAACAAATATTATATATTCATGTTTATATGTATGTGTGTTTGTGTGTGTGTGTGTAATAAATAAGTATGCGGTTTAATATAGATTATACATATAACAAATATTATGTATACATGTAAATCATAAAACCTTATTATGTTGATAAACTTATTAAGTAAACATATCACATAATTATACATATGAAACAAAGTTATAGGAATTATTATATAATATATATAATAAATTAGTATATATGAATTAATATAAATTTATATATTACAAATATCATATATTTATATATATACGTATGTATGTATGTATGTTAATCATAAAAACATATTACCCTGATAAATTTATTAAACTAGAGCATGTAAACATTTTGTAGAATTGAACTACCGTGTGTTACCTATATTTTACAAACAATGTAAATGTATTATTTGGATATTTTTCTCCATGTATATGTTAATCATTAAGTAAACTCATGTATTATACTCATTACCTACATATGTAGATGTATCATTCAGATATTTTTCTCCATATTTCATGGTAAAATAATAGAAAATTGAGCAATCCTGATAATATCATACCAGAAATTTTGCTTTCTTCATATAGTGTGATTGCAACCATGTCTATTATCCTAAGATCACATATACATTAGCTGAAACTAAAATGAGAAAAAAAGCCTCTTGTTCTAATAGCTTGACGAATAATATGACTAATCTCATTTTTCTTGTGGCATGATTATATCTAAAGGCGTTT
Source organism: Allium cepa (assembly GCA_030765085.1). Classification (NCBI taxonomy): domain Eukaryota; kingdom Viridiplantae; phylum Streptophyta; class Magnoliopsida; order Asparagales; family Amaryllidaceae; genus Allium; species Allium cepa. The sequence continues at coordinate 876,587,308 of CM060945.1, read as the reverse complement.
AATAGATTCTTATATTAATGAAGCATGTATATACTATACCGCATTTTGTTTAGTATGGTAGTGTAGGAAAATAGTTGCCCAAACTGGTGTTATAAACCTTCTATAGCTCGTCTACATATTATTGGAATTGATATTTTCATAGTCAAATAAAGCTTATGTTTTAAACTTGTTGTAGATCAAGTACCTATCAGTTGTCAAACCACTAAAGAGCAAGAAGAAAGCACCATTCAGTTTTGAACTGAGGATGCCTCGGTTCAGTACCAAGGCAATTGCCTCAGTTCTGAACTTTGTCTTTTCCTCGCTTTATGCCTATTATAATCTATGGTTTTGAAATATTCTACTAGCAGTTTAAATGCGTAATTTCTAATTTTTGTTGGCTGATATGCCGATTAATGTATGAGTTGAACTGGAAGAGATACCTTCATAAGGACGTTTATTTCATTACATTAACCCGAACAGTAAACACAACATTTTAAGACAATATATGTAGCATCATAACAATTATATATAACATTCTCTGTACGTAAATGCAGAGACTATCAGGAATATAAAGCTTATTTCTCGAGGTTTAAAGAAGATGCTTCAAAGCTATCAGACAGTTCAATTCTAGTCTTGAAGGTGAGCTCCTCAGAAGATCTACTTGCTACAGAGAGTCATAACATAAGCTCCTTAGTTTTAACGATATTATTTTCTATTTTAACAAAATGTGAAATATTATGGCATCTACTTTGTGTTCTTGTGTATGAATATTGTATGGCAAGTTATGTTTGATTTAATGTGTGTCTATATAATTGTGTGAAACATTATATTATATTTCTATAAATTTGTGTAATGTCGCATTTTGAGTATGATGGTGCTTCTATATTAGATTGGAATTGAAATTGACCACAATATGCAGAACTTGATAGAAATATTGGTAAAAGAATTTGATATAAAAATGCTTGTTAACAGTATTAGATAAAAAACATAAAGTGTTGTAAAATTTCAACTATAGTGTTTTTTTATTTGTTATTGCAAGTCTGGTACCTATAAGAGTGTTTTTGATCTTGCCATTGTATGTCTTTAATAGCGATTATCGAATGCCATGTAACGTTTTGAACTTGCCATTATAGGCCCTTATCGATGATAACATGTTGATGTATATCATGTATAAACGCGCTATTAAAGGATTTGAGAGCATTTTTAGAAACGCTATTAAAAAGTCCTTACTCATAGCGCTTTTAATTTTTCTATTGTAAGTCCCTGATCTATAACAACATGTTAATATATAGCATTTATAATAAACTCTATCAAAGCCTTTAATAGCATTTTTAAACTCTATTAAAACCCCAGATTGTTGTAGTACTAGTGAATAAGGAATATCCATCACTTACTATGCTACTAGGAATTCCATGCAGTCTAACTACATTCTTCATAAATAATTTAGCTAAAACAAGTGCCATCTTGGTTGACTTAACAGGAATTAAATGAGCACTCTTGGTCAACCTATCCACTATGACCCATATACTTTCATTTCCTCGATTCGACTTAGGCAACCCGTTTATAAAATCCATTGAGATAGAATCCCATTTTCATACTGGAACATCTAAAGACTGAAGAAACTCACTTGATTTCTGATGTTCAGTTTTTACCTGTTGGCAGTCCGAATTCTGTTTCACCCATAAGCCTTCATCCCTTCCCAAAAGAAACTTCTTTTTATATCCCGATACATCTTAGTTCCTTCCGGGTGAATGGTGAACTTCGAACGATGGCATTCTTTAAGAACTTCCTACGTAATGTTTCCTACATTTGGAACATATAATTGTCCTTTCTTCCTCAACCACTCATTCTAGTCAAGACTGAAATCTTTCAAGTCCCCGCTCTCCGTTCCTTTCCTTAACTTTATGATCTGTTCAACTAATAATGGACCCTCTCCTTATTTAGAAGCAATCCTTTTGATCATCACCGATCAAACTTCTAAACATGGAAACATAGCAGTATATGTACCAAAACCACTCTAAGATCTCCATTGTACTCTACATGTAGTCAATGCTTCTAAATCTTTCCACTCAGCTATCATCGTCATACTGCATTCTGATGTTTTCTGCTAAGTGTATCCACAAGCTTGTTGCTTTTTCCTAATGTGTACTCAATACCAAAGTCATATGCAGCTAAAAACTCTAACCACCTCTGTTGTCCTATTCAACTCCTTCTAAGAGAATAAATACCTCAGAGACTTATCCGTATACAACTCGAATCTTTCTCCTAACAGGTAATGTCTCCACACCTTCAACGAAAAATTAACTGCAGCTAATTCCAAATCATGAGTTGGATACCTAGCCTCATACGGTCTAAGTTGTCAAGAAGCATAGACAATTACTTTACCTCTTTGCATTAACACAGCTCCTAATCCTGTTCTACATGCATCCGTGTACACCACTAAGTCCTGATTCCCCTCTGGAACAACTAACGTAGGTGCATTCGTCAATAAGTGTTTTAGCTTCAGAATGCTTCCCCACACTTATCAGTCCATACGAACTTCACATCTTTCTACGTTAGCTTGGTCGTCAGTACTGATATCTACGAAAAATCCTTAATGAATCTTCGATAATACCTAGTTAATATAACAAAACTCTTTATCTCAGTCACTTTCTCGGGTCACTTCTAGTTATTAACTAGCTCGATCTTAGTCGGATCTACAGACAACACTTTCTCCAAGACTACATAACCAAGAAACATTATTTCCTTCTTCCAGAAATGGCACTTCGGGAATCTCACTTTCAGTTGATGCTGCCTCAATGTCTCAAGCACCACTTTAAGATGAACTTCATGCTCTCTTTCATCTTTAAAGTATACTAAAATATCATCTATGAAAACCAACAAGAATCTATCCAAATGCTCTTGGAAATTTTGGTTCGTCAAATCTATAAAGAATGCTGGCGCATTAATTAGTCCGAACGACATTACTAGCCATTCGTACGATCCATATCTGGTTCTAAACACCGTAAAAGGAATACTATCCTTTATCACTCTAAGTTGATGGAACCCTGTTGCTAAATCCAGTTGGGAAAATACTTTGGCTCCATTCAACTGATCGAACAAATCATCAATTGTACGTAACGTATATCGATTTTTTATCGACGTCTTATTCAACTTACGATAATCGATACATGTCCTTAACGATCCATCCTGTATCCTTACAAACACTGTGGCAGCTCCCTAAGATGAACTGCTTGGTCTGATAAAGTTCTTATTTTCCAAATCCACCAATTGCACCTTTAGCTCCCTCATCTTGGTAGGTGTCATTTTGCTTGGTAGTCTACTCACCGGTTCTGCCCCTTGTACTAAATCTATTCGAAACTCAGTAGCTCGTTTCAATGATAGTCCAACTATGGGTTCAAAGACTTCTGCGAATTCCCTAATAGCGAAAACTCGATTCAACTCATCTTCTACCCCCACAACACCCAACATAGCATTAACTTCAAAACTAGGGTTTTCTACGAAGTATATTATCCCATTACTATAGTCAGGGTGTCTAAGTGATATTTTCCTATTATGGCAAAATATCCTAGCACCGTATTTACTTAACCAATACATACCCAAAATAATTCCAAACCTTATGAAATCAAACACATGAAAACTACAAGAAAATACAAAACCTAGCAATTCAAATTCTAGGTGGTCACATCTCATTTCAAGTGTCGCATATCCTTCTATCGGATTCGTAACCCTTAAGGAAGTAACTAGTATGAGGGTTCTAGGTTAAGCTTATCTATCAAATAATGAGATATAAATGAATGTGATGCACCAATATCGAATATAACTCTAAATGATACAACATGGGTCAAAAGCGTACCTCCCAACACAACTTTTCCCTTCTCCTCTACCATTGGTCTCGTGGTAGCTGGTTCTAATGCAAAGGTCTTGCCTTTTCCATCCTTGGATGGCTCCTTGCACCAGTTCTTATAGTGTCCTGTCTGATCGCAGTTGGAACATCTCACTCTTTTCTTGCCAGCAGCTTTCTTCCCTTTGCCCTTCTGACACTCATGAGCATAGTGTCTCTTCTTATCACGCTTATAAAAGACAACTTCTGCCTTTCCCTTCTTAGCAGCTTCACTCTTCTGAGCTCATTTCTTATGGAAAAACTTTCTTTTTTGGTTCTTCCTAGTTGAGCTTCCCTTACCTTTTTTCCTTCAAGAAAAGCAAGCATCTCTTCCTGACTCAAAGCCATCTCAACAACAACATCGCATGGATCTCTAATATGCGGTAACGTAGCCTTAGCAAGCTCAGGCTTCAACCTGCGAATGAACTTCTCATTCCTTTTGATGACAGTATCAACTGTAGCATATCTGTATCTTGCTAACTCCTCAAATCTGGTAGCATACTCAACCACTGTTGTATCTTCCTGCTCCAATTCAGCAAACTTCCTGAGCAGAGTAGACATAGCAATCTCTGGCATAAATCTTTCTTCAAACCTCCTCCTCAACTCGGCCCAAGTCATAGTCTTCTCATTGACTCCAACGGTAACACTATTCCCCCAATACAGTGCTGCCCGCTTTTAGTTATCTAGAAGCGAGTCTCCTTTTCTTCTCATCATCGAGCCTCAAATCAAAAAAAATCTTCTTGCAATGAAGTAACCAATTCTCTACTTCGATTGAGCATTCAGTACAAATAAATGACTTTTCTCCCAACCGAGCATAATATCCACTCAAAACAGCATAGTTATTAACCACTGGAGCTCCTTGATTTCCTCCTTCAGCATTTCCTCCAGCTAACCCTATAGAAACTCCTACTTGCATCATGTTAATGAAGAACTGATACATTGCTCTCATATCTACTTGTGATACTCCAACACCCACATTTGAAGCTTGTGCCAGACCTGGCATTCTCCTAGTGTTTGGTCTGGAATTTCCATTAGTTGTGGTGCTTCCTCCACCAATGTTAATTCTTTCACTTCTAGCATCCATATTTTACGACTGTAAAATATGATTTTGAGCCTTTGTGAGATACAAATGAGTAGCCAAAGAGAGATGGGAGAATAGAGATAAAGCGTATAATTATATATAGCAAATACAAGCTATAGCATTATCCCGTACCCTGATCATTTATCTAATTCTTTAGGATTATGTTTTCAAAATCATTTTAAATTTGAAATTTCTTTCAAGTTTTTCATAAACCTATGCTCTGATACCAAGTTGTAACTTCCCCTATCTTGAGGCCCGAAGCTAAGCACTACTCATGCTGCAGTCGTCCAAAGTATTAACTTCCCATGACAAAATACGGTAATGCTAATGGTATCCATAATATCAGAAGCATATGAATATGAAATAAAATCAACTCAGATTTAAAACAACCTTTCTAATTACATTTCAAATCAATATTTCATATTCAAATACATAATCCCAAAATGATTCTCAAGTTTTGATCAAATATAATTGTTACAAAATACGCCAAGAGTGACATATGAAGATGCCCCCCTATATGATCAGAGTATTAAATAGATATATCAGTCTTGATACATCACAATGGAAATAAAACTAAATAGCTCCTACATAGTTAGCTACCTGCATGTCTTCGAAAGCTTTATTCGTCCAACCTACTAAACCTGAAAAACCTTAAATCTCAATTTACTCAAATTAATTATGAGCACCCGAGAGTTTAAGGGGAAATAATAAACTTCGAGTCAGACGTAAAGCCTGGTATAAGTGATACTATTACATCTCGGTTTATTGATATAGTTTTATTTGGCAAACTACTAACCATTGGCTAACTCGGGCCTACCAGACAAAATAAATAATCTAACAAGACACACTTCTGGACGGTCTGTCCTTAACTTACCACTCACAGGGTTAACTGATCCTAACGGTTTTATAGGGTCACCAATAATCAATCCTCCTTCTTTGTATATTCCTTTCTATGTGTAACATCATTTAAAGTCTTACCTGTGACTAATCCCTACACATTAGAATATTAAACTAAATGAGCTCAGGACTATAGCTAATGTATAGGGCGCGACCTTACACCAATTTCGTCTGGTCTTCAAATATTTGAGTCATTTACTTAGGGCTAACTACCCTTCAAATTTTCCATGAAAACATTTCTTTCAAATTGATTTAACCCTTTAAATCATACTTAAACTGGAAAAACATACATTTACCCTACTCAAATCTCTTTGCCATGCTATATGCTTTACACAAAACCACGTTGATGAAAACCTTCGAAACCCTTGTTTAAAATCTTTAAATAATCTCTTTCGAAATCAATGAAAGCAACCCTGTCGAAATAGATTAACTACTTACCTTGTAACACTAGGTCGAAAGGCCAAAACATACCTTTCGAAATCATTTATAATAGACCTCTTGAAACCATTGGAAGTGTCCTTTCCAAAGCTTTATAAAACCTTAGATATCCTTTTTTCAAAACATTTCAATCTTGCCTGTCGAAAATATTGGAAACCTTCCATTCAGACGCTAAAGGAAAACCTTTCAAAAACATTGTGGAATCACCCCTTCGAAACTTTTATTAGTTACATTTTGAAAACTTAAAGTCCTTTACTTAAAACAAACCTTTCGAAAGCATTAAGTTCAAGTAAAAGCTTGTGGAACATAGTTTCGAAACCATTTAAAACATTCCTTTCGAAAATTTTGGGTTTAACTTTCAAAATATCAAAAAGGGTCTTAATAGAACTAGGTCAAAAGCAACTCTTTCAAAAGCAATTTCTTAAGTAAAAGAAAGTAGATGGCTTCGAAACCATCCTGTTCGGAGGCAATGGAGAAGTGGCTTATAAGTTTAAAGCAAAAGAACCCCATCGAAGGCATTGTTTCGAAAGGTTGTATGTGGCAGCTGGGGTTTTGACCCTAAAAGAAAACTCAGCTCAAAAGAAAGCTCTTTTCTTTAAAACAATCGACCAATTCGAAAGCTAGTTCCTTCGAAAGGTTCATTTATAACCAAAATAGTTCTAAGTTTCCAAAAGCTACTTCAACCCCTTTGGAAGCCTGTTTCGACTTCATACCTTTCGCCTAACTCCAATCCATTACGTACTGCAGTTGATACCATGTGTGTTGGTTTCGACTTAGATGGAGGCAGCAGTATGAGGTTGTAAGGTGCTGCATGGAGGAGCAGTAAAACCTTGTAAAACCGATGTTTAACTTTTTAAAGCAATTTCTTTCCAACTAACTTGTTTTATTTGTCAACGTATGATTGGTTGCCAATTCTTTTTCAAAAAATTTCTAAAAGGGCCGTCGAATTTCAGAAATTAACAAACTAAAACATTTGCAAATAGCCCATTCTTCTTTTATAAATATATGAAACATTTAAGTTCCATATCTTAAATAATTTTATATATTTAATAAGATATTTAGGAAAATTCTACAAAAATTCCCATAAATCATTTTTGATATGTTTTCTAACATATTTAAATTTTTGACCATAGCTAGAATATATTAGCCATAATTAATTTTAAACCCATTTTAACCATTTTCTTCACTATAAAATTCATAATAAATCCACATTAGTTTATAAAATTATGAAACTTAAGACCCATCTATAAAATTCTGACCTTATATTAAAACCGCAAGGCATTTGGATTTCATTAGGTAGACTTTTCAATTCATAACTTATAATAAAATCTATATGAAACAACAAAATTCATCAACAAGCATCTATATCTATTTAACATTTAAAACATGGCATAGTACTTTGCAAAACATATTCGGGTTTGATCTAGAACCGAAGACAAGAAATATGAGATGTAATCTATTATCCACCTTAGCTTGTGATTAAGGAGTTTGAGATTTACTCTTGAATGAATTTGATTAAGATTCTTCCTTTTGATTCTTGCTTATCTTCCTCTTACTTTCTCCTAAAGGTGGCCGGCCAAGCGTGGTTTAGTTTTTTTGTTTATAAACATGTAAAATGAAAGTGGTATGAGGGTTTAGGGTATAAGAATATAACCAATTCATATTTTTCCCTTATTTGTTACCCTTACTTATTTCATTTTAATTCCCTTTATGTTCATTAGTTAATTAGGCATGACTACCTTATAATATTCAAATCTCAATTCCCTTAACCATTTACGTTATTTCATTTAATTTATCTAATTAAATGTCCTAATAATGTTAGTTAAAATTAGGCATGCTTCTCGTTTGAGATGAGTTTTCTTTTTGGCATGATGTATTTCATCCATTCGGATGAACTTGTCTACTTGAAAATGAATGTCCTGTAAATCCTTGCACCCACGAATGTATAGCTCATGCAAAATGGAGTTTGCTCGAGTAGCACTGAGTGTATAGCCACTGTCTTATCTTTATCAGTCATTTTTTTAGCCTTCATAGCTTCTACATTAAACCTTTTAAGTTGATCTGCTAATAGCTCTCTTGGTCCTTATTTGACATTTGCTTCTATAGTATAATCAATGACGAGATCTTTGCAGATGTAGAATTGATCTGAAAATTCATAAGGGAAATGATTCCAAGTGTATATAGTCCTTTCCTGATATTTTCGATGCCATTTGGCTGCTTCACATTAGAAAGTGCTTGGGAAAAGTCTACACCACACTACCGTATGCATTATATAAGTCCATCTGACTCTCAAAGGCCAATAAATGGTCGTCTGGATCAGTTGTTCCATTGTACCTGATCGATGGGATCTTAATGTAAGATGGAATTCTTGCATACATAATCTCATTAATGAATGGAGCTTCTCGCTGATTATCATTAACTCTCTCATCTTTAGTCCTCTTTCCTTTAGCACTGAGCATATCCTTTGCATCTTTATTTCCCTATCCCTCAAGCAGTCCTCTTCAGTATGATAATTGCTTCTTTTAGGTTTATGTCCCTCTGAAGTAGAGTTTCTAGACTGTTCGTTAGATTTTTCCTTAGTCCTTCCCTGATAATCTGCCTTGATCTGCTAGTTACTTTTATTTTTTTATGGAGTTGAGACAAGCTTGATTTTTTCCTTATTACTAAGTTGGGAATAATTCAAGTTTCTTCTTGGAGATTCAACTTTGTCCCTACTTACAAGCTTGGTAGTCTTTGAAGATTTCTGGGTAAGCATTCGCACCAAGCATTCTTTCATCGTCAACAGTTGTTGCTCCAAGATTTGAATTTTTGCTTCACAGCTAGTTAGCTGCAACTATTGTGATGGTTACCCATGTTCTGTGTTTCCCACATTGAAATTGGGAGTCACATTATCTTCTGGTGTTATTATATGTATGACCTCTTTAGTCTGAGCATTGAGTCTTTGTGATCTCATTTTCTTGAATAAAATTCACTTAATTAGTCTAGATGATGAGGGAAGTAAACAAGTTGAAGGTTCAGGCCCTTCTTCTAGCACCAAAATGTTAGACCCAAAAATGGTATAATACTTCAGATGCTTCTTGTGATAAGTTAGTTCTTGATTCAAGTACATGTAAGACCTAATTAAGCATGGGTTGATCACATCAATTTAGTCTTGATATTTGTGATAACATGATCAAGGCTTTCGACGATGATCCTTGGTCTAACTCATCAATTTGGATTGATCTTGAGATATGATCACTAATTGATAAATGACAATTGGCCATTGATTAAGGGCATAAGAAAGTTGATTTTATCTCCTTGAGTCATTATGTTCGAAATCCTCTTGGGCCATTAGGATTGTCATGCATGTGGACCTACATAAGTCATTTGAACAATTTAATCCATAAGCTAATGATATGTCATATTTCTAATGGACATAGATGATAAATCACGGAGTCATATTGAAGTGTGTTACGTATAACAATGAGTTATGCATTCCGCTCTTATGTTCAATGTCTGTAGTCCATATAAGTATGCATACAGGAGTTCATCATAGTCTAGATTCATGTTGAATTGATCATGGAAAATTCATATTATGCAATTCCAAATCAATAATGTTCAATAAGGTCATAATCAAAGTTAATATGAAAATAAATTTATCCCCAATTTGATTTATGTTTACAAGGCTTTGATTTGAGAAGAAAGAGAAAGAAATGAAAATTCCGTCCCCTAAACAGTACCCGTAGGGTCATATTTATAGAGGTAGGCTCCCCTTCGCTCCACATCTCATGTCTTCGATGGATGGACTTCGAAGACATTCAACTTCGGTGGCATTACCCTTTTTCCATGTCTTTAACGTTGTCGACTATCACCGGTAATGTAAGCTGGTATCATCGAAGCGCTATAGTCTATGTCCCCGCCTTTAGGTTATGTGAAGGTCATCATGATAGTTAATGATGTTATTAAGGGCGTCGACCAAGCAGTGCTAAGATCTTCGTAGGCACGATGGTGCTTACCATCGACACTAATTTGCTTGAAAATGCGATTTCCCTATGAGTGGTGAAGTGCATCAATGGTCGAAGAGCAATGTCTAGATGAGCCTGCTTTGGTCATAGTGAGTAATAGCGGCACTCTAGATACATTCATAGCAGCAAGTCTTCGATGTGTTGCATAAATGTGATTTGTGATATGGTTATCGAACGAAGAGCAATGTAACCTTGTTTTTATTTAAACACTTCCGAAGTGCCTACGGAAAAGGATGCTACTATGGTATTGATAGCCTCCGTGGTTACTAACAACATGCCTCTTCGATATCATTCCGTTACTAATAATCAATATCTTTAAAGCCATCAAAGGGTTACCTTCGAAGTCATTTGAGTATGGCCTCGATAATGAGTGTCCTTCCTAGTTTTGTTGATATGCGATATAGCTGGCATGGCCTTTGGTTCATTTCTATGTGAAGAGCGATGAGATATATCATCGAAGTATTATGTCAACAAAGTGTCAAGTGTATCATGATACACCATCAAGGAAGTATGTTGTCATCGAAGTAATGAAGTATACAGAAATATGCCTTCAGAGAGATATACCAGCATCAAAGCGACAAAGTGTAGCACTGCTCTTATAGCATTTCTTCTAATATTGAAATTATATGGATAATACATTTATGAATGTTTTGATGTAAGTAAGTATATGTTTTACATTAATCTTACGATTTTGATCAGTATCTATGTATGCAAATGGTAATAGGAAATGTTTTATGAAAGCAAGAAATATTTTCGTTAAAGAATATTTCGATAAAATACCTATGTTTATAAAAGTGTATTTGATTAAGTTTTATTAGAAGAAAATGATTATTTTTAAAGTGGTTTTTATAGGAGTATGAATAAAATATTTTAAAGGACTTTAGAAATAAATTGGTGTTATTTTGTCCATTGAGTGCTTTAAGAATTCTGGTCGATGATCTGGCCAACATTATCGATAGAAATTCCTACACACTAGGATGAAACATTTTGTAACATCCCGCTACTTTGAGGCTCAAAATTAATGGCTATAGATGCTGTAGTCATCCATAGTTATTAATCCTCGACAATCAGATACGCGGTGTTAGATTCATTAATATACAGAAACACATGAATATGGAAAAATTTAAAACATAAAACAAAGTCACATTCCACTCATTACATTTCCAATTCATCACATAATCCCATAATCGTCAACCATTTTCATAGAAAATATATTTATCACAATATATGCTAAGAGCGACATATGAAGATGTCCCCTTAGATGATCTGAGTATATAAAGGCAACATAACAACTTTGCCCTTACAAAAAAACTAAGCGGAATCAAATAAAAGAGAACTCTATATAGCTATCATGCCTCCTGCACATCTCCGGAAGCTTTATTTGTCTAATGAGGTACCTAAATACCTCAACTCTCAAACTACTCAAAATCAATTGAGTACCCGAGAGTTTAAGGGAGAACATAAACATCGAGTCAGACATAAAGCCTGATATGAATAATAATTTTCGATCTCAAATCATTTAGATATCGAGTGAGACCATGCCTCTTTGTGGAACAGGTTTACCCTCACCAGTATCTTAAAACATTTTCAAAACCATATACTGTGATCATGTATCCATAATGATTAAAACAATTCTAGATGATAGCAAAACATGTCAATCAATTCAGGGTTACCCATCCCCATTCATTTTGACTATCTATCTTAATTATAGTTTTTAGGATTACTATTAACCTAATAGTTTTCATGGGTTGACTAATAACCGACAAAATATTTAGGGACTCATTGTCCAATTACATAGTTTTCATGGGATCATTAGGAACCTATTAGTGACTCCAATATCTTTCCTTCTTGTCCTAGTTTTCACGGACCAACTACAAACCTATTGGTCCCTGCCGATATCAAATCATAGTTTTCAGGGGCTTAATACGAACCTGTCTTTCCGACATCTTCAATTATACATAGTTTTCATGGGCTAACCATGATCCTATTGGCCCCTGCCAATATCTTTCCCTATACACAATTTTCATGGGCTTACCAAGAACCTATTGGCCCTTATAAATATCTTTCTTTAATATTTTATCATCATATATTCTGGTCTTCTTGACCTCCTGGACACAATTCTACTTATTCAGGATTTAACATAATTTATATTCACTACTGGGTCAACCTAGCTAATTGTTTTGCTCTTTCCCAAAATGCAGTTATGGGTCCATTACAAGGTGAATATGTACATATATGAAGCAGCAAACACAATAACTTGGTTAATTCCTTTAACCCTTCAATCAAAGAAAACTTCTTCAAAAATACCTTTTCAAAAAACTTTATTTAATTATGCCATGGTTTTCTTTTAAACGAGGTTGAGTTATTTGCTTTGAAAACTAAGGCTTTTGAAACCTTAAAAACATTGCTTTCAACTTCATTGGAAAACCTCCTTCGAAAGCATATAAATCTCTTAAAACATTACACTTCTGCCTTTTGAAACACTTTAAAACTTATCTTTCGGAACCTTTCGAATGTGTTAAAGTATTATGTAATAACACTTAGAAGCTTAGCTTTGAAACCATTGAAAGTACCCCTTTCAAAACAATTGGAAGTAACCTTTCCGAAACCATTAAAAGTCCCCCTTTCAAAACCATTGGGTTTATATTTTAAATATCATTTGGGTCAAACTGAATAAAAATGAAAGTATCTTTTTAAGCCATTCTTTATCATATAAAAATATTGCGAAAAACATGATGGCATCGATACCATCCCTTGCGAAACTTCAAATCACTTAAACAAAACACTGAAGGATAACATCGAAACCACTATCAAATCCCTTGCCTCCGAGACCCTTGGACCCTTTCGAAAGAATTGAAGAAGAGGCTTAAAACATCTTTAAAACAAGCACTACCTTTTGAAAGCATTGATGACTTCAATACACTCAAAAGGGTAATGAATTGCAATAAGGCTTTGACTTGGTCGACCCCTTCTTTCGAAAGCATTATTTTATAAGTAAAGAAATCCATTCGAAAGCTTACGCTTTAAAACATAAGTTGCCGGCAACCCCTTTGAAAGCATTTCAAAAACCTCTTTCGAAAACATATGCTTCGACTCCTTCGAAGGCTAAAATAAAACAAAGGCAAGCACTTCTCTTTCTAAAGCAAACAAACGTATCAACCCCATCGGAAGCAATGCTTTCGACACCTAACCATCCGCCTTTCTCCAATCCACTACGTACCATCTAAGCGATACCTTGTGCATTGGTTTCAGCTTAGTGGGTTTCGACTTGATCGAAGGTGGAAGCTCCGAGTCAAAAGGTACTTCCAAAGAAGGTGGAACCAACTTTTCTGGGTAAACCTGATTTAATACTAATTAAAGCAAACACTTTTTAACTAACCTACCACGTGTAAACACAAGATTGGTTGCCTTAAATTTTCAAACTATTTACTCAAATAACTGTCGCTAATTTCAGATCTAAACCGTGGTTAAGTTAACAAATACCCTTTCCATTAAGCAAAACTAATATTGCAAAGAAGTCCGTCTTCTAAAATAGTTTAATTTGCATAGGAAATCACTTAGGAAAAATCTCCAAAAATTCACTTTAATCATGTTATCTAATATATCAAAATTTCAGACCCAAATTCTCGATAAATTATCCAAAATAAATTTATAAACCCAATTTAACCATATTTTCCTTCTAAAATTTATAATAAACTTTTCATAGCTTGGAAAATTATCAAAATTAAAACCCAACTCCAAAACCATATTTTACATAGCATAAAATTTTTCCGTGGCATTTAAACATCAATAGGAATCGGTTTTGCCCTAAAACCGTGTATATTCCTATTTAAAAAATCTTTCTTAAATTAAAAAATAATAATCCAAGCATATCATCATCTCATCGTAAAAACGAATTTAATTTTAAATCTGAAAATATACGATTATAAAACAAAATAGAGATGGAATTATTATTCACTTTGATTAAGGTAAGGAGATTGGATTGAAATTATTTCCCCTAAGCTTGAATCTCTTGCTTTACTTTGATTTCTCTTATATTAATAGCCCCTCTTTAAGTTTTTGTCTTGCGTTTTCAAGGTGACGTGAACGGGAAATAAAATGATAGGAACGAAAATATATAGAGGCAAGGGTTATGTGCGGAAAATACCCAATATACCCTTATGTAAATTAATTAGCTTATAACCCATCTTAAGCCTAATTAATTATTTAAGTAAGCACGACCTTATTGTGTTTATTCAAATCTCAACCCCCATATCTCTTTACATTTACATTTACATTATTCTATTTAATTTATCTAATTAAAACTCCTGCATAATGTTATAAAAAATTAGGGGTGTAACATGCTCCCCTCCTTAAAGAATTTCGTCCTAGAAATTCAGTAAGAATTAAATACTAAACATAGCAATCATCTTAAAAACTTCTAACAACCATACTAGTCTATGTGACTAGTTAAGATCTATATAAAGCTAATATAGACATACCCTTAAAGCGGATTAGGATAAGTATCTCGAATCCTGTCTTCTATTTCCTAAGTACAGTCCTTCTTGTTGTCTCTCCACTGAACTTTCACCAACTTGATTTTCTTGTTCCTCAATATTTTCTCATCTCTCTCTACAACCCGAACTAGTTGTCTAACAAAAGTCAAATTAGGATCTACTACTAGATATTCCAACCCCGTCGGAGGAATAGTGGTCTCTGGATCGTGCACACACTTGTAAAGATGAGACACATGAAATACATCATGGACACCTGCCATACTGCTAGGCAACTCTACTCTATATGCGAGCTTTCCAATCCTCTCTATAATCGGGAATGGACCAACATATCTCAGTGCCAATTTCCCTGACTTCCAGAACCGTACCACACCCTTCATCGGTGATGCATTAATGAAAACCCTGTCTCCAACTGAGAACTCTAGGTCATTATGCCTTTTATCTACATAACCCTTCCACCTGGATTGAGCTTCCTTCATTCTTTCTCGGATCAAGCCAATCTTTTCAGATGCCTTCCTATCTAAATCTGGACCTAAGACCAATCTCTCTCCAGTCTTCAACCAACATGCTGGTGATTTGCATGGCCTTCCATACAAAGCTTCAAAAGGCGCCATTCCTATACTAGTTTGATAACTATTATTATAGGAAAAATCAACCAAATGTAGATGATCTTCCCAAGATCGACCGAAGTCCAACACTCAAGCTCTCAATAAATTCTCGAGTACCTCTTCGACTCTCTCTGTCTGCCCATTCATCTAAGGGTGATATGCAGTACTCATCTTGAGCTTAGTGCCTAACCAATCTTGTAGACTCTTCCATAATTCGCTAGTGAATATAGCATCTCTATCATTGACTATGCTACTAGGAACTTCATGTAGTCTAACTATGTTCTTTATGAACAGCTTCGCCAAAATAGTTGTCATCCTGGTTGAATTTACAGGAATGAAATAGGCACTCTTGGACAATTTGTCCACTATGACCCATATACTTTCATTTCCTCCGTTTGACCTTGGCAACTCGTCAATAAATCTATGGATATCGAATCCCATTTCCAAACTAGAATCTCTAGAGGCTGAAGCAACCCACTCGGCTTCTAATATTCGACTTTCACTTGTTGACAATTTGCACACCGTCTAGTCCAGAAGCCAACATCCCTCTTCATACCTTTCCAATAGAAGCTCCTCTTCATATTTTGATATATCTTGGTCCCTCTAGGATGAATCATAAACTTGGATCGATGACATTCTCCAAGAACTTCTTTCATCAAGTTCTTAATATCCATAACACATAATTGTCACCTCTTTCTCAATCGTCCTCTTTGGTCAAGACAAAAATCTTCCAGATCATCCATCTTAATTCCAACCTCAACCCTTCTTATCCTCTCGGCTAATAATGGATCCTCCCTCTCCTTAGAAGCAATTCTATCAATTAACACTGGTCGAACTTATAAATAGGACAACATGGTAGTACTCTGACTAGAACTAGCAGTTGATCTTAACTGCACACTATAACTGGCCAAAGATTCTAGATGTTTCCATTTTTGCAACATAGCCAACATCACATTATGGTGTTATCTGCTAAGAGCATATGCTACTTTATTACCTTTCCATGGTGTATACTCTATACCCAATTCATAAGCCGCCAAAAACTCCAGCCACCCCTACTATCTTATATTCAACTCCTTTTGAGAGAATAAATATCTTAAAGACTAATGATATATGTATAACTCAAACCTCTCTCCTAAGGGATAATGCCTCCAAATATTCAATGCAAAGATCACCATAGCTAACTCTAAATCATGAGTATGATATCTCACTTCATGCGATATAAGCTGTCATGAAGCGTAGGCAATCACTTTACCCTTCTACGTCAACACAACTCCCAGTCCAGTTCCATATGCATCAGTATAAACACTAACCCTTGGTTTCCATCTGGAACTACCAACACTGGTACATTGATCAACAAATGCTTTAATTTAAGGAATGCTTCCTCACATTTGTTAGACCAAACAAACTTCACCTCCACCTTGGTAAACTTAGTCAAGGGCACTGCTATCCATAAGAAATCCTTAATGAA
Organism: Allium cepa; assembly: GCA_030765085.1. Lineage (NCBI taxonomy): Eukaryota > Viridiplantae > Streptophyta > Magnoliopsida > Asparagales > Amaryllidaceae > Allium > Allium cepa. Next base: position 876,570,457 of record CM060945.1, on the reverse strand, counting down.
TCTTCGGTAATAGCCAGCAAGTTCAAGAAAACTTCTAATCTTAGTCACCGTCTCTGGTCTCTTCCAGCTATTAACAATATCAACCTTATTTGGATCAATTGACAACCCTTTCTCTGAAACCATGCGACCAAGAAACTTAACCTCTTTCTTTCAAAAATGATACTTGGAAAACTTCGACTTTAGCTGATTCTGCCTTAGTGTCTCAAGCACAACTCTAAGATGATCTTCATGCTCTCTTTCTTCCTTTGAGTATACCAAAATGTCATCTATAAACACCAACATGTATCTGTCCAAATATTCCCGGAAGGCTCGGTTCATCAAATCCACAAATAAAACAGGTGCATTCGTCAACCTGAATGGCATTACTAATCGCTCACATGAACCATATCTAGTCCAAAATGCTGTCAAAGGAATGCTGTCCTCTTCCACTCTTAACTGGTGGAAACCTGCCGTCAAATTCAACCGGGAACACACTCCGTCTTCACTCAACTGATCAAATAGTCATCAATTATCGATAAATGATACTTATTTTTTAGCGTCCTTTCATTCAGCTCATGATAATCGATACACATTCTTAATGACCCATTCGGTTTCTTCACGAACACCGCGGTTGCACCCAAATGCGAACTTCTTGGTCTAATAAAATTCCTTCCTTCTAGATCCACCTAGTCGCACCTTCAATTCCTTCATCTCAATAGGTGTCATCCTACTAGGTGGTCTACTTACTGGTTTAGCTCCTGGCATAAGATCGATCTGAAACTCAATAGCTTATTTCGATGATCTTTCGTTCTTGTCCAAGTTTTCATGGTCTGACTAGAAATCTATTGGTAACTCCAATATCTTTCCTTCTTGTCCTAGTTTTCATGGGCTGACTAGGAACCTATTGGTAACTCCAACATCTTTCCTTCTTGTCCTAGTTTTCATGGACTAACTACAAACCTACTAGCCCTTGCCGGTATCAATCATAGTTTTCATCGGCTTACTATGAACCTGTCCTTCTGACATCTTCAATTATACGTAGTTTTCATGGGCTAACTATGAACCTATTGGCCCTTGCCAATATATTTTCCTATACACAGTTTTCATGGGCTTATTGAGAAACTATTGGCCCTGCCAATATCTTACTTTAATATTTTAGCAACCTGTATTCCGGTCTTCCTGACCTTTAAGATGCAATTCTAATCATTTAGGATTTAACTTAATTTATATTCATTACTGGGTCAACCAAGCTGGTTATTCTACCTTTCCCCAAAATACAATTATGGGTCCATTACAAGATGAATATATACGTATATAAAGAAGCAAACTCGATAACTTGGTTAATCCATTTAACCCTTTAATCAAAGAAAAATTCTTCAAAAGCAACTTTTCAATACACTTTATTTAATTATGCCATGGTTTCCTTTTGCTTTGAAAACTAAGGCTTTCGAAACCTTCAAAAAATTGCTTTCGACTTAACTGGATAACCTCCTTCGAAAGCATATAAATCTCTTTCAGAACATATGGTCCCTACCTTTCGAAACACTTTAAAAATTATCTTTGGAAACCTTTTAAATGTGTTAAAGTATCACTTAATAACACTTAGAAGTTTAGCTTTAAGACCATTGATAGCTCCCCTTTAGAAACCATTGGAAGTGACCCTTCCGAAACCTTTGAAAGTACCCCTTTCGAAACCATTGGATTTATACTTAAAATATTATTTGGGTCAAAGTGACTATAAACAAAATTATCTCTTTCAAAACAATCCTTAATCATATAAAAATATTGGGGAAACATGATGGCGTCGACACAATCCCTTTCGAAACTTCGAATTACTTGAACAAAACATTGAACGATAACATCAAAACCCCTATCGAAACCATTGCCTTCGAGACCCTTGGACCAATTCGAAAGCATTTAGGAAGATTTTTCTGACATATTTAAAAAAAGCACTACCTTTGAAAGCATGGATGACTTCAATACACTCGAAAGTCTAAAGAACGGCAGTAGAGCTTTGACTAGGTCGGAACCTTTTTTTCGAAAGTACTATTTTATAAGTGAAACCCATTCGAAAGCTTACTCTTTAAAACATAAGTTGTTGGCAACCCCTTCGAAAGCATTTGGAAAACCTCTTTCGAAAACATATGCTTCGACTCCTTCGAAGGCTTAAATTAAAAAAAGGCTAGCACTTCTCTTTCTAAAACAAACAAAGGTATCGTCCCCATCAGAAGCAATGCTTTCGACATCTAACCTTCCACCTTTCTCCAATCCAATACGTACTATCTAAGTGATACCTTGTGCACTGATTTCGACTTAGTGGTTTCGACTTGATTGAAGGCGGAAGCTATGAGTCGAAAGGCGCTTCTATAGAAGGTGGAACCAACTTTTCTGGGTAAACCTGATTTAATACTATTTATAGCAAACACTTTATAACTAACCTGCCATGTGTAAACACAAGATTGGTCGTCTTATCTTTTCAAATTCTTTACTAAAATAACTACTGCTAATTTCAGATCTAAACCATGGCTAAGTTAACAAATAAGCCCTTCCATTAAGCAAAACCAATATTGCAAAGAATTCCCTCTTCTAAAATAATTTAATTTGCATAGGACATCACTTAGGAAAAATCCCCAAAAATTCTGGAAATTCACTTTAATCTTGTTATCTAATATATCCAAATTTCACACCTAAATTCTCAATATATTTTCCAAAATAAGTTTATAAACCCAATTTAACAATGTTTTCCTTTGAAAATTCGTAATAAACTTTCCATAGCTTGCAAAACTATCAAAATTAAAATCCAACTCCAAAATAACATTTTACACAACATAAATTTTTCAATGGCATTTAAACATCAATAGGAATTGGTTTTTCCCTAAAACTGTGTATATAAATTAAAAAAAAACAATTCAAGCATATCATATCCAGTTCATTATAAAAATGAATTTAACCTTAAATCCAAAAAAACAAAATAGAGATGAAATTATTATTAACCTTGACTAAGATAAGTTGGATTAAGATTGAGATTTATTTCCCCTAAACTTGAATCTCTTGCTTTACTTTGATTTCTCTTCTCTTAATGACCAGCTCTTCTTTAAGTTTTTGTCCTGCATTTTCAAAATGACGTGAATGGGAAATAAAATGTAGGAAAGAAAATATATAAGGCAAGAGTTATATGCGACAAAAACCCAATATACCCTTATGTAAATTAATTAGAATATAACCCATTCTTAAGTCCAATTAATTATTTAAGTGAGCATGGCCTTATTATATTTATTCAAATCTCAACCTCTTATCTCTTTACATTTACATTTTTCTATTTAATTTAGCTAATTAAAGCTCCTAAATAATGTTATCAAAAATTAGGGGTGTTACACATTTGGGCACAACATTTTGTAAAAAATTTATATTTTAAAAGGATTGAATATTTTGAATATAATTTTGGGGAAATTAATTATTTGGAAAATAAATATTTTGGGAAGATAAATTTATAAGGATTTTGGAACAAGATCTTTTGAAGAAGTGTTTATATATTTTGATAAAATGTATAAAGTGGTTTGATATGAAGGCATATTCATTATTATTTATTTTTTTAGGAAAAATAAGTTATCCTCTATGAGTAGAGGGGAGCAGTAATGTACTTCTATTTTATAAGGTGTCAATATGCTTGACAGATAGCGATACCCCCCATACAATATGAAAAAAGTAAAATTCCCCAATCCTAGAGAACTAAAGTCTAAAAATAAAAAATACAATTATCAAAGCCACAAAGTGAGAAAAGTGCTCAAGTTATCTAAATTAGATGAATCAATCCAATCCAGTAAGCATACCTGCAACTACTAAGAAACTATACAAAAAAGTTAGCTCAGAACAAATATATATATATAAATACATACATGCATACACACACACACACATATGTGTGCGTGCGTGTAAAATAAAATATGCCAATCAAAAATAGAAGACAAAAGAAAGCCAATCATCATGATTAACACTATGCAAGTAATAATAAAGAGTATAAATCACAGATATTACAAGAAAACAAATAAATTTAAAAATAAAAATCAGTTTAACAAAAAATAACTATAAACTAATTTCCTACTAAAGGCCAAAAAACTAAATGAAGGCCGATACCTGCCGATACAAAATAAAACTAAACTACTAGTATAATTGAAATGTAATATAGTGTTATTATTACTACTACCACTACATGCACACACAAACTAGATTTGATTTTTGATAAACATAACTACTACTGTTATATGCCAATACAAACAAAACTAAACTACTAATTCTTTTGAGTCTACATATTATATTGTTGTCGCACAAAAGTCATATTAAAATGCATTTTAAATATCAATAGACCAAAAACATTTTGAGTGTTTTAGCAAAAACGAACCTTATCAAAATGATAAACCAAACATGCTCCTTGACGTAGGGATCAAGAAAGTTCTGCCGACTAATGGATTATCAAACTAAAGAAATTGAAATTATTGGTAGTTTAAGCTACATTATAGAAAATTTAATTGCAAATAAAGTCTTATTAAGTCATGACAGTACAATATAGAGGTAACACGGTTTGAATTGGTTTTAAAATATATAATGCAGAAATCATATTACTTAAAGAAGATTTTCATTCTTCCAAGCCTGGATTTTGGCATTGCCAACTCTTCGAGTATAAGGATGGTTTGTAGGATTTCACCTCCCCCTCTCAAATGCAACAATTCTACTAATTGATACTAGTGCGAACCCGTGGTATGCACATGAGGTTCACCACACTATTTATTTAATAGTGTATTTTTGAATTTATTATTATATGGAAGTGAAAGCGTATGTTTATGAATTATCTTATTTTCATATTAGTTTTTTCTTAAATGCTACCAACAAACATTTGTTAAGAAATCAACATAAATACTCAAACTCAAAAGTATAACTAATATTTGACTTTATAAAATAAATGTCAACATTAGCTATTTATTATTCTCAACTCAACTCTGTAGGCATTAGATTTCTATGCATGTCTATTAATTTTCAAATCAAAGTGACATAATTTTAATTTGGGTTTATCCTATGTTTAACATATAAATTTAAATATGTACATAATTTGCTAAGATGATAGATTTCTAAATCTAAACTTGAGAAATTATACTATAAGTGAAATAATGTTCTGAATTTGGTTAAAAAAATAAAGTTCCAACATTTGTATTATTACACTTTTGGCATACATAATATTAACTAAATTATAAATTATCCTAATAGCTTGAAAACACCATATTTCTAACTCATATAATGTAATATAACTTGAGAATAATACATAAAGTTATGTTAAAGATAACAATAACATCAAATAGTACAAGCACCTTTGTCCAAGTGGTTAATTGTTTCGACTTTGGTGCAGGATGTTGCAAGTTCGAAACTTGCTTTCGAACGTTTATTTGACATGGGATATGTTGTCCCTATGATTTGTTGTATATAAAGTACCAGTTCAAAATATATAAAAAAAAATAACATCAAATAGTGTACGGAAACACAATCCACGAAATGAGCCAATAAAAATAAATTATGATTGGAATAATTTATTGTAGATGGCTATATTACAATACAGAACAAAGTATTTTACAAAATATGCACCTACGTATAGGCCAGTCAATGGCACGGTTTTGATTTGAACCTATGACCCGCCATGTTAATATGGATGTGGATTCAGCTTTAACTGCCCTTACTCGACCCTGTTACTGTTAGAGTCAGTTTGGTTCATCAAAAATTGGCCTGATTTGGGACTGACCCAATTATTTGTTTTTGTAATAATACCAAAAGATGGGTGTGTATGCTATTTCTTTACTATTTTATTTGTTTGCATGTAGATGCCTTTGCATATTTTTATTGTGAACTTGGTTTCATAACTACTACATTTGTATGGAAACATTGTTTGTGCATGATTAAAAAATCATTTGCTTAATGGTTTTTGCATAGAAGTTATGAGCTAGTAATACAAGTACTACCAAGCGGGCTTAAAAAGCCCGACAGATCAGGCTCGGGTATTGGGTTAGAAATATACTACGGGCTCGGACTGAGATTAGGTTTTAATTATTGTAATTGGGTTCAGTTCTGGGTTTTGAGCTACCCAGACTGAAACTAGTATATTGATAGGCACAAAAGTAGCATACATTGAAATGAAAGTAGGATTGTTGTGTGGGAAAATAATGATTTTATAAAATGAAAGAAAGAGATAAAGTTAACTTGTGTTATCGTGAACTAAAATCTGTACAAACTACGGTTTACTCATAGGAATCAAAGAAAATCATAGATAAAACTGGCATTTGAATTATGAGCGTTAAATCCTTCATTTTTTAGAATTATTTATAATAATTACCGAAAACACATGTCATATCTCACCTCCTTCATTGAACCAATGTCACTTAATACCCAACTCTACATTCAAAAATATTTTTCATTTAACTTTTAATTCAATAATTTCTTACTATTAACTTAACATTTTCTTGCCCGAAAATATTGACATAAGTTTTTCATTGGAGAACCAATTAGAAATTGACATGAACTTTTTGAGGAGTATCAATCCAATATCAATACTTATGCTTTTAATATTATTCATTTTCGCATCGAAGTATCAAAATGATATGGTATTTTTAATCACCAAATCAAATTGTTATTCATGTAAGGTAAACTATATAATCATGCTGAATAATGTATAGAATATATAATGTTGCCTTTCAAGAATGAATAAATATGCAAAATATAATATTACCTATAAAACCATAAAAATATTACCCTTGCGACTTAGGCATTTTATTGCAAAACAATAATGGAAAACAACAAAGAAGCATTCGCTAAATTTATGGAACAATATACATTATATTTACCCTCATTGAGCTAAAACTTAAAATGCTTCTCAAATATTTCTAAAAAGGTAATTACATAAAAGTAAATAATCGATTAAATTTAATTTAATTAGAGAAAATTAGTTTTAACTAATTCTTAATATTTTAAGTTCAAATTAAATGGAGCTAACATCAATAATTCCTTTTACCAGTTACATGGGATAATTATTTGATATGATCTTCCCTATTTGAAATTTGTTTACTCATAAACATTACTAATACTATGTAAGCACATTCGTTATACGTAGCTGAATAAACGTGCATGAAAATTAATTTAATTGTATATCATAATACATATATGTTGACATACAATACTTGAACCCAAAAATTAAATGAATGAAAGAACATTTCATATGCACATTCAGCTTCAAACCATGTTTAGTATTCAACCTATTAATAAATAATTCTACCGAGATTCATATTTGTGCATAATTTTTTAACATAAAGTTTGAAGTGTGTCACCTTGTTATAATATCACCTTTTAACTAAACTAACAGAATAAATGTTTTCGATAAATTAAGCATATTAACTAATAAATATATAATAATTATGGTTTTGAATTAAGCATATTTTCTGAGAGTTTAAAAGTAGTTTTAAAATAGCCTTTAAAATAAGTATCATCATTTCGACATTGGTGCATTTTGAGAAAGATGCATCTATGGCACAAAAACATTTTTAGTTTGAGAATAGCTAATGAAAATGATAATGATTAAAGTGTTAAAAAAATCATACAATCTACATGATTTCAATACATAAATATGTGAACAAATTGCATGAGAGAATGAGTTTATAGTTAGTTAATTTCATATGAAACTGAGAGTAGAAGTGAATTGTGATAAAGAAATTACTAATTCAAACTAATTTAGGATAATTCACTATATGAATTTATGATATATTTGATTTCAAATTAAGTTAGAGAATTGATTATGTTCTACAATCAGCTCCCCTTGATGCTAGTAAATGAATTAACTGCCATTAATTTGGGAAGTAGATTACATTTAACTAGTTGAATATATAAATTGGAAAAAAAAATGTGAAAATACACTATATCATTAAAAATTAGTCTAGAATAATTAATAATATCAATTGAACCAAATAAAAAGCATCTAAGGTTTTAAATTAACCGAATTCTATATATTCTCTAACATTTATGTAATTTTTTATACGACAACCAAATGTACCTTTTTATAGTTTTAAAACTGACCAGATTGAAAGTAAGAGTATAAAAAAATTAAAGCATTGGAAAAACAAAAATTAACAGTATTTCTTAACATCTGAATCATTGATAATTAATGCATCCACCAATTGACATTTTTACCTTTGAGCAAGCAAATAATTTAAGTCTATAGAGTCTACGCCAAGATAATAAAAGAAAAGAAACAAAATATATAAAACTATCTAAACTTGTGGACTAGTAAATCATATACAATAATTTCACATACAAATAAGTATAAAATGAATATGCTTATTGTTACAAAAAAATATAAAATTTTACATAAAATAAATGAATATATATATATATATATATATATATATATATATATATATATAATTATTGATACGTGCAACAGAAAGTCGAAGTAATTACGATAAATACAATTACTACTTTGAATTTTAAGTCAAAATGATTAGGGAAGTAATATTTGTTATCATTCTAATATATTTCTTTGTTTTGATTTCAATTTTTATTCTATGACGAACCATATTTCAGAAGGTTTAAATCGACAATAATCCATACATATCAAACACAAACAATCCAGAATATAGATAATCAATGGGGTTAATTAAGAAAAATAAAAAAGAAGAAGAAAACAAACACAAAATCTCGCAGTGGAACGATAAAATATAATAATCAAATAAACAGTTCATGAAGCTATTTATATTATACATTTATTATAATTTATACAACATTTATTAGAGTTATATATACAACATGGATAAATAAATACTGCACTAGAACAACATGATGTAGGGAATTTATAATAGTAATAATATACCAAATCTTCGTCTTCGTCCTCTTGAAAATGACCTTCTGCGCGATGAAATACTCAGGGCTGACCCGAGCGTAATGAAAAGACAAAATACTCGAGTCAAGACTCAAACATTCTTATGTGAGTCAAATCGATATCGCATATAACACGAGTGCCATGGCGTTAGAGATATTTATGGGGTTTCACATCTCCAATCCAGTGTATAACATGCGTGCAATAACTCAAGAAATGTTACGGGATTTTCCATCTCTTAAGGATCCGTCAAAATATTTATATGTGGTAAAATACGCTACATATATAATGTCTAATCAGTAAAATAAATATTTTTTCTAGCATTAATGCTTTACATTGATCTCCCTTAATGTATTTTTAAGCATTGTCGTACAGTTTGCATATAAAACACCAGTAAACCGTCGGTGGATAGGGATGCGCTGTGATACGACAACACTAAATCAAAATCGTAGTAGTCTCATATAGGGATAAAAGTATGACAAGGCACGTGAGGCAATGCCCAAGGTAGGATAATACCAGGTTGGGTTGCAAGGCTGGTGGTAGCGCATTATAGCCATGAGCATCCACCACGTCCATCCATCCCATATCGAGTCAACGGGAGGCTATCCCAAATCAAGTTGCACCAATTGAAACCAACAGCAAGAGTAATAATATGGACCGAGTCCAAGAAAATCAAAGAACGGAAGTCATCTAGGGGTAATTAGTCTACTTGGCCTTGTCAAGTCGTCCTGTTTTAGTCATTTCAAATTAGCACAAGTGCCAGGGTCTATCCATCGTCGTTCTCTTTCTTCAAATCCAGTAAACGATGCCAAATCCAACCACTTCATTCCAAAGTCTCCTCCGTATACACATTTGTTAAAGTGGTTCCAATATCGACATTGAGTATGCTAATAAGAGGCCCCGGTTTCTTTAACAACCAAACGTCCTTTTTACACACCGGTTGGTACTTTTACATTTCGAAAATGATTCACTCGATATCAAAAAATAAAATTCGCTTCAAAATCAATTTCATTTCAAAATATCCTATTTACTCCAAAAAATCATATTCAGTTCGATATGTCATTTTCACTTGAAATATCATTTCACTCAAATATCTTGATTTCACTTTCAAAATCATTTCGAATTTCGATTTATATTATAACTTCATTTTAACCCAATTTGTGACGATCCTGACTCGACCTTCGAAAATCGGCACCGAATACGACACTCATATTCAAATGCCACAGATCCAAACGTCGAATCTGGTGCGTCGGAGCTTATAACACAATTAAGTACAACATAACGGAAGAAAAAGAATAATACATTGATATACAGCATTGATACAATATCTGATACAATGATCAATATACAATGAATATCAATATACATCAGAGATATGATACAAGAAAATAGCAGCGGAAAAGAAAACAGATAACACCGCAGCGGAACAAATAACTCTAAGATAGTCTTCAAGGAAGAACTCCAAAACTGCAACTCCATCTCCAAGAACCAATCCAGAAATAGCTCGAACTCCCAATAACGATGCATAAAGATAAGCAAGTGCAGTCCATATCCAAAGACTGAACTAGCTCCAGATAATCTACTAAACCTGACTATCTGAAAAACCCAACTCTAGACTATCCGTGTGGAAAATAGTGGGCACCCAGAGTTTAGGAAAGGGACAATAAACTCCAGGTCAGTCGTGGGACTGGTATGAGTAAACAAAAACACTTTATTTTTTAAAACAACAACAAAAAAATTTAAAATAGATCCGCAATGCTTTTAGAAAATGAAACTACCATAAGGCCTCCCGCCACACACACAATGCAATCGTAGACTTGGAAGAGATTTCTCATTATGATAGTCGAACATGCTTGATACGCAAATTTCTTTGATATTATTACTATAAGCGCAAAGTGCAGGAAAAAATTTCAAAAGTATAATATAAATCTTAGCCAGCATAAATATTTCGTACTATGCCTACTATAGCTACCATCTAAACAGTGATGACCACCACAAGTAAATGGCAGGTTATACATCTAAAACCGTAAAGAGCTCGTATTGGATGAATGGATTTCCAACAAATGGTCAGGCAAAGGAACTTCCCAAATAAAATGGAACGCCTCTGGAGAGACGTCCCCGGATCCTAACCGGATCTCTGCTAGACAAGGCCGGGTTACCTCTGTAATAGGTAACTACTGACACAAGCATGCCATCCCCCGGTCGTTTGCGACCTTTAACCGAGGATCCTCTCAACCAACAACCACAAAGCAATAAGTTTGCAGTTACCACAAAGTAAGTATCTGGGCTCCATACCATGATACCATTCATAATCCAGAAGGAAATGACATACCCTTAGAGGGCGCTACCCTCAAATAACCTTGCTGCTACGATTCCTGTTTCGACCATAACCGGGTTGTGAGGTTCGACGAAGTCTCGTCTACAAAGCTATGCTTATTCACAAAAGCCACGCTTTGATCAACAAATGATCAGCGGCACTCAGCATGCCACATTTCCAAGTTGGGAATATATTACTGATAACCTTCAACTACATAACCTCTGAGCTCGTACGTCTCAGAGAAGGGTGTTAAGCTAAGAGAATAAATTCTCCGCCACCAACAGAAATGTATTTGAAAGAAATCTGCTTTATATCTCAAAATGTAATATCAGACATACAATCCATACAAGTCTGTTCTGGGTTCGAACAGAACCGAAGGCACTTCATCCCATAAAGGAAGAAGCCCTTGCAAATCCGGGTATTCACAATCCCAATCGGACTTCCCGTCACTTAGGGAATCTCTATACCGGAGACCCTCAGTGCAGAGACAATCGATAGGTTATCCTATCGTTCTTGTAAATACCCGGTCTTCACTACCGGTCTTCAAATGCTATCCATAACGTCGTATCATATATTTGGAATGGGCTATATGACACAAAGGTCCTCTCCCGGATAAACCGAATAGTGAGTGCAATATTTACAAGAAACATATGGATATTGGGGTCTCAGTTAAGTCAAAACTTATTACCGAAAACTTTTCTTTCAAATGGTTTAAACAAATTACCATTTCCAATCTTTTTAAACAAAAAGATTCATTTCACGGATTTCACCCAATTTCACAAAGATTCATTCATAGATTTCAAAACAATTCCATCTCAATTGGATTAATTCATTTAAATCTTTAAATCAAATATTTATCTTATAGCTTTCAAACCGTTTCCATAACTTGGAAATCATTTTCATTTCAATCTTAAAATTCCTTTTAACACAATTTGGAAGTTCACTTCTTATATGAAAGCTTTTATTATTTGAAAACAAAAAGCTTTCGTTTTAGAAAAATCCGATCATATTTGCACGAGTTAAAGCCTTTGAGCTTAAATTCAAATTCCCAAATCAATACCTTTAAAATGGTTTGACCCATATATAATTGGTATAACATCTTTAGTCCCTAGTTTCCAATCATAGAATTCAATTTCAAATCTTGAATTTAAGTTTGAATCAATTTATTTAAACTTCAAACTTTATCAAGTTATTCAAAATAAATTTCATCTTTGAAATTCCATTTCAAAAGCTTTTCACTTTAAACCCAATCCATTTCCAAAACTATTTGGATTTAAATATTCGACTTTTTAAAAAATCTACGACTTAACCGATTTCCTCGTGAAATCCATATTTGTGTGTGTATAAGTGTGGTCCATGGGTTTAACACAATAGAAGTGCAACATCATTCAATCATCACAGATCAAAATACAGAAATATAGTTGATAAGCGGTATAAACTATAACGCTTATCATTCATTCACAGATTCACAGATAATATACAAATGTAAATAAATGAATAAATTATACACAGCTCAATCCACAGAACAAAATATCACAGATCAGATAGAACAACGAATTCAAGGCAACTCATACTATACAATCATTCATAAGTAAGGTCGATCATCCAATAATCATTTATAAGTAGGATTAATTAATCGTTTAATCCTAATCAATTCAATTTATTTCCAAATAAATTAATTATTATGAATTAATTATCCAATCCCGGTTAATTAATTACAAATCATTTGACATAAATTAATTAATCAATTGCCTTAATTAATTAAATTATTCTTAATTAATCATAGTAATTAAGTTAACCTTTAAACCAATTACATAATTAATTAATCCCTTAATTAATTATTTTAAGAAATTAAATCTTTAATTACTTACCATAAAGCAATCATCTCATAACAATTAATCATTAATTACCAATTTATCTAATGATTTTCTTAAATTAATTAAACTAAATTAATTAACTTTAATAAATAAAAATATCCAAAATTAATTACAATAAGTGATTAATCCTTAATCACTTCCATTAGTTAATTAACCTTTAATAAATTAATTATTCTCTATTACCTTAATTAATTTATCACATGTCATTAATTTTCATTAACTTTAAGATAAACTCTATTCTCATTAATGATTAAATTATCATTATCCAAGCACTTAAAAACAATTTACTTTAAATTTTGTTTCAATTTTTTTTTAAAATTTAAGATTTAAAATGAATACAAATTTAACTTGAACAAAGTTAAAAAAATTTAAAAGCCTTTTTATGTCACAAGTTAAAGAAATATTTATTTTATAACTAAGTTTAAAGGAATTTTAAACAAAATTTATTTTAAATTCAAACCATATTTAAAATGCACTTTAAACATACAAAGTTTTTTAAAATAATGCTAATTTTAAAAACTTTATTTTAAGCTGAGATTTACTTTTATTTAAAACTTGCTTAAAACTCTGCTTTTTATTTTTTTATTTTTTAACTTCAGTTTTAAAAAAAACTACAGGTTTTCTTTAAAATCTAGAATGTAACATTAACCGGAGCCACCATCAAATGACTTCGAGTCCAAAACCCCACTGCCCCAAGCAAAACTACCCAGTGCTTCGAGTAATACTCGAGTAAACCCACGAACTACCCAGCTCCACTCGAACAAAAACGCTTAGATCACTAATAGTGCCTCTGTGCACGTGCACGAAGGCTGTGGGCGATTCTGACCACCAACGGCGATCATCCCCCATCCACTAACGTCACCAAACTTCAACTTAATCATCAGATCGCTTCCAGGTGGACTCGAAATTGAATTCGGGTCAAAACCCAAACCTGGAAATGTCACCAGGCTTCGCCATCAAACCTGGAAACTATCGCCGTACACTCAACCCCGACCACCAGGTGGTCAGCCACTCCGGCCAAGCCATCACCAACGTCCCCTCTCCAATCTCTCAAAACCACATGGCACTCGATCAACCACAGAGAACAAATGAATCAAAATAACCAACCTCGATCAAACTAGGTTTACGAATTTAAAACGCTTGCCGCCGCCGCCACCACCGTGGGCGATGCCACCTCCGGTTATTTTTCCTACCGCCATCGTAGGCTCGACCACCTCCTCACACAACCCCGGCACCTTTAGTTCATCATATCGCCGGCAATTGGCCAAAATACTCGTTTTGATCATCTTCGAACTGCTATTAAACCACCACCTTAAAAATCACCAAATTCATTTGAAAATCATAACTTTCAGTGAGGATTCAAGTTATACACTTAAATCAATGTTTTGTTAATTTCGAAAACTTCAAATTTTAAAGTTTCTTCTGTAAAAATTAAATCTTTCCTCTTGTATACATTTATACTTCATAAAACTATTTTTAGATCATAGTTCTTACTTAAATACACGTCTTTGCTTTAGATATCAAAGCTTGAAAATGATTAGAAATGGAGGGATCGAATTGTTTTCAATTTGGTTTCATCCTAAACTATAGAACAAAGAAGAAAAACCTAACTCAGCACTGTCTAACACAATTTCATATACACAGTGTTAAAACAAGGAAGATATCTAAACATCCATATTAACATAAATCATTCACTGATCATAGCTTAACATAAAATTTATATTATGTTTACTCACTTGTGTTTTCCAGAAGAAGGTGAACAGAGTTTCTATTTGAAAGAGGCTTAAGAAACTGCTAGCTGAACTTCCCTTTCTTGATCTCTGATTTAGATGCAGTTGTATATTGTTGTTGAAGTTTTGTTTTAGTTTGAATGATGATGCTTACTTCAGTTGTGCATAGTTTAAAATGGACGAGACTAAATGAAGATTGACATATATAGAAAATGAAGTTGCAGGTTAATATTATTTTGTACAGGTGATTATATTGCCTTTGTACAAATACCAGAGATTTTTTTCTCTCTTGTTGTTTGAGTATGCTGAGGTTGGTGGCTGAGATGATATAGCATTTATTGCTAGAGTCCTTTATGTTTTCATTTGCAAGCTATTACTTATACTTGTTTATTTGTACAAAGATATTTTATTTTTATACTTTGTTTATGTTCTTGCCTGCATTGTTTGTCTCGGCTGAAAACATTTTATAATATATCGAATTGACCAATGTTGTGTACTAAGGTGAAAACATTTAATGAATATGTACCCTATGTCTTGTTTCTAGATATTTTAATCTACATGCTTGAAATGTATTACTATCTTCCTATGCAAGCCTAAGGATATTTACATTTTCTTCTTACTTACATTTGTCTTGTTAACACTTTGTATTTCATAATTTATCTTTTATAAATATGTTTCTATCAAATTTAAATATTTATTTTAACTTTAATACTTATTGTCTTGTATGACTACGTACATATTTATTTATTTCTAACTTTAATATTCATTGTCTTGTTTTGAATTTGCATTCATTCATTATTTAGATATTAAAATATTAAAGAAATCGTTTTTAAAACTTAATTATACTTGGATAAAAATAATCACACATATTTTTTTATTCGAATTCATAGAAACTCAAATCAGTTTACCAATTAATTTCAGAAATTTTTTAATCAAAAATTAAATTAATTATCAATTTAGACTTAATTAAAATCCGGGATCGTTACACAATTAGCATTTAAATCCATGATTTAAATATAAACATTCCCACTTGACCAGTTTGAATTTTTGGAAAATAGTTTTAAAATAGTTTAGCAGAAAATAGTTTGGGTAATAAAATGGTTTATATAGTAAATAGCTTGGAAAATCAAATTAATTTGAATATTTAAAAAATAGGTTTTTAAACAATTTATATAATAAAATACTTTATTATGAAATTAGTTTCAAAGTCAAACTGATCCAATTCCAAACTTTACAATTCAAAATAATTCAATTACCATTTTCATTTAAATCGATTCAATTTTGATTTCAATTCGAATTTACTTCGATTCCAATTTAAATTTAAATCGATTTCAACTTCGATTTTCCATATTAATTCAATATCGATTTTAAATTAATTAATTTCAATTTCAAATTAATTTATTTCATCTCACTTCTAATTTGGATTTAGTTCCAATTCAATTCTCAATTTTTAAACCATTTAAGTTTATCGATTTCGAATTCTATTTTAAAAGATCGACTTAAATCATTTGATTCAAATTAAACTTCAGTGTTCGAATTTAGATTCAAATCTTCAAAATAATTCAATTCCGAGCTCAAGCATGGAATATCCATTTAAATTTTCCTTTACTTAATTGACTTCAACGTTTAAGTAAAAGTTCAAATCTTTTTAAATAATTCAATTTCAAAAATTCAAATTATATTTCAATCATAACTTCGAAATCTCAACTTTGGTTATTTAAACAATTCCATTTACCAAATTTAAATTCCAACATTTCGAGCTCAAGTTCAAAAATAATTTGATTTCCATGAATTTGATTTTTATTTCTTTAAATCAAGATCACTTAAATAAATTACAAATAATTTTCTTTTAAATCATTTAATTTAACCAATCCGGTATCCGTATATGATTTTCTATCTCAGTTATTTCAATTTAATTTCAAGGACGAATATATATCATTTCAATCCAAATCATAGTGTCATAGGTATATATCATTTCAACCTATTTCGTAATTTATTCGAAATAGTTCAATTTACAATTTTATATACTGTAAATAATTTACCAGGTGATAACAGGATATATATATATATAAAAATAAATAAACATCCAATCATCCAAATATTAATCAATTAGCATCCATCACAATCAATCATCCAAACATTCAAAATAATTTACAACAATTTCATAGTTATTAATATCGGGTATTGTACTGGCAATTAAATTCCAATTTCAAATTTAACTGTCAATTTTAATTTTTAACAATTAAATATAAATGGCAATTTAGATGATAATTAAATTTATCAAACAACAATCAGTATATTTATATCACTTCATAATTTCAAATTTAACTAGCATAAAAATATTCCAGTACTTCATGAGTGTTACAAAACACTCACCTTTTATTTTTGTTGTTGCTTTCGCATTCTGATTCCGATTAAATTTGAATGTGTTCGAATTTAACTGAAAATTCTGCAAGCTCTAAATTCAACCACTGTGATTCTATAGCAAAGATCTCATTAATATGAACCCAATGCGACTGATGGCGTTGGATTTGGACTTAAAATGGATGAGGTATGAATTTTATAAGAACTGAATTTATCAAAACAACTTATATTCGTTTAATTTCATTTTTAATTCAATAACAACTTACACTACCCCAGCCCATCATGGCCCAAGCACGCTCCGTACCTTCTTCGCTAATCCTGTTTTCCTACACACGAATGAAACTCCATGGCCGTGCACGTTTGCTGTGATACGGAGCTTCGATGCTCTGTTTGGCCTGCCATCTTGGCCAAACGACTCCTCTCCGCATGCTCGACCTGCTGATACCTTCAAATCGAAGCTCGAGCCTACAATGAGAAAGGCGACCGTATCTCTTCTCCATGAAATACTATAGCGACGTATTTGTCTCCCAACCACCGAGCCTTACCCAAACTTGACCGGAGATGCTATTCTCTAGGGTGAATCCAAATATGGCCTTCAATACACCAATCGATGATCCAATCGATAATAATCTTGAGCCCTAGCATTGCTGCCTCACATCAAACCCCTTAAATTGCAGTCGAACCCATCAATACACAAACTAGGTTGAAGATCATGCTTAAACAAGGTTTATAAAATTCGTTTGGGGATTTTTCATCGAGTAGAATTTGAATTATAAATTTCTGAAGTTTCCATTTTCATATTATTATTTTTCTGTGTGAAAGCCTGAATGAAAAAGCGAGAAGGAAAGCTTTTAAAAATAAGGTGGGTAGATGTGGGGTGGCTGATGTAGGATGGCTTGTGGGGTGAGTGAGAGAAAGTGACTACCTAGTCAATTCGATGAAAATAAATTATTTAAAATTCAAAAATATCTAGATATTAATTTTGAACCCCGATCAAGGCATGCCTCCAGGCATTCATAATGTTATACCCCTATCCCAAACCTAATGGAACAAGTTTCGAGACCTAATTCGATTGTATGGAGAAGATAGCTTTTTGAACCCAATTATTATATTAAATTTTTGATATTAATTTCAACTTGTTTGTATTCTGTACGACCAAACGATACCTCAAGCGTTACAAAATTTAAATTCCGATAGTAATACACTATTACGAATCCAATTACACTTGTTTCGTCGAATTCCGAGACTGTGCCCCGAAAAGCTATTTTTATATGTTAATTTAAACAAGTTATTTTCAAAATCTAGTAAATCACTTATAAATAAAATTTAAATTTTTTATTATCTTCATCTTATAAATATAAATTCAATAAGCTTTGAAATCATTTTTATCCATCTATTCAATTATTTAAACAATTTTAAATTATTAAATTAAACAATTAAATTACCTAATAAATGATTATATTTGAAACTCAAGTTATTAAATCTATAAAATTAACTTTTCAATATTTAGATTAATTAATTAAATAATTTCAAATAACCAAAAATTCCGGGTCTTTACATTCCTCCCCCTTAAAAAGAATTGCATCATCGAAATTGCCAAGATAGGAAAAAGCCCCAAACCCATTTCTTTTCTACAACAAATTAGTTGAAATAACTATCCAAATCCATTTAAGCCTTTAACTTTGTAACATCCTAATATTTTCAACCATTCGCATCCACACATGACAGATTTGAATTACTCAAAATCCAGATTGTTAATTTATATTTGGCAAAGCTCAGCAAGTACGGTAAATAGATAAATCATATAATCACAAACACAGAGTAATATGACAATAATGCAGCAGAAACAAAAGAATAGTAGTTCATGAAGCTACTATATATATAACAGAGTTAAATAAAATACAACAGAAGTCTCAAATACAATAGTCGAACATAAGATCAGAATACATCACTAGAATCAACTAAATATCTGAAAGCTGAATAGACAGCTAGATCTCCAAGCGAAGCTCCAACTCCAAAGGTGAGTCTCAAAAGCTAAACCACTCAGTCTGACCCGAGCGTAAAGCAAAATAAAAAACAGTCAAGTCAGGATTAAAATTCTTATATCAATAAATCCAACTCAATTGAAATATCAACTGAAATACAAGTAACTCAAAGGATGTTTGGGATAACCATCCTCTAAGGATCCATTAAACTATCTACTATGTAGTAATATATGCTATTATAATAATGCCTATAGTAAAGTATACTATATTTTAAAAATAGGGTTAAGCTTTGAATTTTCCACCTTAACACATTTTATAGTGCCAATAGTCTATACAGTACCGTAGTCCCTCCTGATCGGGAGGCCACCAAAGGATACTCCATAGGTACGACACAAAACAAACCCATAGTAAAGCACGCTAGGGTAGGTGACACGGCACAACTAGGCAATGCCAGGGTACATATACCAATTGTGCATCCAGACTGGTGGTAACGCATGACCGCAGCTACCGCCCACCTAGAGTCACACTCCCAAAATCAAAAATCAAAAGTGACCATTAAATCAATCACAAAGTCAGAATATAGTATCGAAGGAGTGTGTCCGATCGGAGGAGCTACCTCATTGGCCCGGAATCGCTCCTGTTTTAGCCACCTTATGCCAACTCACGGGAGTCAGGTCCACGTATATACCTCAGTAGGACGTCACCACCATCCTACTTCATTCTAGAATCTCCGCCGCGTACACGGTTGTTGAAGTGGTTTTCGGTATTGGCAGAGGGTATGACAATATCCGATCCCGGTCTCTTTAACAACCAATCGTAATTATAACACCACGGTCATTTCAAAATAATTTATATTTCAAAACCGAAATATCATTGCCATTTCAGAACCATATCAATACGATATCATTTTCATTTCAAAACCATATCATTACAATATCATTTAAAAATCATAGCACTTCAAAGTTATAACACTTTCTAAATCAAATCACTTGAAATTATAACCCTTTGGAAATCATGACACTTAGAAAACCATAACACTTTCCTTTAAATAGTTTAGATATTAATAATAGTATACATAATAAAATAGTTTATATAAAATAGTCATAAGTTAAAATAGTTTATATTAAAATAACTAGTATGTTTAGATAGTTTATATTAAAATAGGTTTATATTAAAAATGATCTATATTAAAATAGTTTATAGGAAAATAATTTATAAAGTAAAATATATAAATAGTTTTAAATATAATTGAAAAATACTTTACATAATAAAATAGCTTCCTCAATTTCACAAATCAATTCCAAATCCACACAACTTCCAAAATTCAAATTTAATCCAATCTCAAATCGTCAATTTCAATTCAATTCAGTTTCTCAATAAACCATTTCAAGTTATATCGATTTCAAATACACATTTGAACCACAAAATAAACCATTTCAATTTTGATATATTTCAAAGCTTTAAATATTCAACATTTTGAAACTAAATTTGATAATTCATATGTATGTATATCAAATTCACTTTACTACTATTTAGGTTTGAAATATTTACTTAATAAATCCAATATCAATTAAACAAAACCTCAAATTTCAAATAACTGAATATTTCCTCAGTCTATTTAAACTTGAAATATTCATTTAATCACCTTAAACCAAAAATCAAGTTATAAAATCATATCCTTTCAAAAATCTCAAATTCAATAAGCTCCAAATTGATCTTAATTAAATATAATTTTTAATTAAATATAATTTCAAATCTATCTTCTCAACCTTAATTTATTAAAAATTATTATAAACTCTATATTAAAGTATAATTTAAATAAATACTTAACCATATTATATTTTAATTAAATCAAACTTTATTATTAAACTTTTTATACTAAAACAAATTTATACGTGGCTTAAAATCAAGAATTTAACTATATATAAAATAACATTTATATAATATCTAAATCAATATATATATATATATATAACCATATATTTCTTTCCAAAACCATAGAAATCATTTCAAAATATTCATATATAGACCAACATTGTCTGTATATAATTTTCTATCCTATGGTCAAGTGATACGGATATTTATCATTTCAATCCGTAATTTAAATATATACGGGCATATATCATTTCAACCCGCAATCCCAAATTCAATTTAATGAAAATCGCTTGGGTATATCGTTTCAATCCATAATGGTTTTCTCCTATTCTAAAGTCCATTCGGATATGCATCATTTCAACCCACAGTGAGTTCTATGCTGATAGGGAAACTTGCAGAGTGATAACAGATATGATAATAATTTATCAGGCATATATCATAAATAAATAACAGATAATGGTGTCAGATGTCACAGGTGAACAAATATATAGATAATGGCATATAAATAACAATGTAAATAACTAACAACAGCATTTTCAATTGTCGTTACAGTTGAAATTAGATTTAATAAAATATGAACATAAATTGTGAGTGGTTGCTCACCTTTCGAGGCTAGAAAGATTTGACAATGAAATGGGTTACGAATCCAGGCACGAATTTCGAAGCAAAGCACGATGGATAAGAGTTCGACAGATAGAGCTGATAATAAAAATCTATGAGAACAAATCACATGAGTTTTGATATAAACTGAAACTAATATTTATATTATATACATATGCTTACAAAAATAAATTTTAGAAACATATACTTAAATAAAATTCATGTATAAAATTTCAAAATAATGCATATTTTAAAATAACATATCATATTTAAAATCTTATATAGATTACATTTTTCTTCAAACTATATATATATAATAGTATATGCATGCAGACCTTATGTATGATATATATATATATATATATATATATATATTAGCTATTTATAAACAAATATATAATAATACATAAACCAACCCATATAACTTATACTTATATAAACAACACTGTTATAGCTAACAAAAATTTCTTATATGAACATTATAAAGGTCGAATATATAGCTAACTATATAGATCAATATATAACAAAATCTCTAACATATTTTTCTAAAATTTTGTAAACCAAAGTCTGAATGTAAAACACATGGGCTCAAACAGATATAGCAAACATTATATACCTTTTATATAACTAATATATATTTTAAAATCACATGCAGACACACACTTTATTATATAATATATACATAAACTCAATAGAGCAGGTTCAAGCCTATATACTTTTAACAAAACAAAAAATACACATAACCTATTATACTTATAAACAATTATATAACAGCAAATGCTAGTATGCATGTGCAGGTAAATGAAATCACTCCCTAAATTACTTTTTTTTTCTTACATGCAAGTATACAACTAAAAAATATATTATATTATACAAATATCTACTATTGTTACATATACTAACTCTACAGGAAGTTACACTCCAACCAAGATACATAACCCAACATATAAAAACTGTTGCATAAATATATACTTAAACTATAAACCAGAAAGTAAAAGTTTATGAACTATTATGTGTTTAGTTAATATAATGTGTATACTTCTTTTATAATCAAGAATACTACAACCTCTATATATATTTTATAAACAATATATTTATATATATGTGAAAAGTATAAATATAGAACTAAGGAACAAACAGAAAAATGGAGACTTCATACACATATAAAATAATATTCATAAAAAAATATTCACCTTGTTAAATCATTAGCCGAGAAAAGGGTAGACAAAGTGGTTCTCGGCCTGGGAGAAAGAATAGAGCAATGGAGTGGCTTGGGGTACAGCTTTGGAGGAGATGCGGAGAGGTGATGGCGTCTTCGGTTCATGCGTGTCGAGAAGGTGAAGCTGAAGGAATGTTGGCATGAAAACAAAGGGAGACGAGCAGCATGCGTATGGTTTCGCCTATGGGATGAGTGGTCGTTTCTTAGGTTTTGGAAACAAAACTATTTAACATGCTTCACAAAAAAGAGAGAATAAATATGGAAGAAGCGCGGAGTTTCTCGACAAAATATTTAGATCTAGCTAGCCGTTTAACTCTCTTTTTTTCAATGAAGATAGAACAATAACAAGATGTAGAGGAATATGAAATGAATGATCGGTTTGAATTTGAAGGGGTGGGATAATAGTAATCTGCAAGGTGAATTCTAAGACGTAATAAAACTGTCGGCCATTGGTTTCTAAACGGTGGAAAAAAATGGTCATAAGGAAACAAAAGACGGACCGTTACGGTTAACCTTCTTATGGTTTCGCCGCATACCGGATTCTGATATACACAAATGAATACACTATTAAGATCAGCACGACGAGATGATCAAAATGGTATACGGATATCAGTGGTACGATCATCCTATCAAAAGTCGATAATCGGTACTAAAAATGCTGCTAATTTGCCAGAAATAAGATAAACGGAGCAATAACAATCTGAATTTGAAGCAGCGAATTATGACGTCTCACTCAGAAGATGATTTACAAATTTACTATATACAATATTCAGGTTTGGAAAAATATTTTATTACTACCAAATTCTAACCGATTTAAATAAAAATAGAATTTACAAAAGGAAATAAACTTTCATATTTTCAGATAAAAATTTACCATTTTCTATGTATAAGAAGACGTATTCCAAATTTCCAATTTTTATTTCCAAAATTATTATATAAAATCTCACAAAATTCAATCAATTAGATTAATAGACCATTAGAATTTACGGGTCGTTACACTCTCCCCCACTCAAAACTTTGATGGAGGTTGGAGAATAGAACCAACCAGAAAGAAAATAAATTGGAATAAAAAATAAACAATTAATTTAAAACCATATAAATTTCAATTTAAACAAATTAATATTCAATAATTGATTCAAGGTATTTCATTGAGTTGATTTAATTTCAATTTATTAATATTTGATACCATAAATGTTTCTTTCAAAACAGAATTTTCTTTAGTTTGTCTTATTCACCATCCAATCAACTTATTATTCAATGTATCTCTATTAATATTTTATAACTAAAATCTAAGGGTATAACATTTGTCATAACCAATCAAATTTTATTTATAAAATCATTAATTACCATTTTACATTGTAAATTATTCAATTGCATATTCAACTTATGAATGATTTAGGTAAATTATATTAGAATGCAATTGAGTATTATACAAGTAAAATTTTCCCAATTCAATTATTTCAATTTTAAATATTTATTCAAAATTTCTGGATTCATTTAAAATTAAAATCATCCTTTGACAAAAATTTAAGAATTAAATTTGCGGTTCACTTCAAACCATTTAGAGCTTTATATATATATATATATATATATATTATATCAAATCAAATTCATAATCATACACACACATATATATATTATAATTCAAATCAATTTATTTTCCAAAACAAAACCGTAGCAAAGCTACAGAACGACCTCTCCACTCTGAAACTCGAAAATGAATGTCGATGATGCGGCTGGCATCAGCGAAATTATTTTCTGACAAAAACCGAGGAGAGCATTGATTTAAACATTAAAATATTCTTCGAAAACCATTTCTATTTGATACTTTTATATAATATATACTTTAAAGCTTTAAAACCAAAGTTTGAAATTGTAGAATCGATTTCACCCTAGAGGGGGGGGGGGTGAATAGGTTGATGGTATAAATTATAATTATTAATCGCGGAAGCTTATTAATTTCGATTCAGATCATAGAATAGCAGCACAGATATCGCAGAATATAAATAACAGAATAAAACAGAACAACACAGAATTTACCCAGCTTCGGCAAAACCCTGCCTACGTGCTGCCCCCAAGGTTTCTACTAGAAATTAGATAGTCCCTCGCTTACACACGTAAACTCGCTATACCCGCTATTGACTAATCTAACTCTACGCTCAAAACCCTGCCACAACTCAACTACCGAGTTGCGAATTCTCAAGCTACGCCACGTAGCTTGTCCCCTAGTCACACGACTAGAAATTTAAACGGTTTAAAATTTAAAAACAAATTTAAACAGAAAATTAAAAATAAATACCCTAATTAACAATAAACCAAAAACTAAAGCCCTTTTAAACAAAGCCGGCCCAATAATTAGTTGAAAAAAAAGGCGTCCCCCTTTCTTCCTTTTTAATTTATCGGCCTGGTTCCTTCTTGAGAATAATGGCGGCTGTATCTGTCTGTGCAAATTAGGGCTTCTGCTCCTTGTGCTCTTTGTTCCAAATTAGGGTTGTAAAGCAGCTGATAGTAGTTCGATCGTATGATTGATTTAGCTCCTCTCTATGCCGATCGACTATTTTTCTGAGTTGCTCACTGCTGCTCGATCGAGTTCGACGCTTGCGATTTCGGTATGTAATTTGTGCTTTTTGCTTCTTCTAATCTTTCGTACTTGAACTCGATAATTAATTTGCCGATGATGATTGGGCTTATTATAGGATTTGATTTCCTAGAATTGCGTTCGTATATGTTGATTTGAATTTGTCAAATTCTTCATCTCGGCCACTTTATTATTCTTGAACGATTGAGATTGATTCTGAGTTGTTCAATATGAATATGCTTTCGGTGATTTATTTCGTGATCAATTTTACTTGTTCAACATTTCCACGGCTTGTTCAACTCCTTGATTGCCACAGCTTCTGCTCCTATCATTTTACTGTTGACTTTATTCACTGACTTCATTTTGGCTTTGGCATTGACTAACTTGATTTTGGGTATGCGAATTAGCTTCGGCCATCACCATTGCTTTTATACAAACTTGATTTACGACTTGGTAATCACTGTAACCTGTACTGTATAGTTTGACTCTGGTCATTTTGTATCTGCATTTGTTATTTCTGAAGCTCGAGTTGCACTTACTCACTGCTGCTTGTTGTTTCACTAGTATCAGTGATGTTGCAACTGGTTTAATGTTTGTTCAATGCATTTACTTCAAATGTTTCACTCTGATATATATATGCATTCATTCGAGTTGTATTCACGTTTGTTGTTGTCAGTTTGCCTTGTATTACTGAGTTACAATGAGTAGCTATCGTCTGCACTTGCATTCGTGTTGTTGTTTGCTTCATGTACCCTACTGCTTTGAACTTCTGGTTGGTTTGGCCTGGACTTCACTTGGCCATTGCTTCATGTATACTTGGTGCTTGATTTGGGTTCATACTTGTTCATGTGTACATCTGTGTGTTTTTGCTCTGTTCTCACTAACCATGTGGTCTGGAATGATTTCGACATTGATTTTTGTGTTATTTGAAGTTACCACTTACCTGACCCTTCCATTTGCTCTCTGATAATGTTGAACTTCACTGTTGCATTCCATTTGTGTTTGCTTATGTCCATTGATGCATCCAATCTGCACTTGTTACTTCTGTTCACCTGTATCATGTTTTGGCTTCACTGATGCTGCACATTTTTAGCCTTGGTCTTTGTTGTTGTCGCATGCACGGCCATGCTTGTAGTACTTGAATTGAATGCTACCTGTACTTGTTACTTGTATACTGCAGCTTGATCTTGCCTTGTGCATCTCAACTTGTTCTTGTACTTTGATGGCTGATCATTTTTGCTGTCCACTGCAGTTTGTAGTGTTATTGAGCATTGCATTACTTCATTATTCACTGTCCTATGTGATGTTCATTTATTGTTCGAGACCGTTCGCGTATCAGTTGTATTTGTTATCCTCACTTGAGCATTCTATTGCATTTGTGCATTGCCTTGCTGATTCATTTGTTTACACTCATGTGTTTGGTCTGCATGTTATGGCCCGTCCCTTGTTTGGTTTTTGGTGACATCTTGTTGGCTGTGCATTGTTCATTCCAGTGAGTTTTGTTTTGTGATACCCATGTTGCAACTGTTTTTGACATGTGAACTGCCATGATTGTTGCAGTCCATTTTGATGTTGGTCTTCGTTGCATTCATGTCATGTCGCCTTGTGTTGAATCCAGTTTCAAAACTCGGATTTGACCTTGTGCTCGTGTCGTATTTTTGAATATATTGCACCTGAGTTGAACCTGTCCGTATATTTGGGTTTGACCTTGTGCTCACCTGTCCCTGTAGCATTATCAAGTGTATATTGGTGTGCACGGCCTTGTGGCATATACAGTGATACACTGTGTATGTCACAAGTTGTTCGTGTATGACGAATTCAAATGTAAATGATGACGAACAACCCAAATAACTGAGGCAAATATCATTTTCAAAATTCATCTTTTATTTTATATTGCAAAAATATTTCTTTTTCAATTTTACTGCATTAGTGAATATTTTTGCAGATTGCTCAGATGCTGGATTCAAACTGGAATGAAGTTGAAGATGAAATACGAGTGTGAGTGATATGTAGTGAGGTGATGATATGTAAAATAGTGATGTAATTGAATTTGTATCAAAGTTGTATAGTGAATAGTGAGAGCTTGAATTTGTATACTATTCAAAATTGTAATAAATATTTGTTTAAATAAAATATTCGTTTGAATTCAAATTCCGTGTTATTTATTTTATTCAGCAAATATTTATTTAATTTGTGAAGAATAAAATAGTATATTATCAAATACATTTAAACGAATGTATATATGTTTATTATCATCAAACAAAAATCATATAAGCGCATATTCAACAGAAATCACCGAAAATCAAATTATCAAATTCTTCATTTAAATTCATTTTAAACTCTAAATCAATTTATAAACCATATTTTATAACTTGCATCTATTTATATGTTGTAAAAAAACAGTAGTTTACAAAATAATAAATGAAAATCAAATATTATCATTTCTGATAACCATTTCATTTGACTATTAAATTCCAGAAAAATTTATACTTATATAAATATAATCATACAAATTTATTCCATTAACTAAATTTGAAAACAAAATTGTATCAATTTGCTCGGTTCAAGTGTTTTGGAAATCCTATCGATAGCGTTGATTAGACGAACTGATCGGAAATCCAAATCAACATCAATAACTCAAACAACACACTATGAAACATTTTAATATTAATTACAAATACACTCTCTCACTCGACAATTCCAAAATGGATTTCAAACCAAGGATAGAGATCCAAATATAGAGGGATCCTAACCAAAAGAATTCGACTAGAAGATAGGCTCGATATGGTGATAAATTAATTTCAAAGAGAGGAAAGAATGAATAGACTTATATAAATCACGGGCAACCTGAATTGGGTCAACCGTGACTTCATGAATACGATCGATACAGAATTCTAAGCGGACCGACATTGGATCACAAGAGATATAACTTCGGGCATCACAAGAGATAACATCGTAAACCGAGGATACAGAAATCAGTAAAGCAATGCTTATTGTAAAGAAGTTTCACCCTTTTGCAAATCATTCAGTGAGGCTATGGAATACCCCAGAATCAAAAAGAATTTGGATAAGGAAGACTAGAGTGGGTTTTATAACAAATGGGAGAGTCCAATATTCAAAGGAAGCCGAGTCGAAGAGGAAGGAATTCAAGCTCGAATGAAAGTGATTTTGTAACTACATTTACTCTATATGCAAAGTTTTGCCGCAAAACAAAGCTCTGATACAACATGTAACATCCTGATATTCTGAACCATTCGCATCCATGCATGCCAGATTTGAATTTCTAAAAATACCAAATTGTTAATTTATATTTGGCAAAACTCAGCATGTACAGTAAATACACAGAATCGCTGACACCGAGTAATATAACAATAATGCAGCGGAAACAAAAGAATAGTAGTTCATGAAGCTACTATATATATATAACAAAGTTAAATAAAATAAAATAGAAGTCTCGAATACAATAGTCAAATACAAGATCAAAATACATCACTAGAATCAACTGAATATCTGAAAGCTGGATAGATAGCTGGATCTCCAAGCGAAGCTCCAACTCCAAAGGTGAGTCTTAAAAGTTGAACCACTCAGTTTGACCTGAGCGTAAAGCGAAACACAAAACACTCGAGTCAGGATTAACATTCTTATATCAATATATCCAACTCAAGTGCAATATCAACTGAAATACAAGTAATCAAAGGATGTTTGGGATAACCATCCTCTAAGGATCCATTAAATTATCTACTATCTAGTAATATACGCTATTATAATAATGTCGATAGTAAAGTATACTATATTTTAAAAATAGTGTTAAAGCTTTACATTTTCCACCTTAACACATTTTATAGTGCCAATAGTTTATACAGTACCATAGTCCCTCCTGATCGGGAGGCCATTAGAGGATACTCCATAAGTACGACACAAATCAAACTCACAGTAAAGCACGTTATGGTAGGTGACACGGCACAATTAGTCAATGGCAGGGTAAATATACCAATTACGCATCCGGACTGGTGGTAACGCATAACCACCGCTACCGTCCATCTCGAGCCACACTCCCAGAATCAAAAATCAAAAGTGGCCACCAGATCAATCACAAAGTCAGAATATAGTATCGAAGAAGTGTGTCCGATCAGAGGAGCTACCTCACCGGCCCGGAATCGCTCCTGTTTAGCCACCTTATGCCAACTCACAGGAGTCGGGTCCACGTATATACCTCAATAGGACGTCGCCACCATCCTACTTCATTCTAGAATCTCCACAGTGTACATGGTTGTTAAAATGGTTTTGGGTATTGGCAGAAGGTATGACAATATCCGATCCCGGTCTCTTTAACAACCAATCGTTATTATAACACCACGGTCATTTCAAAATAATTTATATTTCAAAAACAAAGTATCATTGCCATTTCAAAACCATATCAATACGATATAATTTTCATTTCAAAATCATATCATTACAATATCATTTAAAAATCATAGCACTTCAAAGTTATAACACTTTCTAAATCAAATCACTTGAAATTATAGACACTTTGAAAACCATAACACTTTCCTTTAAACAGTTTAGATATTAATAATACTATATATAATAAAATAGTTTATAAAATAAATAATTTATATAAAATAGTCATAAGTTAAAATAGTTTATATTAAAATAGCTAGTATATTAAAACAGTTTATATTAAAATAGGTTTATATTAAAATAGGTTTATGTTAAAAATGATCTATATTAAAATAGTTTATAGGAAAATAATCTATAAAGTAAAATATATAAATAGTTTTAAATATAATTTAAAAATACTTTATATAACAAAATAGCTCCCTCAATTTCACAAATCGATTCCAAATCAACACAAATTCCAAAATTCAAATTTAATCCAATCTCAAATCGTCAATTTCAATTCAATTCAGTTTCTCAATAAACCATCAAATTATATGGATTTCAAATACAGTTTTAAACCACAAAATAAACCATTTCGATATATTTCAAAGCTTTAAATATACAACATTTCAAAACTAAATTTGATAATTCATACATACATACATACACACACATATATATGTATGTATGTATGTATGTATATATATATATATATATATATATCAAATTTACTTTACTACTATTTTGAAATATTTACTTAATAAATCCAATATCATTTAAATAAAACCTCAAATTTCAAATAAATGAATATTTCCTTAATTTATTTAAACTTGAAATATTCATTTAATCACCTTAAACCAAAAATCAAGTTATAAAATCATATCCTTTCAAAAATCTCAAATTCAATAAGCGCTAAATTAATTTTAATTATGTGATGACCTAGAATTTTGGGCAATATCAATTTAATAATTTGTACTAAAATTTAAGTTGATTTGATAATTTTTGTTAATAAAATTTAAATTTAATTCAATAATCTAATTAATAAATATTTAATTAGTGAATTTTATCTTTTTAAAAATCTAATAAAATGTTTTCTATTTATAATGTGTATATATATGTACATATTGTAAATAGATAAGCTTTGGTTTGAAATTTAATAAATAAATAAAATCTTGCTTTTAAATTCTAATATACATTTTGATAATTTGGAAACTATGATTTTATTTAATATATAAATTTTCAAAGTTATTTAATAAATAACTATATGGTTTTAAATACTTAAGGTAAATGTTAATTGTTTAAAATTATATCTTAGCTTAAGTTTAAAATTTAATAAAAGTTTTGTTTTATTTCTTTTAAATATTACTTGGTAAATATGATTTGTAATTAGGTATGAAAGTTTAAAATACAATTTACATATAAAACATTCATTCATTTAAGTAAGATAAATAATAAGTAATTTATAATCTCTTTTATAAATTATTTAAAATTGATAAATGTGTT
The DNA here is from genome assembly GCA_030765085.1 of Allium cepa. Taxonomy (NCBI): domain Eukaryota; kingdom Viridiplantae; phylum Streptophyta; class Magnoliopsida; order Asparagales; family Amaryllidaceae; genus Allium; species Allium cepa. Next base: position 876,539,148 of record CM060945.1, on the reverse strand, counting down.
ATTTTTAAATAATATTCAAAATATGTATATATTTATAGATAGGTTTTAAAGACAATAGAATTGCTATTTTTAAATTAAATGTGTTGGCATTAAATTGGATTTTTAAATTTAAGTTGAATTTGAATTTGAATTAATTTTGAAATTCAAAAGGATAAACATTTTTAAAATATTTGTATAAGCTTTTATTTATATATAATTTGTTTTATTACATTTTCTTTAAAAAGAAATTCACATATGCATTTACATAAGAATAAATAAATTAAGTAAAAACTTTTATTAACATTTAAATTAAGTATTAAATACTTAAATAACAAGTGTTAATATATTAAGTAACCATGGTGACATGTGTAATTTAATAAATTAATGTATATGACAAATGTTGTAATATTAGACAAGTGTCATATTTTGTTTTTAATTTTTCTTTTATTTTAAAATAAATCATTGTAACTTATAAAAACATGCTTTCTCACCTTTATCTTTTTTTTCTATTTTTCTAAAATTAAGAAATCTTCAAACTGTAAATTTTCAAAACAAAATCCGGCAATCAACCCTTCCTCAAAACTAGAAACTATTCAATTCAAAGCTTGTAATCTCATTTTCAATATCAAAATCAAACCAGTAGCTTGTAAAATCTTCTTCAAAATAAAAATCAAAATCATAACCGGTAAACTCATTTTCAAAAGCAAGAACAAAGCCTACCTGCATTCACCCTCAACCTGAGTTTATCAAAAGCAATTCTGTAATCAAAATCAAATTTGTAGCTTGAGCATTTTCTTTTCAAACCTGGAATTTGTCTACTGCATGCAAATCTGAGACAAGCAACTCAAGATTTTAATCAAAAGCATTTCAACAAATCAAGTCTTAAGTCATCTTCAAAAAGTTTTAAATCTAGTAACAAGCATGCAAGTTTTCACAGTTTCAAGTTTTCAAAACTGTTTCAAAAGGGAAAGTTCTACTCTTCATTTTTGAATATGGTGAGTAACATTTATTTTAAAAAGCTTAAGTATATAAATCTGGTTGCATGATTAATGTATGAAATAAGTATGTTTGTGTGTATGTAAATTGTTGAATTTCTGTGCATTTTTGGATCTATGATATATGTATGTTTGTGAATATCTGTAAACATCTCTGTTCCCAGTTCTTAATCTCTAGCTTTGATTTAAAATTCTTTATCTCTGGATCTAGTCATTGTTAGGATTTAAGTTATAAACAATTGTATGTTTAATCATAAATCAAAGTTTAAAAATTTATTTGAGTGGAAATAAATTGGGTATTGCCCTGGAAACCAAAATGAACAGGGAAGTTTAAGTTTTGGGTAAAATTCAAACACTCGAATTCGTCGATTCATGAATATAAACTGAATACTTATCGAAATGATTTTTAAAAATGAAATCAAAAATTTTAACAGTAAATTGAATGAGCAGTTCTGGTTTGTCCAGAAATTAGTATTTGAGGAACTTCTGATAATCTCGATGGTCTGGGAGGTCGGGGTTCCTTCTGGTGGTAGTAGGATGATCGAAGATTGAGGGGAAAATGTCAGATGGTGGGGTAAGCTGCTGTAGCGGCAGAGGTGGATCGGAGATGGCTGTAACCTAGTTTTAGGCTTGGTCAGGAATTTGTTTTCCACGAGCTCCCTGGATGATCAAGTTTAACAGGACTTTGAGGATCGATTGCTTGGACATTGATGAAGGCTTGGCCGGAGATGCTGACACTCCGGTGATCGAAGAGACGAGTTCGAGGGGATTTCCAGGTTGGGTCTGGTTTCTAGATTTAGGTTAATAGGCTCGATTTTGATTGCGAGTTAGTTTCGATGTATGAGTGGTTGGATTAAGGTTTGAGGATGATCGCCGTTTTGTTGAAGGTTGTGATGGTGACCGGAGATGGTCGGAGACACCGTGCATATGCATGGTGCATTGCTTTGTGCCTGGTGAAGTTTGGGTGTTGCAGGGGATTTGTACTCGACTTTATCTCGAGTAGTTCAAGTGTTTGCTCGAAGTTTTCTAAAATTTGGCTCGAAGCGCTTTTATGGTAGCTCCGGTCATTTGATGGTTACAGGTTTTAAAACCTATCTGTTTTTATAATTTTAAATTTGATTTTAAAATTTGAAAGCAAAGATTTAACAAAGTTTTAAATTAGTTTTGAGTATGGATTCAAATTTAAATTTGTATCCTAGCTTTGAAACAAAATAAAGTTTTATAAAAATAAAATGTTTTAACAACTTTAAAATGTTTAAAGTGTAATTTAAAATAATTCGAATTTAAAATGAATTTGGTTTAAAACTCTTTTAAATTTCTTTTATAAGGTAAGTGTTTCTTTAACATGGGATTTGAAATGGTTTTTAAATTGTTTTAAATTTTGTTAAAGTTAAATTGTATTTATTTTGAATCTTTAATTTGAAATGGAATTTAAAAGCAAATTTGAAGGTAAAATGTTTTCAAAAGTGTTTGTGAATGATAATTAAATCATTAATAAGAATTTTTCTATTTTAAAGTTAATAAAGATTTAATGATTTGTGATTCATTAAATTATTAAGGTAATTAAAATGGATAATTAATTAATTTAATTAATTAATTATTTGGATTAATTAATTTAGTAATTAAGGTTTCAGTTAATTAATTAAGGTTAATTAATTTGAAAATAAGATCATTAATTAGATAAGTTAAGATTTTTAATTAATGATTAGAAATTAATTAATCAAGTAATTAAGATTAATTAAGTTACAGTTAAGCACTTAATTAATTAAATAATTAGACATTAATTAATTGGTTATTAAAGATTAATTAATTTGTAACTTAATGATTAATCTAAGTTTAATTACTTAAGAGAAGTAATTAAAGAATTGTTAATCGTTAATGAACATCATTAACCTGAGATTATTAAATGATTAATTAATGTAATTAATTAAGGATAATCATTTATGGAATTGTTTAAGTATAATTACTTAATGGAAGTAATTAAGGAATTAATTACTCAATGTAATTAATTAAAGTACTGTGATTAGTTTAAGTTAATTAATTAAGTTTAATTAATTGAATAATCACTGGATGATTAGTTAAGCATAATTACTTAATGTAATTAATTAAGTATAATTACTTAGTGATGTAATTAAGATGGGTAATTACTAGATGTAATTAATTAAATGGTAGTAATTTGAGTATAATTACTTTTTGTAATTAATCAAGGGATTGATTAAAGATAATCGATTAAGGAGTAATTAATTTATTTAATGAAGTAGTTAAGGGTAGTTAATTACTAAATGTGATTAATCAAGAGTGACTAAAAAATGTGGTTTAAACTTAATGTCATTAATTTAAATAGAGTAATTAATAATTAAAGAAGTAATTAGGGATCATTAATTGATATAATTAACGATGTAATTAAGGGTTGATTAATTAAGACTAATTAATCAATGATAAGTGATTATAAAGTGATTAATTAATTGTATTTAATTAAGGATTAATGTAATCGATTATAATTAATTAATTTATGAAGTAATTAAAGGTTAGTTACCGTATTTTGTTAAGAATAATTAATTTGTGTAATTAATTAAAGGCTAATTACTTGAATGCAATTAAAGAATAAATAATCAAGGATGATTTATTAAGATGAATGATTAGATGGTGATTAATTAATTAATTTGTAATTAATTAATGGTTAAGTAAGCAGGGTTTATAGAATGAGGTAATTAATTTAATTTATTTTAAGTTAATTAGAGAGAAAGTAATTAATTTAATTCCCTTTAAATTAATTAGAAACGGTATAGATCATTGCTTATGTATGGATGGATGATATTGATTGCCTTGAATGGTTTGAGATCTCAGATATAAGATAAGTGTTGCTGTGTGATATGGATGTTTGGTTGAAGTGTGACGATAATGTGAATTATCTATTTGTGATGATAGTGTGAATTATCTATTTGTGATGATAATATGGATTATCTATTTTGATATTGTAAATTATCTATCTATGTGAATATAGATAATAGAATTGAATTGTTTTAACTTTAAACAACTTGGACCTAAAAGATACGTTTTGGATTTCGATGAGACTGGGATCGGTTTTTCAGATTTGGATATCTGAAAACCACATCGATCCAAATTAACGATAGGTCGTGAATCTCAAGCGAAGATGAAGATTCAGAGTACAAGGTTTATTGTTGTTAACTTTGAGGGTGATTTCAAAATGAGTGTAATAATGCCTTCGGTTTCGTTCGAACCCGGAACGAACTTGTATGGATCGAATGCTTTCAGAACATCGTTAGGTGGACGATGATCATTCTAATAGATGTGTTCTCTAAATTTAATCGTAGCCTCAAGCCTCATCAACCGGAATGGCTAAAATAGGGGAGGTGCAACAAGGCTAAGTGGGTCGCGCTCAAGTAGGACAAAATTTTCCCCTGTCTAGAAGTCCCTTTTTATTCGGTTGTGTGGGCTGTTGGTTCGCAGCCAATTGCGGGGTTGTCTTGCTCGGGACTATCCAATAAGGGATGGTTTTGGCCTTGTGTTGCAGGGGATTGGGAGTAATCCTTGGTATGTTGATCTAGGCCACGTACTGTGATGGGCGATATCCCAGTAGCCCTCCATTGTATGGAATCCAATCTCCAATAAGTGTCGTACGTATTGGTTGTGCCCAACTATGTTGGACGTGATATGTAAGCATTCCAGCTATTTCTGTATTTTACTTTAAAATCCTAGACCCTATTATAATATCACTGGATTTCCTAGCAAATGTTTTGGTTAGCGTAAGGTAAAAAACTTACCCATGTTTATGTGTGGGGAGTCTTACATGATACCTTTGTTTTCAAAGGTTTTTCTAAAGTTAAGCAACTTTAACCTGTTACTCACACCAGACCTATGTCCGACCCGGAGTTTATTTTCTGTTTTCTTAAACTCTTAGGTACTCAAATTTTTACGAGTAGCCAAGGGATTCAGGTTAGCTTTGATGAATTGTGGAGGAGCAATGGAGCAGGAGGCTTCAACGTTATAGATATTTATAGTGTTCCGCTGTGTTGTTTTCTCTTTGTTGTTTTTGAGTTGTAATAAACTAGACAGGTGTTTATAACTGTCTAGTATGTGTTGTATAAGCTGTATATCTCTGATGTATATGATACTATGTAATATCTTATATGATTAATATAATTTATTCGTTCCGTTGTTGAGATTCTGATGTGGTTTCTTTCTTTCTTCTCTATATTTTCTATTTTCTACCCCTTTCTTTCTTAATAATGATGCGTCATTCTGTGGAATGAATGGCGGGTCGTGACAAATTAAATATAATTCTTAATTAAATATAATTTCAAATCAATTTCATATCCATCTTCTCAACCTAAATTTTTTAAAAATTATTATAAACTCTATATTAAAGTATAATTTAAATAAATACTTAACCATATTATATTTTAATTAAATCAAATTTTATTATTAAACCTTTTTTTTTCATATTAAAGCAAATTTATGCATAGCTTAAAATCAAGAATTTAACTGTATACATTTATATAATATCTAAATCAAATAAATATATAAAACCATATATTTCTTTCCAAAACCATAGAAATCATTTCAAAACATTTATATATAGACCAACAGTGTCTGTATATAATTTTCTATCCTATGGTCAAGTGATACAGACATTTATCATTTCAATCCGTAATTTAAATATATGCGGGTATATATCTTTTCAACCCGCAATCCCAAATTCACTTCAATGAAAATTGCTTGGTTTTATCATTTCAACCCATAATAGTTTTCTCCTATTCTAAAGTCCGTTCGGGTATGTATCATTTCAACCCATAGTGAATTCTATACTAACAGGGAAACTTACAGAGTGATAACAGACATGATAATAATTTATCAGGCATATATCATAAATAAATAACAGATAATTGTGTCAGATGTCACAGGTGAACAAATATATAGATAATGGCATATATATAGCAATGTAAATAACTAACAACAGCATATTTCAATTGTCGTTTCAGTTGAAATTAGATTTAATAAATATAAGAACATAAATCGTGAGTGACTGCTCACCTTTCGAGGCTAGAGAGATTTGACAATGAAATGGGTTACGAATCCAGACATGAATTTCGAAGCAAAGCAAGATGGACAAGAGTTCGACGGACAAAGCTGATAACAGAAATCTATGAGAACAAATCACATCAGTTTTGATATAAACTGAAACTAATATCTATATTACATACATAAGCTTACAAAAATAAATTTTAGAAACATATACTTAAAATAAAATTCATGTATAAAATTTCCAAATAACGCATATTTTAAAATAACATATCATATTAAAATCTTATATAAATTACATTTTTTTCAAACAAGATATATATATTATAGTATATGTATGTAGACCTTATGTATGATATATGTATATATATATATATAAATTAGTTGTTTATAAACAAATATATAATAATATATAAACTAACCCATATAATTTGTACTTATATAAACAACACTGTTATAACTAACAAAAAATTTCTTATATGAACATTATAAAAGTCGAATATATAACTAACTATATAGATCAATATATAACAAAATATGTAACATATTTTTTTAAAATTTTGTAAACCAAAGTATGAATATAAAACACATGGGCTCAAACACATATAACAAACATTGTATACCTTTTATATAACTAATATATATTTTAAAATCATATGCAGACACACACTTTATTATAAAATATATACATAAACTCAATAGAGCAGGTACAAGCCTATATACTTTTAACAAAATAGAAAATACACATAGCCTATTATACTTATAAACAATTATATAACAGCAAATGCTAGTGTGCATGTGCAGGTAAATGAAATCACTCTCTAAATTTTTTTCCTAACATGCAAGTATACAGCTAACCAATATATTATACTATGCAAATATCTTCTTTTGTTGCATATACTAACTTTACACGAAGTTACACTTCAACCAAGATACATAACCCAACATATAAAAACTGTTGTATAAATATATACTTAAACTATAAACCAGAAAGTAAAAGTTTATAAACTATTATGTATTTAATTAATATGATGTGTATACTTCTTTTATAATCTAAAATACTACAACCTATATATATTTTATAAACAATATGTTTATATATATGAGAAAACCATAAATATAGAACTAAGGAACAAACAAAAAATTCAGACTTCATACGCATATAAAATAATATTCATAACAAATGTTCACCTTGTTAAATCATTAACCAAGAAAGGGGAAGACAAAGTGGTTCTCGGCCTAGGAGAAAGAATGGAGCAGTGGATTGGGGTACAGCTTTGGCGGAGATGCGGAGAGGTGATGGCGTCTTTGGTTCATGCATGTGGAGAAGGTGAAACTGGAGGAATGTCGGCGTGAAAACAAAGGGAGACGAGCAGCATGCGTATGGTTTTAGCAATGGGATGAGTGGCCATTTCTTGGGTTCAGGCAACAAAACTATTTGACGTGCTTCACAAAAAAAAAGAATGAATATGGAAGAAGCATGGAGTTTCTCGGCAAAATATTTAGAGCTAGCCAGCCATTTAACTCTTCTTCTTTTTTTAGTGAAGATAGAACAATAACAAGATGCAGAGGAATATGAAACAAATGACTGGTTTGGATTTGAAGGGGTGGGTTAATAATAGTTAGCAACGTGAATTCCAAGAAGTAATAAAACGGCCGGCCATTGATTTATAAATGGTGGAAAAAAGACGGTCATAAGGAAACAAAAGGCGCACTGTTACGGTTAACCGTTTTACGGTTTCGACGCATACCGGATTCCGAAATACACAAATGAATATACTTTTGAGACCAGCATGAAGAGACAGTCAAAATGGTATATAGATAATAGTGGTATGATCATCCTATCAATAGTCAATAATCGGTACAGAAAAATGCTTCTAATTTGCCAGAAATAAGATAAACGGAGCAACAACAATCCGAATTTGAAGAAACAAACTATGACATCTCACTCAAAAGATGATTTACAAATTTACTATATAAAAATATTCAGGTTTGGAAAAAACATTTTATTACCACCAAATTCTAACCGATTTAAATAAAAATAGAATTTACACAAGAAAATAATGTTCCATATTTTCAGATGAAAATTTACCATTTGCTATGTTTAAGAAGACGTATTCCAAATATCCAATTTTTATTTTCAAAAATTATTATATAAAATCTCACAAAATTCAATTGATTAGATTAATAGACCATTAGAGTTTATGGGTCGTTACAAACTCCTAGAATCAATTTGTTGAACAATGTTATTACTTTTACTAAATTCCCAAATCTATCCATAGATTCCAAATATTATTATACATATTCTCATTTTGGGTTATAATTCAAAAATCAAACTTTAGTTATAAAAAATTTCTTCAAATTTTCTAACTCTTTAAATTTTTGAAAAATTTCGCCAACGTCTCCTTTGCCCGGCTAGATCGAAACAACCATAAAACGCCACTACGGGCCTAAACCAACAAAAGAAAATAAAAGCCAAGTGGCTCAATCATAAAATCATCAAATTCAAACGACAATTTAAACGCATACCTTTTTATCGGGAAACCTATTTCCTTATGAATTTCAAGGTATCAAATTCGCTCTTGTTTTTATATACTTGCATCCTATTTACCAATGATATTCAATCATTTCAAAAATATTTTATATTGCAAAATTTCCTTTTTTCAACACTTGCCTTAAAAAACCATATGATGTGCATATATCATCCGTATGCAATATAAAATCTGATCGCTCGGTCGATCACACAATTTCACTTTCGAACTAGTATCGTTCACACGACTCTCAAGTGCGGTCTCCGATCTGGTTCCTTGATTAGAAACCGTCATTCTCCTTGCATTGCCATATACTATGATAGAGAAATCCATAATAAATCAAAAATCGATATTCAGGGTTCGTCGTCGAGAATTGAGTGAAAAATTCCTACTCCGATCGATATAAATTATTTCAAAATTCTTTGCTCGAATCTGGATCAAACCGTTATGAAAATAAAATAATATACATACAACTTACATGTCTATTTCCAAATGATTTTTTATCCACACAAACTTCCTTTTATTCACATTTATTTTATTTATATTCAATTATTCACAATTATCATTCACATTGCAGTATTCCCATTGCTTAATTTCTTAGTATATTTTCCATTACCAATTACCTCTTAAGAATCTTCTCATCAAATTTTCTTAAGTCAATTATAAACATTTTATACAAATGTTCTTAGATCAATTACCACTTCATCACTTAAGTCTATATCCATTTAAACTCAAATTCAATTTCAATACCATTTAACTCAATTCATTTGTTAAAATTCAACCATATTCCAAAATCACATTCACTCACTAAATCATTCATACACTTCTTTACATAGTATATTCCTCACTACTATTGTCGTTTAAACGTTATTTCATAAAGTTTGTTTACTGAAGTTCATTTCAAAATATTACATATGACTTAAGTCTATATCAAATTCAATTTCATTTTCCAATTCCAACATTCAACTTTATCCATCCACATTTTAAACCAAATTAAGTAACTAATTAATTTAATTAGTCCATTCGCTATTTAATTTCAATCTCAATAAATTTCATTTCCAACAATTACTTTATTTAGTCCAACTTAGGCTAAATTTTCAATTTCACTTTATTTAACTTAATTTAAGTTAAATTTCAAAATTTTCCCTTCTTGCATTCACATTCAACAATTTAAAATCATTTTAACTTGCTAATTTTCAAATTTTATATGTTATCAAACTTATTCTCATATTCCATAAAACATTTTAAATCAAAATCCCGAAGTTTAAACACTTTGTTCTAAGTATTTCAAACTATTTTTGAAATCATACACACACACAACCCCTTGGTATATCAAGTTATTCTTTTGAATTTCAAAACCAAAGCCAGTTTTCCAAAACAAAACTCTAACTGGTAGCAATTTCTCCCTCGAAGACCGGAGCGAACGTCGATGATGTTGTAATCATCACCGAAATTATTTTTCCAGTGATCAAAGTGAGTTCAGTGCATTTATTCCATTTAAACATTTTTAAATATTTCTATTCAAAATATTTCCAAATAATACTGTTATTATTTCTATAACTTTGAAAATCATTTTCAAAACCAACGAGATTTAAATTCCCAAATTTCCAACTTTTAAATCCTTCATAAATCGTTTTTATAAACCATGTCAATTTATAAATCACATTTACGGATCATAATTATATAATCCTATCTTGGTTATATAAATTCATTTCTTAATTATTAATCTTGTATGCATTACAATACTAACAACTTTTATTTGATCACAACAACAATCAACATATGATAATAGTTTAACATTATCATTTTCTAACAACCAAGCACACCATATAATAATTCCTAAAAAATTATTCCTTTATACATAAAATATAATCCAGGTAAAAATATTTCATTTACCCAATTTCAAAACAATATCATGACGGGTTGCTCTATTCAAGTGTTTAGAGATCCCTATCAATAATGTTAATTATTCGTATTGACCAGAATCCATAAGCCACTCAAATGACCAATCAACACAATATAAAATAATTTTATATCACTAAAAAATATGTGCTCATATCTATTAATACACTCAAACTCATCGTAGGGTACTACTGACCCTATCTCTAAAGAGTTACCCCATCAAAGTCAAGGTTCTCGCTTAACCTTCAGCTTTGATACTACGTGTGAAGACCCGCATTTCGAAAGGTTTAAAGTGAAAATAATCCATACATTTCCAACTTAAACAATTTGAAATATAGATAATCAATGGGGTTAATTAAGAAAAATAAGAAAAGAAGAAGAATACAAACACAGAATCTCACAGCGAAACAATAAAATATAATAATCAAATTAAAAGTTCATGAAGCTTTTTATATTACACATTTGATTTTAATTTATACAACATTTATCAGAGTTATATATACAACAGGGATAAATAAATAATGCAATAGAACAACATGATGCAGGGAATTTATAATAGTAATAGTAATAATACACCAAATCTTCATTTTTGTCCTCTAGAAAATGATCTTCGGTGTGCTGAAATACTCAGAGTTGATCTGAGCATAATGAAAAGACAAAATACTGGAGTTAGGACTAAAAATTATTATGTGAATCAAATCTATATCACATATAACATGAGTGTCGTGGCGTCATAGATGTTTATGGGGTTTCACATCTCCTATCCAGCATATAAAGTGCGTGCAATAACTCAAGAGATGTTACGGGATTTTCCATCTCTTAAGGAACAAAATATTTATATGTAGTAGAATACACAACATATATAATGTCTGATTAGTAAAATAAATATTTTTCATAGCGTTAAGGCTTTACATTGATCCCCCTTAATGAGTTTTTAAGCATTGTCGTACAGTTTTCATAAAAAACACCAGTAAACCATCGGTAGATAGGGAAGCGCCGTGATACGACAACACTAAATCATAATCGTAGTGGTCTCTTATAGGGATAAAAGTATGACAAGGCATGTGAATCAATGCTCAAGGTAGGATACAACCAGTTCGAGTAGTAGGGCTAGTGGTAACGCATCATAGCCTTAACTACCCACCACATCCATCCATCCCATATCGAGTCAAAGGGAGGCTATCCCAAATCAAGGTGCACCAACTGAAACCAACAACAAGAGTAATAATATGGCCCGAGTCCAAGAAAGTCGAAGAATGAATGTCTGCTAGGGTTATTTAGCCCACTTGGCCTTGTCAAGCCGTCCTGTTTTAGTCATTTCAAATTGGCACAAGTACCGGGTCTATCCATCATCATTCTCTTTCTTCAAATCCAGTAAATGACGCCAAATCCAACCACTTCGTTCTAGAGTCTCCTCCGCGTACACAGTTGTTAAAGTGGTTCCAATATTGACAGAAAGCATGCCAATAAGAGGTCTCGGTCTTTTTAATAACCAAACGTCGTTTTATACACCAGTTGGTACTTTTACATTTCGAAAACGATTCATACTTAATATCAAAACATCGTATTCTCTTGAAAATCATTTTCATTTCGAAATATCCTATTTACTTCAAAAATCATATTCAGTTCGATACGTCATTTTCACTTGAAATATCATTTCACTCTATATTTCGATTTCACTTTCAAAATCGTTTTTCGAGTTTAGATTTAGATTATAACTTCATTTTAACCCAATTAGCATTTAAATCCATGATTTAAATATAAACGTTCCCACTCTGACCAGTTTGAATTTTTTGAAAATAGTTTGAATAGCGTTAAAATATTTTAAATAGTTAAAATAGTTTTGTAGAAAATAATTTGGGTAATAAAATGGTTTATACAGTAAATAGCTTGGAAAATCAAATTAATTTGAATATTTAAAAAATAGGTTTTTAAACAGTTTATATAATACAATAATTTATTTTGAAAATAGTTTCAAAGTCAAATTGATCCAATTCCAAACTTCCTAATTCAATTACCATTTCAATTTAAATCAACTGAATTCCGATTTTCGAATTAACTTCGATTCCAGTTTCAATTCAAATCAATTTCAGCTTCGATTTTCCACATTAATTCAATTTCAATTTTAAATTAATTAATTTCAATTTCAAATTAATTTATTTCATCTCACTTCCAGTTTGGATTCAGTTCCAATTTAATTCTCAATTTTTAAACCATTTAAGTTTATCGATTTCAAATTCTATTTCAAAAGATCGACTTAAATCATATGATTCAAATTAAACTTCAATCTTCGAATTTAGACTCAAATCTTTGGGATAATTCATTTCCAAGCTCAAGTTTGGAATATCCATTTATTACTTAAATAACTACAAAGTTTATGGAAAAGATCAAATCTTTTTAAATAATTCAATTTCAAAAATTCATATATAACTTCAAAATCTCAACTTCGATTATTTAAACAATTCCAATTACCAAATTTAGATTCCAACATTTCGAGCTCAAGTTCTTAAATAATTAGATTTCCATAAATTTGATTTTTATTTCTTTAAATCAAGATCATTTAAATAAATTAAAATTTTAAAATCATTTAATTTAACCAATCCGGTGTCCGTATATAATTTTCTATCATGTAGCCAAGTGATCAGTTATTTCATTTTAATTTCAGGGATGGATATATATCATTTCAATCCAAATCACCGTGTCATAGGTATATATCATTTCAACCTGTTTCTTAATTTAATCGAAATAATTCAATTTACAGTTTTATATATTGTAAATAATTTACTAGGTGATAATAGGATATATATAAAATAAACATCCAATCATCCAAATATCAATCAACTGACATCCATCACATTCAATCATCCAAAGAGTCAAAATAATTCACAACGGTTTTATAGTTATTAATATCGGGTATTCTATTAAATTCCAATTTCAAATTTACTGTCAATTTTAATTTTTAACAGTTAAATTCGAAAGGCAATTTAGATGATAATTAAATTTATCAAATAATGACCAATAATTTATATCACTTCATAATTTCAAATATAACTAACAAAAAAATATTCTAGTACTTCGTGAGCATTATAAAACACTCACCTTTTATTTTTGTTGTCGCTTTCACGTTCTGATTTCGATTAAATTCGAATGCGTTCGAATTTAACTCAAAATTCTACAAGCTTTAACTTCAGCCAATTTGATACCATAGCAAAGATCTTGTTAATAAAAACCCAACGCGATTGACCGCGTTGGATTTGGATCTAAAACGGATGAGGTATGCATTTTATAGGAATTGAATTTATTAAAACAACTTATATTCATTTGATTTCATTTTAAATTCACTAACAAGTTACATTAACCCAGCCCATTACGTCCCAAGTCTGCTTCTTACCTTCTTCCCCAATCCCATTTGCCAACACACGAACAAAACTCCATGGCCATGCACGTTTGCTATGATACGGTGCTCCAATGCTCCGTTCGGCCTGTCATCTTTGCCAAATGACTCCTCTCCTCGTACTCGACCCGTTGATACCTTCAAATCGACGCTTGAGCTTACCACGAGAAATGCAACTGTACCTCTCCTCCATAAAATACTGTAGCGATGCATTCGTCCCCCAACCACCAAGCCTCACCCAAACTTGATCGGAGATGCTACTTTACATGGCGAGTCCAATTATAACCCTTCAATTCGTGAATCGATGATCCAATCGATAAAAATCTTGAGCCCTAACTTTGCTGCCTCACGTCGACCCCCTTCAAATTGCAGTCGAACCCATCGATACACATACCATGTTGAAGATCATGCTTAAACAAGATTTATAAAATTCGTTGGGGATTTTTCATTGAGTAGAATTTGAATTAGAAATTTTTGTAGTTTCCATTTTCATATTATTATTTTTTCTGTGTGAAAGCCTGAATGAAAAAGAGGGAAGGACAGCTTTTAAAAAGAAGGTAGGTACTTGTAGGGTGGTCGATGTAGGATGGCCTATGGGTTGAGTGAAAGAAAGTGACTTCCTAGTCAATTCAATGAAAATAAATTATTTAAAATTAAAAAATATCTAAATATTGATTTTAAATCCCGATCGAGGCACAGCGCCAGCCGTTCATAATGTTATACTTCTATATTGAACCCAATGGAACAAGTTTCGAGACCTAATTCGATTGTATGGAGAAGATAGCATTTAAAACCCAATTATTATATTAAATTTTCGATATTAATTTCAACGCGTTTCTATTCTGTACGACAAAATGATAACACCAAATGTTACAAAATTTGAAATCCGATAATGATATGCTATTATGGATCCAATGTGTAACATTCCTGTTTTTAGCTGAAATTTAAATTGGAAATTAATTTAGTTTTTGAAATTAAATTGTGAATAAATTTGATATTTCCCAAATTAAACAAGATATGTGCTTATTTATTTATATAAATAAATTTGTAATTTGAAATTTGAATTTGAAAACTCAAAAATAAATATATTGGAAATAAATTAGATTTAAATAAAAAGATTATATAAATGATTAATAATAAAATGTATTTATTTAAATAGGAAATATAATATAAAGTTTTATTTAAAATATTATTTAAAGTGTTTAAAATATAAACATAAGTTCTTAATTCAAGTAAGGATGTAAACACAATTTATTTCATTTGACATTTGTAAGACGTGTAACTTAAGATTTAACAAATGTAAAGATTTTTAAATTCGAATAAGAAGTATAGGCTAAAAAAAATAGATAATTAACAAGTGTTAAACTAAATGACAAGTGGCATTAATCTTTCTTAAACTGAATTAAAATTTTATATATTGAAGAGTAAAAAAAAAGATTATTTTCATTTCTCATATCTTCAACATCAACCTGGAAATGAAAGATCAAAGTGAATAAAAAAACAGATCAAGAAAAAAAGAGGAAAATCAAAACAATTTGAGTCCAAACCTAGAACCAACATTAGGTTCAAGCAAACAACTTCAACAAAATCAAACAGATCAAATAAAATCAAACCTGGAAACTATAAAGATTTAGAAAAACAATCTTCAACCTGTTCAAAACTTTTAATCTAAGCAAAGATCAAGGGGCAGAGCAAATTCAAATAAAAGCAAGATCAACTCAATATTCAAGCAAAGATCAGATTAAAAGCTTCAATACAAATCATCAATTTCTAGATTTACAAATGTGAAACCTGTTCTCTGTTTTTGTGTCAGGTGAGCAAACCACCCTTATTAATTCTTAAAGCTTGTTATATCTGATTAACATGTGGTGATCTTTGAAAATGTGATATGAATTAGGGTGTGCATGTTGTTTAAAAATGATTTTATGTATATGTATGTGTGGTAATATCTGTATACATGCATGGGAATAGGAAAAGCCATGCTTCTATTCAAACATAACTGGTTCTAGAACCTGTTCAAAATCTTAAATCTAATCTCCTAATCCCCTTTAGGCTTTGATGTTCGAATAAAATGTGTTTGAATGATCATAATCTAAATTTTAAACATATTATTAAGTATTATCAATATATAGGATTGCTAGATATAAAAAATGTCAGAGAAAATCAATTCAAGTCAAAAAGTTGAGTGTTGAATTTCCATACTTTGATTATATAATCAAATTCGAATTATAAAAAGATGAATTTTAAAAATAGTATTGTGATTTTTAATTTGGTAGTTGTGGTGAATTCTTAAGTTGAACGGAATTCAATATTTTGGCAAATTCCGATCAACGTTGATGAATGGGATGTCGCGATCGATGGTGAAAGGGGCTAGTGGAATAGTGATCATCAAAAAATTATCTGGAGGATTTTCCAATGACGGTGGGAACGACACGACTTGATTTTAGGGTTTAGACCTAAGTTTTAGATAGGGTCGGAATTTGTTAAACTGCGTCGTCGTCGAGGGTTTTTGGTCGATCGCACCCAGGAGAAAAGCTTCGTGGGTGAGTGGTGAGGGTTTAGACTCGAAGGCGGGGTGACCGGAGATCGGAGACGTCGTGATGAAGTGGCTTTTGGCTACAGGTTTTGTTCCAGATGGTAGCTAATATGCTCAAACTCGCATTCGTGAATGTCTTGTGATTTTGGTGGTCCAAATTGAGTATGGTGATCGAAGCGGACTTGCAAGTGATGGCGTCGTTGCTCAGAACGTTGGCTGCCACCTGTACTTATGCACGAGTTGACGTTCGTATATGGGTTAATCAAAGTTCGGGGAAGAAGAAGGTTAACTCGAGTTTGATCTTGAGGAAATGAAGTGATGGCTCGAATAATTTCTCGGGTTCGTACGTGAGTGGTATCGAGGTAGTGGATGAGTGTTAGCTCGGGGATTTTTACTTTAGGCCTGGCTATTTTGTTTTGCTAAATTCCAGGTTTTAAAAAAAATTAGGAAGAAAACATGTTTCAGATTCTGTTTTGTTAAAACTTAACCAAGTTTAAATTATTAGTTAACCACTTTTTAAAAATACGTAATGTTTATTTAAGTTGAAATTTATTAAAGGTTTGAAAATAAATTATTTTGAGTTTTAAGTATTTCAATATATATATATAACCTTTATTTTTAAAGTGTATTTTAAAATAAACTTAATATTGTAACTAATTGAAGATGAAATGTTTTTTTTGCTATATAAAACATTAGTTTAGTTTAAAGGTTAATTACTTAATAAAAGTAATCAAGGATAATTAGTTTATGATTAAAGATTAATTAATGAAAGGTTAATTACTTTGTGTAGTTAATTAAGGTGATGATTAATGGATAATTATTAAATGTAATTAAAGTGATTAATTAATCAAAGGTTAACTAATTTGGGTAATTAATTAAAAGATAATTAATTAAGAGTTAATTAATTAATGAGATTAATTAAGATTAATTTATTAATTAAGAATAATTGATAAAATGGTAATTAATTAAGGGTTAATTAATTAATGTAATTAAGGATAATTAAATAATTAAATAATTAAAGGTTAATTATATAATGATTAAAGGTTAATTTATTTATTAAGGTTGATTAATTAGTAATTAAACGTTGATTAATTTATTATTAAAGGTTAATTAATAAATGATTTAAAGATTAATTAATTAAGATGGTTTGTAATTAATTAATATTAATTAACCAGGATTAGTAGTTTATTCATAAGTAATTAATCCGATTTAAATTAATAAGATAATTAATTGATCTTACTTATGAATGTTTAGATTCTATTGAATGTTGAATTGTTTGATATCCTTGATGTGTGATGCTCTGTTTTGATTTAAGCTGTGATGAATGTAATTTATTTATCTATGATAAATTTATATTATTTATCTGTGAATCTATGAATGAAGATAAGCGTTATAGGATTATACCGTTTATCGATATTGCTGTGTTTGGATTATGATGATTGATGATGTGGCACTATTGTGTAAAACCCCAGGACTACACCATACACACACAAATATGGATTTCACGGGAAATCGGTTAAGTCATAGATGTTTTGAATTAAAATATTATTTGTTTGAAAAATTGAATTTTGAATCCAAATGGTTTTGGAAATGTAATTGGGTTGAATATGGAAAGCTTTTTGAAAGGAAGTTTTGAAATTGAAATTTAGTTTGAATATTCTATATCTTGTTAAGTTTTGAAATTATTTTGGAAAATATGGTTTAAAAGTTTTATACAAGTTATATAATATATATATATATATATATATATATATGGATTTTAAAACCATCCTTAAAGTAACTTAAAGGTGTTATTTTGGGAATTTATATTTAACCCAAGTTTATACTTTGAAGGCTATAACTTGTGTATAATTGTTCGGATATTTCCGAAACAAAAACTCTTTGTTTTCAAATGATAATTGCATTCCTATTAATGAAAGAAATTCCAGTTTTGTTGAAAGGGTTTTCCAAGTTATGAACGAATCTTTGAAAATGGTTTTGAAAGCTACGAATTGAGTCTTTATTTTAAAGATTGGATGAGTTGATCAAATTTGAAAGAGAAATTGTTTTGAAAGGCTATGAATGAATCTTTGTGAAAGATTGTTGAACTTTGTTTTGGAGTTGAAGAGGATCTTAAAGGTGTATCATTTGTATAAAAGATTTGAATTGTGAATAGTTTTGAAAGCTTTGAATTAATCTTTGTGAAAGATTGGTGAACTTTGTGAAGTGAATCTTTTCGTTTAAAGATTTGAAAATGGTAATTTGTTTAAACCATTTGAAGAAAGGCTTTGGGCTTTAAGTTGTGACTTAATTGAGATCCCAACATCCATATATTTTTAAATATTGCGCTCATTATTCGATTTAGTCGGGAGAGGACTTTGTGTCATATAACCCATTCCGAATGATGGTACGACGAAATGGATAGAATTTGAAGACAGGTGGTGAGGACCGGGTATTTTCGAGAACAAAAGGATAACCCGTCGAATGTCTCTGCACTAAGTCGCGCCGGTATAGAGATCTCTATATGTGATGGGGAGTTCGATCGGGATTATGAATACTCGGATTGCAAGGGCATCTTTGTGAAGTGCCTTCGGTTCTGTTCGAACCCGGAATAGACTTGTATAGATGTATGTCTGACATTACACTTTGAGATGTAAACCTGGTTTCTATCAAATACATTTCTGTTTGGTGGCAGAAAATTTATCCTCTTAGCTTAACACCCTTCTCTGAGACGTACGAGCTCAGAGGTTATGTAGTTGATGTTTACTTGTGATACATTCCCAATTTGGTAATGTAGCATACGAAGTGTTGCTGATCATGTATTGATCAAAGCATGGCTTTTGTATAAAGCGTAACTTTGTGGACGAGACTGCATCAGAACCTCACAACCCAGAAACGGTTGAAACAGGAAAGATGCGGCAAGGTTATTTGGTGGTAGCACCCCTCGAGGGTATGTCCATTTCCTTCTCGATAGAGGTGGTATCATGGTATGGAGCCCAGATACTTCACCTATGTGGTTACTGTAAATTTTGTTACTTTGTGGTTATTGATGTCGAGGCCTCAGATAAAGGTTAGTTACGACCAGCGAATGGCATACTCATGTCATTAGTTACCTAGTTACAGATGTAACCCGGCCTTGTGTTGGCAGAGAGCTGGTTAAGTTCTCGGAGCGTCCCTCCAGAGGCGTACCCATGTGGCCCAGGAAGTTCCTTAGCCTGACCATTTGTTGGAAATCCAAAGAAACAATACGCGCCCTATACGGTTTTAGTTGTATAACCTGCCATGGAATGTTGCGGTAACCTGCTATTGAACATGGTAGCTATAGTAGGCATAGTACGAAATGTCTATGCTGGCTAAGATAAATATTATACTTTCAAAATGTTTTCGGCACTATGAACTAATAATAATATCAAAAGGTTTTCGCGTATCAAGCATGTTTGACAATCATAAGGTAATCTCCACCAATTGTGCGCTTGCATTGTGTGTGTGGCTGGAGGCCTTATGGTAGTTTCATTTTCCAAAAAACATTACGGATTTCTTTTTAATTCTTTTTAAAGATAAATTGTTTTTGTTTGCTCATACCAGTCCCATGTGAAACGACCCTGACTCGACCTTCGAAAATCGGCACCGAATACATCACCTACATTCAAATGCCGTAGATTCAAACGTCGATTCTGGTTTGCCGGAGCTTATAGCACATTAAGTATAACAACACAGCGGAAGAAAATGAATATATTAATATACAACATTGATACAATACCTGATACAGCTGAATATCAAATACAAATGACTATCAATATATCCAAGATAGGTACAAGACAATAACAGAGACAACAGCAGCGGAAAGACAATGTCTTCAATGCCAACTCCAAAACTCCATCTCCAATCCAAAGCTAGCTCGAACCCCCAACAAGTTGGATTAAGAAAATGCAATCTCGAACACGATTTCCAAACCAAATACTCCAAAGATCGAAGGCTATCGATTCTATATCTACTATCTAATTATCTGAAAAATCCAACTCTAGACTGCCCGTATGGAAAATTGTGGGCACCTAGAGTTTAGGAAGGGAACAATAAACTATAGGTTAGTCATGGGACTGGAATGAGCAAACAAAATAGTTTTTCTTTAAAATAAAAATCAAAAGAATTTAAATTTGCAATCCACAATGCTTTTTGAAAAATGAAACTACCATAAGGCCTCCCACCGCACACACAATGCAAACACAGAATTGGAGGAGATTTCTCCTTATGATAGTCAAATATGCGTAATATGCTAAAATCATTTGATATTATTAATAGTGCATAGTGTAGAAAACCTTTCGAAAGTATAATATTAATCTTAGCCAGCATACAACCATTATTGTATGCCTACTATAGCTACCATGTTCAATAGCAGGTTACCACCACATTCTATGGCAGGTTATACAACTAAAACCGTATATGGCTCGTATTGTTTTGTTCGTATTTCCAACAAATGGTCAGGCTAAGGAACTTCCTACTGCCACATGGGTACGCCTCTAGAGGGACGACCCGAGAACTTAACCAGCTCTTTGCCAACACAAGGCCGGGGTACCTCTGTAACTAGGTAACTACTACACGAGCATGCCATCCCTCGACCATTTGCGACCTTTATCCAAGGTACCTCTACACCAACAACCACAAAGCAATCACAAAGTAATATATTTGCAGTGACCACATGAGTTAAGTATCTGGGCTCCATACCACGATACCACCCTTTTCCAGAAGGGAATGACATACCCTAAAAAGCGCAGCCCTCATAACCTTGCCGCGTCTTTCCTATTTCGACCATTTTCGGGGTGTGAGGTCCTGATGCAATCTCGTCCATAAAGCTACGCTTTACACAAAAGCCATGCTTTGATCAACAAATGATCACACAGCAACACTCAGCATGCCACACTACCAAATTGGGAGTATATCACTGATAATTATCAACCGCATAACCTCTGAGCTCCTATGTCTCAGAGAAGGGTGTTAAGCTAAGAGAATAAATTCTCCGCCACCAAACAGAAATGTATTTGATAGAGATCAGTTTTGTATCTCAAAGTGTAATGTCAGACATACAACCATACAAGTCTGTTCCGGGTTCGAGAAGAACCGAAGGCACTTCGTCCAATAAAGGAAGAAGCCCTTGCAATCCAGGTATCCACAATCCCGATCGAACACCCCATCACATATGGAGATCTCTATACCGGAGCAACTCAGTGCAGTGTCATTCGAAAGGTTATCCTATCGTACTTGAAGACACCCGATCTTCACCACCGGTCTTCAATTGTAATCCATAACGTCGTATCACTATTCTGAATGGGTTAGATGACACAAAGTCCTCTTTCGGCTAAACCAATAGTGAGCGCAATATTTTAAAACATATAGATAATGAGAACTGAGTTAAGTCACAACTTAAAACCCAAAACTTTTCTTTCAAATGGTTAAACAAATTACCATTTTTAAATCTTTAAATAAAAAGATTCACTTCACAAAGTTCACTAATCTTTCACAAAGATTCATTTACAATATTTAACAAAATATTTATCTTTGAGATCCTCTTTTGTTTGAAAACAAAGTTTCACAAATATTTCACAAAGATTCCTTTATAGCTTTCAAAACAATTTCATTTCAAATCCTGTATACAAAGGACATATCTTTAAGATCCTCTTCGATTTCAAAACAAGGTTCAACCATTTTTCACAAAGATTAATTCATAGCTTTCAAAACTATTTTAATTTCATTTCAAACTTGAAATCTTTCAACACAATTTGGAAAATCCTTTCTTTATATGAAAGCTATTTAATTTGAAAACAAATAGTTTTCGTTTCGGAAAAATCCGATTACATTTGCATGTGTTAAAGCCTTTTAAGTATAAATTTGGGTTGAATTTAAATTCCCAAAATAATACTTTTTTTTAAAATGGTTTATAACTTATATAAACACTTTTATAACTCGTATATCCTTTTTAAACCATAATTTCCAAACAAAGAATTCAATCTCAAATTTTGAATTCAAATTCAAATCAAATTATTTAAATTTCAAAACTTAATCAAGTTATTCAAATAACTTTTATCTTTAAAATTCCTTTTCAAAAGTTTGTCGTATCTAACCCAATTTCATTTCCCAAAACCATTTGAATTCAAGATTCAATTTTAAAACCATTTCAAAAATCTGTGACTTAACCAATTTCCTCGTGCAATCCATATTTGTGTGTGTATAAGTGTGGTCCAGGGGTTTTACACAATAAAAGTGCAACCTCATCAATTAGCACAGATTCAAATACAACAATATATTTGATAAGCGGTACAAACTATAACGCTTATCTTTGTTCACAGATCACAGATAAATAACATAGGTACATTGCAGATAAATAAACTACATTCATCACAGATAATAAGTTACATTTCAAAGCTTAATCATATCACAGAACATCATATATTAGGGATATCACACAATTCAAAGCATCCAATTCAATCCAAACATTCATAAGTAAGATCAGTTAATTGTCTGATAAATTCAATTCGGGTTAATTACTTATGAGTTACTAATCCTGGTTAATTAACATTAATATCATTTTGATTAATTATTCTTTAAACATTTATTAATTAACCATTAATAATAAATTAATTAACCTTTAATTATAATTCATCAACCTTTAATTATTAAATAATTAACCTTTAATTATTTAATTCACCATTTAATTAATTATCTTTAATTAATAAATTAACCCTTAATTAATTAATTACCATTAAATTACTTATCCTTAATTAGTTACGATAAGTGACTATCCCTAATCTTAAATCAATGTTAATCACTTGATTAATCCACCTTTAATCATTAATTAATTACTTTTAATTAAGTAATTATCTTTAAGCAATTAATTACCTTTAAGTGCTTTCATTAATTAATTTTCATTAATTAATTAATCCTTAATTGTAAATTAATTAACCTTATATTAATGATTAATTATCTTTAATTAATTACAATAATTAATTTATTAATCCTTATTTAATAATCATCCCTTAATCACTTTCATAAATAAATTAACTCTATTAATTAATTATTTTCAAATTAATTACCTTAATTAATTAGTCACATTAATTAATTATTCTTTAAATTAATTAATCTTTATACACTTGATTTATCAATCTTTAATCATAAATTATTCATCCTTAATTACTTTCATTAAGTACTTACCTTTTAAGTAATTAATTATCTTTCAATTATTTATGAATTAATTAACCTTTAATTAATTAAGCTTTAATTACTTGATAAATCAAACTTAAATCATAAACAATTTACCTTAATTAATTAACAATAAACCTTTTTATCTTAATTATTTACTTAATTATAAATTAAATGCTTGAAATCATTTTCATACAAAAAATATTGATTAACTAAAGTTCATTACACTTACCATAATCACCTTTCAAAATCAATAAAATTTTCAAAACAATTTAAAACATTTAGCCTTAACATTTTTTTTCCTCCGAAATTTGTTTGAAAGCTTGTTAACATTTACATTTTATTAAAAACTTATTAATACTTGAAACTTGATCATACTTCTTATTTGAAAGCCTGGTTACTTAAACGCAACTCAAAACTCAAGCCAAATGATCACAAACCCGAACACATTCCCGAGCCAGCTACCAATCTTCCCGAGAAAATCATGAAACAACTTTGAGCAATGACCCGAGCATCCCCCTTTCTTCCCTAACCCAGATACACTCAAACACCTCGTGCACGTGCACCATCGATCGGAGCTTCTCCGATCAATCCCAACCACCTTGCCACATCATCGGCAACACACACGACTAGCCCGACCATCCATCATCGTCGATTTCCTCTGAAATCAAAATCGAGCATATCAACTAGACCTGTAACAGCATAGTTCAACCTAAATCATTCCGCCTCGCCAATTCCCGTCACCCGTGACTTCGCCGCTCCACCAAAATCTCCGCCATGGTCCCCTGCTTCTTTCCTCCGGTCGCGATTCCACTCGATGCAACGATGCTGGCGAATTTCAGCTCCAAACTTCGACGAGTCAAATCGAGTTTTAAACCCTATATAGACATCGTTCAGCCACCACGATAGCTTATAATTCAAACGAGTATTTTTCCTAGATTCATCAACCTTCAAGCTATCTTCGATACAAAACACAACCCTTGAATTGTTGCGATCATTAGATATTGACGAAAATGTTAATCCTGCTCATCCCATATTTTTTCACAAATTAATAAATTAAAAATCTTGAAATGATATTCAAAAATCATTATTTCGAAATGTGAATCTGTTCATATAATTGAAACTCGAAATTAAATCATTTAATTTTTCACTTTATATTGATCATTACTGTAAATTATTATTTCCAAAATATTTACTTAATAAATTTTCTCTAATAATATTTTTAGGGATAACTTTACATTGTTATAAACAATTTTTTTCCAGACATTATAATCAAATTTTTATTATACGAAGAGATATACATTGTTTTCTTGAATTTTTGAGGACCTGTTACTTAACAGAGCTATATAGATATACATCTACAGGCATACATACTTATTCACAGACATATATATACCTATATTCAACACGCAAGCACAAATTTTATCACATATTAACAGATCATCACATGAAATCAAGATGTGAACCAGATTTAAAGATTTGGGATGTAATTTGCTCACCTGAAAGTTGAAGAAAGACAGAGAGTTTTGCCTGGAATGTTGAAAAACTGAAAATTGATTGAATCAGAACTTTGAGATTTCAATTTGCTATTTTGATTTTCTTTGCTTTGAATGCTTTAAACTTTCTGGGTTTGTTTCAGGCTTCCTGAACTTTGCATTTAAACTCGAATCCAATTGGCTTTCTGATTTTGTTTTTCCTGATCTGTTATTGCTCAGATTTGCTTGATTTTGATACATTGCGTGCTTCAGATTTTAAGATGCCTTGATGTTTGAATTTGCTTGCCTGAACTTGCATGTTTTCCAGGCTCTTGTATTTGAATATGAAATTTTGCTTTCATATTTATACATTTTTGACTTTGTTTGTTTGAGATGATCATTTACTGGTTTGCTTCAGATCCTTTTTCAAAAGCTTTCTGATCTATTTAATTTTCAGGCTTTGAATTCAAACAAGTTTAGCTTTAATTTTTTGATTTGTGGATTTTCAAGTTTGAGAGGTTGCTGCTTGATTCCAGATTTTTTTTATTGTTTACAACTTTCTTTTGTTTTGAATATTAACAAAGAAAAGAAAAAATGAGGAAGAAGAAGATATGATTTTGCCACTTGTCTTTGTATATTAACACTTGTTAATATTTGTATCTCTTTCTTTACACTTGTTAATTGTATTTAAAAATCTTTACACTTGTTATATACAAGTATATTTATGTTTAACTCCTTAGTTATATTAAATTATGAATTATGTTCTAAACCTTACTTCATTTTAATTTACAAATTATGTTTTTAACCTTTGTTTTAATTAAGTATTTATGTTTTATATGTTTACAAATTATATTTATTTTCAAATATATAAGAAAAGCATTTTAAATCTTAAATTAAATCTCATTTTATAAATTTACTACTTTATAAGAAAACGAGTTTGAATTCTAATTGTACTAAATAAGCAAACACATACAAATTACATTTAGTTATATATAAATTTAAAATTTAACTTAAGTTATTATACTTAAAATTATACTAGTGTTGAAAATGTTCAAATTTAATCTTTTAGAACATTACTATATTTTTAAATCCAAATCATTTTACTGAGTCATTTATTTAAAGTTTTAAATTAAAAGTCAAATTCAATATTCAAATTCAAATTTACTGATATATCCATATATATATATATATATATATTTTAAATTCAAATAATTCTAAAACATGTATTATTTTGAATTCTTAAACTCAAATGAAATTTACAATATATATATATATATATACACACACACACACAAATCAATACTTATTTTATTTATTTTGAAAAATTCAAATTAATTCCAAAATTTATCCCAAAATTTTATATTAATTACCAAATATTCCAAAGTTTAATTCCAAAGGTTAAATTAATTATCAAATTATTTTTAGCTAAAATCCAAGAATGTTACAGATTCCCCCTCTTAAGAAAATCGTGCGCGAAATTTGCCACGGAGACAACAAAGAAAAGATGAAAGATATAGAAATATCTTTTCAGACCAAACTGAATATCTATTCTGCATTAGGCTTACCAAATCAGAATATCATCAATAAATATGAGAACAAACTCATGCAATATTTCACAAGATACTTGGGTCATTTGGTCTACGAAATATGCAAGAACATTGGTTAGTTCGAAGAGATAACTAATTGTTCATAGAATATATCGAGACCCAGACAATAGATAAATGGATTTAACCTTCCATAATTCTCAAATGCTAGGTATGGATTCCAAACTCAAGTCGGAATACCCCAAAGTATATATAACTTGTCCCTCTTCGGACTTTAATACTCACAAGAAATCACAATAGAATTTCAAATTTGGTTTAATCGAAATTGTTATATTGATACAGTTTAACTTCATTTTTAATTTACCAATTTATTCCAAATACATTTCATTTCGTTAAAGTTGAAACAGTAAGCTGATAACGAGAATACGAGATAGGAACTTACCTACACGATTCGTAGTGCGACACCACACCGAAGCTTCTCCCTTGAGCTGCCACGAAGCAATCAAAAGAATTTAAAACTGGATCAAAGGAGATTCATAGAGAAAGATTGTTCCTGGTTGTTGCAGGTATTGTCCATTTGTAATGGTACTCCCATGTCCCCTATCTCGTCCTCTTCTTGCACTCATACTCACTATCAGTGGATAGTAAGAGAATTTACTGAGACGTGCAAACGTCTATCTTAGGGATATACTCATTCTAGGGTATTTGTAACCCTATCTCTAATTATTTTCCTAATGTGTTAACTCCTAAGCAGAAGTTTCAACCTTCGGCTCTGATACCAAATGAAACGATCCGGACTCGACCTTCGAAAATCGGCACCGAATACATCACCTATATTCAAATGCCGCAGATTCAAACGTCGAATTTGTTTCGCCGGAGCTTATAACACATTAAGTACAACAACACAGCGGAAGAAAATGAATATATCAATATACAACATTGATACAATATCTGATACAACTGAATATCAAATACAAATGACTATCAATATATACAAGATAGATACAAGACAATAACAGAGACAACGACAGCGTAAAGACAATGTCTTCAATGCCAACTCCAAAACTCCATCTCCAATCCAAAGCTAGCTCGAACCCCCAACAAGTTGGATTAAGCAAATGCGATCTCGAACACGATTGCCAAACCAAAGACTCCAAAGATCGAAGGCTATCGATTCTATATCTACTATTTGATTATCTGAAAACCCAACTCTGGACTGCCCGTGTGGAAAATTGTGGGCACCCAAAGTTTAGGAAGGGAACAATAAACCAGGTCAGTCATGGGACTGTAATGAGCAAACAAAACAGTTTATCTTTAAAACAAACATCAAAAGAATTTAAATTTGAAATCCGCAACGCTTTTTGAAAAATGAAACTACCATAAGGCCTTCCACCGCACACACAATGCAATCGCTGAATTGGAGAATATTTCTCTTTATGATAGTCAAATATGATTAATACACTAAAATCATTTGATATTATTATTAGTGCATAGTGCATAAAACCTTTTGAAAGTATAATATTAATCTTAGCCAGCATACAACCATTATTGTATGCCTACTATAGCTACCATGTTCAATAGCAGGTTACCACCACATTCCATGGCAGGTTATACAACTAAAACCGTACAGGGCTTGTATTGTTTTGTTTGGATTTCCAACAAATGGTCAGGCAAAGGAACTTCCTAGTGCCACATGGGTACGCCTATGGAGGGACGTCCCGAGAACTTAACCAGCTCTCTGCCAACACAAGGCCGGGTTACCTCTGTAACTAGGTAACTACTACACGAGCATGCCATCCCCCGGTCGTTTGCGACCTTTATCCGAGGTACCTCTACACCAACAACCACAAAGCAATCACAAAGTAATAGATTTGCAGTGACCACATGAGTTAAGTATCTGGGCTCCATACCCTGATATCACCCTTTTCTAGAAGTGAATGACACACCCTAAGGGCGCGACCCTCATAACCCTACCGCATCTTTCCTGTTTCGACCATTTTCGGGGTGTGAGGTCCTGATGCAGTCTCATCCACAAAGCAACGCTTTATACAAAAGCCATGCTTTGATCAACAAATGATCACACAACAGCACTCAGCATGCCACACTACCAAATTGGGAGTAAATCACTGATAATTATCAAATGCATAACCTCTGAGCTCCTACGTCTCAGAGAAGGGTGTTAAGCTAAGAGAATAAATTCTCCGCCACAAAACGGAAATGTATTTGATAGAGATCAGTTTTGTATCTCAAAGTGTAATGTCAGACATACAACCATACAAGTCTGTTCTGGGTTCGAACAGAACCGAAGGAACTTCGTCCAATAAAGGAAGAAGACCTTGTAATCCGGGTATCCACAATCCCGATCGGACTCCCCATCACATATGGAGATCTCTATACCGGAGCAACTCAGTGCAAAGTCATTCGACTGGTTATCCTATCGTTCTTGAAGACACCCGGTTTTCACCACTGGTCTTCAATTGCAATCCATAACGTCGTATCACTGTTCGGAATGGGTTGGATGACACAAAGTCCTCTCCCGGCTAAACCGAATGGTGAGCGCAATATTTCAAAATATATTGATAATGGGATCTCAGTTAAGTTACAACATAAAACCCAAAACTTTTCTTTCAAATGGTTAAAACAAATTACCATTTTTAAATCTTTAAATAAAAAGATCCACTTCACAAAGTTCATTAATCTTTCACGGAGATTCATTTACAATATTTAACAAATGATTTATCTTTAAGACCCTCTTTTGTTTGAAAACAAAGTTTCACAAATATTTCACAAAGATTTCTTTATAGCTTTCAAAACAATTTCATTTCAAATCTTTTATACAAAGGATATACCTTTAAGATCCTCTTCGATTTCAAAACAAGGTTCAACCATTTTTCACAAAGATTAATTCATAGCTTTCAAAAATATTTTAATTTCATTTCAAACTTGAAATCTTTGAACATTTGGAAAATCCTTTCTTTATATGAAAGCTATTTAATTTGAAAACAAATAGTTTTCGTTTCGGAAAAATCCGATTACATTTGCACGAGTTAAAGCCTTTTAAGTATAAACTTGGGTTGAATTTAAATTCTCAAAACAATACTTTTTTTAAATGGTTTAAAACTCATATAAGCACTTTTATAACTCGTATATCCTTTTTAAACCATAATTTCCAAACAAAGAATTCAATTTCAAATTTTGTATTCAAATTCAAATCAAATTATTTAAATTTCAAAACTTAATCATGTTATTCAAATAACTTTTATCTTTAAAATTCTTTTCAAAAGCTTTTCGTATTTAACCCAATGCCATTTCCCAAAACCATTTCAATTCAAGATTCAATTTTAAAACCATTTCAAAAATCTGTGACTTAACCAATTTCCTCGTGCAATCCATATTTGTGTGTGTATAAGTGTGGTCCAAGGGTTTACACAATAAAAGTACAACATCATCAATTAGCACAGATTCAAATACAACATTGTATTTGATAAGTGGTACAAACTATAACGCTTATCTTTATTCACAGATCACAGATAAATAACATAGGTACATCGCAGATAAATAAATTACATTCATCACAGATAATAAGTTACATTTCACTGCTTAATCATATCACAAAACATCATATATCAGGGATGTCACACAATTCAAAGCATCTAATTCAATCCAAACATTCATAAGTAAGATTAGTTAATTTTCTGATTAATTCAAATCAGATTAATTACTTATGAATTACTAATCCAGGTTAATCAACATTAATAAATTACAAATCATTTTGATTAATTATTCTTTAATCATTTATTAATTAACCATTAATAATAAATTAATTAACCTTTAATTATAATTCATCAACCTTTAATTATTAAATAATTAACCTTTAATTATTTAATTCACCATTTAATTAATTATCTTTAATTAATTAATTAACCCTTAATTAATTAATTACCATTAAATTAATTATCCTTAATTAGTTACGATAAGTGACTATCCCAAATCTTAAATGTTAATCACTTGATTAATCCACCTTTAATCATTAATTAATTGCTTTTAATTAAGTAATTATATTTAAGTAATTAATTACCTTAATTTCTTTCATTAATTAATTTTCATTAATTAATTTCATTAATTAATTAATCCTTAATTATAAATTAATTAAACTTATATTAATAATTAGTTATCTTTAATTAATTACAATAATTAATTATTTAATTCTTATTTAATAATCATCCCTTAATCACTTTCATAAATAAATTAACTTTTAATTAATTAATTATTTTCAAATTAATTACCTTAATTAATTAATCACATTAATTAATTATTCTTTAAATTAATTAATCTTTAAACACTTGATTTATAAATCTTTAATCATAAACTATTCATCCTTAATTACTTTCATTAAGCACTTACCTTTAAATGATTAATTATCCTTTAATTATTTATGAATTAATTAACCTTTAATTAATTAAGCTTTAATTACTTGATAAATCAAACTTAAATCGTTAACAATTTACCTTAATTAATTAACAATAAACCTTTTTATCTTAATTCATTACTTAATTACATCATCTAAATTAAATGCTTAAAATCATTTTTATACAAAAAATATTGATTAATTAAAGTTCAATACACTTACCATAATCACCTTTCAAAATCAATAAAATTTTCAAAACAATTTAAAACATTTAGCCTTAACATTTTATTTTTCTTCGAAATTTGTTTGAAAGCTTGTTAACATTTACATTTTATTAAAAACTTATTAATATTTCAAACTTGATCATACTTCTTATTTGAAAGCCTGGTTACTTAAACGCAACTCAAAACTCGAGCCAAATGATAACAAACCCGAACGCATTCCAGAGCCAGCTACCAATCTTCTCGAGAAAATCACGAAACAACTTCGAGCAATGACCCGAGCATCCCCCTTTCTTCCCCAACGCAAATACTCTCAAACACCTCGTGCACGTGCACCGTCGCCCGGATCTTCTCCGATCAATCCCAACCACCTCGCCACATCATTGGCAACACACACCACTAGCCTGACCATCCATCATCTTCGATTTCCTCAGAAATCAAAATCAAGCATATCAACTAGACCTGTAACAACATAGTTCAACCCAAATCGTTCCGCCTCGCCAATCCCCGTCACCGGTGACTTCGCCGCTCCACCAAGATCTCCGCCATGGTCCCCTACTTCTTTCCCCCGGTCGCGATTCCACTCGATGCAACGATGTTGGCGAATTTCAGCTCCAAACTTCGACGAGCCAAACCGGGTTTTAAACCCTATATAGACATCGTTCAGCCACCACAGTAGCTTATATTTCAAACGTATTTTTCCTAGATTCATCAACCTTCATGCTATCTTCGATACAATACACAACCCTAGAATTGTCAACGATCATAAGAGATTGACGAAAATGTCAATCCCGTTCATCCCATATTTTCTCACAAATTAATAAATAAAAAATCTTGAAATGATATTCAAAAATCATTATTTCGAAATGCGAATCTGTTCATATAATTGAAACTCAAAATTAAATCATTTGATTTTTCACATTATATTGATCATTACTGTAAATTATTATTTCCAAAATATTTACTTAATAATTTTTCTCTAATAATATTTTTAGAGATAACTTTATATTGTTACAAACAATTTTCTTTCAGGCATTATAATCAAATTTTTATTATACGAAGAGATATACGTTTCTTTCTTGAATTTTTGAGGACATGTTACTTAAAAGAGCCATATAGATATACATCTACAGGCATGCACACTTATTCACAGACATATATATACCTATATTCAACATGCAAGCACAAATTTTATCACATATTAACAGATCATCACATGAAATCAAGATGTAAACCAGATTTAAAGATTTGGGATGTAATTTGCTCACCTGAAAGTTGAAGAAAGACAGAGAGTTTTGCCTGGAATGTTGAAAAACTGAAAATTGATTGAATCTGAACTTTGAGATTTCAATTTGCTATTTTGATTTGCTTTGCTTTGAATGCTTTAAACTTTCTGGGTTTGTTTCAGGCTTCCTGAACTTTGCATTTAAACTTGAATCCAATTTGCTTTCTGATTTTGTTTTTCTTGATCTGTTATTTCTCAGATTTGCTTGATTTTGATACATTGCATGCTTCAGATTTTAAGATGCCTTGATGTTTGAATTTGCTTGCCTGAACTTGCATGTTTTCCAGGCTCTTGTATTTGAATCTGAAATTTTGCTTTCAGATTTATATATTTTTGACTTTGTTTGTTTGGGATGATCATTTACTGATTTGCTTCAGATCCTTTTTCAAAAGCTTTCTAATCTATTTAATTTTCATGTTTTGAATTCAAACAAGTTTTGCTTTAATTTTTTGATTTATGGATTTTCATGTTTGAGAGGTTGCTGCTTGATTCTAGATTTTTTTTCTAGTTTACGACTTTCTTTTGTTTTAAATATTAACCAAGAAAAGAAAAAATAAGGAAGAAGGAGATATGATATTTCCACTGGTCTTTGTTTATTAACACTTGTTAATATTTGTATCTCTTTCTTTACACTTGTTAATTGTATTTAAAAATCTTTATACTTGTTATATACAAGTATATTTATGTATGATTCCTTAGTTATATTAAATTATGAATTATGTTCTAAACCTTACTTCATTTTAATTTACAAATTATGTTTTTAACCTTTGTTTTAATTAAGTATTTATGTTTTATATGTTTACAAATTATATTCATTTTCAAAAATATAAGAAAAGCATTTTAAATCTTAAATTAAATCTCATTTTATAAATTTACAACTTTATAAGAAAATGATTTTGAATTCGAATTATACCAAATAAACAAACACATACAAATTACATTTAGTTATATATAAATTTAAAATTTAACTTAAGTTATTATACTCAAAATAATACTACTGTTGAAAATGTTCAAATTTAATCTTTTAGAAAATTATTATATTTTTAAATCCAAATCACTTTACTAAGTCATTTATCTAAAGTTTTAAATTCAAATTCAATATTCAAATTCAAATTTACTCATATATCCATATACATATATATTTTAAATTCAAATAATTCTAAAACATTTATTATTTTGAATTCTTAAACTCAAATAAAATTTACAATATATATACAAATCAATAGTTATTTTATTTATTTTGAAAAATTCAAATTAATTTCAAAATTTATCCCCAAATTTTATATTAATTATCAAATATTCCAAAGTTTAAATCCAAAGATTAAATTAATTATCAAATTATTTTTAGCTAAAATCCAGGAATGTTACACGATGACCGAACTGGAGTTTATTGTTCCCAGTCTAAACTCTGGGTGCCCACAATTTTCCACATGGGCAGCCTAGAGTTAGAATTTTCAGATAATCAAATAGTAGCTATAGATTCGATAGCATTCAATCTTTGGATATTGGCAATTGTATTTGGATCGAGTTTCTTTATTCAGCATGATAGCTTTTGGGTTTGAGCTTTTGGTTTTGGATATGAAAGTCTTTAGATTTTCGGAGCAATTGGTTTCGTAGTGTTGGATTCTTTCTTCCTTTCTCTTTTGAAGATTAGCATTGAAGATGTTATCTCTTCTTCTGGTGCTATTATATTTCCGCTGTTGTCTTGTATCTCTGATAGATATTTATATTCATTGTATCATTGATGTACCAAATGTTGTATATCAATATAGTTATTCATTTTTCTTCCGCTGTGTTGTTGTACTTAATGTGTTATAAGCTTCGGCGAACCAGATTTGACGTTTGGATCTACGACATTCGAATACGGGTGATGTGTTCAGTGCCAATTTTCGAAGGTCGAGTCAGGGTCGTTACACAATGAGACTAGTATCGTCGAATTCCGAGACTGTGTCCCGGAAAGCTATTTTTATATGTTAATTTAAACGAGTTATTTTTTTAAATTGAGTAAATCGCTTATAAATCAAATTTAAATTTTTTATTATCTTCATTCTTATGAATAGAAATTGAATAAGCTTTTAAATCATTTTTACCCAGCTTAAACTCAATATTCAATTATTTAAATGATTTTCAATTATTAAATCAAGTAATCAAATTACCTAATAAATCATTATATTTGAAATTCAAGTTATTAAATCTATAAAATTTACTTTTAATATTCAAAATTAATTAATTAAATAATTTCTAATAACCAAAAATTCTGAGTCGTTGCATATTCACAGAACCGATTACACATTAATTATCAAATCACTTCTCTTTTTTGCAAATTAAATGAATTAATTATCGTAAACGGGTATATTCATTCAATTATAATTTAACATATGAATAAAAAGGAATAGAAAATATAAAATTATCCACTAATAATATTAACAATTAAACTAAATCATTAACATGTTATCATATTTTCAAATTAAATAAATTACACATATATTTTGGTGAATTTATAAAAATAACCTATTTTTTACGCTGAGCATTTAAGTTTAAAAATTAAAAGGGTAAAAAAAAATAAAGCTATATAGAACAACTTATATTTTCCCCCAGAAATTCTTTTTCTTTAGACATAATTTGTTTCCCGAAACGTGATTTTTCTTATATGCTTATGTTTGAGAATGAAAAAAGTCCACCTTTATTTAGTTACATAAAATCTTAATTTTTTTTGTATCTATATATGTTAACAAACATAATAAATTTTCATAAAATAAATTAAAGAAACTGAATTCATAATCTTCAACGAAACAAAAATTAAATTAAAATGGATTTTGATACAAAATATGAGATTTATAAATAGTTCAACTTGACTATAACAATTTTTTCAAAACTGAATACACTAAGATGCTTATGCATAAGTAAATAAAATAAACTCTTGCAAAACAAATGAAGAAATCCAAATTCATAAGCATACCAATCGAAACAAAAATAATAGAATAGAATTTGGACATAAAATTTGAATCGGAGACTGATGTAATTAGTTTAGGACAAAAAACAACAAATTCAAACTTGACCTAAAAGAAAAATATGTAATAAAATAAAGATCTAACCTTTAATTTGAGCTCGCCAATCCAGTAAGCAAAGATTTTTGTTGTCTTTTAGATATTTTTTACATGAAAATCCATAACCTAAATGTAACAGGCAAAAAAACCGCTACAGAACATTAATAGAATCAAAAACATTTATGGAAAATAAAAAAGAGAACAATCAATTGAACTCAGCCAATTATAGTAATATGAAGAAAATACGATAGTGATTTATGCATTGTTTGAAAATAGCCTCTATTTTGTTTTATATTAAGAGTATGAGTTTTGTTGATGTGAAACTGGAGAAGGGGAAGAAACAATGCTATAAGAATTTATTTATTTCATATAAAAAAACCGGAGAAGAGAAAGAATAAAATTGTGCGAGGAAAAAGAAGATGTGAAATAATCAATGCGAATGAAGAAAGTGAAGATATGAAATAATCAAAGAAATAATATATTTTTTCTACCAAGAAAGTGTGCAGAAGAGGAAAAGAGCGTCGGTTGGATTACTTATGAAAAACGAATGCATGTAGAGAGGCAGTTACGAAATGAGAAATGATTATGTTACCATGGAAATAAATGTAGTTCTAAATGAAATATATAACTTTATGTGGTTAAATAAATAAATCAGTGGATTGATTGTGACGACCCAAACTCGATGCCTGACAATCGACATCGAAATCCATATCGTCGGAGCTTGTAACAACATTAGATGATAAACATTACAGTGGAAACAAAGAATGATTACATTGATACACAACATAGATAAAATGTCAGTTACATCATGATACAACATATCCATAAATATCAGAGACCATAAACAACATCGGAAAATATAGCAACGGAAGAGATAAATCCAATACGATCTTCGATAGAAAGTGAATCCATAATCTGCAACTCCAAACCAAAATTCCAAAGCCAAAGCTCTAAACTCCAAGCTTGAACCACCATCAAGCTGAACTTGTAGCAAATCCGATCCCAAACGCGATTGTCAAACCAAAAACTTCAAAGATCCAAAGATTGAAGAAGATTTCCAAATGCTATCGAACCAAAGACTTCGAAGGCTATTGAATCTACACCTACTATTTGATTATCTGAAAACCCAACCCTAGATTGCTCGTGTGAAAAATTGTGGGCACCTAGTGTTTAGGAAGAGAACAATAAACTCTGGGTTAGTCATGGGACAGGAATGAGCAAACAAAAATAGTTTCTCTTTAAAACAAACAACAAAAAGAATTTAAAATGGAAATCCGCAATGCTTTTTGGAAAATTAAACTACCATAAGGCCTCCCGACACACACACACCATGCAATCGCACACTTGGGGGAGATTTCTCCTTATGATAGTCAAACATGCTTACTACGCAAAATCCTTTTTGGTATTATAATTAGTGCATAGTGGAAAACATTTCGAAAGTATAATATTAACCTTAACCAGCATAGATACCATTATATTATGCCAGCTATAGCTACACCTGAGGTGGCATGTTATATAACTGCAATCGTAAAGGGCGCCTATTGGTGATTGGATTTCTAACAAATGGTCAGGCTAAGGAACTTCCTATTGCCACAGGGGTACGCCTCTGGAGGGACGCCCCGAGAACCTTCCCGGATCTCTGCCAACACAAGGCCTGGTTACCCCTGCTCGGAAGTAACACCCACAAGTATGCCATCCCGATCGTTTACGACCTTTGTCCAAGGATCCTCAACCACAAAGCAACCACAAAGTAATAAATTGGTAGTGTCCACATGAGTTAAGTATCTGGGATCCATACCATGATACCACCCTTTTCCAGAAGAAATGGACATACTCTAGGGGCGCGACCCCTGATAACCTTGCCGTATCTTTCTTGTTTCGACCATTTTCGGGTTGTGAGGTCCTAATGTAGTCTCGTCCACAAAGCTACGCTTTACATAAAATCCATGCTTCGATCAACAAATGATCAGCAACACTTCGTATGCCACATTACCAAATTGGGAATGTATCGCTAGTAACCATCAACTACATAACCTCTGAGTTTGTACGTCTCAGAAAAGGGTGTTAAGCTAAGAGAATAAATTCTCCACCACCAAACAGAAATGTATTTGATAGAAACCAGCTTTACATCTCAAATTGTAACGTCAGACACACATCCATACAAGTTTGTTCCGGGTTCGAACAGAACCGAAGGCACTTCACAAAGAAGCCCATGCTATCCGGGTATTCATAATCCCGATCGGACTCCCCATCACATATGGAGATCTCTATACCATAGTTATTCAGTGCAGAGTCATTCGACGGGTAATCCTTTCGTTCTTGAAAATACCCGGTCTTCACCACCAGTCTTCTAATGCTATCCATATCTTCGTATCGTTATTCGGAATGGGATATGTAACACAAGGTCCTCTCCTATCTAAACCAAATAATGAGCTCAATACTCAAAAACATATGAATGTATGGATCTCGGTTAAGTCACAACTTATTATCCAAAACCTTTCTTCAAATGTTTTAAACAAATTACCATTTCCAAATCTTTTAAACGAAAAGATTCACTTCACAAAGTTCACCCATCTTTCACAAAGATCCATTTATAGCTTTTAAAAACTATTCACAATTCAAATCTTTTATACAAAAGATACACCTTTAAGAACCGTCTATTTTGGAAACAAAGTTCACCAAGATTCATTTATAGCTTTCAAAACAATTTTCATTCAAACTTGAAATCTTTTCAACACAAATTGGAAATCCTTTCTTTATATGAAAGCTATTAATATTTGAAAACAAATAGTTTTCGTTTTGGAAAAATCCGATTACATTTGTACAAGTTAAATCCCTTGGGTTAAATTCAAATTCTCAAAACAATACCTTTAAAAAGGTTTAAAACCCATATAAAAACATTTATAACTTGTATAACCTTTTTAAACCATAATTTCCAAACATGGAATTCAATTTCAAATCTTGAATTTAAATTCAAATCAAGCTATTTAAATTTCAAAACTTTATCAAGTTATTCAAAATAACTTTTTATCTTCAAAACTCTTTTCAACTTTTCATATTAAACCCAATTCCATTTCCAAAACCATTTGGATTCAAAATTCAACTTTAAAATCATTTCAAAAAATCTGTGACTTAAGCAATTTCCTCGTGCAGTCCATATTTGTGTGTGCATAGTGTAGTCCAGATGTTTCACACAATAGTGCAACATCATCAATCATCACAGATTCAATCATAACAATATCGATAAACGATATAATCTATAACGCTTATCTTCTATTCACAAATACACGGATAAATAATATACATTTATTACAAATAAAATAAATTACATTCATCACAGCTTGAATCAAAACAATGCATATCACAAAGCATTACACATCAGAGATGTCAAAAATTCATCATTTAGTTGAATCCAAACACCAATAAGTCAGATTAATTAATCATCTGATTAATTTAAATCAGATAATTACTTATGAATAAATTACTAATTCTGGTTAATTAATCATTAATTTATAACAAATCATTTAATTAATTACCCTTTAATCATTTATTAA
Organism: Allium cepa; assembly: GCA_030765085.1. Taxonomy (NCBI): domain Eukaryota; kingdom Viridiplantae; phylum Streptophyta; class Magnoliopsida; order Asparagales; family Amaryllidaceae; genus Allium; species Allium cepa. The sequence goes on along the minus strand of CM060945.1, from coordinate 876,500,064 downwards.
TTAATCTTAATTAATAAACTAGTTAATCATTTAACTATTAATTAATCAACCCTAATTAATAAATTAATTAACCTTTAATAATTAGTTCTTTAATTATTTAATTATCCTTTAATAATTATCTTAATTAATTAATAAATTAATTAACCCTTAATTGATAACCATTTAATTAATTACCCTCAATTAATTACAATAAGCGATTATTTCTAATTAATTTCATTAATTAATCACAAATTAATTGAGTTATTATCCTTTAATCATTCAATTAATCAACTTTAATCATTAACTAATTACTTTTTAATCAAGTAATTATTCTTAAGTGATTAATTACCTTTACTTACGCTCATCAATTAATCTTAATTAATTAATTATCCCTTATTGTAGTTACACAAAGTAACTATACCTTAGTTACATTAATTAATAATCCTTCATTAATTATACCAAATAATTATCCTTAATCACCACATTAAGTAATTTCTCCTTTAATTTATTAAAGATCAATCATTAATAATATTAACTTAACAATTAAAAAAACATTTGATTAACTCCTTAATTACTTTGTTATGTTTAATTTAAAATAAACTCTTTTAAAAATATAAATTTAAAATATCTTTAAACTTAACTAATTTAAAAATATTTTAATTCAAAACCATTAACTTCACATTCCAACTTAACAAACAATCATCGGTTAAAAGAATAAATTTAGAAATTTAGTTAACTTAAATTGCTAAAGTTTTTTTTTAAACTGAAAATGCTCATACTCGAGTCAACCCCAAGTGTTTCCCGAGAAAATTGCCTACTTACTTCGAGTTCTCTCCAAAACTAACCCTTATATTTTTTTAATCTTGTTTTGATTAAAAAAATTTAAAACCCTGTTCAAACAACTCTCGCGTTCGACCCAAGCACGTCTTCGAGCCACAACACCAAAGCCTCGAGATCAACTTCGAGCAACCAACGTCTTCCCTAATTTTCTTTGAGCAATCCAGACGAAGATGCACAGGTGCATGCATACACGTGCACCGATGATCGCCGACCTTCTAACCGATGCCGATCTCTTCAACAAGCTCCTGACGATACCCACAAGCCTTTCGACCATCCATTTTGACACGATCGTCTAAGAATCAAAATCGAACCATTTCAACCCCTACTGGCATCATCATGGCCAACTAAAACAACTTGCGTCGCCACATGACGCCGCCAGAATCTTCGTGACATCGACTGAAGCTTCCTCGGTCACCTACAAACCCACCCCCTTGGTGCGATCCTCTCTGTTCTTCCTACGACGATGCAATCGACGAAAATTCCTCGTCGACAAAGACCGGGTTTGAAACCCTACTACATCCATTTTGACCACCGCGGCACATGATAAATCTGGCGACCATTTTTCCCTTGACCGTCGAGCTACCTTCTTCGTCCAGACCAAAGCCTGACAACCCAACATCCTCCATTGGTCAGAATTTGATAAAAGTACCAATTCCGATCAACTCAGAAAAACACAACAATTTCTAACCTAAAAATCATGATTATACCACCTAAATTCATGATTCTCTGCCATGAATACAATCATCCAATCCAAATCTAAAATTGAATTGGTTGATTTTTGTCATATATAAGAATTTCACTGTTATTTCCATTTTTAAAATTATTTGTTGATTTTAAAATCCTGAAACTATTTTTATAATCATCATTATACTTCAATCAAACCACTTTCATTAAAATATCAATGGTTAATATTGACTCAATTGAGAGATTTGAATTTTTTTTGAAAGCAAAACATGGACTGTGAAATAACAGAGAACAGGATCTTTATGTGTGTGTTTATATATATATATATATATATATATATATATATATATAAACAGACATGCTCACACAACATATATATAGACATTGCAGGCATGTATACAACATTTTTCAAGTCATCATCATCATCACAAGCATGCAAAAGTATATAAATATATTTGGGGTTTGAAAGTTTGCTCACCTGTAGTTTAGCAGAGGCCTGATTTTTTTTTTGAATTTTGTTGCCTGATCTTTGCTTTGCTTGATCCTGGCTTAGTTGCTTTGAAACAACAACCAGTTTTGAACTAAAACTTGAATGCTTTTGATATTTTCTTTTTTTAATCTGGTGATCTTCAGCCCCGAAAGCTTGATTTTCTAGGCTTTTGTTTGTTGTTTTAGATTTATAATGCTCAAGGTTGTTGCTTTGATACTTTCAGATTTTGTTTTGATCTCTTTTTTTTTCCAGGTTTGAAGATGTTGAAGTTTTGATTTTCCTTTGATCTGGATATATTTTTTCTTTTGGTTTCAGTTTTTTTTCTTCAGATTTGTGGTTTTGAAAATAAGGAACAAAGAATGGGAGAAAGAGATGATGAAATGTTATATAACTTTATTTTTAAATCTTTTATTCATTTTCTCTAAATTAAAAACTAGAATGACACTTGTTATCACATGAAAACCTTTACTTAACACTTGTTAATTTCTTTATAAAAATGCTTACACTTGTTTAAAAACAAATAAATTTATGTTTACCCCTTTTTTAATTAATTTATAATTTATGTTTAAGTCCTTTATTCTAATTTAATTTAAAATTTACGTTTTAACCCTTTATGTTATTATAATTTATGTAATATATTTTAAACACTACCAATAATATTTCAAATATAACTTTATATCATATTTCCTAGTTAAATAAGTACATTTTATTTATTAATCATTTATATAATCTTTTAAAGCAAAATGGTTTTAAAAGTTAATTACAAATGAATATATATTCGAATTTTATTCTTAATTAGCCTTTGAAAAATTTATTATATTAAATTTAAAATATCATTTTCAAATCAAAATGCATATTAAATAAAATTAGAAACAATTTCTTATTAACTTAGAAATAAATTTTTAAATCCAATTTATTTCCAATATATTTATTTTTTTAATTTTCAAATTCAAATTTCAATTAAAAATCCAAACAACTAATATTTTATTTTATTTTGGAAAAACTCAATTTAATTCATAATTTAATTTTCAAAGATTAAATTAATCATCAATTTAAACTTGGCTAAAATCCGAGAATGTTACAGATTCCCCCTTAAGAAAATTTTATCCTCGAAGTTTGCAAGGGAGACAACAAAGAACAGATGAAAGATAGAGAAATATCTATCCAGATCAAATTGAATATCTATTCTGCTTTTGGCTTACAAAATCAGAATATCAATAATAGATACAAGAATGAACTCATTTCATATCTCACAAGATGTAACAACCCTAAATTTTTTCCTATATATTTTAAATTTGGCTTTATTTTATTTTAAATTTATTTTTGTTTCAAACATTTCATTTTTAAATATAAATGTTGATTTTTAAGTGATTTATAATTCAAATTAGTATAATTTGAATATTTTACTGTAAAGTGAATTTCTGGTCAAACTGTTCAAACTGTGACTTTTTAAACTTCAAATTTAAATTATTTTAAATCTTAAATTTTATGTTTTATTATGAAAATAGATGAAATAATGTGAACACTGCTTTTCGTTTCGTTGGAAACGGACTTAAACTGTGAAAGTTATGTACATCTCAATTTTGAGTATAATTTGTTTTATTTTGCAATTTTGTCTATTTTAAATTATATAAATTATATTTTCCTTGTCATATTAATATGTGTAAATATGTTATTGTATGCATATTTTTGTATTATAATAATTTTTAAATGACGTAAACAATTTTCCAAAGTCAATGGTGATTTATTTGTAATTTCTAGACACCGTTTGGATTTTTAAGCAATTTCTTTAAATCTTTTTCTATTTTCTTTAAATTTAATTATTTATTTTAATATTTGTTAATATGTTTTTAAGTATATTTTTGTCTTTTAATATTTTTAAAGTGATAATAGAATTTTTCTAAAGTCTATTGAAATTTATTTCAATTTATTAAGCCTAGTTTCTATTTTTCTTCATTTAAATTATATTTAATTAATTTTTTTTGTGAAGACATTTTTATTTTGTTTTCTTATCGTTATTTTTAAATATTTTCCAAGACCATAACATTTTTCAAAGTTTGTTCCATTTAATTTCAAATTTTCTAGACTAGTTTTCATTTTGTGCTATTTTCTTATTTTAATCATATCTAATTAATATTTAATTATTAATATTTTGTTTATCTGTTATATTTTCGAATTTGAACTGAAATTTATAAGTATTTTTAGTTATTTAAAATGTATATAAATATATATAGGAAATTTGAAAGGTTTTAAAAGCTTTTGAAACGTAAAGTCGTTTCACCTCCTAAGTCATTTCTTTTACAGTTTCCTCATTTACTCTTTGACCGTTTTTTTATTTTTTTCTCTTTTAAGCCGTGACTTCCTCCTTCATTTTTCACATGGATCTCAGATCCATTTCTCATCTAAAAAAAAATTACGGCCATGGCTTGAAGGAGTTGAGGTAAAAATTATCTTCTTCTTCCTTTGTTTTTCTACTTTTCTATTTTGAACTTTGTACTTGTTCTCACCTTCATAGCTTGGCTCCTCCTCAACCAGATCTAACCTGACCTCTACCACCCCTTTCCTCTAACCATCACCCATCCTACTACCTCTCCATTTCAGGTCGAGACCATCCATGGAAAGGACCACCACAAAATCCACCAAAAACCATCACCTATTGCACTAGCCTAGCCTAGTTTATCATCTCCTCCTTCTACCACCATTAGCCGCCACTACCTCCACCACCACCGCCTCTGACCTGACCTCCACCCTCTTCCACATCACCCACCACCACTTGCACCACTGGTTGGGCCCACCTAGCCTCTGGCCGAACCAAACAAGAGCAACAAATGATGCATGTTACATAGTTTTAGCCTTGTACACCTAGTTTTATGCACCTAGACTAAACCCACCTTCAAACCCATGTGTAGGCCAACCCTTGCACACCCAAACCTGACCCAATTCCATGAGTTAGCTGAGCCTAATCACTGCCTAACTGAAGTACATGAGGTTGAGAACAAGTGCAATTCATTCGATGTTGTTTTGGGCTTTGAATTCTAATGTTATTTGATGTTTAAATCGTGTTGAAACTTACATATATTTGTATTTTTTTTTGTAAATGTTTGGACAAGTCAAATTGCTTTGGCTCTCCACTCTCAAGTCATATCCATGTCATCGTTCTTTCATTATGTTGCGTTGTGTGCTTTGGCAGTGATCTCCAGCTTTGAACATGTGAGTTATTCTCACCAGACAATATGTACATATATAACTAGTAAATTAACCCCTTTTGAATCTGTAAAATGCATTATCATGTTACACCTGCTATATTATGATTTTATAATGTTCAGCCATGCTTAAACACCTGTTATAACATCTGTTACTGTTATATTATGTTGTTCTGCTATTTTTATCAGTTTATCACACTGCAAGTTCCCTTTAGATTAGAATCACTATGGGTTGAATTGATACATACCCGAACGAACTTTAGAATAGGGGAAAATCGTTATGGACTGAAATGATAGGCCTGAAAAATTTTCAACTTATTTTATTTACTTCGGACTGCGGGTTTGAAATGATAAAACCCGGATTTTTCTTTGTAAATTACGGGTTGAAATGATATATTGCCCGTATCACTTTACCTAGCGTAGAAAATCATATACAGGCCCGTAGTTAAAATATGTTTTCTAAAATTTTTAAAATATTTTAGAAATTTAATTATTATAATATTTTGATTTAAAGTTTAATAAAAATATAATTTTTGTAAAGTATTATTGATTTTCTGGAAATCTATAAATTAAATAAATTATGGAAAAGTTAGAAAATCTGAATGTAAGTTATTTTGGAAATTTTGATTTAATTTTTAATGGAATTTAAATTAACTTTGAAAATATGATAAATTTATAATATTTTGAATTTAAATTAATTTAAAATGATTTTATAACATATTAATGATTTTTTAATAAAGTTAAAATGTTAATGAGTGAATATTGAGTTGAATTTGGAAATATAACTTAAATTGGAATTTATGAATACGGTTTAAAGGTGAAATTTTAAGTTAAGTTAAATAAAATGGAATTAAGTTATATTTGAAATTTTAAACTTAAGTGTTAATTTGAAATTTAATGTAATGAATTTAAATTTGAATGTTGAAATTTAATAAGCCAATTATTAATAAATATTGATTTTTGAAAGGAAACTTAACTTTATAAAATCATGAATTTAAGGGAAATTAAATGATGCTTATAAATGTGAAAATGTATGATTTTGTAAGGTAAAAATGATTTAAACAAAAAAATAAGTGTTTGTGAAATTCTATTGGATATTTGAAGTTAATTAACAGAATTTTAAATACTGTCCTTTGTTGAATTGAATTGTTTTGAATGTAACTTTCTATAGCATTTTCCAAATGCTGCGAAACTTGAATTTTCATTGTTTTAATAAATTTAAGTGCATAAATGAACATTGAAAAGTTTAAATTTTTGGAATTTATTAATTTAATTATTAAATGTAATAACTTCATTTTTTATGATCTAAAATGAAGTAATTTGTTTTGAAATATAACTATTTGATATATTAAAATGATTGAAATGTGGTTTCGAAAAGATATGATATTTTGATACATTAAAATGATTTGAAATATGGTACTGAAAGATATGATATTTTGGTATATTGAAATGATTTGAAATGTGTTTTTGAAAAGATATGATATCTTGATATATTAAAATGATTTGAAACGAAGTTTTGAAAGATATGATATCTTGATATATTAAAATGATTTGAAACAAAGTTTTGAAAGATATGATATTTTGATATTAAAATGATTTGAAAAGAAGTTCTGAAGATATGATATTTTGGAAATGAAGCTTTGAAAGGTTATGATATTTTTATATATTAAAAATGATTTGAAAGGAAGTTTTGAAAGGATATGATAATGGTTAGAAATGACTTGATATTTCTTTTGATAAATATTTGAATTGAAAGATATGGTATGATGATATCTTGAAATGGTTTGGAAATGATTTAATCTTTATTTTTGATAAAGATTTGGATTGAAATGATATTTTATTTTGAAGTGTAAAATATTGTTTTAAAGTTATAACTACGGTTTATAATAGCGATTGGTTGTTAAAGAGACCGGGATCGGATATTGTCTTATAGCCGGCCAATACCGAAAACCACTTTAACAACTGTGTACGCGGTGGAGATTCCAGAATGAAGTAGGATGGTGGCGACGTTCTCGAAGTATATTACGTGGACCCAACTCCCGTGAGTTGGCATATATGACTAAAACAGGAGCTATACCGGATTACACAAAGGGTCGCACCCTTTCATCGAGCATGCTCCATCGGAAACCATTCTATTACTTTGTGATTCGATACGTGGCACCACTTTGATTCGGGGGTATTATTCGAGGTGGGCGGAAGCTGCTGGCTTGCCGTCACCACCGGTCCGGGAGTGCAAATTGCAAACGGTGTATCCAACCTGGCATTGCCTCGCGTGCCGTGTCATATCCTTATATCGAGCCCACTACGATTTTGGTTTTAAAGATCCGACCGCGTTAAGGTTCACCATCCCCTTAATGCTATTTTCTATATGATTATACTTTACTGATTAGACATTATTGTATATAGCGTATATTACTACATAGTAAATAGTTTAACGGATCCTTAGAGGATGGACGGTCCCAAGCATCTTCTAAGTTACTTGTACCTTTGCTACAGTTCACTTGAGTTGGTTTACATTGTATAAGTATGTATGTCCTGACTCGAGTGTTTGTATTTTTATTTATGCTCGTGTCAGCCTGAGTCATTCACATATTTGGATTTCCACTTTCTGGAGATTTGAAATCGCTCGAGATTATCTACTTGTCAAGTTTCATCTTTTGCAGTCTATTGTTCCTTTCAGCTCTTGTATTAGTAGACTTCTATGTAGTTAGACTTCCTTTGTACTTTATTTCTTCTGTTGTATTTTATGTAACTTTGATATTTTTATGTAGTAGCTTCATGAACTGCTAATTCTTTTACTTCCGCTGCATTATTATTATTCTGTGTCTGTGATTTTTATTTACTGTATATTCTGAGATTTGCCAAATTTTTATTTACAACGCGGTATTTTGAGCAATTCAATTCCGGCATGAGTGTCTACCTATACACTTATAATGGATGCGAATGGTTGAAAATACCTGGTTGTTACACAAGATACTCGGGTTATCAGATCCATAAAATATGCAGGGAACTGATTAGTTCGAAGGGATAACTAACCGTTCGTAGAATATATCGAAACGGACAAAAATAGGTTCGTTTATGATCTCAGATTCAAGATTTAACTCATTTACGGTTTGCTGAGAAATAAAACTATGTGTAGCTCCCATATCGAACGAAACTCGAACATTTTTTTTATCGTAAACGAGAAGGTTACCTTCTACAATTTCTTTTCCTTTATCAGCCTTTGAGGTTGAAGGATCATCTTTGATTGCATACAACTTCGCTACTTGAGCTTGCTTCAGTGCTGGGCAATCCTTGATCCTATGTCCTGGCTTATGGCAGTAATAGCATTCCCTAGATTTCTGTTCCGGCTTCATTAATTGCTCCCTCTTTCCTCGCTTTCTGGGATTCTTGCAACTATTTGAGTAATGGCCTTTCTCCAATCAATTGAAAAAATTAACATTTTTTATCTTATTATCCTATGTATTCTTTTTTCTGTTGCCTTTCCATTGGTTTCTTTCCACTGAAGTTCCTTTTTCTCCAATTCGGATTGCTTGCATTTCCCTTCTTCTCTAAAACTTCTTGTTCATCTAGAGTGGTATATCGATAGCCCATATCTATCAGGTTAGAAAAAGATTCCTTTACGTGAGCTGTCATTCTTTTGTGGAATTTCTTGTTCATTCCCCAAATAAACCTTTCATTTTTCTTTAAGAGGGTGTCCACTAGCTCCGGACCAAACCGAGATAATTCGTTGAATTTGTTCAAGTAGTCCTCAAACGATAAACTTCCCTGCTTCAAATCCATGAACTCCTGGTACATTTTGGAGATACCAGCAGACGACATGTATCGCTACTCGAACACTTCTTTGAACAATTCTATGTAAACTCATCCGCTGACTCATCCACAGTAACTGTCTCCCACCAAGCTAATGCCTCTTCCTGGAGTTGCCAGGAAGCTACCAATCACATCTGATCATCTTCCAATTTTAGTCCTTTGAGTGGGAATAACTGCTTTTGCTGTTGCAGGGATTTGACCAGTTGAAGCGGTACTTCCCCGTCCCCTACCTCGTCCTCTTCTTCCACTCATTCTTATTATCTGTAAATAGTAAGAAAACTGATTTAGGCATTCAGACGAGGTGTCTTAGGGAATAACAACAGTTAAAGAGAATAGATTGAGTAATTTGGGTTTTTGGTTTCACGGGTTGTACCCATTCTAGGGTATACTTCACCCTATCTCTAATGAGCCATCTAATGTGTTACACTCTGTAGCTAAAGTTATTACTCAACCTTTAGCTCTGATACCACTTGTGACGACCCGAACTCGATGCCCGACAATCGACATCGAAATCCGTATCGCTGGAGCCTGTGACAGCATTAGATGATAAACAACACAACGGAAACAAAGAATGATTACATTGATACACAACATAGATAAAATGTCGGTTACATCATGATACAACATATCCATAAATATCAGAGACCATAAACAACAGCGGAAAATATAGCAACGGAAGAGATAACTCCAATATGATCTTCGATAGAAAGTGAATCCATAATCTGCAACTCCAAACCAAAATTCCAAAGCCAAAGCTCTAAACTCCAAGCTCGAACCACCATCAAGCTAAACTTGTAGTAAATCCGATCCCAAACGCGATTGCCAAACCAAAAACTTCAAAGATCCAAAGATTGAAGAAGATTTCCAAATGCTAGCAAACCAAAGATTTTGAAGGCTATTGAATCTACACCTACTATTTGATTATCTGAAAACCCAACTCTAGACTGTCCGTGTGGAAAATTATAGGCACCTAGAGTTTAGGAAGGGAACAATAAACTCTGGGTCAGTCATGAGACTGGTATGAGAAAAAAAAATAGTTTATCTTTAAAACAAACAGCAAAAAGAATTTAAAATTGAAATCCACAATGCTTTTTGGAAAATGAAACTACCATAAGGCCTCCCGGCACACACACCATGCAATCGCACACTTGGGGGAGATTTCTCCTTATGATAGTCAAACATGCTTACTATGCAAAATCCTTCTTGATATTATTATTAATGCATAGTGGAAAACATTTCGAAAGTATAATATTAATCTTAACCAGCATAGGTACCATTATATTATGCCAGCTATAGCTACCATCTAAGGTGGCAGGTTATACAACTACCATCGTAAAGGGCGCGTATTGGCGATTGGATTTCCAACAAATGGTCAGGCTAAGAAACTTCCTATTGCCACATGGGTACGCCTCTAGAGGGACACCCCAAGAACCTACCCGGATCTTTACCAACACAAGGTCGAGTTACCCCTGCCCGAAAGTAACACCCACAAGTATGCCATCCCTAGTCGTTTGCGACCTTTATCCGAGGATCCTTAACCACAAAGCAACCACAAAGTAATAAATTTGCAGTGTCTACATGAGTTAAGTATCCGGGCTTCATACCATGATACCACCCTTTTCTAGAAGAAATGGACATACTCTAGAGGCGCGATCCCAAATAACCTTGCCGCATCATTCCTGTTTCGACCGTTTCCGGGTTGTGAGGTCCTGATGCAGTCTCGTCCAAAAAGTTACGCTTTACACGAAAGCCATTCTTCGATCAACAAATGATCATCAGCACTTCGTATGCCACATTACCAAATTGGGAATGTATCACTAGTAACCACTAACTACATAACCTCTGAGCTCGTACGTCTCAGAGAAGGGTGTTAAGCTAAGAGAATAAATTCTACGCCACCAAACAGAAATTTATTTGATAGAAACCAGCTTTACATCTCAAAGTGTAACGTTAGACACATATCCATACAAGTCTATTCCGGGTTCGAATAGAATCGAAGGTACTTCACAAAGAAACCCTTGCTATCCAGGTATTCACAATCTCGATTGGACTCCCCATTACATATGGAGATCTCTATACCGCAGCTACTCAATACAGAGTCATTCGACAGGTAATCCTTCCGTTCTCGAAAATACTCGACCTACACCACCGGTCTTCAAATGCTATCCATATCGTCATATCATTGTTCGAAATGAGTTATATGACACAAGGTCCTCTCCTTCCTAAATCGAATAATGAGCGCAATATTCAAAAACATATGAATATATGGATCTCGGTTAAGTCACAACTTATTATCCAAAACCTTTCTTCAAATGTTTTAAACAAATTACCATTTCCAAATCTTTTAAACGAAAAGATTCACCTCACCAAGTTCACCCATCTTTCACAAAGATCCATTTATAGCTTTTAAAAGCTATTCACAAATCAAATCTTTTATACAAAAGATACACCTTTAAGATCCGCCTATTTTGGAAACAAAGTTCACCAAGATTCATTAATAGCTTTCAAAACAATTTTCGTTCAAACTTGAAATCTTTTCAACACAAATTGGAAATCCTTTCTTTATACGAAAGCTATTATTATTTGAAAACAAATAGTTTTCATTTTGGAAAAATCCGATTACATTTGTACAAGTTAAAGCCCTTGGGTTAAATTCAAATTCTCAAAACAATACCTTTAAAATGGTTTAAAACCCATATAAACACATTTATAACTTGTATAACCTTTTTAAACCATAATTTCCAAACATGGAATTCAATTTAATGGTATATAAGGTAATTACCAAACAAATTCATAAATTACACTTGTTTATCTATGTTTGTTAAGCCTACACTTGTAATTACATATCCTTTATTTTACAAATGTTTATGCAAGTTGTTATATTTTTACAAATGTCAAAATATAGATAATTTGTGTTTAAATCTTTACTTAATTTAATTTACAAATTATGTTTTGACCCTTATTTAATTAAGTATTTATGTATTATATATATACAATTTAAAAGAGAATGGTTTAAAACTAATGTATATATTTGAAATTTTCAAGAAATAGATTTTAAAATTTAATTATACTTTAAATAAATAAATAAACACGCATATTTATATATATATATATATACATATATACAAGTTTTAAAATATAGAGTTTAACTTCTAAATAGCCTTTAAAAAAATTCATTATATCAAATTCATAATATAACTCTCCCAATCAATATATATACACCTATATATGCATTATAATATTAGAAAGCAAGTTTAAAGTATATAGTTTCAAAATTCACTTTATATTAATCTCTAATTGTAACTTCTAAATGTATATTACATATATTATAATTAGAAACAAACTTTATCCAATTTACTGGCAATATATTTATATAGGAATTTCAAATCCAAATTTCAAATCACAATCTATGTATATATATACATATTACAACAACAACACAAATATCTTATTAGATTTGGAAAAAATCCAAATTAATTTACCATTTGATCCATAATTTAATTCAAAACCTTATTTTAATTACTAAATTAAATTTGACTCAAAACCGGGATCGTTACATTCAGTAATATTTCTCTAGTTCTTTGGACTCATTATATAGAATATTTTGGAGATTGAGTATAGTTTATGAGCAATGAATGAACGATTGAGTACCATGCGATGGTATGGGACATCGTTGTGATACTTGTTCGAATATTCATTGTAAGTAGATGTCACTAAAGTGACAGAAACTGAGATTATACTTACATGAGATGATGCTAGGTGCAGACCAAGTTTATGTGCTTGGTGTACATCAAGTGTGTATATTCAGTGTAAAGCAAGTTTATTTGCTCGGCATAGAGCAAGTATATATGCCCGAGGTGGAGCACTATGGATGATTGAATTATGGAAGTGTACCCATATGTATGTTGGCCATCATGAAGTGCTTCAGGACATGATTAGTAGTTAGTAGAAACATGATGGCCAGTGTCGACCCTGGCGGCCTGACCATGGGGTCAAGCCTCAAATCTATGACACTTTTAGTTGTATGTCATGGGATTTTAGTAAAGGGTGATGTAGCCTTTAGGGTGGTGTAGCCCTAGCCCCTCCAATCGCGAAGGCTAGAAGTCTGTTACCATAGGGGCATAATCCGAGTTGTAATCAATTTATAATGTAGTCTTGTAATATGTTTATAACATGCGATAGACATATTCATGATACCAGGTTGGTAGCTGAAGACCGTAGGAGCAGAACCAGATGGTGTCGCTCTGGGCTCCTAGAGCAGACGTGGTATATGTTAGTCTCCCTTCTTGTTCTACACTGAATGTTAGATAAGTACATATTATTTATGCACCTCACCTAACTATTAGCGAGGATCTAGGTGAATAACTCTGGTGCTTTTGGAGATGGCAAGTAGCCATGTTATAATTTGACTGGGTGGCGTAACCTAGATGCTATGAGATTATTGGGTGGTGTAACCCATATATTATGATCTGACTCCCATCACTATTTATTTCTATATGATAAAATGAGATCTAGATAGATGTCTTGAGTATAGTGGATTCTCATGTATTTTTATTGTATATAATTTCTTTGACAGGTGGCCTATATTTTTATATTGATGTTGGTATTTCATTGTTTGAATTGAAAGATATATCCGGGCAGTGACATGTGCTAGCCAGACTATACTTGGTGATGTCTCACTTATTATTGATTTATGAGTTTTGATTACGATTTCTGGGTATAGGCGATTCACCCATTTGTTGTTTATTCTATGTGTTTTCTATATGAGTTATGGCTTTATGCATGGTTTTGTGGTATCTAATGTTATGTAATACCTTGGGAATTATTTATGATATTATAATTATATACCACATACATGCACACGTAGATGTTGTTTTGAGTTACTCTGATGGTGTCGTCGTTATATTATATCTTGAATATAATGATTTATATATGTATATTGACTATTGATTTAGACACAGTCTACTCCTGTGTTATTTATATAATACTCGAGTCAGTCCGAGACATTTTAGGTACATATACAGTGAGACCAGCTTGTGTTTATTAGCCATAGAGGAGATTAGGTAACCAGTATAGATTTCATCATCTTGTATTATTTCATGTGTGTATATCCATGTGATGTACATTAGACATACTTTATATATATTGTATCACACATTATCACTGTGATTTTAACTTTGTGCTCTCTGTTACTTACTATAGATTTGGTGTTGTTCTATGCTGGAGCCACACGTATTTAATGCTTTGTGTCGATACTATGTACATATAAGTGAGCTATTTAATCATTTCTAAATACTGCCAGTGTTAGCCCAATGGAATATTCATATGTATATCCCATATCGCCTCATTCTCCGTTCCAACAGTATCACAATAAAATACTCTTAGATAGCATATGTATAGAGGTGAGGGTGTTACACTACCAGTGTGGCTACCAGTGTTTACTGGCTAGAAATATTCAGTTGACCATTTTTGTGTTTGATAAGAAAATATCATTCGGTGTAGTGAAAATCCATGGGCTAATCTTATTAGAAATACATGTCTATAGCATATATACACGTTGCTAGTTTATATCGTGTACATATAACGGTGTTTATAATATACTCATTTCCCATATTTATAGTATAGAAATGATAGTTAAGGTTGTGTACACATCGTAATCTTATTATACGCATTTAATTAACTTTGGTACTGTATACATTTAGTAATGTCTACATTTTCCAGTTTTATTGTGTACACTGCTCAATTTTTTCACAAGTAATTAGTAGGCCTACCTAGGCATAGCCTGACCCTATCAAAACCATCCTAGCTAATCTTCCATAGGTCCGTCCCAATCGGCCCAAACTCAAGCTACCCCGAAGCCAGCCGATTTGATCAGCAGCTAATTAGGTCGATGACTTACCAGCTTAACATAAAGCGACTTCAATAGCTAATTATGGAACAAGTATTGAACTAAGCCTATCCCAGCCCAGTCCACATCAGCCCAACTCTCCAATGACTGGCTCTCTCATGCTGGCCCACATTCAATATGGCTCCAGGTCAACCCGCCTACTCAATAACACCCTAAGTCAATTGCCAGCCAGCTCATAAACAAGATTAGCTCAAGCGTAATCCATCTTTGGCTTGGCTTCATTACAGCCGCCTTTGACCGGCCTCAGGAAGCCCATCTCTTCATCTTAAGGCTAGTCTGGCACCTATTTTGAGACTTGGTCTTAGCAATAGTCAACTCTCCTCGGCAAATTAGGGGATTAGGCAACCGACCTGCTCATGGTAGTATGCATCTAGTCTGAATCTAGATCAGTCCATCAAGGCCAGCACTATTGTCGGCTAACATGCTTAAGACGACTTTATCGGCTAATTCTTATGTCATGACCAACTTAAGCATAAGCCGTCTCTGGCTTGAAATTACTACGGCCTATCTTGTCATATCCCAGTCAGTCTGACACGTTCTTTGCACCTTGGTCCTTAAGAGCATTCAACTACTAGTATCACCTACAACCTGATCGAAGTCACTATTCTTCCTTTCCACATAGGTATGCAAAAGTAAACAACGAGCCATACTACCTACTATATAAGGTACTATAGCAAAGCAGCTAAGAGTATACCTACTTCTGTAGCTTTCCATCTGCATTTAAAGTTCATTAAATGCAATGTCTGCACCTTTTATGATGGAAAATTGGCATGCTTCTTAGCCATCGATTCCTTTCTACCTTTACAACTGTCTCCCATTAGCCCATGTAACCAGATAAATGGTTTGACCTGCTACCTTTAATGACCTATATGTTACGTATCAAAGGATCATAAAATATTTTTAAATTCATATGAGGTTGTATTACTCTATAACTTTAGGAAATGCCTATTAGTTATATTTCAAATTTGTAGAATTTTTTTGAACAATTTTACCTTTGGAAACTTGTATCAATTACAAATTTTGATAGGATCCGAATTTGCATCCGAGACCACTTCCATTGGAAAGATATGATGGTTTCACGTTCTGTAGAATGGTTATAATAGAGATTTGGATTTTCTGGCTAGGAGAAATGGCGTTTGAAGACTGGTACTTTTTGTAGCAGCTTAGAGGTTAACTAGTGAATTTTTGGGCAAGTTCACCAACCCATTTCGGGTTTGGAGACCTTATATGGCTGAACCATAGTTCTAAGCATCCATTAACTCATTCTCTTCCAAAAGCCTTCTCTTTTCTCCTCCAAATCGAGTCTAACTCGTAGATTAAGGTTAGATTAACAAGGGGATTTATTAGAGATCTTCAAGTTAACATTTTTTTGGAGGGAAAACTGAATCTTTGCCGTTGATTCTTGGATTTGACTCGATTTATATGTAAATCTTCACTTTTTGGGTATTTGGTAAGTGATTTATAAGCTCTCACCTTACTATATATGTATCCATAGGTTTTAACGTATTTTGGATCTATTAAGTTTCAAAGCTGTTTGAAAGCCAACCCTGCAGTAACAACGTGAATAAATGGATTTCTGGTATTTTAAACATGTTATTTGGATATGGGATTGCCTTGATAGATGTTAGGCTATGTTGTGTACACTTTGTATGGTGATTTATATGATTGATTGCGTGATATTTAAATGTTATTTGGTGCATGTATGGTGTTTGTTTTTATGCTTGTATGGTTGAAAAGGCTCAACGATGTGGAGGTAGGAACCATGGAGTAAGACTTTGATGGATTGGCTCTAGAGCGTTTGGAATCATATCATTGCACAAGCGATGCATGAAGGTTGAGCGTTAAGTGTAGCGGTGGAACTGGCACAATGTTGAAGTGCTAGAATAGCTACAAATTTCGATTCAATAGGGCTTGGTATGGTGTTGGATAGCTTGAAGTTGACTTCAAGAAGAGAAGACATTGTCTTGGCTAGAGGAGAAGACCGAACAGGAAATGTCATTCGGTAGATGGTTGATTGGCTAGAGGAGAGGAACGAATAGGAAATGTCATTCGGTAGATGGTTTGCTCTGTTAGAGGAGAAGACTAAAAAGAAAATGTTATTCGGTAGGTGCTGGCTTGGCTAGTGAGAAGACTGAACAAGAAATGTTATTCGGTAGGTGATTGGTTCGGCTAGTGAAGGAGCCGAACAATAAAGGTTGTTACGTGGTTGTTGGTCTAGCAAGCGGGGTGTTGAACAGGAAATCCTCTTCAGTGTTTCTTGGTTCGGTGGTGATATGGTTGGGTGCCAAACGAAATAAAGGGTGAAGCTTTTGGATGTTGGCTTTGTTGCACGGTGTGATGTTGCTTGAAGGTCTTGAGGGTTGGCTCGGAATAAGGATGGACGACGCTAGGACAACTTTGGATGACTTTGGGATAGCAACCAAACGAAGTACGACAACTTCAACGACTCGATGTAGAGAGCCATGCAGTTAAAGCACTCGGTAGATTCAATGCTGTGGAGGTACAAAAAGTCATAGCAGGGATACAGCGAGGATAAAGCAAGATATAGCGGATGACTCTAAAATAGCATATAAAACTCATATTTATTGTTTTTACAAATATATAAATGGTAATTAAACGAAAAATTAACATTCGATTGAATTATAATTAATACATAAACAATTTTAAATGAAAATATGTGCGAACATATTGTAAATAAACCGAAAACTATTGTATAACATAGTTGAATTTAGCAGAATATTAGAGTACTTTAATTTCTAAAAATATATTGAAAATTCAATTAAATAAATTAATTTCATAATTTTTATAATGTACAATTGTCATTTTTCAAGTCATTTCTTTTAAAGAAGATATAGTGGAAATAACGGGATATAGCGGAATAGCGGGGCCCAAAGCGAAAATGATATATTTGTGACTATATGGAAAAATCATAGCGGCAGAAATCCACTATGAGATGTAGCAGGATTATAACGGGGTAATAGCGGGGCATTAACTGTATAGGTAGAGAGTGACCATAGCATGTGACGATGGACCGAAAAGACAAGTTCTACGTGATAGCTTATAGGGTAGATCATGAGGTTGTGCTACTCATGAGTAAGACAGGGTTGTCTGCGTGTGCCCAAGGTAGTTTGCGTGTACCTAGGGTAGTTTGCATGTACCCATGTGTTTGGATGTCTGTGTGTGTCGAATCCTTAGCCATCTACTTGGACAATATTTGAGCATCTATAGGATAGTTCTACTGTCGGTACGTGTGCTGAAGGATAAATGGATGACTCTACGATTGTGATGCTCATTATTGGAACATGGTAATGTGCATGTACTCAGGGTAGTTTGCGTGTACCCATGTGTTTGGACGTCTGTGTGTTGTCTAGTCCTTTTCCATCTGCGTAGGCAATGAGTTGAGCATCTAAAAGAGTTGTCATACAACTAGAGCTCTTGCATGAGAGATGCAAGGCTGTATAATGGATGCTATATTTTCAGTATGCTTGATGTGCTATGCGATGCCCCTATGCCCCTACATTTCACACGTGATAGTAGTTTAGCATATATTTTGTTTATAAGCCAACTCTTCGAATGCATGAGCATGTCGGGTATGGTTGTTCCTGTGATATACCCTATTTACTATATATGAATTTTATGGTATTTTCGAAATGATTTATCACTCACACCAGACTTTTGTCTTACCCATGGTTTCATGTTATGTTTCTTATTATCTTGGGCACTCTTAAATGAGTTGATTAATCGTTGTAGATCTGGACAGTGCATTGAGTTATACGAAGTACGTACATGAGGCCATGCTTTCATATATCAGTACTTGGAGCTCACTATCGCTTATATTCCGTCGTGCAGTACTGTGGGGCTATATCAGTACTTGTATTATTAGAGACAGTTATAGAGTTTATTACGGAGATTTGGGATGTATAATCTATTTATTTTAGTTTTTGTATAGTTTGTGAACCCGATGCAGTCTGATGTTCTTATTTACGGTTCATTTGATTATATCACTACCTCGTCTGTTTTACATCAATGTTGTTATATTATATTTTATCTGTATGCGTTGAGATTTTCTACATGTCATGTGTATGCCTTTTCTCTCATTCATACCCTTGGCTACCATCCTACATGTTAGAACCTTATATTTTGATATTTTAATCATGACAACTATATAAGTAAATAATATGTAAACTAACCATAGGAGAAGATGCTATTCTACTCGAAAATAGATTGCAGACCAAAAATTAAAAGAAAAGTTGCAAAATTATTAATGGTTTGTCTATAATCTAGTCTAATAGTTGATTATTGTTAAAATCTCTCCTAGGTGGTATATGCACACACACAAGTATTTAAAAATTATTTTCAAATCGTATACACACAAAGTATTTCGTTTATTTCAAGTACTTTTGACAAAAAGTTCTCAAAAGAATTTTAATGTGGCATAAACTCAGAATTCAGCCGACTAAATCAGTACGTTCAATCGACTGAATACCCGTGAACGTGAGCAATGCACTTGAAGGTTCAGTCGACTGAACCACCCCATTCATTCGACTGAATTATGTGTCTTTTTTAAATTAAACTTTTAATTTGAAATTTTTGAAAATTCAATAGACTAAAATCTTTTCCTCGATCGACTAAAAATGCATAACGACTTTTTTCTGAACGGTCGTTACCATTCAATGAACAGAAACAACCCTTGATTCAAGAATTGGTTCCGTATCTTTTGACCGTAACTCTTCACAAGGAATTACATCACTTAAACTCTATATATAGCCTTCATTTTAGTTGTTTTAATTACTTACTTTCTCATTCTATTCTCATATACTTATTATCCAAAATATTCTACCATTTGCTTTCAAATCTCGTTCTAATCACTTACACATTCAAGCAAAAATTCATTTGTGATTAAACTAACTTTCAATCTTCACAAACTACACTATATACCACAAAGGAGAAGATTATAGGAAGGGTATACTCTAAAGACTTACCCATGCTATCAAAAAAGCACAATAGGTTAAGTGAATTCTCTTTATTGTTGAAGTTCTGTTCGGTTACTCAGGCAGTAGAAGTCCTATTCAGTTGTCTAGGCGGTAGATGTCCTGTTCCGTTGCTCAGGTGGTGTAATGTCTATTCCTCCGAGTTAAGAGAGGGTTGATAGTTAAATTCCAAAAGGAGTCTAGGACTAGATGTAGAGCAGGAGTTCGAACTGGTATAAAAATCCCCGGTGTCATTTACTTTACTATTTACCTTTTATATTTTATTCCACATTAGTAGATAACTTTGTTACTATTCCATATTATGATACTTAGAAGCATTTTCATTTGTATCAGAGCAAGGCCATCATATAACCATAACACAGTTATCTGATATTCGGTTAATATGGAAAGTAACGCTAACATAAGTTTTTTTGAAGGTCAACCCACTTCACGACCACCACTATTTAACGGTTCGAATTATAATTATTGGTCAACTCGAATGAGAATCTTTATGCAAGCAAATGGATATGATGTTTGGAATATTATTCAAAGTGAATACACTATATCTACTACACCATTTGCAAAGTGATCAAATACACAAAAGTTAGATGCTACATCGAATGCAAAAGCTATGAATATGTTATTTTGTGCCTTAGATAAAAAATGAATTTAATAGAGTTAGCATATATACAACTGCTTATGAAATCTGGAGAACTCTTTAAGTCACACATGATAGAACTAACAAAGTTAAGTAAAGCAAGATTTCTATGCTCAATAATCAACTCCAAAATTCCAAAATGAGATCAGATGAAACTATAAATGATATGTATTCTAGATTCCAAGACATACATCATTCACTATTTGCACAAGGAGAAAATTTCTCAGATTTTGATATTGTCTAAAAAATTCTAAACTCTTTAACGAATGAATGGAAACGAAAAGTCTTAGCTATTGAAGATGGTAATGACATTTGTACCATCAAACCTAAAGAGTTAATTGGAAATCTCATATTATACGAAGTTAATTTGCAAGAAAAACGAGATCAAGCCAAAGATAAAAAGAATATCGCCTTTAAAGCTGAACAAGAGGATTAGGATCCAGATGAAGATGACATTGCATTGATTGCAAAAAATTTAAAAAAGTTTTTAAAATTTAGAAAGAACAAGAAGTTTGGAAATAATAGGAGAGACAATTGCAGTAAACCGCTAGTTTCGAATGTCGAATGTTATAAATGTCATAAGAAGGATCACATGAAAAAAGACTATCCTGATAGAAAGAAAGATAGGTTCAATAATAAGAAGGACAAGTACAAAAAGAAGAAAGAATTCTATGTTACATGGGATGATTCAGAATAGTCTTCATCATCAGACTATGACACAGACATCGATTCTGAACAAGCCAACGTCTTTTTTATGGCTTTGACTAATGATGTAAGTGATTTAACTTTTGATGACTTAATTGATATACATTTAGAACTGTTAGATAAACTCAAAGAAGTTAAAAGAAAGTATAAAGATTCACTAGAAAAATTAAACAAAACTGAAATAGAAGTTGATGTGCTAAGAGATGAAGAGAAAATCCTAGAAGAAGAACTTGTTAATACACAAGAATCTTTATCTAACATTTCTTCTCAACTCACTATGCTATCAAATGAAGTAGAAATGAAAAAAGAAAGGAATATGAAATTATCTCCGAAAAATCATGATTTAAAACTAAATATCAAATTTCTTGAATTTAAAAATACTAGTCTCAAAACTAAGTTCAAGAATATCACTAAAAATGTAACTAATTTCAATAAAGGAAGAGAAAATCTTTGTAAAATTCTCAGTAATTATCAAACTACTACTAAAAAGAATGGATTAGGATATAAAAGTTCTTCAAAGACTAGTTCAAGGAAGAATAGTATATCATATAAAAATTTCAATTTACGTAACAATTTTGTAAAAGAAAAACCAAAACCAAAGGTTTTCACTCAAAAGAAAGAAATTGGTAGCACAAATACTATGGGTACCAAAAAATAATAACAATTTGATCAGAAATAAGTGCATTAAAACTTTTATAACTTCAGTTCACAAAAATAAAGATTTTACTTACAAAGGGAATTCTAAACACTCTTGGGTTTGGCTTCCAAATACCTAACTCTTAGGACCCTAGTAAAAAGTAGGTACCAACGTATTTCTCTATTTTTTGCAGGTACCAACTAAGAAAAGAGGAAAGTTTAGGCAGTGGTTGCTCAAAACATATGATAAGAAATAAAGATATGCTGACCAACATTATCTACTCATATGGAGTATCTGACACATTTGGAGATAATTCCAAAGGCTATATCATCGGCAAAGGCGATGTGAGCAATGACAGTACATCTAAGTTACCTCTTAGTACAAATGTTTTACTAGTTAAAAATTCAAAACATAATTTGCTAAGTATAAGTCAACTATGTGATAATGGTTTTAATATAACTTTTTTAGAAAATAAATGTAACATATTTGATTAAAATAATAATCTTATATTTGAAGGAACCAGAGAAAGAAATATTTATATATTAAACATGAAAGTCAATCATAACACAAATATGTGTCTAATAGCCAAAGAAAATGATCCTTGGTAATGACACAAAAGATTTTGTCATATAAATTTTAAAGCATTAAACAAATTATCTAACAATAATTTAGTTAAAGGTCTACCAAAAATGAATTTCACAGTGAAAAGTATATGTGATGCTTGTCAATTAGGAAAATTAACAAAATCTTCTTTTAAATCAGAGAAAATAATTTCTACATTACAGCCACTTGATTTATTACATTTGGATCTCTTTGGACCAACTCAAATTCAGTCAATAAACCATAATAAATATGTTTTTGTAATTGTAGAGGATTTTTCAAGGTTTATTTGGACAATATTTTTGAAAAATAAAAGTGACACTTTTGAAAATTTTAAATTATTTGTTGAAAGAATCCAAAATATTAAAAATTTGAAAATTAAAAATATTCGGAGCGAACATAGTGGTGAATTCGAAAATGAATCTTTTGAAAACTACTCTAATAAGAAAGGAACTATTCATAATTTTTCATTTTTAGAACTCCACTACAAAATGGAGTTGTAGAAAGGAAAAATAGAACCCTTCAAGAATGTGCTAGAACTTTATTAAATGGAAGTACTCTACCAAAACATTTTTGGTCGAAAGCTATAGCAATTTCTTGTTATGTTTTAAATAAAGTTTTCACCAGACCATTAACAGAACATACTCCATATGAGCTTTTTAATGGAAGAAAATCCAACATATCTTATTTTAAAGTTTTTGGTTCAAAATGTTTCAAGTTAAATACAAAGGATAAACTTGGTAAATTCGATCCAAAATCTGATGAAGAAATATTCGTTGGGTAACAGTAACGAAGCAAAGCTTAAATAATATATAGTAAAAGAATTAAAATTATCGAAGAAACACTGCATAATGAAAGTTTCAAATTTAATCATAAAATTAAAGATGAAGAAATTATTTCTTAATCAAATAACTCAGATAATGAATTTGAAAATAATATACACAACAACAATAATGAAATAAGAACTCCACCAAGACTTCTAAGAAATCATCTTGTTGAAAATATCATTGGAGAAATAAATACTAACGTAAGAACACGAAATCAAATGGGCCACGTAGATTTTCTTTCAAATATTGAACCCAAAAATGCTAAAGAAGCATCAACCAATGGTTACTGGATTATAGCTATGCAAGAAGAATTAAATCAATTTGAACGTAATAGCATTTGGGATTTGGTTCCAAGACTAAGTGATCAAGCGGTTATCGGTACAAAATGAGTTTACAAAAATTAAGCCGGTGAGCTAGGAAATATTATTTGAAATAAAGCTAGGCTAGTTGCTCAAGGTTATAATCAAGAAGAAGAAATACACTATGATGAAACATTTGCACCTATAGCTCGTCTAGAAGCTATATTTATTTTATTAGCTTATGCATGTTTTAATAATTTTAAACTATATCAAATGGATTAAAAAGTGCTTTCTTAAATGGTTTTATAAAATAAAATGTAAACGTAGAACAACCTCCTTTATTCGCACAAAAAAATTTTCTAAATCATGTTTATAAATTAAAAAAGGCTTTTACGGCTTAAAACGGGACACCTCATGCTTTGTACGACCGTCTTAAAAATTATTTAATTAATTCGAGTTTTAAAATTGGAAAAGTAGATAAAACATTATTTATAAAACAAGATAAAAATGATATTTTAATAATTCAAATATATGTAGATGACATTATTTTTGGTTCTACAAACGAAAAATTATGTCAAGAAATTTCAGAAATTATGACAAGAGAATTTGAAATGTCTCACATGGGAAAACTTTCATATTTTGTTGGTTTAAAAATTGAACAATTAAGTATTGGAATTTTTATTAATCAAGACAAATATTGTAATAATCTCATTACGATTTGGTATAGAAAATACTTCTGCTAAACCAACTCCTTTGAGTACTACAGTACATCTCGATAGAGATGAAAATGGAAAAATTGTTGACCAAAAACTATATCGTTGTATGATTTGTTCATTACTATATTTAACTACTAGTCGACCAGATATAATGAGGTGTGTATGCTTGTGTGCACGATTTCAAGCAAATTCCAAAGAATCACATTTACGGGCACTGAAGCGAATTTTGCGATGCTTAAGCAAGACTAAAGACTACGGTCTCTTTTATTCAAAAGAATGTCCTTTATGAATTAGTATAATATAGTAATGCTGATATTGAATGATGTCGAACAGATTGAAAGAATAATAGTGGTACTTGGCACTTTATTGGATGATCTTTAGTATCTTGGTTTAGTAAGAAACAAAATTTTGTTTCACTTTCGACGTGTGAAGCAGAAATTATCTCTGCTGCTTTGGCATGTGCTCAAGTAATCTACATGCAGCAAACACTACAAAATTTTGGAATACACCTTTCTAGTTCAACAATTTTCTATGGCAATGCAAGTGCAACAAATTTATCGAAAAATATAATAAATCATTCTAGAACTAAACACATTGATATTAGACATCACTTTCTTCGAGATAATATAGAAAAAGGAAATATTTCATTAGATTTGGTTCCTTCAAAAAACCAGATAGCTGATATATTTACTAAACCATTAAATGAAAATATTTTAATTAAATTACATCGAGAATTAGCTATTATATCTTTGCATGATTTATAAATTAAAATTTATTTAATAAAATTATGAATTTTTTTTAAATGGATCTGTTATCACTTGATTTCAGGTCGCTAGTAAGGAAGTCGAATGCTATTCCATTATGCTATGATGTTTCTTGCTTTAACAACAGTTACCCCGACCTCTAATTACCTATCCGGTCATTATTCCTTATGATTATCTACCTCATTTTTTCCATGGTTAAAAACCTTCAAACATTCTATTCCACAACCTACTTTAACTTGAGAATATTATTTATTACCAGTATATAAAGGCGTCAATTCTAAATTGTTCAACTCACCTATTTCAGTAATCTATTTCATTTATTTTTTTTCTTTTTGCTCAATCTCCTTCAACTTATGGACAATCTGCATAATGTCTTCTCAAGAAGGATCAAATCAATCCTCTATAGTTTTTAGTGATCCCACTTCCATATCATCAAAAAATTCCAACAACTCAACTCATCTGTACATCCCAGTCAAGATTACTCCTTCACTGAAACATCACACTGGATATACGCCACAGAGTAAAAGAGCCGAATGTAACTTTGGTTTTGACTCTCCATCCACTAAAGATAAAATTAATGACATTCACCATTATCAAGGAGAGACTCTATAACTTCAAGTCAAAATGTACTATGAACAGATAGTGATGCTAAATGCTTATGCTTCTTAGAACAATTTGAGTCTTGAAGTTTTGCGAATCTTCCTCAAAGCAGTGTGTGCATCAACCGTCACCACAACGTTCTTAAGTACCCCTAAACTCTTAGGAGCGAAGCCCTCCACGTCCACAAGTGTCGCCAAACTCCTAGGAACATAGCAATGTATGGTCACCTATCCATCCATTACAAGAAATTATGAAGGTTGAACCGCGTTCAGATGATTCAAACTTTTCTAAAAACTAATCCTTCTTATATATTGTTGTATATTAAATTTTGTATGAGTTGTATGTTTGTCTATTAGATAAGGTTATGTTTTTAAATATACTATACTTTGAAAAATAATAAGTAGATATATATAAATAAATTAGTTATGTTAAAATAAACTTTATATAAAGCATTATTCGGGAAAAAACAGCAGTTTCAGTCGACTATTTGGAGCAAAACAGTCGACTGAACATTCAAAGAATCTTTTTTAGGTCTAAGCTTCAGTCCGCTGCACTTATCAAACTAGTCGACTGAAATGTGCTATTTTTCGATCAAAAGTCACGGTCAAAATTTTCCTACATATCAGTCAACTGAACTATTAATTCAGTCGACTGAATGTTCATATACTCTTCAACATGTTTCAGCAAACCATCAACTGGCCCACTAAAACCAGTCGACTGACTTGTCAAAATATACACTACAAAGTTACGATTTTGAGTTTCCTATATACCAGTCGACTGCTAGCTTCATTTCAATCGACTATTTCGTATGCTTATTTGTTTTTTAAAAAATACGTACACACTACCCAACACACCTTTTCACCAACCCTATATAACCATCTCTTCATTTCCATTAAACCCTTACTATATTCAGAAAACAAAACCCTAGCCTCCATTTTTTAGTTCAATTGTTCTACCTCCAAAACCAA
This sequence comes from Allium cepa, assembly GCA_030765085.1. Classification (NCBI taxonomy): domain Eukaryota; kingdom Viridiplantae; phylum Streptophyta; class Magnoliopsida; order Asparagales; family Amaryllidaceae; genus Allium; species Allium cepa. Next base: position 876,473,403 of record CM060945.1, on the reverse strand, counting down.
TTATTTCAATAGCCCCAAGAACTAAAAGAGCACACGAATCCTCCACCGGACCTTCGGAAAGTCAAATCAGATCATGGCTCCATAACGAAACTACGGTCACATGCTTCAATGCAATGAAGAGCTTAAGAATTTTTGATGGTTCCTTCGTCAAGTTTCCTGATTTCAATGCCTATGCCATTCGTGAAATTGCTGAAGCTAGTGGGACTATCTTGATTGGGTTTGATGCCAACAATGTAAAGATTTATCCCCTTCTCATCAAATTATTCTTTGCAAACATGAACTTGGATCACCAAGATCCAAGAAATAAAGATGATTGCATGTGGAAGTTGGTTTGCGACGTCCGGATCTGTATCCTACTTCAACGACTTGGACAAACTTGTTGATTATTGCGTCCTACCTTTTGGACACTAGCAGTCTCATTGACGTCTGCGTTGTGCGAGGATGATCGGGTACGGGGTCTTCCCATTGTAGAGTTATTTGTAGAAATTCCGAGTAGAATCAACGGACTTCCTGTAAATAACTTCGATCTCCTTCGGGGACTTCTTCAATCCAGTAGCTACAAAGTAGATCCTAATAACCCGAGAATGCGTGCTCAATGGAAGCACCAAAATGTTAGCATCAGAATTGGTCACTAACACCCGAAGAAGGATTTGTGTAGAGAGATTAGTCAAGAAGGTAAATTAAAATTGAGGACTAACGCAGTGGAATGCGGTAATAACTATAAGAAACAAAAACATCAAATTTATAGTGGTTCGGCGTAATTGCCTACATCCACTTTGAGTTTAATCTTTTCTTCTTTTCTAAACAATTGATTACAAATACAATCCGTACACCAACTACTCGAATGCAAATGCTAACTGAAAAAGAATGAGTCTTGAAAGCGGCAGAGTCTCCCTAGTGCTCTCGAAAAAAGGTCAATTTCACTGTTCCCCTGCACCTCTATTTATAGGCGAAGATATCCTGGACACTACACCATATTGCACATTTTGCCACACCCAAAGATGGAAAAATTGCCACGGTCTTAAGCCGTGGAAATTTTACCATGGTTATGAGCCGTGGTAATATAAATTACCATGGTTATTGACCGTGGAAATTTTGTAATGGTCGTAGACCGTTCCAAAGTTATCGAAAAAAAATTCACCCTTCTCGTGTATACATCTCAACAACTCTCACACCATTCTCAAAAAGAACGCCCCTTCCAAAATTTTCCCCTTCTCAAAATCCGGATCTGTGTAACTCTCATCCATTTTCGCGCAAATCGATCCTTGTCGATGCTCCTTAGATCGTCCCGAACAAACATGTATCTCTTTGCTCTCACTCAAGTCATGTAAATCCATGTTTTCACTCAAATTATTCTTCTTGGTTTCGAAGTACTCATACGAAAATAGAGATAGTTGATTTGTTAGATTTTTCTGGTTCTTATTTGATGTCTGAGATTAATGCTTTGCAAGGTTGCAGAGTTGGAAACGAATTTGTTGAAATTGAAATCATTCTTCTTTTTTCTATTTGGTGTCTGACACGAATTTGATGGCTGATACGAATTTTTTGAATTTGTTCCTTTTGATTATTTCCCTTATAATTCATTTCTAAGTTTTGTATACCATTTTTTTCACTCATTATTCTACGACTGTGAATCATATTGTAATGTTAAGCTCAAATTTATGTATGTATGTATATTTGAAAGGCCATTATAATACTGGTAATGAATGCCAGATGTGATCAAGTGGGAGTAATATCAGATAAAGATCCATTTAGAACAGTAAAAGGTTGAATGTTTCTATTTCCTCCTTAATTATATTTCTTTTATTTCAACATTTTTTTCCAATAAATAGAATATTATTTCTGTATAAAAGCCAACCAGATCAAAATATTGCATATTTCATGCTAAATAAAAATATAAAAACTATATTTACTTATTTGTAATAAGTTCGGTAGGAGGAATGTAATGATCTTGATTTTTAAGCTAAATTTAAATTGGTAATTAATTTAATCTTTGAAATTAAATTGTGAAGTAATTTGGTATTTTCCAAATTTAAGTAGATATTTATTTGTTTTTTAATATGATGTATATAAATCTGATTTTAAATAGAATTTCTATTTGGAAATTTAAAAATAAATATTTTCAGTAATATATTAATTATAAATTTGATTGTGGATTTATTTTGAAAATTTTATTTGAATCTAATATAGTACAAAAGTAATTTGAAAATTAAACTCAATATTTTTAAAATATGTATGTATGATTATTTGTTTAGTATAATTAGATTTCAAACTCATTTTCTTATAAAGTAGAATATATATATATATAATGTAATGAAATAAAATAAATAAACATGTTTTATAAATTTAAAATAAAGTAAGGGTTTAAAATATAAGTATTTAATTAATTATTAAATTATATTCTTTAAAGTTACAAACATATGCAAATAGTATAAAAGGGAATATAAATAGAAAATATAATATAAATTTATATTTAAATAATAAACATGAAAATTTAAAGTGTTTAAAATATAATACATATGTAAATAAGTTGTTTATAAAAACATGATTTATAAATAAAATAATATAAAGGGTTTAAAATATAAATTAAAATGAAGTAAGGTTTAAAAACACAATTTTTAAATTAATTAAAACAAAGGGCTAAACACAAATTTATTTGTTTTAAACAAGTGTAAGCATATTTGTAAAGAAATTAACAAGTGTTAAGTAAGAATTTTCATGTGATTACAAGTGCCATTCTAGTTATTATGTTAGAGAAAATGAATAAAAAGAATTGAAAAAAAATTTATAAAAAAAAATTCATCCTCTCTAAAAACAAAAAGAAAACAAATCAGGTTTAAAAGAAAACAGAGCCAAAACCTGATCAAAAGTAAAAGAGGAATCATCTCAGGATGTTCAAAAACTTCAATCTTAAATTTGAGGCAAGTTTCAAATCCAAACCTGAAAAACATCCTCAGTTTCAAAAGTTTTCAAATATTTGAAACCAAGATCCAAACAGCAATTAAAAATTTTCAAAGCCTAGAAAATATCAAGGCAAAGCATCAAGCAACTAAGACAGTAATCAAGCAAACCTGGGAATAAAAATCAAAGCAAAAGGCATCGGACCTGAAAACAACTGAAACAATGTTTTTTCCAAATTTTCAAATGCCTGGAAGTTCAAGCTCAAGTTCAATCTAAAGCATCTTCAATCTGATCAATAACTATAGACCAAAAGATGTTAGGATTCAGATCAAAAAAAAGAATCAAAGCTTCAGTTCAAAAAGATTTATTCATCAAATTTCAAATTTGAAAGAAAATCCAAGTCCTCTGTCTCAACACATATAGGTGAGCAAACTCGCTTATATTGGCCTATATTCTTTGCTATTGTGATTGATGCTTAATGGATGTTCTGGAAATGTTGTTTAAAATATGCCTGTGAGTTTGAATATGTTAGTGCATGCCAATTATACAGGTATATGTATGCCTGTTCTTGAGTTATGGGCTAGAAACAGAATCCCAAATCAGAAATCTCTTCAATCATTCACCTATAGGCTTTGATGTTTGAATGAAATATGTTTGAGTAAACTAGACTTGATTTTTAAAAATGGTTTCAAAAAAATATATTAGGTAATTATTTTTAAAACAAGAAAATTCAGTAAAAATGAATTCAAGTCAGAAATTCGATATTTAAAATTTCAAGTTTGGATTATATAGCCTGATCCGAGTTGTAAAATGAAGAATTTTAATGAAAAGATTAAGATTTTTAGGTTTAAAAGTCATGGGATTTTCTTAGTTGAACGGAACCATTAAAATTGTCAAAATCCGACGATCAACAAGGAATCAAGCTTCAAGCTTGAATCTGAAGGAGGTTGATGTGATGCAAATCGATAGAAAAATAGTAATTGGATTTATTATTGATTGTGGCGACGGAGCGATTTGATTTTAGGGATTAAGACTTGTTTTTGGGCAAGCTTGTTCTCATAAGAACTGCGACGTCATCGAGGTGTTTCAGGCGATCGCTCCTAGGGGAAAAGGTTCGTGGAGCATCAGAGCATTTGTGGCCGGTGTCGTGTGGATTCTGGCGCCGTCACGAGGCGGGGCGAAGCCAGTGGGTCAGTGGGTTTGATTCTAGAAAATCTATCGAATAACTAAATTTCGATTGTCGATAAAATTGTCGAAGCTGTGAGGTTAGGTTGTATGGCGAAGTCGTCGATGACTTGGGGAGGTGATCGGCGATGGTCGAAAGTTGGTTGATGGGTCATGCACAAGCATGCACGAAGTTCTATGCATCTGGAATTTTAGTGTTGGGGAAGTAGATACATTCTCGGCTTCGTGCTCGAGTTGGTAGGGTGAGTGACTCGAAGCAAAGATGGGAAGGGTGAAATTCGAAGGGGGGACTAGGTTTAACTAGAGGTTGTCTCGGGTCTGAAGCTTTTAACAAATAAGTTTTGAATTTTGAATAAAATAAGTTTTGAAACTTTATGCTTAAACAAATTTCTTTTATATAATAAAAGTTTATCTAAATTTTAGGTAAATAAAAGTTGTTTAGTTATTTAACTTAGATTTAACTAAGTTTTGTCTTCCTAAGTTATTTTGAAATTTAAATTTAATAATTTAAATTAAGAAACTGGTTTAAAGGATAAATGGTTTATCTTAATAATGTTTTGATTATTCAATTACTTAATGGTTTTTGAAATTTAGTTAATTGTTAATGATGATTAACTTTATTTAATAAGGTTTAAAGAAGGTAATTAAGTGATTAAATAAGAATAATTACTTTGTGTAATTAAAGTAAAGTTAATATTTTGGGTAATTACCTTTAAGGATAATTAATTAATGTGATTAATTAATTAAAATGATTTGAGGTTAATTTGTTAATGTTATTAATGTATTAAAGGTTGATTAAATTATGATATTAATCAAGTGATCGAAGAATAATTAATTTGAATGATTAATTGATTTAGGTAATTAATTTGAGAATAATTAATTAATTAAGGATTAATTAATGAAGGTGATTAAGGGATGATAATTAATTAAGGAGTAACTAATTAATGTAATTAATTTATTAAAGGATAAATAAATAATAACAGGTTAATTATCTAAAGATTAAAGGTTGATTAATTTATTAATCAAAGTTGATTAATTAATAATTTAAGGTTGATTAATTTATTATTAAAGATTAATTAATAAACGATCAAAGATTAAATAATGGTTAAGGTTTGTAATTAATTAATATTAATTAACCATGATTTGCAGTTTATTCATAAATAATTAATCCGATTTTAATTAATTAGATAATTAATTGATCTTACTTATGGATGTTTGGATTCTATTGAATGTTGAATTGTTTCATATCCCTGATGTGTGACGCTTTTGATATGAATTGTTTTGATTTGAGCTGTGATGAATGTAATTTATTTATCTGTGATGAATGTAATTTATTTATCCGTGATGCATTTAAATTTATATTATCTGTGAATTTGTGAATGAAGATAAACGTTATAGATTATACCACTTATCGATATTGATATGATTGAATATGTGATGATTGATGTTGTTGCACTATTGTGTAAAACCCCTGGACTACACTATACACACACAAATATGGATTGCACAAGGAAATCGGTTAAGTCACAGATATTTTAAAATCTAAATATTATTTTGATAGTTGAATTTTGAATCCAAATGGTTTTGGAAATAAAATTGGGTTATATATGAAAAGCTTTTGGAAAAGAAGTTTTAAAAGATAAAGTTTTGAAATTTTAATAATTTGATTTGAATTTGAATTCAAGATTTGAAATTGAATTCTATGTTTGGAAATGATGGTTTAAAAAGGTTATACAAGTTATAAATGTGTTTATATGGTTTTTAAACCATTTTAAAATTATTATTTTGGAAACTTAAATTTAACCCAAGTTTTATACCTGAAAGTCTTTAACTTATGCAAATATAATCAATTTTTCCGAAACGAAAACTATTTATTTTCAAATAATAACAGCTTTCGTATAAAGAAAGGACTTCCAGTCTGTGTTGAAAAAGATTTCAAGTTTGAAATGAAAATTGTTTTGAAAGCTGTTAATGAATCTTGGATAAAGATTAGTGAACTTTGTTTCCAAAATGAGAAGATCTTAAAGGTGTATCATTTGTATAAAAGATTTGAATTGCGAATTGTTCTGAAAGCTATAAATGAATCTTTGTGGAAGATTGTTAAACTTTGTTTTGAAATTGAAAAGGATCTTAAAAGGTATATTTGTATAAAAGAACTGGGATTGAAATGGAATTGTCTTGAAAATCGTGAATGAATCTTTGTGAAAGATTGGTGAACTTTGTGAAGTGAATCATTTTGTTTAAAAGATTTGAAAATGGTAATTTATTTAAACCATTTGAAAGAAAAGTTTTGGGTAATAAGTTATGACTTAACTGAGATCCCAATATCCATATGTTTTTAAAATATTGCGCTCATTATTCGGTTTAGCCGAGAGAGGACCTTGTGCCATATAACATATTCCGAATAATGATATGACGATATGGATAGCATTTGAAGACCGATGGTGAAGATCGGGTACTTTCGACAATGAAAGGATAACCCGTCGAATGTCTCTGCACTGAGTCACGCCGGTATAGAGATCTCCATATGTGATGGGGAGTCCGATTGAGATTATGAATACTCGGATTGCAAGGGCTTCTTTGGAAGTGCCTTCGGTTCTGTTCGAACCCAAAATAGACTTGCATGGATGTGTGTTTGACATTACGCTTTGAGATGTAAAGCTGGTTTCTATCAAGTATATTTCTGTTTGGCGACGGAGATTTACTCTCTTCGCTTAACACCCTTCTTTGAGACGTATGAGCTCAGAGGTTATGTAGTTGATGGTTACTAGTGATACATTCCCAATTTGGTAATGTGGTATACGAAGTGCTGCTGATCATTTGTTGATCAAAGCATGGCTTTGTGAAAAAGCATAGCTTTGTGGAGGAGACTGCATCAGGACATCACAAACTGAAAATGGTCGAAACAAGAAAGATGCAGCAAGGTTATGAGGGTCGCGCCTTTTAGGGTATGTCATTTCCTTCTGGAAAAAGGTGGTATCATGGTATGGTGCCCAGATACTTAACCTATGTGGTTGCTATAATCTCATTACTTTGTGGTTGATGCTTTGTGGTTGAGGGCCCTCGGATAAACGTCGCAAGCAACCTGGGGATGGTATACTTGTGTAGTATTTGCCTAGTTACAGAGGTAACCCGGCCTTGTGTTGGCAGAGAGCTGGTTAAGTTCTCGGGATGTCCCTCCAGAGGCGTACCCATGTGGCAGTAGGAAGTTCCTTAGCCTGACCATTTGTGGAAATCCAATGAAACAATATGCGCCCTGTACGGTTTTAGTTGTATAACCTGCCACGGAATGTGGCGGTAACCTGCTATTGAACATGGTAGTTATAGTAGGCATACGACGAAATTTTGTATGCTGGCTAAGATTAATATTATAATTTCGAAATGTTTTGCACTATGCACTAATAATAATATCAAAATGGTTTTCACGTATCAAGCATTTTTTACTATCATAAGGAGAAATCTCCTCTAATTCTGCGTTTGCATGGTGTGTGCGGCGGGAGGCCTTATGGTAGTTTAATTTTCCAAAAAGCATTGCGGATTTCAATTTTAGAATCTTTTGTTGTTTGTTTTAAAGAGAAACCTGTTTTTGTTTGCTCATACCAATCCCATGACTGACCCGGAGTTTATTGTTCCCTTCCTAAACTCTGGGTGCTCACAATTTTCCACACGGGCTGTCTAGAGTTGGTTTTTTCAGATAAATAGTAGGTGTAGATTCGATAGCATTCAGTCTCTGGATATTGGCAATCACATTTGGATCGAGTAGCTTCACTTCAGCATGGATGGCGACTCTCACTTTCTGGTTTAGAGTCTTTCTAGCTTTGAAGCTTGGGCAATGGAGTTGCTAGATATTGGATTCTCGCTTTCTCACTTGGAATCCTATTGGAGTTATCTTTCCGCTATCGATGGTTGCAAAGTATAGACCATCTTCTTGTGTTGTCTTCCGCTGTTGTATATCTTTTAGCTCTGATTTGTATTGATATTCTGTTGTATCATTGTTGTAACCAACTATTATGTATCAATGATATTCATTTTCTTCCGCTGTGTTGTTATACTTAATGTGTTATAAGCTCCGGCGAACCAGATTCGGCGTTTGAATCTACGACATTCGAGTACAAGTGAAGTACGGGTGCCGATTTTCAAAGGTCGATTCAGGGTCGTTTCATTTGGTATCAGAGCTGAAGGTTAAAACTTTAGCTTAGGAGTATAACACATTAGTTAACTCATTAGATATAGGGTGAAGTATACCTTAGAGTGAGTATATCCCTAAGATATCCATTTATGTGCCTCAGTAAATTCTCTTACTATCCACCGATAGTGAGTATGAGTGCAAGAAGATGATGAGATAGGGTACAGGGAAGTACAACTACAAATGGTCAATACCCTGCAACAATGAGAATAACTTTCTCTATCAATCTCCTTTGATCCGGTTTCAAATTCTCTGATGTCTTCGTGGCAGCTCGAGGGAGAAGCTTTGGTATGATGGCCATGCGAATTTTGTAGATAAGTTTCTATTTCATATTCTCTTCATCGGATTCTTATCAGCCTTTCGTTCTTAACTCCAATAAATTTGAAAATTTATTTAAAATAAATTGGTTAAATAAAATATGAAGATTTGTATCGATAAAACGATTTCGATTAAAACCAAATTTGAAATTTTGTTGCAGTTTCTTGTAAGAATCCAAGTCCGAAGATGGACAAGCTGGTGTATACTTTGAAGTATTCCGACCTGAATTCGGAATCCATACCTAGTGTTTGAGAATTGTGGAAGGTTGAATCCATTTATTTGTTCTTTTGGGTCTAAATATATTCTACGAATGGTTATCCCTTCGAATTAAACGATGCCCCTGCTTATTTCGTAGATCTGCCGACTCGAGTAACTTGGGTAGTATTAAATGAGCTTGTTCTCATAATTATTGGTGATATTCTGATTTGGTAAACCAAATGCAGAATAGATATTCAGTTTGATCTGGAAAGATGTTTCTCTTTCTTTCATCTATTCTTTGTTGTCTCCCTGGCAAATTTCGAGGACGAAATTTTCTTAAGGGGGAATCTGTAATGATCTTGATTTTTAAGCTAAATTTAAATTGGTAATTAATTTAGTTTCTGAAATTAAATTGTGAATTAATTTGGTATTTTCCAAATTTATATAGATATTTATTTGTTTATTAATATAAATGTATATAAATATGATTTTAAATAGAATTTCTAATTAGAAATTCAGAAATAAATATTTTGAATAATATATTAATTATAAATTTGATTGTGGATTTATTTTGAAAATTTTATTTGAATCTAATATAGTAAATTTTCAAAAGTTATTTGAAAATTAAACTCTATATTTTTAAAATGTGCATGTATGATTATTTGTTTAGTATAAATAAGAAAACATAAGTAAACATGTTTTATAAATTAATTATTAAACTCTATATTTTAAAATAAGAAAACAAAATAAATAAACATGTTTTATAAATTTAAAATAAAGTAAGGGTTTAAAATATAAGTGTTTAATCAATTATTAAATTATATTCTTTAAAGTTGTAAACATATATATAAATAGTATAAATAGGAATATAAATAGAAAATATAATATAAAATTATATTTAAATAATAAACATGAAAATTTAAAGTGTTTAAAATAAAATACATATTTAAATAAGATGTTTATAAAAACATGATTTATAAATAAAATAATATAAAGGGTTTAAAATATAAATTAAAACGAACTAAGGTTTAAAAACACAATTTTTAAATTAATTAAAACAAAAGGCTAAACATAAATCTATTGTTTTAAACAAGTGTAAGCATGTTTCTAAAGAAATTAACAAGTGTTAGGTAAAAAAATTCATGTGATTACAAGTGTCATTCTAGTTTTTATGTTAGAGAAAATGAATAACAAGAATTGAAAATAAATTTATATAAAACATTTCATCCTCTCTAACAACAAAAAGAAAAACAAATTAGGTTTAAAAGAAAACAAAACCAAAACCTGATCAAAAGTAAAAGAGGAATCATCTCAGGAAATTCAAAAACTTCAATCTTAAATTTAAGCCAAGTTTCAAATCCAAACTTGAAAAACATCCTCAGTTTCAAAAGCTTTCAAAAATTTGAGACCAAGATCCAAACAGCAATTCAATATTTTCAAAGCCTCGAAAATATCAAGGCAAAGCATCAAGCAACTAAGCCTGTAATCAAGCAAACCTGGGAATAAAAATCATAGCAAAAAGAATCAGACCTGAAAACAACTGAAACAAAGTTTTTTCCAAATTTTCAAATGCCTGGAAGTTCAAGCCCAGGTTCAATCTGAAGCACCTTCAATCTGATCAACATAAATAGACCAAAAGATATTAGGATTCAGATCAAAAACAAGAATCAAAGCTTCAGTTCAAAAAGATTTAATTCATCAAATTTCAAATTTGAAAGAAAATCCAAGTCCTCTGTCTCAACACATACATGTGAGCAAACACACTTATATTGGCCTATATTCTTTGTTATTATGATTGATGCTTAATGGATGTTCTATAAATGTTGTTTAATATGCCCGTGAGTTTGAATATATCAGTGCATGCCAGTTATACAAGTATTTGTATGCCGGTTCTTGAGTTATAGGCTAGAAACAGAATCCCAAATCAGAAATCTCTTCAATCATTCACCTATAAGCTTTGATGTTTGAATGAAATATGTTTGAGTAAACCAGACTTGATTTTTAAAAATGGCTTCAAAAAAATAAATTAGCTAATTATTTTTAAAATAAGAAAATTCAGTAAAAATGAATTCAAGTCAGAAATTCGATATTTAAAATTCAAGTTTGGATTATATAACCTGAACCGAGGTGTAAAATGAAATTTTTTAATGATAAGATTAAAAAATTTCGGTTTAAAAATCATGGGATTTTCTTAGTTGAACAGAATCATTAAAATTGTTCAAAATCCGACGATCAATAAGGAATCAAGCTTCGAGCTTGAATTTGAAAGAGGTTGATGTGATGCAAATCGATGGAAAAATAGTAGATGAATTTATTATTGATTGTGGCGATGGACTAATTTGATTTTAGGGTTTAAGACTCATTTTTGGGCAAGCTTTTTCTCAGAAGAACTGTGACATCGTCGAGGTGTTTCAGGCGATTGGTCGTAGGGGAAAAGGTTCGTGGATCATCGGAGCATTTGTGGTTGGTGTCGTGTGGATTCTGGCGTCATCACGAGGCAGGGAGAAGCCAGCGGGTCAGCGGGTTTGATTCCAGAAAATCTATCGAATAACTAAGTTTCATTTTTCGACGAAATTGTCGAAGATGTGTGGTTAGTTTGGATGGCGAAGTCGTGATGACTTGGGGAGGCGATTGGCGATGGTCTGAAGTTGGTCGATGGGTCGTGCACGTGCACGTGCACGCATGAAGTTCTGTGCATCCGAAATTTTAGTGTTGGGGAAGAAGATACATTCTCGGGTTCGTGCTCGAGTTGGTTAGGTGGGTGACTCGAAGCAAAGATGGGAAGGGTGAAACTCGAAGAGGGGACCGGGTTTAACCAGGGGTTGTCTCTGGTCTGAAGCTTTTAACAAATAAGTTTTGAATTTTGAATAAAATAAGTTTTAAAACTTTATGCTTAAACAAATTTCTTTTATATAATAAAAGTTTATCTAAATTTTGGGTCAATAAAAGTTGTATAGTTATTTAACTTAACTAAGTTTTATTTTCCTAAATTATTTTAAAATTTAAATTTAATAATTTAAATTAAGAAACTAATTTAAAGGATAAATGGTTTATCTTAATAATGTTTTGATTATTCAATTACTTAAAGGTTTTTGAAACTTAGTTAATTGTTAATGATGATTTACTTTATTTAATAAGGTTTAAAGAAGGTAATTAAGTGATTAAACAGGGATAATAACTTTGTGTAATTAATGTAAAGTTAATATTTTGGGTAATTACCTTTAAGAATAATTAATTAATGTGATTAATTAATTAAAATGATTTGAGGTTAATTTGTTAATGTTATTAATGTATTAAAGTTGATTAAATTATGATATTAATCAAGCGATCGAAGAATAATTAATTAAGAATAATTAATTTGAATGATTAATTGATTGAGTAATTAATTTAAGAATAATTAATTAATTAAATATTAATTAATGAAGGTGGTTAAGGGATGATAATTGAGGAGTAATTAATTAATGTAATTAATTAATTAAAGGATAATTAAATAATAAAAGGTTAATTAATGATTAAAGTTTGATTAATTTATTAATCAAAGTTGATTAATTAATAACTAAAGGTTGATTAATTTATTATTAAAGGTTAATTATTAAATGATCAAAGATTAATTAATGGCTAAGGTTTGTAATTAATTAATATTAATCAACCAGGATTAGTAGTTTATTCATAAGTAATTAATCTGATTTTAATTAATCAGATAATTAATTGATCTTACTTATGGATGTTTGGATTCTATTGAATGTTGAATTGTTTGATATCCTTGATGTGTGACGCTTCGTGATATGAGTTGTTTTGATTTGAGTTGAGATGAATGTAACTTATTTATCTATGATGAATGTAATTTATTTATCTGTGATGCATTTAAATTTATATTATCTGTGAATCTATGAATGAAGATAAGCGTTATAGATTATACCGCTTATGGATATTGATATGATTGAAGTTGTTGCACTATTGTGTAAAACCCCTGGACTACACTATACACACCCAAATATGGATTGCACGAGGAAATTGGTTAAGTCATAGATATTTTAAAATCTAAATATTAGTTTGAAAGTTGAATTTTGAATTCAAATGGTTTTGGAAATGGAAATTGGTTAAATATGGAAAGCTTTTGGAAATGAAGTTTTAAAAGATAAAAGTTATTTTTGAATAATTCAATAAAGTTTTGAAATTTAAATAATTTGATTTGAATTTGAATTCAAGATTGTAAATTGAATTCTATGTTTGGAAATGATGGTTTAAAAAGGTTATAAATGTGTTTATATGGGTTTTAAACCATTTTGAAAATATTATTTTGGAAATTTAAATTTAACCCAATTTTTATACTTGAAAAGCTTTAGCTTGTACAAATATAATCAGATTGTTTCGAAACGTAAACTATTTGTTTTCAAATAATAATAGCTTTCGTATAAAGAAAGGATTTCCAATCTATGTTGAAAAAGATTTCAGGTTTGAAATGAAATTTTTTTTGAAAGCTATTAATGAATCTTCGATAAAGATTAGTGAACTTTGTTTCCAAAATAAGAAGATCTTAAAGGTGTATCTTTTGTATAAAAGATTTGAATTGCGAATTGTTCTGAAAGCTATAATTGAATCTTTGTGGAAAATAGCTGAACTTTGTTTCAAAATTGGAAAGGACCTTAAAAGGTATCTTTTGTGTGAAAGATTTGGGATTGCAATGGAATTGTTTTGAAAACCATGAATGAATCTTTGTGAAAGATTGGTGAACTTTGTGAAGTGAATATTTTTGTTTAAAAGATTTGAAAATGGTAATTTGTTTAAACTATTTGAAAGAAAAGTTTTGGGTAATAAGTTGTGACTTAACTGAGATCCCAATATCCATATGTTTTTAAAATATTGCGCTCATTATTCGGTTTAGCCGGAAGAGTACCTTGTGTCATATAACCAATTCCGAATAATGATACGACGATATGGATAGCATTTGAAGACCGGTGGTGAAGACCGGATATTTTCGAGAACAAACGGATAACCCGTCGAATGTCTCTGCACTGAGTCGCCCCGGTATAGAGATCTCCATATGTGATGGGGAGTCCGATCGGGATTGTGAATACCCAGATTGCAAGGGCTTCTTTGGAAGTGCCTTCGGTTCTGTTCGAACCCGGTACAGACTTGCATGGATGTGTGTCTGACTTTACACTTTGAGATGTAAAGCTAGTTTCTATCAAATACATTTCTGTTTAGTGGCGGAGATTTACTCTCTTGGCTTAACACCCTTCTCTGAGACGTATGTGCTCAGAGGTTATGTAGTTGATGGTTACTAGTGATACATTCCCAATTTGGTAATGTGGCACATGAAGTGCTGCTGATCATTTGTTGATCAAAGCATGACTTTGTGAAAAAGCATAGCTTTGTGGATGAGACTGCATCAGGATCTCACAAATCGAAAATGTTCGAAATAGGAAAGATGCGGCAAGGTTATGAGGGTCACGCCCTTTAGCGTATGTTATTTCCTTCTAGAAAAAGTGGTTTCATGGTATGGAGCCCAGTTACTTAACCTATATGGTTGTTGCAATCTCATTACTGTGTGGTTGTTGCTTTGTGGTTGAGGGCCCTCGGATAAAGGTCGCAAATGACCGAGGGATGGTATACTCGTGTAGTAGTTAACTAGTTACAAAGGTAACCCGGCCTTGTTTTGGCAGAGAGCTAGTTAAGTTCTTGGGACTTCCCTCCATAGGCGTACCCATGTGGCAGTAGGAAGTTCCTTAGCCTGACCATTTTTTGGAAAATCCAAAGAAACAATATGCCCCCTCTACGGTTTTAGTTGTATAACCTGTCATAGAATATGGCGGTAACCTGCTATTGAACATGGTAGCTATAGTAGGCATACGGTAAAATGTTGTATGCTGGCTAAGATTAATATTATACTTTCGAAATGTTTTCTACTATGCACTAATAATAATAATATCAAAATGATTTTCGCGTTTCAAGCATTTTTGACAATCATAAGGAGAAATCTCCTCCAATTCTGCGTTTGCATGTTGTGTGCGGCGGGAGGCCTTATGGTAGTTTCATTTTCCAAAAAGCATTGCGGATTTTAATTTTAAAATCTTTTGTTGTTTGTTTTAAAGAGAAACCTGTTTTTGTTTGCTCATACCAGTTCCATGACTGACCCGGAGTTTATTGTTCCCTTCCTAAACTCTAGGTGCCCAGAATTTTCCACATGGACAGTCTAGAGTTAGGTTTTTCAGGTAAATAGTAGGTGTAGATTCGATAGCACTCAATCTTTGGATGTTGGCAATCATATTTGGATCGAGTAGCTTCACTTCAGCATGGATGGCGACTCTCACTTTCTGGTTTGGAGTCTTTCTAGCTTTGAAGCTAGGGCAATGGAGTTGCTAGATATTAGATTCTCGCTTTCTCACTTGGAATCCTATTAGAGTTATCTTTCCGCTATCGATGGTTGCAAAGTCTAGACCATCTTCTTGCGTTGTCTTCCGTTGTTGTATATCTTTTAGCTCTGATTTGTATTGGTATTATGTTGTGTCATTGTTGTAACCAACTGTTATATATCAATGATATTCCTTTTCTTCCACTGTTTTGTTATACTTAATGTGTTATAAGCTCCGACAAACCAGATTCAGCATTTGATTCTGCGGCATTCGAGTACAAGTGACGTAGGGTGCCGATTTTCGAAGGTCGAGTCAGGGTCGTTTCAAGGAATCATTTTTTCCTGGATTAGTCAGAATTCTAATCTACATTGTTTATTTTGTAATGTTGGTCAACTATAATGATTTACATGGAAAACAATGAAGGGGAGTTTGGCAATTTCCCAATAAGCTTAGTACAGTTTTAGTGCAGACCAGCAATAAAAAATGCTGGTTGTTTGCTTTGATTCCTTCCGGTCTTGTGCAAATATTATTGAAATTATGGACCACTTTGACATTACTATCTAAGTTTAATCCTGGTTTAATTGCTCTAATCATGTGAAAAGTATGGCAGTTGTCCTTTGAGTCAGGCTAATTTATTGTTATAATTTGATTAGATCCCTTAAATTTCTTTTTTACCAAAACCAGATTCAATAACGTATCATAATTTTGTCAGACGCGGTTTTATATACAATTGTTATAAACAGTTCAACAGACATATGTTGTATAATAACAGTAGCTTAATTCTCAAAACTTATGGTATTTCGTATCCTCAAAACCTGTTTTAGTTATAAGATTTAAAACTAATATAACAAAAGATAACTAAAAATGATATGTTGGCTAATAATCAATGTTATGTTCACTTACAATCTTGGAAACCTTGTTCACTAAAAATAACTAAAAATGTTATGTCATTTGTGAGTTCCTTTTTTGTTTCCTTGATTTTCTAAACTTATATCTTGGAAATCTTTTTTGTTATTCATAGATAAAGCAATGTATTACAACATATAAATGAACCTTCTTTTCTTGATGAAAGAGTACTAAATGGATAGTTTTGTAATTTTTCCTACCATATGTTTGTAGTTCAGTGTTACATTAATTGTACATAGAATAAATATTATAATTTTTTAGGAAAAAGGAAAAATAGATTATTTTAGTATGATTATATATTTGGAATTTTTGAAGCTTGGACTTTATAAAGCTGACAGCCCATAGCATGTACCATTGCCCATTTTTCATTAGTTGGTTTATATTCATGGTTTGGTACATTGAGTAAATTGAATAAATAAATTGGTTCTTATATGATTAGTCATAATTAAAACTTGAAACCATTGCAAAAATATCTCATATGTATCTTAAACATGATAGTTTAGGAAGAACTAACCTTTAAGAAGTGTTTCATGGTCGCAAGGCAATCAATTTTGATTGTTAGTTTCGCTTATAGTATGGCCAATGGAAGAGCCAGAGATTTTTATTTTTTAAACTTCTTTCAAACATAGAGAATTTATTATTAATCATTTATTTTTGTTCGTAAGAATTAAGTGGTATTTGTGGTGAGTTATTGGTTAATTTTTGTAGAATAGTTTATTTGCATTACTTTAGCATTTATATTATAATAAACATGGGCTGGAATTTTACATGTCTGCTTGACAAATATATTGTCCGTAATTATGAGTTTTTATCTTTGATCTTCTTTATTACTGTATGGATGTATTTTGATTATAATTGTTGGAAAAAAAGAATATAAATTATTTGGGATTTTACCTATTTCATTTCATATTATAATTGTTTATTTCAAATGCGAATCAAAAATGATACAATAAGAATAGCTAAGATTCTTTGGCAACTAACACATCTTATTTTTTTCCGAATACATATTGAATCTAAATTTGGCCAGATGCTTGTATTACTTAAGACAACTACTTTGGCCTTCCTGGAGAATGCTATTAGCAGCAATTTCTAGCCTGAAATTGAGCTTCAAATTTAGGACTTAAGCTACATTAACTATATATTATCATACTAATTATCAACTAAACCGAGTCCATTAACTTTTCAATTGTTTTGGATGATTCTGCAGCTGATTTACAAAGAAGGCAAACACCATTCCTCCATTTCCTAACAAACATCTGTGCAATACAGGAGGTACCTTTTATACATGCCTTTCTTACTCTCAATGCATTTTCTTTTATTTAATCCCATGTGATATACTGTTTATCTTATTGTGACTGAGTTTTGTGAAAGTCTGGTTGCACATTTCCTTCTTCAAACAAATTTAGTTCATTTATGATTTATGCCAACATATTTCCCTAATGATCATTTTCTAGTCAAATAGATCTGATCCAGCTGTAGAGCACATCCCTTTTCATCTTCATAATTAAATCTCTACCATATTCTTGGTTTGATTCACACATTAAGTCATTGATTTCAAGATGAAAATGCAAGTTATGGTATTTATGGTTAACAAAAGATAACTATGAGTTTATAATTATTGCATGGACTAGAATTATATTAGTATAACAATTATAACTATATATAAATAGATAAAAATTTCCATTAGTTATTTGTTTCAACAATTGGAAATTTTAGATTATATCGCTTGGTTTTATGATTCCAGTAATTGGATTAATCCGAATGACTGGACACAGACATGTTTTGGTTATTCTTTTTCTTTTATGTTCAAGGTAACTTAGTGACTTATTTTATACTATGATATAGTTGGTACTTTGAAAACTTCACATAACTAAAAGATAGTATAGTGTTTTCCTTTTCTCGTCGACTGAATTTGAACATTATCATTTGATTCTTCGTTGATTAAGTCATCGATCGCTCCTAAGATGAAAATGCAAGTTATGGTATTTATGGTTAACAAAATATAACTATGAGTTTATAATTATTGTATGGACTAGAATTATATTAGTATAACAATTATAATTATATATAAACAAATAAAAATTTCTATTAGTTATTTGTTTCAACAATTGGAAATTTTAGATTATATCGCTTGGTTTTATGATTCCAGTAACTGGATTAATCCGAATGACTAGACACAACATGTTCTGGTTATTCTTTTCCCTTCATGTTCTAGGTAACTTAGTGACTTATTTTATAGTATAGTATTGTACTTTGAAAACTTCACATAACTAAAAGATAGTATAGTGTTCTCCTTGTCTCGTAGACTGAATTTGAACATTATCATTTGATTCTACGTTGAGCAAGTGATTCAACTGCGTTATCTTAAAAATTAATACAAGCTATCATTTGAGAATGAAACAACTTGTTTTCTGGTGACTTATTTTAAAATATGGAGTAATGATCACTGATTTCGAACCTTAAATGTATCAGGTACTTTAAAAATAGGAATTTGAAATATCAGAACCAAGGAAGTGCTAAAACAGTGTATTGCTTGTGAACAATGAAGGCAACAAAATAACACATACTTGAGATATAATAAAGTTGCACGGTGTGTTTTTGAAACTCCAAAATTGCACTATAAAGTTTGGTTTACTTTGTATATTCAGTGAAAAGAAAGAAAAACATTTAAAGCAGCAGTATTGTCACACGGATTTTACTCATTTTGTCGGATTTATCGTAAAGTCAAGATATATTTTTGCGGAAGTTTCTTTCAAATTGACCACTAGATACCAAATTCAAGACCCGAGAATTGGAAAGACATAAAATAGTATGGTTTCTAGAACTCAATGATTTACTTGCTACTAAGTAACATTTCATTTAATTAATAAGTAAATCAACCCATGCGTCTCATACTTCATTCCATGTGCGATGAGTTGCAATCACTGTAAAGTTGGTGATAGCCATAATGGTTAGGATATTGTCCAGGAGTACCAATTTCAATCAGGTAGGTTTAGCATCACTTTCTAATTAAATGTCTGGCCTGGTGTCTTATGATGGCCTACACATTTTTACTAATTTTGTTTTGCTTCTTTGTAAATATATTAGATGCATTTATATTTTGTTTAGGTTCACTCAAAGTGTTCTCATTTCTTAGGTATGTGCATTGTTTGTTGGCTGTTTCATTTTTAATTTGTATGAATCCCCTTCTTAGTTTGTTGGTTGTTACATTGTGTTGCTTCGATAAGTGATCACATAAGTAAGCATATTTGCTTTTGAATTTTCTTTCTTGCCTGTAGCATAAGAATTGGTCACATATATTTGCTTTAACATTAATGGCATATTCTGTCGTGCATTTCTTAATTTAATGCACATGGACACACTTCCTTTATATATACTTTGCTTTAAAAAAGTCACATACTTGGATATGGGCATGCATTGGTTTATTAAATTAAGCATCCTTGATTGAATTATTTCGTCCCTACTTACATGTGCATGTTTTAGAAGCCATTTGACACCACTTTGTACACTTTATTTACCTATTCATATAAGTAGCCTAGCTTGACTATTCATATATACCATATTGCTTTGAAATATGGAGCCTAACTTTACAAAATATATACAAGTTTCAACCAATTTCTAAATGCAAGTTTTTTTCATTAATTTGTTTTTATTTTTTATTTCATAGTGTAAAATAAGAAATGATATTGTTTACACTCATAATGTTGTATATCATGTATGATATAGCAGGGCAATATGTCGTCTTGTGTAGACAAACAATGGATGAAAGAATCCAATCGAAGAACAACACGATATATAGAAGGAGTGCAGAAGTTTATTGAATTCGTTGTGGAAAATGGTGGTGATAAGGAAATCTATTCATGTCCTTGCACATAGTGCAAAAATATGAAAATGAAGATTAAAGTAGATGACATTCATTATCATTTACTCAGATGGGGAATTGTGCAGTCATATACCGTTTGGCATTTTCATGGAGAAGAATCGACAAAAAAGCAAAAACAATCTATTAGTCAAGATGTAAGTACTGATGAGGCTGAACATCCTAGGATGGAAGACTTAGTCAATGATGCAGATAGATTTAATCATTTTCAACCTAACAGTCCATTGCCTAGTAATATTGGGGAACCATCTATGGTTGATGTTGATCGGTCGACCAATCAAAGGAAGAAGTGCAAATCACTTTTTGGTAGTGCAAAAGAGTCATTGTATCCTTCATGTTCTAAAGGTATAACAACATTGTATGCCATTGTGGAACTGAATAGCTTGAAAACTCAATACGGATTTTTCGACAATGGTGTGACTACTATCCTCGAATTTATAAAGGAGTTACTCCCTGAAGGTAACACACTACCGACAAAGTACCCCGACATGAAGAAGATGATTAAACAAGTTGGGATGGATTACAAGACTTATGATGCATGCATTAATGACTGTATGTTATATTGGAAAGATGATGCAAACAGAGTTTCTTGTACAATTTGCAACGAACCAAGATATAAGACAACATTCAACGAAGAGAAAAGAGCTACTAAAGTACCTCAAAAGACATTGAGACATTTTCCTTTAATTTCTAGATTGAGGAGACTGTATACCATACCATGGATAGCAGATGCTATGACTTGGCATGCTCGTGCCAAGTCCAATTCAAATGTGATGCGTCATCCACGTGATACATCTCAATGGCGAGCTATAGATTCTTTTGATAAAACATTTGCTACTGAACCACAAAATATCACACTTGGAATCAAACTGATGGTTTCAATCCACACGTGTCTCTGGCCAGTCATTATAGTCGTTGGCCAGTAATTATAGTACCACATAATCTTCCTCTATCAATGTGTATGAAAAGAGAGTTCCCAATGTTGACATTGTTGATTTCCAGGCCAAAACAATCAGGGAAGGATATCAATGTTTATTTACAATCGCTGATAAACGAGTTAAAGTAGTTATGGAAAGGAGTCAATGCATTTGACTCATTTAGTAATTTGAAGTTCACAATGAGAGCTAGGATGTTGTGGGCAATTCATGATCATCCTGCGCTCGGTAGTTTATCGGGGTGCACAACTCACGGCTATTTTGCATGTCCTATTTGTGGGGAAGATACTTGTTCTTATTATCTTCCTAAAAGTAAGAAGATGTGTTACATGGGACATTGAAGATTTCTTCTTTCCCTTACAAGTTTCGAGACGATAAGACAAACTTCAATAATGAAAAAGAATATCGTCGTCCTCCATGGCCATTGAATGGTTATCAAGTTGAAGAAAAGGTGGCTAATATCAAGATGAAAGTTGGTAAAAAAAAACAAGAAATCGGTCGAAAACGAAAAAAAAAACCAATTATGAAGACCTTATCAATGTTCCTGCATGGTATAGGAGGTCCATTCTCTTTGATTTGCCATATTGGAAAGCAAATTTGGTCCGAGTAATGTTGATGTTATGCATACAGAGAAGAATGTCACTGAGCATCTCATCAGTACAATTATGGGTCATAAGGACAAGTCAAAAGATGGCATCAATGCATGGAAAGATTTGAAAATTATGAGTATAAAACAAAAATCGTGGGTGAGGGAAGGTCATGAAACAAACAAAATAACTATACCAAAAGCAAATATCACTTTGAGAAAAGAAGAAAAGGTTCGATTTTGCACCATTTTGAAAAACCTTAGAGTACCTAGCAAATTCTCTTCTAACTTCCGCAACAATGTGAGCATCAATCCTCCTGGGCTAACAAATATGAAGTCATATGATTATCATGTCATAGTGCAACAATTACTTCCGGTATTGCTTCAACATTCTTATTCACAACATAAGGATCTGTGTAATGCTATACACCGTATAAGTCTATTCTTTAACATTTTGTACTCAAAGGTAATCAATAGGGAATATCTTTTTAAAGCAAAGTCTAGTTTGGTAGAAACAATGTGTGTGTTTGAAAAACATTTCCACTCGTATTTTTTAATATCAGTATCCACCTTACGGTTCATCTAGCTGATGAAGCATTGATTTGCGGCCCTGTTAGATATAGATGGATGCATCCTTTTGAACGGTAAATAACTAATTTTTGTTTTATTCTTCATCATTCGATTTAAATAGCTACCAGTTATTACAATTAATTACCTACATAGGTTGATGAAAACATATAAAGGATATGTGTGCAATAAAAGATATGTTGAAGGGTGTTGCAGAAGGATATATTGTATAAGAAGCTAGTTATTACTACATGAAGTATATGCTAAGAGGAGGTGATGGCACTCATAAACATACCCATGAAGCGTTTTTAGACGAGGATAATGAGTTTGCTGGTGAGATGCCTCTAGATAGTGGTAAAGATATAACTTTTACCCAAGTGCAGTTTGAACAAGTCCGTAGGAGGGTCCTTAATACGTACGATGGATTGGATGAATGGAGAGAAGTAAGTTCACCAATTTATCCTGAATTCCCGTTACTGTAAAATAAATTAACTCATATACGTATTGAAATATTTATCGCAGGAGGTATAATATCTATGTGAAAAGTACTAAATCTAAATCTCGAAGTAGGGTTGCATCCGTGGAAACTTGTCAAAATTTCACTCTATGGTTACGTGATGAGGTATTACATCTTCTTAGGTATTCATGTGTACTTAAGTGGATCATACACCATCACGATCATGTTTTTTTTTACTTATTATGTTTTTTTAGTTGGTCAAGACATATGAAGTTGATTCAACTCTTTGGCGGTTGGTGAACGGGCCGAAGTTCAAGGCGCGTAGTTATACAAAGTACCTAGTGAATGGATTCATATTTCTCTAAAAAGTTATGAAGAATGGATGGTAAGACAAGATAGTGGTGTTTGTATGAGAGCAATTACAAAATTTAGAGTGAGCGGGAAGGATAAAAATTACAAGAAAGCGGAAACAATGTATTATGGAGTTATTTAGTAGATAATTGAGTTGGATTATATTGACTTCAAACAAACGGTTTTTTATTGTGACTGGGTAAAGGTCGAAGATAAGGTCAATGGTTGTAAGATAGATCCCCTTTTTCAAACTTGATTGTTGTTAACTTAGAGAAATTAAAGACCAAAGATAGAGTGAAGGATGAGCCATTTATTCTTGCATCAGAAGCGAGTTAAGTGTTTTACTCAAAAGATTTAAAAAGTAGCGGATGGTTTGTGGTTTTGCATACACAAAAACGGTTGACTACAACTGTGGATGATACCGAGTTTTCTATTTTCTATCAATCAGCTTTTGAAGACAATAAAAAATTAGAAGACCTTACCAAATGCATGTGTTAATATGAGATGTATTTCTTACTTGAAATGAGCTGAATTTCAAGTGTAACTGAATTTAGAATTTCTTCACTATTTATCGTATCTTTTTTGACCACACTTGAAAATGCAAATTTTTGGTAAATAAAATACTTCCTTTTTTGGAACCGAGTTTGTTCAGGTATGAAAAAAGGAGAACGCTTAAAAAACAAATGACAAATTGAGAATGCCACGCTTGCTGTGCATTTAATTACTCGGTATCCTTTGTCTTAATGGAGTAAAACTTTTTTTACAGGTCAAGTTCAGTTTTTGTTTCCTCATGTTGTATGGCAAACTTAAGATTTTAACACTCACACAGCGTATTAATGATGTTTTGATTAAACAACCTTTTTTTCGAAGTTTCTCTGATAGTTTTTCTTTAAGTCTATCTTAAATGAAATTAGAGTGAAGACCTAGCTTGTAGTTTAAAACGTAAATAGGTAGGTCTCCAGATTATTGAAACACTAAAAAGGTGTACCTCAGCGACTGATAGTGCTAAGTCAGTTTTGAATTATGCTATCCACAATATCTTCTTCGCATGCCTGACCATGTACATAGAATTAAAATTAAAATCACCGTAATCTGGTATTTTCGATATGTGTAAGATGCAATTTTTTTTTTCAATGCATAATTATGTGTAAAATGCAAAGGTGTGCACACATAAGAAAATAGTTTTTACTGGGACTGAAAAGAGCTGCAGGCTACATTTCAAAATCTTGGAAAGATCGCAAAAGATATACTGAATTCAATGTACGATGATGTATGTTAAGTCCTTATTTTTATAAGAAATTCACAACTTCATCTCACCCTACTACATGTTGATTAGGTCAAAGAATTTGTAAATCTGTTTCTACAGTTATGATCTCTCCACTGCAAGGACATAAATATGACGGTTATTTTTACATCATGTTCTTTCAGGTTGTAGTGAAACATAATTTGCTGTATTGGGCGATTGTAGAGCGTTCTTTGTACGTACATTATGACTGTGCTTTTCTATGTTTATGCAGACTGTCTTCAAAACTATTGTATGGTACAAATGCAGACTGATTTTCTGCAATAAAAAGGGTAAGAAAATGCTTAATTCTGGAACAGATAATTTTAGAAATTATTTTATATAATAATTTTGCACATTAAATTGGATGATAATTAACAATTGACTGTGGCTTGTCTTTTTTGAAAATCAGTGTAACAAAGTTGTCATTCATACCTAAAGCAAGTTTCCCTATTTCAAAGACAGTTGTGACTGCATCAAAAAATCTATTTTGCAACTCATCCCAATGTAACCCGTAAAATTTAGAAGTAAAGCTATTTGGGCCTAGGATTTTTGAATCTTTTATAAAGAATACCGCTTCTTTTAATTCAGAAATGGAGACAGCAGCAGACAAGTAACTTCTACCTTCTTTGTTGATAATTTTTATAGGTTAAACTAGATGAAATAAACTTCTAGTTTGACCATTAAATAAATAATAGTAGAAATCAGTTGCTTGGTTAATAACCTACTATTGGTGATAGATAAATTGCCCCTCTAAGTCGAACAATGCATGAATTTTTCTTTTGTGTTTTCTCATAGCCATTTTAACATAAAAAAATTTGGAATTAGTATCCCCACTCTGCAGCCAAGCTATTTTACTCTGTTGTTTGTTAAATTCATTCTCAGTTTTCAAAGTTTCCTTAAGTTGAACACATAGTTCCAGAAACTTATTATACTGATTTGCATCCCCTAGATTTGCATCTAATTGAAGGAAAGCTCTATTGTATTCATCCTAAAACTATTGCACTGGATCATTCTTAATTCTTGTTTTATTTGAAATTTTAAGTTTTGCTTTGACAGTCTGCAAAATGTTGACGAACTTTTGTATTTCGGAACCCCATATTACAGCTTCAAGTCCTTCTTTCATACATTCTCTGTAGCCTTCCATTTGATACCTTGAATTTACATATTTGAATTGTCTGCCCTTTTGCTACTGCTGTTGTTGTTGAGTTGTTAGTTGCGAAAACAAAGTATAATCGCTAAAATGGGCAGGCGGAACAGTAGTGACTAAATCTGGAAATTTTAATTAATAATTCATAATTGATAAGCATTTTTTCAATGCTAACTGTCACCCCTCTTCTTTTCCATGTGTATTTGCAACCCTGGCAAATTTATTGTAGAAGCATTCACACATAAATGCTCCCAAAGCGCAGCTCTGTCACTATAAAAATTGCTTGCCTAGATAAAAGTGGCAATCAGTTGTAATCCACCTCTCTTTGTCCAATGAGTTGTTACATGTTGCTCACTCTTGTGTAAAATTTGGTGGGACAAAATAGCAGAGTCAACAAGGATTAGAATTCGACCTTTATAACCCAAATCATTACTGTGAATAAAATCCCATTACCTCAGCAAAACTGAATATGGAATGCAACAGTTTGAAATCCTAGTTTGTCTTTTAGAAATCCTAGATGAGCAACAGTTTGAATATGGAATGCAATGCTATATACAAACTGGCGATTTGTATCAAAACATCCTCTGTTGTATTGGTTTCTAGTTGATTTACTATTGCAGTCTTCAATAATAACATTATCTTATGTTACCATGATTGAAATCATTATTATATAAATAATACGATGCATATTTTTATTGTTAATCTATTTTTATTGTTTGTTGCAGGTGGTCTTGGTCGTTTGGATTGCAACCAAGAAGATAGTCGCTATGTCAGAACCTGCGGAAGCGTCAACCGATTCAATTACACGGTCATCCTCTACACAACCGGAAAAAGTTGAGATAAATGCATTAGGTGCTCTTATTTCAAAATATGCTGGAAAAGTAAGCAGTCGAGTTTGTAAATTGGTATGAATTCATGTGCCAATCTCGTCTGAAAGTTGGAATAAAGTACTTGAAAAATACAAGATTGATGTTTGGAATGAAATGCTGGTAAGCTAAAACTGATTTGTACCACTTTCAGTTTTTTAATATATATATATATATATGTATGTATGTATGTATGTATGTATGTATGTATGTATTGCCACATAATTTCTTTTCTTACGTAAACAGCTCTTAATTTTACAGACATCTTATGATATAGAGTCGGATTCAAAAGACTTGTTTTTAAAAAAAATGGCCGAGTCATTTAGGAAACACAAGAGAGAATTGAGGACAAACTATTATGACAAACATGATAATGACAATGATAGGCTGAAAAATTCTCTACTAACAATCGCCCAACAAGATTGGACCGAGTTTGTGAAAAATGAAGCAAAACCCGGTGCAAGGGAAAGAATAGATAGGAAAAAAAACTGATCGCTCTACGGTCATCATACTGGACGTACAAGTCACGCTGTAGTAGAACATGAAATTTTATGTCTGTTTCATTTTTTTATATTAAATATAAGTAAACTATCACGAATTGACCTCCTCTTGTTGCTATAGGCTTACTTCCTAGCATCTAAATTTCATTTTGTGAATGGTAGATGAATCCATTTAGAGTCCATGTTTGAATCAAGAATAAATTTGTCACAGTTAGCATCATGGGTGTTAAACAAATTTTTGGTCTAACAGTAAAGATAATCGGTCAGGCTTCCAAATTTTGGTTTAACATTTACACTTTCGATCCTTTTGGAAAATGTTAATATAACATTATGATAGTAACAGTTACTGGTTTTTTCATATACCAATAAATTAGTAATGACTATGGTATGAAATTTTAAATTATTAATAAAATGTAGTTACAAAATGGTAGCAGCTAGATTGTAAGTTCAACAGTGTAAGTCTGGTGAAACGATCTAAAAAAAAGGCTTAGCACATTTTTAGGATCAGAGCATCCACCCTCAAAGAAGTCAATATTTGTAAATTCCAATATAAAGTTAGTATTGTATACATGAACGCATATCCCAAGCAATAAAATTTTAAGTTGCAAGTAAACATTTAAGACATAGTTAGCCACCAAACATAGATGCTCTTTTGTGTTCTTTTCTTTCAAAATTAATGATCTCTTTCTCTTTTTTTTTTTGTAGGCCAGTGCAAATCGGACAAAAGAAATCACACGTCGTCAAGGATGGGAGAAGACTCACACCGAAAATGACGATATCATATCAGATTCGACTTCTACATACTTTTCAAGTTAAACAAATAATACTTCAGCTATTCTATAAAGTCTTTGTAGTAAATAACATCTCAAGTATTACCATATTTTAGGATAAAATTGCAAAAGCAAAGGAATCAATCATCGGTAGTAATGAAGAAGACTTGCCATTGGATGAAAATATCCTATCACAAGTGTTTGGCAAGGATAAAAGAGGTCGGACTTGAAGTATTGGAGCTAAAATATCCAGGACTCAAGTTAAGACTTGTACCGATAATATGGAAGGTACATTGAAGTCATTGGTCGACTTGTTGAAGGGATAATATGCAGGTCAAGGAAATCATTTATCGGATATTGCTTCAAATGAAGGAGGAAGTGGTACACCACGTGGAAGCGTTGGAAGAATGCTGAATAATGACTTGACAAATTCATTGAATTTGTCTGGTTTAGCCAATCAAAAATGCAAAATCTTGAACATTGACCTTGAGGTCATTGCAACAGCCACAGTTTGTAAAGATTCGACAGCATCCATTATACACGAAAAATCATTACCTCCAGCACATGAGAAGTTAGTTGTGGACAATATACTGCTACCAGAAGAGAAAACATGCAAATAAAATCATCATCTTGCTATGACCTTTGGTGAATTAGAATCGATGGTTATGTGTGTCATCCAAAGAGTAATATTCGATATCTATAGACCCATAAGCAGGTATGTATGTATTATTATACTATGGCAATTTTAACTAGGTTAATTTCCAAAAATACTTTTAATCAAAGCATATTACTATTAATAAGCAGATTTGTTGTGGAGGGAACTAATTAATAAAATAATTTTTTATAGAGTAAGCCTGAGAATCACAAACGGTTAACGACTACAAAACATTTGCACGGCAAACTAATAGCAGTACCATCCATTTCATTTAGCACATTCATATAGATAAAAATTGTAATTATCATAGGCTTTGTTGACATAACATGTATCCTCTTATGTCCCAGTAAAATTTAATTTTAAATAAAATTTATTTTTAAATTCATTTATTTATTCATCCTTATTAATATTATTACTGCTTAAGACTTTTAAAGAAATGAACAAGCATAAAGAAAATGCTTTTTTAAGACATTGTGATAGATGGTCAGCAATAAACAATCTGACTAACTATTGCATTTTTTGGGCTGACCTGCTTCCCCTCTGTGTACATAAAACCTTTTTTGGTGTTGGTGATTTTTACCTTGTGTACTTTCTCATATCACAAGAACGTTTTCATCTTGAGAGTCTCAGTGAACTATAGCATGAACTTGATATGGATTTTTTCAAGCTTAAATATTTAGATAAACTGATAATATACTATTTTATAATAAGTGGTCTGAGGAATTTAAATTAACAATTCTAAACATTTTTTTCATCCTTGTTAAGATTATTAATGATTAAATTTTTTATAAAAAATATGCATAGGCATAAATAAAATGCTTTTTAGACATTGTCATAAATGGTTATCAATAAACAATCTGACTAGCTATTGCATGTTTTCGTTTGACTTGCTTCCCCCCGGTGTACATAATACTTATTTGTTATTAATGACATTTATCTTGTGTAATTTCCTATAAAATGAAATACATTTTCATGTTGAGAGTCTCTGTGAATTATAGCATTAATTCTAATGCTGATTTTCCCATCTACTTGATTAATCATGAATTCTTGTTCTGACTTTAGGATTCGTTTTGAATTTTATTTAGACTTAACTCTCATGATAAACTGGTAAATGATATTGAAAATGAGTCGGATTTTAATAGGTTGGTCATATATTCATATCTTTTCAGCAATTTAGTTTTACTTGTATAGAAATGATGACCATGAATATGGCTACTAATGATATCTTAGTAAACTTCCTGCATCAAGTTACACTGTTATCTAATAGTTGTGTTTTTAATGATGCAACTAGCATTTCAAAACATAATTTGGTTTGTGCATACTGGATAGAACCTTAATAACCATTCCCCATTTCAAAAAGCTATATAAAGTGTACTTTTTTTATACTATAAATATTTTATATTTCTATGGTCTTACAAGTAATGAAATTCAGTCCATGATTTCAGATAGTTCCACTCTTCATCTCAGTTTTAGCTATTTAAAGATGACTAAACAAGTTTGAACTACTTATTTTGTTTGAATACAAATATCAAAAACTTCAAGATATTGTTTCGTCAATAGTTCGATGATGAAACAGGTCCGAGTCAAAATATTGGTAAAGAAATTTGGTTATACTATTATACAGGTTAATTCTAAATATCAGTTTACTTTCAACCGTTCTTGCAGGTATTTTTAGTTACTTTCTGTTTTTTCATGTTTTAAATTGCTATGTTGCATTTAAATATAGTTTCTTCCCATTATTTTGATTGATATTTTTCTTGACTAATATGAAACTTTTGATTGCTAGAAAAGCCAAATGACTTCTATTCTTGTTGTTGAGCAACAAAAGAGAGTATAAGATCAACTAGTTGACAATTGGTGTTATTGTATGATTTTATGATTGTATGTTATTAAGTTAGATAAATGCATTTTGCATTTTAATCCAAGTTTCAAGTTCCATGCTAGTAATTCATGTACTTATGTTTAACGACAACAACCAAATGAATGATAGATTTAATGGACTTTAGTTTGAGTAAAGACTTTTTTTGACATTTATACATGTACTCAAACTAGAAATAAAAATAAAAAAAACCCCATTATTGGTTTTTTTAATGATCTTATCCACTAATTGCAACACATAAATATTTCGATAAATTTTTTGTATTTATTAAACTAATGTATGCTTTGTGTATCATATACATAATACTCGCACAGAAGGATGGTGAAACATGAACCGAAACTCTAAAGTACCACGGTATGTCTGATAGCATGATATTTTCATAGGTGAATTATATCGTAAGAATGATACATATGTAAACTTCAATTTTGAAAAGCAATAGCAGGGACATAAAAGACTTTAACTGGAAGTAACAAAACTAACTGCCATTGTATGTTTCATATATATTTAATGGTTTCAAGATGTAGAAATGTTGACCACACGACCTTTGGTGTTTGTGTTCGAATTAAAATACTCTGTAAAAAAATTGAAGATGCATTAGTTAGTGGACATAAATCAAGGATGCTTGCGTAGGATGTAATGTGTCTATAGTAACATCTGCTCAACATTAACATAATTTCTGTTTATTTTCCACTAATGACTTTCTGCATATTTTCTGTTTATTTTACAGCTAGGGATTTTGCATAGGGAGAGAAGCATCCGAAATATCTTTAATTTGCGTCTGCACGTGGGCTACTGAGTTCAATTTGTTGCCTTCACTTATATATTGGATTCTACAGTTAGCTTAGAGTTGTCATTGCTTCACTAAGAACTGCAATCGTTATACTATGATGAAGTATATGCTTGAGGAATTCAGGAATCACTTCTTTCTTGTTGTTTAGTGTTTACATGAACAATAGATGTTGTTTACTTGTTTTTCTATGAACTGATGGTTTCACTATGAAGTTGTATTATGAACTGA
Organism: Allium cepa; assembly: GCA_030765085.1. NCBI lineage: Eukaryota > Viridiplantae > Streptophyta > Magnoliopsida > Asparagales > Amaryllidaceae > Allium > Allium cepa. The sequence goes on along the minus strand of CM060945.1, from coordinate 876,442,457 downwards.
AAGGTGTAAGTTTGTAATCAAGCACTTGTAGTGGTTGTATTATAAATTGGGTTTGTCATCTATTACTGGTTTTGTTTTCACGTTATTTATTCCGTGTACTATATATATTTCGAAACTGCATGTAGAATGTCTGTGTATCATGAAACTGCATTTAGGAATGAATTTAAGCTGTGCTTAAAATGGTAAGCTGGGGCTTTTTTCAATTTTGCACGGCTCAGGGCCATGGCAAATTAAATTTATCCACGACTCTGAGCCATGGCAAAAGTTTAATTTGCCACGGCTCAAGGCTGTGGAAAATATCAATTTGCCATGGCCCTGAGCCGTGGCAAAAAATCAATTTTCCACGGCTAAGGGTCGTGGAAAAATATTAATTTGCCAGCCCTGAGCCATGGCAAAATATTTGCCACTGCCAATTTTGCCACGGCTCAGAACTATGGATAAAGTATTTAGCCATGGCTCAAAGCCATAGCAAATCACTTTTCTGGTGTAGTGGGACTTCCTACGCGAGCCAAGGAACAAGGTACTTTGGCCCATAGCAGGTGACTTCTGTGCACCGAACCAGTTATGCCGAACGAGAAATGTCGGTTGAGAGATGTCGAGCGACGACTCTTTAACTAAAGGTTAAGTGCCGATCCTCCCTTCAAAGTTGAACGACATTCAAGATGGACCAAAACGCCTAGGCCGAACCGCACATATACGTCGAGCAACACTCGTACATGCCAAACGTCACTTGTATGCTGAGCGAGATGTTTATGCCGAACGACACTTGTATGCCGAGCGAGGCATCCATGCCGAACGACACTTGTATGCTGAGTGAGACGTCCCTACCGAACGACACTTGTATACCGAACGAGGTATTTTAGAGCGATCTATGCTATTAGAAGGGAGTACGCCGACCGATGGCATTTGAAGGAAGTATGCCGACCGATACTCATGGGCCGAACGAAACTTGCATTCCGGATGGAAATCAATAGTTTTCCACTCACAGCTGGGCCAAGCAACCAGGTAACAATCCTATTGGTTGATATGGATCTATTATACGTGTTGTATATATGTTGTTTTGGATGTATATACAGTTGTTGGTTGCTTGTTTGATTGTATTTGGTTGAAAACACCGATTCGGCGACGATTGAGTGTTAGGTAATATCTTGTGTGTTGGGATTTCGTACATGCAAAAGTTCACTAATTGATATAAGTTATAGAGGAGGGTTTGGATACGTGCCGATGGATCTGGAAGTGGAAGGTGAGGCTTTGGATTTCGAGATGGATGTCGGATGTTTTCTTTTGGTTTGTACTTATCCATTTGGTTAAGTACATGACCGAGGTGGTTGGTATTTACCATTGTAGAGTGGTCAATGTCCATTACAATTATTGGTCGGCATTTGGTCGATCTTTGGCTTAGACATTAAGGAGATTTTATGGTATGCAACTTGGTGGTTTGTTCATATGACCGACTTAAAGTTTTGATGAGATTCCTCTATGGCGAGCGATTTAGATGGTGAGGCGATAATATGGCACTTCGACATGAGAGTTGGTACTTCGGATTATGACTCGACGATGTATGGCGTAGGTTCCAAGGTTGATAGTTTTAGGACTATGTAGATCGTGCTGGAGGCGTTAGCTCATTCACATCATGGGAGGATGGCAATGTAACAACATGATGAAAAGCTTTGCATCTTCGATTTGTGACTTATGGGGATAGTAGGTACCAAAGGTTAAACACCCTGTATCTTCGGTTTTTGACTCGAGTAGGGAGTACGCATTGGAGTGGCTCATGGGGGCAGTCATGGAGTGGGGGAGCGTGGTGGGATCTAGATGATTGAAATTATATTGAGCTAGAAGGGTTCATACGGATATGCATGTGCTAAGGGTTTATTGATGACTCGGAGAGTTTTATGTTGTACTCGAAGTATGGGTATTGTATAGTAGAGATGCCCATGGATTAGTAGCGAGGATCCATATCCCTTGGACCTTTTGTGTCTAGTTCCAACTTTAGGTTGCGAGACAGGTATCTAGCTTTGGACTACAAAATACGAGGGTACAACAGAGAATCAAAATTTCCACTAGTCCCTGGTAGAAAGGAGGCCGTATGAGTTATCATAACGCACATTGGTGATAGTTAGTATTGTTTGATGGATGCTATGTCTGTTATCATTGCTTCACTAGCCACCAATCACCCTAGGGATGTCATACGAGGTAGGTATTGTGCATAGGGATACCCAGACACCCCGACTTTACTTAACATGGAGTAGGTATTATGGACGGAGATACCTAGGCACCCCAATGGTTTACTGTGTATGGAGCGCCCTTTTTATGATGTTATAGAGTTGCATATTATCGTTGTTATGTGATGACTCTTTAATTGTAGGGACAGATCAGGTATGATTCATATAACCTCTGTTTCATATACTATATAGACTTTTATAGTATTTTGAGATTTTTTATCGCTCACACTAGATTGTTGTCCGACTCGAGGTTTTAATCTTTGCTTCTTATTATCCTAAGTACTCTTACATGAGTAGACTAAATAGCAGGTGTGGATGGCATATGAAGTTCTACAAATAGACAAGCAGGAGGTGAGGTTTACTCATACTATTATTTGAGTTGTTATTGTATATTCCGCTATGTGACATTATGAAGCCTTGACAGTGTTTGACTTACTATTATTAAAGACGGTGTATCAGTTGAGTTTATTTTCCAATTGTATAAACTCTATTACTATGTTGTATAACTCTATAGATCTTGTACTTTGATGATTATTTCACATTGTTATTACTATCTTGACTGTTTTATATCTTGTAGATTATTACATTTTATCTGATGTGATGTGAGATATATAGTAGATTATTCGGTTCCACTCTCTTCTCTTTTATTTCCACTTCTTTACTTCTTTTCCTTCCTTTGACAATCATTCTGCATCGTAGGTGCATGGTGGTCATTACATTTGATAACAGAGCATAGGTTATATGATTAACCTAAGTTGATACCGAGATCCAGTAAGGATAGGGTACGAATTATTGCCTTAGACTAGATCTAGAGTGTGTGTGTGTGTGTATGAGAGAGTTCGTATTTATTATATATTTTGGTTTTCAAAACCATATAGTAGTATATGTATTATATAAGTGGTATGAAAACCATATAGTAGTATAAGTATTATATAAGTGGTATGGCCCATGCAAGCGCTATTGATGCAGTTTTCTTTATGAGAGACGGATCATCCTTATTATATAGTAGGAACGATCTGCATGTGAGACATATTTCTATTGACTTTATTTCCAGAGTTAAGGATTGGGTAGGATCAGGGTCACTAACCCTGATTGTACCTGAGAGACGGAGGAGAGCATTCGTGCTTCAAATCCGAAATTGTTTATTTCAGGTAATATTTTGTTTTCTATCATGTTTCTCTTTATTTTCCTTGCCCGTTCTTTTCGAGGACGAAAAGATTTGAGTGGGGGAGAGTGTAACAACCCTAGATTTTTGAATATAATTTAAATTTGACTTTATTTTATTTTGAAATTATTTTAAATTTTTTTTATTTCAAAATTTTATTTTTAAATATTTTTAAAGTGATGATAAAAAATTTCCAAAGTTTATTGAATTTATTTTCAAATTTTAAAGCCTAGTTTCCATTTTCTGCTATTTTTCTTAATTTAATTATATTTATCTAAAATTTATTTATTTTTATGCATTCATTATATTTTGTGTTTTATCTTTATCTATAAGTATTTTACATGTATTTCAAAATTGAAAAAGAATTAAGGAAATTTGAATGGTTTGTGACCTTTTATGTGCTTAGCCTCTTCATATTCTCCAACTTTTCATCACCAATCAACACCACTTCAATTTGCTGCCATATTACCCTATTGTTCAGCCGACCACTGCACTTTCTTTCACGTGAAAAAAAATCCTCAAACCCTAAAAATTTTGCCATTCTCCTGTAGAAAAAAATTGGTAAAATTTCTATTCTTTTTTTCACTTCTTTTCATTGTTTTGTTTGATTTTGTGCTTGCATTCAATCTATGTAGTTCGGCCCCTCCATCTCCTGCACCTTGGCCGCCTCCACCACCACCATCTCCTCCTTCCCACCGCCATTCCATAGCCGAGGTCATCCAAGTTGATGATCCACCAAGAAATTGAAGCAAACTCCACTTTATTACCATAGCCGAACTTCCCCTTGTTTCCACCACTCCAACCACCACCTTGGCCGACTTGTGCACCATCACCACCAGCCAAACTTGATCCTGAGACCCTGCCACATCACCCCACACACTCACCAGATCAGGCATTGCCCATCCATGCTTGGCCGAGACCATTTATGGCCTTGAAATCCACTTTTATGCCTTGAATTTGTGTGTTCATGCACACATATCTCTCTACTCCTTCATATATTGTTATGGCCGACCTTTGTACCCTTAACCTGATGTAAACCTAATCCAAATCCATCCCATAATAGTGCTTTTCCAACCTATGGAAGAAGCATAAGTTGTTGAATGCAAGTGCATAAGCATTAGCTTTGAGTTGTGCTTTTATTTCTAGCATTGTTTATAAATAGTTTGGTTGAAATTTATGTTTGTATTTGTTTTGTTTGATATTTGACAAGGCAATTAGCTTTGGCTCTCCCACACTTAAATTGCAGTTGTGTTATCGTGCCTTTGATCTTTGTTTGTGCTTTTGGTTGTCATCTCCAGCTTATACAAGTGAGTAATTCTCACCAGACAGGATTTATACTTATATAACTAGTAAACTGATCACAATTGAATCTGTAAAACATATCACCATGTTATATCTGCTATGCTATGATCATATGATGTTCACCCATGGTTATTCACATGTTATAACATCTCTTACTGTTATATAATGCTATTCTGTTACTTATATCAGTTTATCACACTACAAGTTCCCTTTAGATTAGAACCACTATGGGTTGAAATGATACATACCCGAACAGACTTTAGAATAGAAAAAAATCGTTAAATGATAGGCCTGAACGATTGTTAGTTATTTCATTTTACTTGGGACTGCGGGTTTGAAATGATAAAACCTGGGTTTGTTGCACCAGGTAACAAACACGCAAGAACTATTTCTCGAAGTACGTGTCTGGATAGTCCAAAGTCTCGGTAGTTAGCTCTAGGTCTTCCAGTCAAAAAACAAAGTCGATGAAGACGTATAATTTCTTTGTAAAATTATGGATTGAAATGATATATTATCCGTATCACTTTACATAGGCTAGAAAATGATATACAGACCTGTGGTTATATATTTTTCTAAACCTTTTAAAGTATTTTAGAAATGTAAATATTATAATATTTTGATTTAAACTTAATTAAAAATGATTTTATAAAGTATTATTGATTTTTTTAAAATTTATAAGCGAAATAAATTAATGGTAAAGTTAGAAATTTGAAATATAAGTTATTTTGGAAATTATGATTTGGTGATAAATGGAATTTAAGTTAAGTAGGAAAATATGATAAATAGATTTAAAATTTTAATTAAAATGAATTCAAAATAATTGTTATAAAGTGTTAATGGTTTTTGAATAAGTTAAATGTGAAATAAATGAATATTTAAGTTGAATTTCGAAATATAACTTAGATTGAAAATACATGAATTTAGTTTAAAAGTGAATTTTAAGTTAAGTAAATAAAATGAAAAATAAGTTATATTTAAAAATTTAAACTTAAAGTGTTAAGTCAAATTTAATTTAAAGAATTAAAATTTAATGCTTGAATTTTATAAGTGAATTATTATTAAATTTTGATTTTTGAATGAAAATTTAACTTTATAAAATCATTAATATTAGGGTATTTAAATGATTGTTTTAAAAGTGAAAATGTATGATTTTATAAGTTTAAAACGGTTTAAATAAAAAAAAATTGTTTATGAAATTATATTGAATATTTGGAATTTAATTAACAACATTTTTGAAATGCTATTATTTCTAATGTAAAGGATATTATTACATTCGTAAATGCTGTAGTTGATAGAAATGAACTAAATGGCTAAATTTCATTAAGGGCTATTATAGCACTTTGTAAGTGCTGTAATTGTCGAATCTAAGTCTTATTTGAAACTAAAGTAACCCTATTACAGCACTTTTAATGCTGCCTTTTGTTGAATTGAATTGTTTTAAAAGTAACTTTCCGCAGCATTCTCTAAATGCTGCGAAAGTTGAATTTTCATTGTTTTAATAAATTTAAGTGAATAAATGAACTTTGAAAAGATTAAAATATTGAAAATTTAATATTTAATTATTAAATTTAATAAATTCATTTTTATGATTTAAATGAAGTAATTTATTTTGAAATATAAACTATTTTGAAATGTGTGTTGAAATGATATTTTAAATTTATATAAAATGAATGTGGTTTTGAAAAGATATGATATATTGATATTTTGGAATGGATTTGAAATGATATTATGAAATGATCTGAAATGATATTTGATTTTTGAAATATAAATACCATTTTTAAAATTATAACTACGGGTTATAATAGCGAATGGTTGTTAAAGAGACCGGGATCGGATATGGACATACTCTCTATCGATACCGAAAACCACTTTAACAACTGTGTATGCGGTGGAGATTTCAGAATGGAGTAGGATGGTGACGACGTTCTTGAGGTACATTACGTGGACTCGACTCCCGTGAGTTGGCTTAAGGTGGCTAAAACAGGAGCGATCTCGGGCCAAAAGGGGTAGCTCCTCTGGTCGGACACACTTCATCGATACCATTCTATTAATGTTGTGATTGATTGGGTGCACCCATTGATTTTTGGAGTGTTGTTCGGTGTGGGCGTAGTGGCTGCTACGTTACCGCCAGCCCGTGTGCGTATTGGTATATCTACCCTGGCATTGCCTTGTGTACCGTGTCACCTACCATACCGAGCCTTTACTACGAGTTTGTTTTTCTTCCATAGCCCATGGAGTATTTAGGGTAGTCTCCCGATCTGGAGATACGCTGATACTAGATAGGCTACTGGGAATATTATGTGTTAAAGGGAATATTGGGTCACTCCTTAACACTATTTTAAAGTAAGTTTATTTTACTGTAGACATTATTATAATAGCACAATATTACTGTATAGTAAATAGTTTAACGGATCCTTAGAGGATGGGCGGTCCCAGGCATCCTTTAAGTTACTTGTATCTTTATTACAGTTCACTTGAGTTGGTTTACATTATATAAGTATATATATATGTGTCCTGACTCGAGTGTTTTGTGTTTTGCTTTACGCTCGGGTCAGCCTGAGTATTCACAGCTTTGGATTCTCTTTCTGGAGCTGGTCTTTGATGGAGATTCTGCCTATCTATATTTATATATCTATTTCAGTTCAACTATTCTAGTTTATCTCATGTATTAGTTAACTTCTTTGTATTTGGGATTTCTATTTTGTTGTTTTCAGACTGATATTATGTATTTGTTTTGAGATTTTGTTATAGTAGCTTCATGAGCTACTATGTTATTTTATATTCCGCTATGAGTTATTCTGATTGTTCTGTGTCTGTGATTCTGTGTGTTTGATTTCATTTGCTCCAAATTTATTTACAATCTGTTACTTTGCATCATTCAAGTCTGACATGTGTGGATTATTGTCGATTTGAATGGTATGAAATAGCAGGTCGTCATAGATATGTTCGTAGAGATGGTGCAAATCATTTTTTGGAGTGCCCATTTGTTCTGGATGGTTATGTCGCTCAAGTGCAAATGACTAGAGTTGACTTTGTCGTGCTGTACAGAGGCTACGAGAGTCTAGAAGGCAGACCATTCCTTGGAATGGAGTCGGCCATTGAAAGGCAAGATTGGATGGTTACTTGCAAGAGGATATTCGATGATTTGGAGTTAGATGATGCAATGAGGTAGAAGTTAACCTCTAGATAACTCCAAGGATGAACAATGAACCCGTGGAGTGTCTTTATAGCTTCGATTCCTGAGGATCGATTTACTTGGGATTAGTTCGTAGTTTGCTACGAAGAAAATTTATCTTTACTTTTCTGAAGTCGGTGTTTGTTAGAGAGTTCGCTGATTTGAAGTAACGCGGTATATCCATGTCAGAGTATGTGGCCGAATTCGATGTGCTATCGAAATTACGGTCTATTTTCCATTGATACCCATATAGAAAGAATAGAAAGTTTACCATTGTTTTAGTGATCGTCTTGGGGAGTGATTGATTGTCATATTGACGAGGGCTTTAAAAAGATGAACGAGAAGGCTTTATGATGTGAGGGCCTGTACCCAGTGTAGAAGGATTGTCTTGAACCTACTTAGTAGGGATAAACCATGGAAGCATATGCATTGATTGCCATTCTGATTTCCTCGAGTGCTCCATCAACGAAAGAGAAGGGAAATGGCATTACCGTTTGAGCTATGCTTTCCACTTATGGCGTTTTCATACATGTTTTATTTGACGTCGAGGTTTCGTATCCCTTTATATCTAGATTTGATGGAGGGATTGAGACTTGAGATGGTTAACCGAACTTTGTTTGTGATGGATCTAGTTAGGGGCTCAACCAGCCTATACATGGTTTGTCAAGACTTTAACGTAGTAAGTAACGGATGTTTGTTTGTTTGCTGTTACTATGTTTTAGGGTTTGATTGAGTTTGATATTATATTTTGGGAATGGACTGGCTGAAGGGGGTACGAAATAGTGGTGAACATTGATAGGCCATTTCTGACGATTGGGGTTGTGGGGGAGCAAACAATAGTGATTGGCTGCTTGTAGAGGATGGGGTTATAGTTAGCTTTCTATATTCGCCCGATATTCCACATGATGAGTTGTCATATGTCCCTGTAGCTAGAGTGTCCGGACATATTTGATAAGGTAACAAAATTACCACCGTATGGGGATTAAGTTCCGTATCGATCTGGTCAGTGGAGCTAAACCAATAGTTGTGCTTTTAAGGCATGTGGTACCCAAAGAATAGAGGAAGTTAAAGGTGTGGGCGGATGACATGTTGAGATGATGGTTCATTCGTACGAACATATTTAGGTAGGATACACCTGTAGAGTTCGTCACTAGGGCGGATGGCTCTTTGTGGTTGTTTTTAGATTGTCATGAGCTGAATGAGATAACAAACAAGTATCATCTTCTGTTTGTTAATGGCTTCTTCGATCAGCTCTATATCACGAGGATATTTTCTTAGTTGGACCTTGTGATGGAGTTTTCACTAACTGAGAGTATCCAGAGATACATTGTTCTGATTATAACGTTTCGTAGCCTACCTTGATTTTTGATAGGTTAGTTATGCCGTTCGTGTTAACCAATGTGTCATCATTCCATGTTGATCTCATGGAATGTGTTTTGAAGCGTCACTTGACTGGGTTATGCTTGTGTTAATTGATGACACTTTCGTCTACTTATCGATTTAAGACAAGCACAAGGAACAATTGATGGTTGCATTATAGGTGCTGAGAAGACACAAATTGATAATGAGATTTTGGAGTAAATATTCTGAAGGAGGGAAGTGAGATGCTTGGGTCATGCTGTTTCAAAGTAGGACATAGCTATAGATCCTTTAGTTATGGCAGCCTCGAATTTGAATAGACCTAAGGTAGCAGCATCTTAACTTATTTTATGGTAGAGGTTCTGAATTTTATTTGAGATGCGAGTTACGGACATGCGTTAATGAGTCTGACCAAGAGGTTGACATGTGCATCGATGTTACTCATTCCGAGAGGGAATGAGGAGGTGATAGTACACACATGCTTATGGCACTTAATTAGATGCGGTATTGACACCGAAAGGTAAGGTTGTTACATGTTAGTGGATAGTTGAAATCGTGTTAGAGGAAGCATCTCACTCTTTATTCAGAGTTGGCGGTGATAGAGTTTGATTTGGAGATTTGGAGGCATTATTCATTAGGAGAGGAGTTAGAGCTCTTCCGTGATACCATATCGTTGGAGTATCTCTTCTCCAAGAGGGATCTTGACATTCGCCAATAGAAATGGTTAGGGTTCTTAGCCTCCTATGGATCTAACATTTCCTATACATCGGTAAGGGAAATGTAGTTGTTGATGATGTGAGTGGAAGACATACCAGTTTAGGAGTAGTATTCCTAGAGTGGGCATTGCTTGAGTTTATCATTGGTTATGACTTCAATACTGGATGAGCTATGGCCAAAGGTAATGGCTGGTTTGACCATCAGAACTACTCTAATTTAGTGGATCGGTACTATTCTAAGGTGTGAGGCTAGATTAAAAGAGATCATGGCTAAGTTAGAAGAACGAGCATTATCTATAGAGGTGATGCAGTGCGGACCCAGCTGAGAGATTAATTGTTCTTGAGTAATGGGAACATATATTTATAGACTGCATGATGGATTGCCAATGACTGGGGATAGTATGATGGCATTTAAGTCACAGTTGATTAGTTGATGAGTAATGACAGATTTGTATTCCTTAAGTCCAGCAGAACTGCATCTGTATTTGTCGAGTTATGTGTGGGATGGATAATATGATTCCATTGTGTGCCAAGAGCATTGTAAGTGGTCGAGACCCATTGTTCGATAGTGGTTTTTTGGAGAACTTATAAGAGCAATTTGGTAATTTCACACCAAATCGATTATATGATGTTGGGCTGAACTAGAGGCTTCGAGACCTCATAGGCCTATCCGTACCAATAGATGTGATATGAAACAAGTTGGGAGGAGGGTTCAGTGGAATGAAAATGAAGGTGATCGAATATGGGAGACTGAGAAGAGCATGAGGACCACTTATTCGGAGCTCTTCCTTGGTGAAATTTCATTTTTATTGTTGGCTTTTATATATGATATGATATTCGATGTTTTATACTTGATAGTTTAGTATCATGCATCCTAGGACAGGCATGAATGTTACTTTTCAATGATAGATCTCATGTGTGCATGTTTGATGTTGGTTATTAGCATTTGATATGGTAGTTTATGCTTATGTGGTTGTTAGGCATGCAGGATAGTTATGGTTTGGTATAGCATATTTATTCGAGATGATTGCTATATATGTGTAACATACCGCTCCGATACACTTGGCTGGACTCAGGAGTGCTACCCTCATAATGTGATTCCATTGTTATAGTGTCAAAAGTTTGCAAGGTGGAATGCCCGAGCATTCAATTATCCATAGGAAATGATTTCAAGCAGAAGGAATATTATACATTCATAGTTGATTTACAATATAATTTACATAGGGCCTTATCTTTGACTTCATACATACATACATATACATATTTATCAAGATCTACAATACTAAACAAACGCTAAAAGCCTTCACTATGGGTTCTCCAATAAAAGTCCCAAAAATCCAATTTTACTTATCCAAACCTAAAATGTTTATGTGTAGTATCGTGAGTAACATTGACCAAGTGTAGTAGCTATTTGACCCAAATACCATGTCATGACATAGTGGCGTATAATAAAATAAAAGATCTTTACCAATTATAGCACTTATTGGTAGCATTCATCTAACATATCGTGTACAAAATTATCTAAGGTGTCTAAACCAAAATTTTAAATATGCAGCGTGTTACGTAATATGTAAATTTCTCCAGCCATATTTATCAAACTCATCTAACATATATGAATATCTTCTATAAACTAGGAACATAACAAAATTTAAAATCTATAAGAAAATCAATTTGACTACACATGGATCTAATCCATACACGCTGAGGAATATATCCTTGAAACTTTTTATCACATCACGACGGAAGCCTAACACACAATATGTATGTACTCTATCTCCTAACACATAATATGGAATGAAGTAATAATGCACTATCCTAGATATTTTGTCCTTTACACATTCGCCCAAAAGCCATCACAAATCACAAGTACATATATAAGTATTCTTCAAGATACTTTATAATCATAAACTAATATAGCCTATTCTTTCTTTCAAATAACTGAAGCATCAATCATATACACTCGGTGGAAGTCAAAAATATTATAAGCAAAAGATATGTCTACAACATTAAAAAGGTTAAAATAGTGAAATATATAGATTAAACATATTATAAGTTACATTGTACTTCATGGAATAACCTGAAACTATAAATTATATAGTTTTCCTCACCTTATCAATTATAGTTTCGGCTATGGTTTAGCTCCTTGGCTTCCCCTAAGATCTTCTTTATTTTCTTACTTTTGTTTAGCTTTTAGAACTATGGACATAACCTATAACAACCCAGAAATTTCGTTCCTAAAATTTCCAGATAGTTAGGAAAAGAATAAAAGAGAAAGAAGAAGAAACAGAAGCAAGTCACAGAAACTTCACATTCACAGCGGATCAAAATATAATATCACACAAATAACAGTTTTTTTACAAAGAAGAACTGTATCGATACACTTATATTTTTATACATCAGAGTTACAACCATTACACAACACTGGACAGATTCAATCAATCTGTCCCAGACAAACTACAATATCACAGCGGTGTACACTCCATACGTTTCCGCCATCCAGCTCGCCTCCTGAGCTCCAGATCATCCTTACCTGAAAAACTGTAATACTGGTCTGACCCGAGCATTACATCAAAGTAACACCCGGGTCAGGCTGGAAACCAGCGTGAGTAAACCCATCTAGCATGGAATACAAAAGCATAAAACTATATAAAACCTGGGGTAACTCTTATCAATTTACAAATTCACAATTTGTTAAAGATACCACTTATTCCACACATTAATTTCTAAGTACCAAACTTGGATCAAATGGTCCAACTTACTTAAATTATTCCATTCCAGCCTATTGATTTCACATATCAATCTATAAAGAATCGAAGTGGTTTCGGGTATTTACTAATACCCGAATACGGTCTCTTCGAATCCGATGTCATCTTAATTTCAGATGTTTAAGGGGTTACAAATCAATTATATATATATAGGGTCTCATATTCTCACAACAAATCCATTATCGATAGATAACTCAAAATATAACAGTTCAACCTGTCGTATCGTATCACAATACCTCACAACTCAATATCAGAGAAATTCAAACAACCCTAGGTATTCAATTCACGTTTATCATCCATAGGCAAGATTGATAGTCAACACTTCTTAATTAATTTAATTTAATCCTTTGATTAAATTAACTACCTTTAATCTTGCTTAATTGACTTAAATTAATTATAAGCCTTTCCTTAAATTAATTACATTAACTAATTAACCTTAATTAATTACATTGATTAATTAATATTTTAGTCAACCACATAAATTAATTAATCCCATTAACAAAGTAACCAATAATTAATCACATTAATTATCCCTTACTTACTTATATAAATCAACCTTTAATTCCATTCAATATTTATCCATTTAATTACTCCTATTAAGTAATTATCCTTTTTATTCCTTTCTTTAATTTTTCACATTAATTATCCTTAATAAAATAAGACCTTAGTTAAACAAGATAGACTATTTGTCTTAATTGATTACTTGCTCATCACATATATCTTGTTTAAATTAAGTGCTTAAAATCAATCACTAGAGAACTTTTAATTGATTTATGGTTAAATATACTGATCTTAAATACTTCTTAGTTCCATCATGAAATTATATTTGAAAATACTTAGGGATTTTAAATTTAATTGATTATCCAATACAAAAGCAAACAATTACATTCAAAACATTTTATTTTAATTTTAATTTTGGAAACTTGTTTTAATTTTTTTTTCTTGAACCTGATATAAAAACCTTGTTCCCAAAACAGGTCAACACAATTTATTTTACTTCTAAAACTTGATCATCGTTTACTTACTTTTTTTCTTTCATTCCTTTCAAAAAAAATTCTGGCCCAAACCTTTACGGCCCATCACTAAATTTCCTTTCTTCCATTCCTCAGTTCTTTCCCTTATAAATCCGAATTCACCCAACTGTGCACTCACGCGTGCACGTGCACACGATTCCAGTCGACGATGTCTTGCCGTCTTCTATCCCTCAGGTCACATATATTACGATCATCACAGCTATCCACTAATCTTGAGCAAATCTTCAATTTCAAAGAAATCGAACCTTTCACCTAATCTTGGTCAAAACCATGTTCTGATAATCGCCATTCCCGGCCTCATACGGTCATCGCTAACCACTGCACCCCGGCCAAATCTCCATCACAACTTACCCATCCATCCATCTCCGTGTACACGAGTTCAATTGATTATCGACGCCACCATCGAATCAAACCCGAGCTTGACCAATACGTCGCCTGAAACCCTACATTGACGTTTAGTCGTCACCACGGTAGCTTAAAAATTCCATGACCATTTTGGCTGACGTCTCCGATCCACAACCTTGCTTCAGCAAGAAACCCGACCACTCCGGACTTGATGATCACCGGAAATGCTCAAAACTCAGATCCCATTCAACATACACTTCTTCTCGAATTACCACACTAAAAATCATGATACTTTCTCTAAAAATCATGGTTTGCGAAGATAAATCAGATAATAATCACGAATCCACATTTTTTCCCAGTTGTCATTTTGATAAATTCAAGTTTTTACTGTAATGCTTATCATCCTGGTAAAACTGCCTTCAGACCTTACTTAAAATGTTTCATTTTTAAAACTGAAATCTTATTGTTACAACATAACTAGTTTATATACATAAGCCTGAAAAGATTTGGAGAGTAGCAATTGGATTTTGATCATATTTTGAAACCTGTAAATGATGAACAGAGTAGATGTTCTGTTGTTCAAACATGCACTCAATTTTTAACATACATATACTTTCTTTCATTTTCAAACAAACATGCAAGCATAGTTTTACTCATACAAACAATTATCACAATGCCTATTTAATATATATGTCAGAGGCAACAATTTAAAACAGGAAATGAGTTTGTTCACTCACCTGTATAAATGTTGACTAAAGATATAGTTGATTTATAATCAAACAAGATGCCCTGATGCTAGAATTTCTAACATGCTTTGAGTTTTACCTATATCCTCAAATTTCCAGAGAATGTTTGACTAATTCTACTTAAAAATAATTTCTAAACTTGAATCATGTTAATCATAACATATTTTGTTTAAACACTGTAATGCTAGAACAGAGCAACTGTTCTTTTTTTCTCTTTTTCACATATACATATACATGCAAGCAGTTTTTATCCAAACTTCAATATTAATTTCATACGGATCAAAATACAGGTGGTTTTTAAAATGTTTAAAGTGCAGGTTACTCACCTGTTAAGGAAACAGAGAAGCCGACTAAATTTTTTTAGAATCTGGAAATGATTTTGATCAAAACTTTATTGGTTGCTGATCTTAAGCTTATTTTGAAATGGTCTGATCTTCTTCAATTGAGTTGAACTTTGATTTTGTACTTGAGTTTTCTTCTGGTTCTATTGTTGTTAATTTCTTCTTCTCTTTTTTTTTTCTTTTTTTTTTCTGAGCTGCTTGTTTTGGGTTTTCAGATTTAAGTTTGCTAAGTTAAGTTTTGAATAGAAGGAAATGATAATAGAGGAAATTTAATGATATATATAACTTTGTTTTTCTTTGAAAAAAAGAAGCTGATGACACTTGTCACTGACATATTTCTTTTTGCTTACATTTGTTATTTTATATGCTTAATGTATTTACAAATGTTAAAATTAGTTTATATATCTCTTATAATTTACATGTAAAATTCTATATCATTTTTCCTATTTAAATCAATATTTATATATGTATGTGTATAATTTTATTTAAACTTTATCATTTTAGTTTGGATTTGCACAATATAAAAATCCAATTATATACTCATTTATAATTATATATATACACACTAACCTTTAAAATATAAAGTTTATTTTAGAATCAGATTTATATTTTAAGATTTTTGAATTTCAAATCCAAATTTTTATTTGCCATTTACTAATATATATTAAAATAGGAAACATATTTATGTGTAAAAGATAAATTTTTCCAAATTAAATAATAATAAAGAAGATCATTACGCAAATATTATCAAATTTCCCTAATTATATTAGGAGATTATTGAACGAATATTTATCCAAAATATTTAAAATTCAGCATTCATTATAGTTTAAATTCATCTATAAACATATATATATATATATATATATCGGAATTTCATTTGTTCAATTAACAAATAAGTATTTTAATAATTTTAATCCTGTTAATTTCCAATTAACAGATGCCTAAAATTCGGGTTATCACATTCCTCCCCCTTTAGAATCATTTCGTCCCCGAAGAGGAACGATGCAAGAATTATTAAAATGCTTATTATCAAAAAGTTATTCTTTGATCACTTTTCTAAAACACTTAAAAATCTTATAAAATAGGTTTTATAAAGATACTTTTTATAATTCGATGCCTCTACCTGTCCATCCTTGTTCTCACAGAAATTCGGCCATACGTTGATCAGGCGTAGGATTGAAAATCTACAAGTACTTGGTAAACCCATTTTCAACACCCACTGAAAATACTTGGAAAATAATTTATTGAAAATATAGAAATCATTTTTGAAAAAGTCCATCCATGGTCGCAGTTACATCCTAGGTTACGTTGCCATCACAGTAAAAGTCCATGTAACCGTAGGCACTCCACGCCCCTCGATTACGCAATGGAACCCACAACAGATCACAGTTACATTCCAGAGTTACGTTGTCATCACAGCAAAAGTCCATGTAACTGTATGCATCAGCGCCCTCGATTTTCGCTACCAAAATGAAACTTCTCCACTCCCACATAGGTCGTAGTCTACCGATGTAAAATCAAACGTAAACTGTTGGCTCTCAGTAGCACACACGACTTTCGCTATGTTACCATAGATCCCAGTCTACCGATATAAAATTACACGCAGACTGTTGGCTCTCAGCAGCATACACGACTTTCACTATGGTCTATAGTAGATCGTAGTGATATCGAGTTACACTGTCGTCACGGCATAACCCAAATGCCTCTGTAGGCATCAGTGCCCTCGACTTCTGCTACACGCTACACAAAATCCTCAGGAACTAGTTTTGTCCTGACTCCTCACATGATCAACTTTAGAACCCTCCCTTAGGGTTCACGGCAGTACCAACCTATGGTACTCCTGAGAAGTTCATTCTAAGGGAGCGCCTTTTTCTCCAGAGCCATTTTCAAAACACTTTATACTATACACATATAGTATCTTCCAAATCATACACCTAGTATGAATCTCATATAAATCTCCTTTCTCAAAATCGATTATCACAAAATCGATAATTCTGAAATTAGGCTTTCCACATTCCAATATTGATTTTTATCCAAAAATCAAAAGCCTTTTCAAATCCAAAGGTTCCAAAAACTTATCCTCCAAAATCATTCTCATAAAGATCCTTTATATATATATAACCTTGAAAAATCTGTGGATCATTCCAAACTTGTATAAAACTCTTTTTATACTTCAAATATTTTCAAAACCCTTTTCTTCTGGCTATAGATTCAACAAGGGGAGTTGATCATATATATAACAAAGATACATAACTTTGTTTATGCTAAATCAAATATTCAAATTTGATTACTCCTTAAAAAACCACTTACCAAATTACTTACTTCCATAAGGTAAATTTTTACCATAGAAATCTCCAATTTCTACTTTACTTCATCATATATTTTACAAAATATACCCTTCATTTGAAAAACAATTTCACATTTTGTGACGCCCCACCTCTATACCCAGGCTAGCCAAGGACACTAGGGGTAATGCCGTCAACTAACGCGGAGAATAAGGCTGGTTAGGAGCGACCATCTATAGCCTTGCTCTAACTATCTATTGAATACATCGACAATTGTCATACCAAGCAGATCGACATATCCAATGAATACTTAAAACAAAACCATAGGTGGCTGGAGGATCTATCAGAACAGAATATAACAACTCAAATGTAATATACATCACAGAACAGTAGATCATCATATGCACATATATTTATACATAACAGAGTATACAAGCTAATACATGTCAAGGGGTATAGCAAACCACAATATACAGACGAGTCCAAAAGAAAACATCAGAGTCACAACAAAATGGGACTACGCAAAAAGCTATATCAAAAAGAAGCTAGCGAAGCAGTCCATGCGGAAGCAAAATACGCTAAGTCCAAAAGCACCTAACCTGAAACATCTCGGTCTGACCCAAGTATAAATACACGGGTCAGTCTAGCTACACAAATCAGTTAGACAAACTGAACAACAATAACCTGCAAGGTCATATAGTATAACAAATATCTCTAAAAGAGATACAACAATCATCTAACAAAAGATGAATCATAACAAGACAAGCCTCACATCATCGGCAACTCAAATAAACAAAGGATATGAATATTCCCATACAAGCCAAAAAGGAAATAACAAATACCAAAGAAGGTAACACAAGTTCCATAAGGTAACCGCTATATATCGTGCGGCTCGAAAAGACCAACACCGAAGGGCGATACCTAAGGAATATACATATCAATGAAACTTTATAAAATTGCACGTGCTCGGTACTGTATAAACAAGGATCCATGAGCCCAAAGACTCCAAACCCAATATCACTCGAGCGGTGACGAATGGCCAACTCCAAAAGCGATACTATAGGGAAACAAACCCGAAGGTACAAACCCGAAGGTAACATACCCGAAGGAAACATACCTGAAGGCAACAAACCTGAAGGAGACAGTCCAAAGACACTATCCCAAAGGCAACAAACCATAGAGGTGAAGGTCGGGAGGCCCAGTACTGGACACCACTAACTAGCAGAATGTGTCACAACTCTCGAAAAGGAATCCAGAAAGTGGTAACGTGAGTCCCATAACCACCTGTTCGCATTAAATGGTTTACTATCCATCAGTCAGTTTCACACTCAAAGTAGTACAAAGTCTACCTCATGTCATCGGTAAACCAGACCCAAAGGTCAAAACGTTCAAATAAATAGATTAGGAATTAACTGAAAAGATGAACACACGTGTTCATACCACGCGTTTTATCTAATCATTTAATTCTCCTCCCTCTTCGCTCGGAGTGCAAAATTATGTATTTTATATAGAAATTATAAGTTAGAGAAACGAGTTTCAATGTAATTTGAAATCACTTTATAAATCGCTTTTATAATTTGATACTTGAAATAATATATATTAATATTCCTAATCAAATTTACTTGAAAAACATTTCAAAACTCATTTATAAAACCCGTGTACGAAACCACAAAAGAAGTCATCAAAGAATGATAAGAACAAATCGGATAATCATGAAATCGATCAAAATCAAAACCTCAAACCAAAATAGGCAATTAGGATGAAGCAAGCAGGTCAGTCGACTGAACTCTATAGTCAGTTGACTGGCACAGTGCCTGGAACTTTCGGGTTCCAGGTTCAGTCGACTGACTACAGAGGTCAGTCGGCTGAAACAAGCATCAGGAATTGTCTGGTTCTAGTTTCAGTCGACTGGCCCAGTAGGTCAGTCGACTGATACAGGGACAGGAAAATTTCTTCACCCTGGTTCAGTGACTGACCTACTGGTCCAGTCGACTGAACCTGCTCCAAGAGCAGAATCAGTCTTGCCCCCAAATGGGGCAAAACCAAACTGGAACGATCGATCGAGCTACCGCAACTCGAGACTTATGCCATACGACATCCCAACCTTATGGCCACTTTGATACATCCCGGTAACTATATTCAAACATCCAAAAGGATTTTCAAAGATTTGGCTTCAACAATCAAAAATTTGCAAATTCACCAAATCAATCCAAATCACAAGCAAATGGACATAGGAATAGGTTAGGAATTCATACCTAACAATCCAAGATAGTTATATACATATATGTGAGATAAAAATCTCACCTTTTTACTCAAAGACAAGGATGAGAAGCTCAATTGCAAAGAAAAGACCAACCACTCTCCACTTCAACTCTACAAGCTTCACTCTAAGATCAAAACAAGTATTTTCCTAAGTTAAGGTTACGAAACTTTCTGAAATTGAAGGAGAAAGAGTTGGAGAAGATGAAGAGGAGGCTTATCAATGGCTTCTCTTTGATTTTGGAGCAAGAATTCAAGTTCACAAAGTAAACTAGGGCTTGGAATTTCTAGTTCCTCTTCCTTTCCCCCATTTCAGTTTTAGCTTGAGTTTAAGAAATGAAAATGAGTGAATGGGGAAGAGAGGGACTGAGTTAGGGTATTAAGTTAGCTAGTGGGCAGAACCCAAACCCAAAACCCAAATAGAAAAAGTAGCAAAAATTCGACTTACTCCCAACATATCAAAGTTTATACTCAAAAAGATCGCAAACGTCATTTTGAACTCAATGGAAGTGGTTTCGAGTTCTAATTCGGCCGTTTGCAAAAAGTAGCCTTTTGGATCCAAAAATCCGACTGATGACGCTATATTCAAATAAAATGTTTAAATATATAATCATTAAATATGCAGGTTGTTACAGATCTCCCCTCCTTACAAAATTGCGTCCTCGCAATTCCCAGAGACGATATTTGTAACAACTACATACCTACATCATCCAAAAAGAAAAGGAAATAAGCTTGAGATGAAAAGATATTCTCACCATTGCCAAGCAAAGATAGAAAACCCGGGTAGGATCGCTCGATAAACTCTTTGGTTTCCCAAGTACAGTCATTTGGATTAGCGGACCATTGAACTTTAACGAGCCGCACGACCTAGTTTTGAAGGTGTTGCACCTCCGTGTCAAGTACGCGAATAGGCTGTTGTACAATAGATAAGTCCGGTGAGACCTCAAGCTCTAGCAAATCAGGAGAATCGATAACAGAATCCGACTCCCGAAGACACTTCCGAAGTTGAGAGACGTGAAACACGTCATGAATGCCAGATAAATGAGCAGGAAGTGAAACTCTATAAGCCACAAGGCCAATACATTCGGTAATAAGAAATGGTCCTATAAAGCGAGGAGCCAATTTCCCCGTCGTACTGAAGCGCATCACCACTTTCAAAGGAGAAACATGAATAAAGACGAGATCACCGACTGAGAAATCGAGAGGCTTCCTACGGTTGTCCGCGTAGGAATTCTGGCAGTTCTGTGCCTCTTTCATTCTCAAACGAATAAGATCAATCTTCTCAGAAGAGTCACGAACAAAATCTGGGCCAAGAATACGCTTCTACCCAGATTCCAACCAACAAGAAGGCGATCGACATGGCCTTCCGTATAAGGCTTCGAAAGGAGCCATACCGATACTAGACTGAAAACTATTGTGGTAGGAGAACTCTACAAGAGGTAGGAGATCCTCCCAACTACCACCAAAATCAAAAATACAGATACGGAGGAGATCCTCCAAGATACGATTCGCCCGTTCAGTCTGTCCGTCAGACTGCAGATGATAAGCTGTTCTAAAATTAAGCCTTGATCCCATAGCTTTCTGAAGACTCTGCCAAAAATGACTCGTGAATAAGGGATCACAGTCACTCACAATAGAACTAGGAACACTGTGAAGTCTCATGATTTCCTTGATATATAACTTAGCCAAATGCGAAGCAGTCCTACTAGACTTAATGGGAATAAAATGAACAGACTTAGTGAGGCGATCAACAATAACCCAGATGCTAGAATGCTCCGACCTCGAAAGAGGTAGGCCGTCAATGAAATCTGTTGAAATCTGATCCCATTTCCATAATGGAATCTCTAGAGGCTGAAGAAGACCCGAAGGGTGCTGATGTTCGACCTTAATACGTTGACAGGTTATGCAATTACTCACATAACTCACCACATCGCGCTTCATGCCCTCCCAGTAATAAAGGCGACGCATATCGGCATACATCTTACTACTACCGGGATGGATAGTATACTTAGAGCGGTGACAGTCATCAAGAATGTCATGCCTAAGTGCAAAATCGGAAGGCACAAAAAGACGGTTCTTCTTGCGAAGACGCCCATGAGAATCAATACTAAAATCCGCAATGCCTCATCACAGGATCCAGACTCACAAAGCCGAATAAGATGCAACAACTCTAGATCACGCCGCTAAGTATCGGCAATGCGATCCAATCAAAAGGGTCGAGCTCCCAAACTAAATAATAGAATAGGAGAATCAGACGATGAATCTCGATCACGAATTTCACAAAAAGATAGAGTAACAAGAACATTCATTCGGCAAGCATCATAGAAACAACAGCCGAATGTTTGCGACTAAGCGCATCTGCAACATGATTACCCTTTCCAGGGGTATACTGGATATCAAAGTCATATGAGGCAAGAAACTCGAGCCAACGCCGTTGTCTCATATTGAGTTCCTTCTAAGTGAATAAATACTTCAAGGATTTATGACCGGTATAGAGAATGAATCGCTCGCCCAATAAATAATGTCGCCAGATCTTCAAGGAGAAGACAACGGTGGCTAACTCAAGATCATGAGTGGCATAGCGAACTTCATTCGAATGCAATTGCCTAGAAGCATAAGCAACTACCCGATCCTTCTGCATAAGAACAGCACCGAGACCACTACCACAAGCATCGGTGTAGACAATAAGATCATGATTCCCTTTGGGAACCACTAAAATAGGAGCATTAGTGAGAAGTTCCTTTAATGTCAGAAAGGAAGCCTCACGCTTGTCCGACCAAATATAACGAATGCCTTTCCGAGTAAGGCTGGTGAGAGGAAGCACAACACGGGAAAAATCCTTGATGAACTTACGGCAATACCCCGCCAATCCAAGGAAACTACGAATCTCATGTACATTCTCAGGCCTCTTCCAATTCTGGATGGCTTCGATCTTTGAGGGATCTACTGAAATGCCGTCAGAAGATACAACATGGCCTAAGAACTTAACCTTATTCTCCCAAAAATGACACTTGGAGAATTTGACTCTAAGTTGATGGTGATGGAGAATACTCAAGACAATTCTCAAGTGATTAGCATGCTCGGCTTCAGATTTAGAATAAATAAGGATATCATCAATAAACACAAGGACGAACTTATCGAGATATTTCCGAAATACTCGATTCATGAGATCAACAAAGAAAGCAGGAGCGTTCGTCAAATAGAACGGCATAACGAGCCACTCAAAAGAACCATAACGAGTGTGGAAAGCGGTAAGAGGTATGCTATCCTCCGCAACTCGTAACTGATGAAAACCCGTGGCAAGGTCGAGCTGAGAAAAGACATTAGCACCACTCAATAGATCGAACATATCATCGATCCTAGGCAATGGATACCTGTTTTTGATGGTTAACTCGTTAAGCTTGCGATAGTCAACGCAAAGCCTAAGAGTTCCATCGGACTTCTTCACGAAGACGACCGCGGATCTCCACGGAGAAAAACTAGACTGAATCAACTGCTTGGACTCAAGCTCTAAAAGCTGCTTCTTGAGTTCCTCATTTTCTTTTGTAGACATCCTCGTGGGAGGACGACTAACTGGCTGTGCGCCTGGAATGAGATCAACGCGGAACTCAATTGCCCACTTGGGTGGCAAACCTGAAACAGGCTCAGAAACATCAGAAAAGTCACAAGCAATAGGAATACGAGATATATCATCATCATCTCGAGAATCAAGTGAATATAAAGCCAATTCGGAATTATCCCCATCCCGAAGAATAAGTGATAGCTGAGTAAATGAATCTGGATGTGAAGATATAAAATCCTCTCAGAACAAATAATCCTGGCATCGTATCTCACTAGCCAGTCCATTCCCAAAATCATATCAAATCAAAGACAAGAAATAACGTGCAGATTCGTACGAAAGGAAAAGCCACATAAAACAATCTCAATATCATCACAAAGCATGCTAAGGGTCGCGGATCCTCCAATTGGATTCGCAATCCTCAATGATGTAACCATAAAAAAAACATCCAAAGATAAATCATTGACGAGCTTCTTCGATACGAAAGAATGTGAAGCACCCATATCGAAAAGAACTCGTATACTATGACCATGAAATAAAATAGAACCTTCCAAAATAGATGGAGATATACCTTTGTGCTGAGAAGAACCTTCAGAAGCCTTGGCAGCATTAAGCTTGCCGGATTTGGCACTAGCAGGAACAATAGGGCAAGTGGAAACATGATGACCTTCCTTCTTGCAGTAGCGACAGAAGAGAGGTTTAGGACAAGCTCGAATCATATGATCAGGAGAACCATAATTGAAACACTTACGAATGGAAGGTGTTCCAACAGACTGAGTCTGAGAATTAGAACCACCAGTCTTCTTCTTCTTATAAGGAAAAGACCTGGACTTCTGAAATGGAAATTGCTTCTTGTTGGGGTTCTTGGAAACCTCAACATCATCACCGCTATCACACTCTTTCTCGATAGCTTTGAGCTGAAGTGCAGAATCTACCAACTCCTCAAAAGAAAGCTTTAGCTGGAGCAACAAAGACTTCTTAAGATATTTCTTAAGACCAGAGACAAACTTCAGATTCTTCTTATAAGAAGTGCTAATGAATTCAAGACCATACTTAGATAAAGCCTCGAATGATGCAACATACTCGGAAAAAGAAGACCTCCCTTGCTTCAACTCAAGGAAGCGACGGGTCAATAAAACTTTTTCAGATTCAAGAACGCACTTGAGTTCAAATCGTTCCCGAAACCGAGTCCAAGAAAGAGTTGACTCATTAATTTCGGCTATAAGAAGCTCATACCAATCAAGGGCACGCTCTTGTAATAAGCTAGAAGTTACAAGAACTCTATCATGATCAGTAAGATCCATATGAGAGAAGTTACGCTCGCGCGTGCGAAGCCAAGCTTGGACCTCAAGAACAGACTCGGGGCCTTTAAACGGCTTTCCTCCAAGATGAGAAAAATCACTGCACAGGCATGCAAAGGCAGACTTGCGAGGTGGAGATACTCGAGGAACTGGAGGCTGAGTGCTCCTAAACAATTCAAAAAACTGATCAGCAGACATATAAATGCCATCCGGATGTGAGCCGCTGGATTGCCCAGCATCCGAACGTCGTCCCCTACCTCTTCCAGCCATACACTGAAAGTAAGATAAGAACAAGATTATCCACAAGGTAGATGTCATTAATTCAAATGTGGAATACTACGGAACAAAATGCATTCCTAGATGTGTACCCAAATTCTACCTACCTCCAAAGGGGAATATAGAGGCACGATGGTTCAAAGATTTGTATCACTTATTACACTTTGATGTATCATAATATGTGCTTCTATTTTGTGTTTATCATATTTTGATCTTAACTCAGCTCTGATACCAAGCTGTGACGCCCCACCTCTGTACCCACACTAGCCAAGGATACTACAGGGTAATGTCGTCAACTAACACGGAGAATAAGGCTGGTTAGGAGCGACCATCTATAGCCCTGCTCTAACTATCTATTGAATACATCGACAATTGTCATACCAAGCAGATCGACATATCCAATGAATACTTTAAAAAAACCATAGGTGGCTGGAGGATCTATCAGAACAGAATATAACAACTCAAATGTAATATACATCACAGAACAGTAGATCATCATATACACATATATTTATACATAACAGAGTATACAAGCTGACACATGTCAAGTGTTATAGCAAACCGCAATATACAGAAGAGTCCAAAAGAATACATATCAAAGTCACAACAAAATGGGACTACGCAAAAAGCTATATCAAAAAGAAGCTAGCGAAGCAGTCCATGCGGAAGTAAAATAGGCTAAGTCCAAAAGCACCTAACCTGAAACATCTCGGTCTGTCCTGCGTATAAACACATGGGTCAGTCTAGCTAAACAAATCATTTAGACAAACTGAACAACAATAACCTGCAAGGTCATACGGTATAACAAATATCTCTAAAAGAGATACAACAATCATCTAACAAAAGATGAATCATAACAAGACAAGCCTCATATCATCGGCAACTCAAATAAACAAAGGATATGAATATCCCAAAATAAGCCAAAAAGGCAATAACAAATACCAATGAAGGTAACACAAGTTCCATAAGGTAACCGCTATATATCGTGCGGCTCGAAAAGACCAACACCGAAGGGCGATACCTAGGGAATATACAAATCAATGAAACGTCAGAAAATTACACGTGCTCAGTACTGTATAAACAAGGATCCATGAGCCCGAAGATTCCAAACCCAATATCAATCGAGCAACGACGAATGACCAACTCCAAAAGCGATACATAGGGCAACAAACTCGAAGGCACAAACCCAAAGGTACAAACTCGAGGTAACATACCCGAAGGCAACAAACCTGAAGGAGATAGTCCGAAGACACTATCCCAAAGGCAACCAACCGTAGTGGTGAAGGTCCGGAGGCCCAGTACTGGACACCACTAACTGGCAGAATGTGTCACAACTCTCGAAAAGGAATCCAGAAAGTGGTAACGTGAGTCCCATAACCACCCGTTCGCACTAAACGGTTTACTATCCGTCAGTTAATTTCACACTCAAAGCAGTACAAAGTCTACCTCATGTCATCGGTAAACCAGACCCAAAGGTCAAAATGTTCAAACGAAAAGATTATGAATTAACTGAAAAGATGAACATATGTGTTCATAACACGCGTTTTATCCAATCATTTAATTCTCCTCCCTCTTCGCTCGGAGTGCAAAATTGTGTAATTTTATATAGAAATTATAAGTTAGAGAAACGAGTTTTAATGTAATTTGAAATCACTTTATAAATCGCTTTTATAATTTCATACTTGAAATAATATATGTTAATATTCCTAATCAAATTTACTTGAAAAACATTTCAAAACTCATTTATAAAACCCGTGTACGAAACCACAAAAGAAGTCATCAAAGAATGATAACAACAAATCAGATAATCACGAAATCGATCAAAATCGGAACCTCAAACAAAAATAGGCAATTAGGATGATGCAAGCATGTCAGTCGACTGAACTCTGTAGTCAGTTGACTGGCCTAGTGCCTGGAACTTTCGGGTTTCAGGTTCAGTCGACTGACTGCAGAGGTCAGTCGGCTGAAACAGGCATCAGAAATTTCCGAGTTCCAGTTTCAGTCGACTGGCCCAGTAGGTCAGTCGACTGATACAGGGACAGGAAAAATTCTTCCCCCTGGTTCAGTCGACTGACCTACTGGTCCAGTCGACTAAACCTACTCCCAGAGCAGAATCAGTCTTGCCCCAAAATAGGGCAAAACCACACCGGAACGATCGATCGAGCTACCGCGACTCGGGACTTATGCCATACGACATCCCAACCTTATGGCCACTTTGATACATCCCGGTAACTATATTCAAACATCCAAAAGGATTTTCAAAGATTTGGCTTCAACAATCAAAAATTTGCAAATTCACCAAATCAATCCAAATCACAAGCAAATGGACATAGAAATAGGTTAGGAATTCATACCTTACAATCCAAGATAGTTACATACATAGATGTGAGATAAAAATCTCACCTTATTACTCAAAGACAAGGATGAGAAGCTCAATTGCAAAGAAAAGACCAACCACTCTCAACTTCAACTCTGCAAGCTTCACTCTAAGATCAAAACAAGTATTTTCCTAAGTTAGAGTTAGGAAACTTTCTAAAATCGAAGGAGAAAGAGTTGGAGAAGATGAAGAGGAGACTTACCAATAGCTTCTATTTGATTTTGGAGCAAGAATTCAGGTTTACAAAGTAAACTAGGGCTTGGAATTTCTAATTCCTCTTCCTTTCCCCCATTTTCAGTTTTAGCTTGAGTTTAAGAAATGAAAATGAGTGAATGGGGAAGAGAGGGACTGAGTTAGGGTATTAAGTTAGCTAGTGGGCTGAACCCAAACCCAAAATCCAAATAGAAAAAGTAGCAAAAAATCGACTTACTCCAAACATATCAAAGTTTATACTCAAAAAGATCGCAAACGTCATTTTGAACTCAATGGAAGTGGTTTCTTGTTCTAATTCGACCGTTTGCAAAAAGTAGCTTTTCGGACCCAAAAATCCGACTAACGATGCTATATTCAAATAAAACATTTAAATATATAATCGTTAAATATGCGGGTTGTTACAGATTTTTTATCCAAAAATTCCTAGTATCAATTTTATTCTAATCCGTACGATGTATACATATCAATCTGATCGCTCACTCGATCACACAATTTCTCTTACGAACTAGTATCGTCGACCCGACTTCCTAGTGCGGACTCGGATCTGGTTTCTTGATCAGAAACCGTCATTCTCCTTGCATAGTCATAACTACGATAGAGAATATCCAGAACCAATCAACAATCCATATCCAGGTTTGCCATCGAAAATCGAGTGAACAATCCCAACTCGGATAGATAAAATTATCTCGAAATTCTGTGCTCGAATCTGGATCAAATCATTATGCGAATAGAATAATATACGTACATCCTACGTATTTATCTCCATTGATTATTAGCCAAATCAATTTCCTTTTCTATTCACATTCACTTTAATTTCTATCCACTTATTCACAATTGCTTAAATCCTCATTTGAATTATCACCTCAATTCTTATATCAAATGGATGGTTTAAATCATAAACAGTTCGAACTCTGCCATGTTTAAATTTAGAAAATAGCTTGAAAATTTTAAAAATAGACAAGTAGTTGAAAAATAATTATTAGCGTGTAAAATATCTATAAAATAGTTGTGTAATTGTAAAATAGTAGGAAAATAGACAAATAGTTATAGAAATTTTAAATAGTTGCAAAATAGTTGTAAAATAGTAATTAGTTATAAAGTAGTTGAAAAGCAGTAATTAGTTTATAAAACAGTTGAAAAATTGTTAAATAGTTCCAAACATAATTGTAAAACAAGTGTAAGATAGTTTCAGGTTTAAAAAGAAAAGTTGTATAGTAAATAGTTTGGAAAATTATATTTATATCAAAACAATTTATTTTAAAAATAGTCCAGAGGCAAACTGTTTAATTCCCAACCTCCATTTCTAATTAATTCAATCTAAATTTCCACTTCAATTTAAATTGACTCAATTCCAATTTAAATAACTTCAATTTCTATTGAAATTGATTTAATCCCAATTCAAGTTGAATTAAACCTCAATTTCTTTCCTAAATTCAATTCAAATTCCATTTGAATTTACTTATTCAACTTTGATCACAATTTCAATTAATTCAAATAAATTTCAAATTGTACCAATTTCAATTCATATCAATTCCAATTTTAATTAATCCCAATTCCCATTTGAATTTGAACTCATTCAACTAAAATTTCATTTCAAATTAATCCAATTCAAATTTTCCCTTTTGAATTTTTAAACTTATCCATCTTCAGTCACAATTCCAATTAATTCAAATCAAATTTAATTTGAACTATTCAATTCAAATTTAAAATTTAAACCATCCCGAATTATATAAATTCGAGTTTATTTTTTTTATTTTTTTATGTTGATTTAATCCTTTAAATCAAATCAACTTATATCTTTAAACCATTTAATTCTGAATCCAAATTTCATTTTTACCTATTTCAAAGTTCAAATAATAATAATTCAAATGCTTTTTAAACAACTAAATCTTTGAAATTCAATTTATCACCAAACTTAAATTTTGAAACCAAACCTTTGAAGTTTTATCTTAAACATTTAAATCTTAAGTCCAAAATGATTCCATTTTATCTTAATAATGATATATTACCACACCTCATTTCTTTAAACAAATCGAATTCACAATTTAAAGATTATTAATAACAATAGGGTAATATTATCCAATTATTTTAAAACGTCCATCCATTTCCAATTTCCGGATCTCAAACCCATTTGACTTAAACTCCCGATTCAAAACAACCATTAACTTCCCAAGTTAAATCCCAATTTCATCTTGAAATTTCCAAACTAGGTTGTTCATTAAAACTTATTTAACTTTTGGTAAATTTAATTTAATTTAATTTAAAACCCGTTAACCTTACTCAAATTTGAATTCCCACTTCAAATTTCAAAAATCTTTCCCACTTATAAGTTCAAAACTTATATCATTTGGGTTTTATATCACACTTTAGGGAAAATCAAAACTCATTACTTTAGAGTTTATTTCATATTTATCTTTATTCAATTTAAATTTGGTTATATTACTATTACCGCTTATATTTAATTCAAATGATTTAACGACCAATTACCTTAATATTTATTTAGAAATAAATATTGCTTTATATATCAAAACATAATCTTATATAAAAATCATTTATTTTTAAAATCATTTAAAATCATTATATAAGAAAATAACAAGTCCGCTCTCATATATATATACACACACACAAACACACACACACTCAACTCATTCTAGGGTAACACTGACCCTATTCTTAATGAGTATCCCCTACCAGAGCCAAGGTTCTCGCTTAACCTCGCTCTGATACCAAATGTAATGACCCAGAAATTTCGATCCCAAAATTTCCAGATAGTTAGAAAAAGAAGAAAAGAGAAAGAAGAAGAAAGAGAAACAAGTCACAGAAACCTCACATTCGCAGCGGATCAAAATATAATATCACATAAATAACAGTTTTTTTACAAAGAAGAATTGTATCAGTACACTTATATTTTTATACATCAGAGTTACAACCATTACACAACACTGGACAGATTCAATCAATCTGTCCTAGGCAAACTACAATATCACAGCGGTATACACTCCATACGTTCCCGCCATCCAGCTCGCCTCCTGAGCTCCAGATCGTCCTTACCTTAAAAACTGTAATACTTAGTCTGACCCGAGCATTACATCAAAGTAACACCCAGGTCAGGCTGGAAACCAGCGTGAGTAAACCGATCTAACATGGAATACAAAAGCATAAAACTATATAAAACCCGGGGTAGCTCTTATCAATTTACAAATTCACAATTTGTTAAAGATACGACTTATTCCACGCATCAATTTCTAAGTACCAAACTTAGATCAAATGCTCCAACTTACTTAAATCATTCCATTCCAGCCAATTGATTTCACATATCAATCTATAAAGAATCGAAGTGGTTTCAGGTATTTACTAATACCCGAATCCGGTCTCTTCGAATCCAATGTCATCTTAATTCCAGATGTTTAAGGGGATACAAATCAATTATATATATATATATAGGTTCTCATATTCTCACCGCAAATCCATTATCGATAGATAACTCAAAATATCACAGTACAACCTATCATATCGTATCACAATACCTCACAACTCAATATCAGAGAAATTCAGACAACCTAAGGTATTCAATTCATGTTTATCATCCATAGGCAAGATCGATAGTCAAAACTTCTTAATTAATTTAATTTAATCCTTTGATTAAATTAACTACCTTTAATCTTGCTTAATTAACTTAAATTAATTATAAGCCTTTCCTTAAATTAATTGCATTAACTAGTTAACCTTAATTAATTACATTGATTAATTAATCTTTTAGTCAACCCCATAAATTAATTAATCACATTAACAAATTAACCAATAATTAATCACATTAATTATCCCTTACTTACTTATATAAATTAACCTTTAATTTCATTCAATATTTATCCATTTAATTACTCCTATTAAGTAATTACCCTTTTTATCCCTTTCTTTAATTTTTCACATTAATTATCCTTAATAAAATAAGACCTTAGTTAAACTAGATAGACTATTTATCTTAATTGATTACTTGCTCATCACATATATCTTGTTTAAATTAAGTGCTTAAAATCAATCACTAGAGAACTTTTAATTGATTTAAGGTTAAATATACTAATCTTAAATACTTCTTAGTTCCATCGTGAAATTATATTTGAAAATACTTAGGGATTTTAAATTTAATTGATTATCCAATACAAAACCAAACAATTAAATTCAAAACATTTTATTTTAAATTTAATTTTGGAAACTTGTTTTAAAAAATTTGCTTGAACCTGATATAAAAATCTTGTTCCCAAAACAGGTCAACACAATTTATTTTACTTCCAAAACTTGATCATCGTTTACTTATTTTCTTCTTTCATTCCTTTCAAAAAAAATTATTGCCCAAATCTTTACGGCCCATCACTAAATTTCCTTTCTTCCACCTTTACGGCCCATCACTAAATTTCCTTTCTTCCATTCCTCAGTTCTTTCCCTCATAAATTCGAGTTAACCTAACTGCGTACTCACACATGCACATGCACACGATTCCAGTCGACGATGTCTTGTCGCCATCAATCCCTCAGGTCACATATACTCCGATCATTACGGCTATGCACTAATCTTGACCGAATCTTCAATTTCAAAGAAATTGAACAGTTCACTTAAAGCCGGTCAAAACCATGTTCTGATAATCGCCATTCCCAGCCTCATATGGGCACCGCTAACCACTGGACCCCGGCCAAATCTCTGTCACAACTTACCCATCCATCCCCCTCCGTATACATGGCTTCGATTGATTATCGACGCCACCATCGATTCAAACCCGAGCTTGACCAATACTTCGCCTGAAACCCTACATTGACGTTTAGTCGTTGCCACGGTAGCTTAAAAATTCCATGACCATTTTTGCTGACGTCTCCGATCCACAACCTTGCTTCAGCAAGAAACCTGACCACTGCGGACTTGACGATCACCAAAAAAAAGGCTCAAAACTCAGATCCCATTCAACATACACTTCCTCTCGAATTACAACACTAAAAATCATGATACTATCTCTAAAAATCATGTTTTGCGATGATAAATCAGATTATAATCACGAATCCACAATTTTTCCTAGTTGGCATTTTGATTAATTCAAGTTTTTACTGTAATGCTTACATCCTGGTAAAACTACCTTCAAACCTTACTTAAAATGTTTCATTTTTAAAACCGAAATCTTATTGTTACAACATAACTAGTTTATATATATAATCCTGAAAATATTAGGAGAGTAGCAATTGGATTTTGATCATATTTTGAAACCTGTAAATGATGAACATAGTAGAAGTTCTGTTGTTTAAACATGCACTCAATTTTTAACATATGTATACATTCTTTCATTTTCAAACAAACATGCAAGCATAGTTTTACGCATACAAACAATTATCACAATGCCTATTTAATATATATGTCAGAGGCAACAATTTAAAATAGGAGATGAGGTTTTTCACTCACCTGTATAAATGTTGAACAGAGATATAGTTGATTTATAATCAAACAAGATACCCTGATGCCAGAATTTCTAACATGCTTTGAGTTTTACCTATATCCTCAAATTTCCAGAGAATGTTTGACTAATTCTACTTAAAAATAATTTCTAAACTTGAATCATGTTAATCATAACATATTTTGTTTAAACACTGTAATGCTAGAATAGAGCAACTGTTCTTGTTTTCTCTTTTCCACATATACATATACATGCAAGCAGTTTTTATCCAAACTTCAATAGTCATTTCATACAGATCAAGATACAAGTGGTTTTTAAAATGTTTAAAGTGCAGGTTACTCACCTGTTAAGGAAATGGAGAAGCCAGCTTGAATTTTTTGAAATCTGGAAATGATTTTGATCAAAATTTTATTGGTTGCTGATCTTAAGCTTATTTTGAAATGATCTGATCTTCTTCAATTGAGTTGAACTTTGATTTTGTACTTGAATTTTCTTCAGGTTCTGTCGTTGTTAATTTCTTCTTCTCTTTTTTTTTCTTTTCTTTTTTTTTGAGCTGCTTGTTTTGGGTTTTCAGATTTAAGTTTGCTAAGTTAAGTGTTGAATAGAAGGAAATGATAATAGAGGAAATTTAATGATATATATAACTTTGTTTTTCTTTGAAAAATTAAAGAAGCTGATG
Source organism: Allium cepa (assembly GCA_030765085.1). Taxonomy (NCBI): domain Eukaryota; kingdom Viridiplantae; phylum Streptophyta; class Magnoliopsida; order Asparagales; family Amaryllidaceae; genus Allium; species Allium cepa. Next base: position 876,408,901 of record CM060945.1, on the reverse strand, counting down.
ACACTTGTCACTAACATATTTCTTTTTTCCTACACTTGTTATTTTATATGCTTGAAGTATTTACAAATGTTAAAACTTAGTTTATATATCTCTTATAATTTACATGCAAAATTGTATACCATTTTTCCTATTTAAATCAATATTTATATATGTATGTGTATAATTTTATTTAAACTTTATCATTTTAGTCTGGATTTGCACAATATAAAAATCCAATTATATACTCATTTATAATTATATATATATACACTAACCTTTAAAATATAGAGTTTATTTTAGAATCAGATTTATATTTTAAGATATTTGAATTTCAAATCCAAATTTTTATCTGCCATTTACTAATATACGTTAAAATAGAAAACATATTTATTTGTAAAGGATAAATTTTGCCAAATTAAATAATAATAAAGAAGATCATTAAACAAATATTAAAAAATTCCATAATTATATTAGGAGATTATTAAATGAATATTTATCCAAATATTTAAAATTCAGCATTCATTATAGTTCAAATTCATCTATAAACATATCCAGATATATATATATATATATATATCAAAATTTTATTTGTTCAATTAACAAATGAGTATTTTAATAATTTTAATCCCGTTAATTTCCAATTAACAAATGCCTAAAATTCGGTTATCACATAACCAAATGAAATTACTATCCTATTATAGCCTTTCTTTATGGATATTTTGGTCTTTTCAAATTGGGACACTTGTCCATCCTTTTCCATGCAAACAATGGTGTAATGACATATGGCCCCTTGGTTGTCACCTTAATAAGCATGCTGATCTTCTAAATAACACATTATTAGCCGATGTGTCACTCCCTTATTTTGAGTGCCATTCATAATAATACCTCGTGCTTTATGCTTACACCTAAACGGCTTATGTGTTACTCCCTTATTTTAAGTGACATGCGTAATGCCACCTCATGCAATAATAAATAAGGTGTTATTACAAGCTTACACCTAATCGGCCTATGTGTCACTAGCTCATTTATATGCCATCTTAATGCCACATCATGCTTCAAGGTGATATTACAAGGTTACACCTAATTAGTCTATCTAATCGTAAAAATATTTTGGTCTTTGAAATAGAGTTGTAACTTAGTATTTCATCTTTCAAACAATTATAACATTATTTCATTTTGATATATATATATATATATATATATATATATATATAAGAAAACACAATAAAAGAAAATAGGTTGTTCGGGTTCTTACATTCTACCCTCCTTAAAAGAAGATTTCATCCCTGAAATCTAGTCTTTAAAATACTCTGGATAATCTTTATGCATTTTTGATTCAAGTTCCCATGATGCCTCATTTTCGTCATGATTACTCCATTTCACTTTTACAAATTGAATTCCTTTGTTCGTAATTTCATAACTTTTCTACCGAGAATTCTGATTGGGCATTCAATGTATGTGGTACCCTTCTTAACTTCGATTATTCAAATCAACCATATGCGATGGGTCAGGAATATACTTTCTTAGCATCAATGTATGCAGAACATCATGAACATCTGATAATTTTTAGGCAATGCAAGTCGATGTTGCAACTTTACCTATTTTTACAATGATTTGAAAGGGCCCAATAAATCTAGGCGACAATTTTGCCTTTTTCTTTCCACATGCATTGCATCCTTTATTGGAGAAGTATCTAAAAGAACCTGTTCCTCTACTTTAAATACCAAATCTTTCCTTCTCTGATCTGCATAGATTTTTTGCCTACATCGGGCAGATTTTAGTCATTCTTGTATAGTTGTAATTTTCTTTGTTGTTTCTATCACTAGATCAGGGCCAATCAGTTTATTATCTTCTACCTATGCCCAACAAACTGGTGAAGGACATGGCCTTCCCTATAGGGCTTTAAATGACACCAATACTTATGTGATAACTATTGTTATATGCAAATTCAATTAATGGTATATGTGTTTCCTAAGTACTTTCAAATTCCATCAGATAAGATCTTAGCATCTTCTATTACTCGATTTACCCTTTCTATTTGTCCATCTGTTTGAGGATAAAGGTAGTAGACATATTGCACTTTATACCCAAATCCTTTTGGAAACTTTTTCAAAATCTGGTGGTATATCGTGAGTCTCTATCTGAAACAATTATGACTGGGACTCCATGCAATCTGACAATTTATTTTAAGTAGATTCTATTTAGCTTGTCAATCGAGTATCCTGTACTATATGGTATAAAATGAGCTGACTTTGTTAAGTGATCCACCACTACCTATATTGTGTCATGCCCTTAGTCTGATCTTGGGAGTCCAACAATAAATCCATTTAAATTTATTCCCATTTCCATTCTGCTATAGGAAGCAGTTGCAACAGACCAGATGATTATTGTTGCTCAACCTTAATTTGTTGGCATGTGAGGCACCTTGAAATGAATCTAGCAACATCCTTCTTCATTTCATTCCACCAAATTGATGCTTTAAATCCTTATACATCTTCGTGCTTTCAAGATGTATAGTAAGCCTTGAAAGATAAGCCTCATTCAGAATCTCATTCTTTAATTCTACTTGATTTGGCAAGCAAAGTCTATTTCGATACCTATATCCCTTTTCATTTCCTACCTTCCAATCTATGGGTCCATGTCTCTAATTTTCATAAACTAATCCTCTAACCTCCCATTTTTTCCTTGGCTTGTACAATTCTACTAACTTAAGTAGGCCGAATGATCATACAAGGGCCTTCCTTTCATGATTTATTTGATTACTCAACCTAGGTCGAGCATTCATTTCTACTAAAGTTTCCAAAGATCTATATTCTGTGATCATTAGGTTATCAGTAATTCCATATAACTTTCGACTTATTGCATCTGCTACCACATTGGATTTTCTGGGATGGTAATGTAATGTGAAGTCACGGTCCTTCAAAAATTGCATCCATTTTCATTGTTTTATATTAAGATCCTTTTGAGAGAATAAATACTTTAAACACTTATGGTCAGAATAAATATCAAATTGTTCGCCGTAAAGATAGTGTCTCCATATCTTTAATGCAAACACTATTGCTGCCAACTCCAAGTCATTAGTTGGATAATTTACTTCATGCTTCTTAAATTGTCGGGAGGCATAAGAAATAAGTTATCTGCATTCATCAATACACATCCTAATCCCTAATCACATGCATCGAAATATATTTTTCTCCGCTTCTTGGTAATGCTAGAACTGGTGCTTTAGTTAACTTGCTTTTTAAAGTCTAAAATGCCACATCACATTTCTCATTCCATATGTCCTTTGGTGTTAACTTAGTTAGTGGAGCTGCTAACTTTGAAAAGTTTTGAATAAATCTTTTATAATAACCAATTAGTCCAAGAAAACTTCTAATCTCCGAAAGTGTTCTAGAAGGACTCCATTTCAAAACTATTTTAACTTTTAATAGGTTTACTCCTATCTCATCTTTTGAAATAACATGCCCGAGAATTTTTACTTCATCTAACCAAAACTCATACTTAGCTGAGCATACAATTAGTGTTCCTTTAATATTTATAGTGTTATACACAAATGTTTCTCCTGCTATTTTCTTGATTAGAAAAAATTAAGATATCATCGATAAATTCTATGACAAATCGATGTAGGTATGGGCGGAACACATGATTTATAAGGTCCATGCAAACTGCTGGTGCGTTAGTTGATACCAAAGGTATTACCAAAAACTTATAATGTCCATACCGTGTTTAGAAAGCTATCTTTGGTAATATCTTCTTCCTTTATCCTTAACTGGTGATAACTAGATCTCAAATCTATCTTTGAGAATATGGTAGCTCCTTGAAGTTGATCAAACAGACCATCAATTTAAGGTAATGGAGACTTATACTGAATTGTAACCTTATTAAGTTCTCGATAGTTAATACATAATATTAGGGACCCCTTGTGCTTCTTTACGAATAATACTGGAGCTCCCAAAGGTTATTTACTTGGTCTAATAAATCCTTGATCAGATAACTCTTGAATTTTCTTCTTTAATTCTTGATTCTCTGGTGGAGTCATACGATGAGCTATTTTTGCTATTAGGTTTGTACCAGGAACCAATTCGATACAAAAATCAGCTTCTGAATTTGGTGGTAATCCTGGTATATCCTTAAAGACTTATTTAAATCCACTTACTACTTTGATTTGGTCTAGTTGTCGGCCTGCATCTTTAATGTCTATATGCGCTAGGTATCTAGATATGAATACATTTCTAAATTTATTACATGAATATATGAATGTCTCATATCCCAGAATGGAAAACGTTATACTCATGTAATGACAATCTAGTTTGGCATAATATTTGTAAAGCCAATCCATTCCAAGAATGAGATCAAAACAGACCATTGGGAAAAGGAATAAATCCATAGGCATTTCGTTATCTTCGATATAAAGAGGACAACCTTTTACATATACTTCTTACTTTAGTTTCTCCTTCTACTAAGTCATCTATTATTTGGGATTTTTCAGTTGCTTAATTAGCAATCCTAACTTAGTATCGAATACTACAAATATTAAGGAATGCATGGAACCCAGATCGAATCAAACTTTAGCTTGAAAATCAAAAACAAACAAGGTACCTTCCACATGTGGTTGTTCAAAAACTATCTCATATACCATGGCTTGATTTCCTAGTGTTTCTTTATTTTCCTTTTTCGGCTTTTTACATTCTCTGCTCATGTGTCCAGGTTCATTGCAATTGTGGCATATAATTTGTTTTCTTTCCTTAGGACAGTTAGGATCAATGTGACCTTTCTCATTGCACTTATAGCATGTTTTTATTTTGTTTTGACCTTCTCCTTGTTGTGTCCCTTCTTTCTTCTCTTCGTTGTTGTACCATGGCTTCTTCAAATTAATTTTTTTTTATTATTGAATTTACCTTGATTGTTTTGATTTCACTTATTTGAAAGATTCCTTTCTTACCAAAGTTGAATATAGTCTTCTTCGAGGTTAAGAGCTTTTGATATAATTGCCTCATAAGTCTTGCAACGATCACCAATTACATGTCTCCTTATTTGTAGAATTAATCCTTTTGCAAATCTTCTGACCCTCTTTTCACGAATATTGATTAAATGACTTGAAAATTGAGGCAATGCTTCAAATTGAATTTGATATTAGGCCACTGTCATGTTTCCTTGTGTGAGAGCCTGAAATTTCACTTCTATATACTCTCTTTCGTGTTCTGGAAAATTCTTTTCCAGAAACAATTCCTTAAAACTTCCCTAAGTCATCACACTTGAATCGGTTATGGTCCTAATTAACTCCTACCAATTCAATGCCTTTCTTGCATGCTAAAACACAACCAACTTCCTTTTATCTATTTCACTACAATCCAACACTTTAAAAATGTCTTCTAAATTTTGGATCCATTTTTCAGCTTTAAATGGATCAGTATCTCAAATTATTTAAGGATGTAAGTCCTTAAAAAGACTCAATAAATTATCGGATGGATTACTCACGGATCTAGGGGAGATTTATTGCATTTGTTTGATGAAGGATATGAATAACTCCATAGGATTTTGCTGGGCGAAGGCTTGAGCCTCTTTAATACGATTTGAAGTAGTAATTTCTCGGTTTCCCATAACCTTAGAGAAACAAAGGAACTTTGTTATAATCAACGCCGGATTTAAGTACATAATTGACATGAAATATTAATTAACTAAACTAAAGTCATACACACAAAGGAAATACTATTTATAACCATTTTTCTTTGTACAAATAAATTTTGGGCTATTATTTACAAACTTCAACATACATATCCAATATTTATAAGTCAACAAAATTGAAGACTATACCACAAACTTTAAGTAACCCATCAATTTTTTATAGTACATTTTCCATGTAATTCATGTTGCGGGAAAGAATCCCACAATATTATACAATTCATTTTCCATGGGTACTTCCATAAGTCCCGCAACTTCTTCTAAGACCTGTTTTCTTCTATTTATCCTTTGGATTATTTTCCTTCGTATAGGTCTTATAAGCATTAGAATTTCACCTTGAATTTTGTAAAACTCTTGAATTTCTTCATACTTGGTTCTCTCTATCATTTTTAAAGCTTTCACTATTTCCTTCTGTTTTTAATATAGACGGTACAATACAAGGTCTCTTTGCAGTACCTCTTTATAATTATACGCTCTATTTACCACTTCTATCATTTCATCCACTAAAATCTTTTATGCCTTCATTCTAATCATCTTCTTCTCAAATTATGAAAAGGTTGGGATTAGTCATTCTTTAGGATTAGCTATGCACATAGCCTCTACCCATGAATCTCTAGTATCCCATGTCTTTTGGCTTCTTATTATTTATAACTATAACAATTATGAACATATCAATGAATAATATAAATTTCCTATTCTGGCAAAACCCAAATTGTAGTGTCTTATTCTTGCGACATGATAAGGGTTTTCTATTAATAACATTTAAACCTAGGCTCTGATACCACTTTCTAACACCGCGCTCCGACACTCTTGGCTGGACTCAGGAGTGCTACCCTCATAATGTGGTGCCATCATAATAGTGTTACAAGTTTATAAGAAGAAATACCAGAACATTAAATCATCTAAAGGAAATGATTTTGAGTTGAAGAAATATTATACATTCAAACTTGATCTACAAGATAATTTACATAAGGTCTTGTCTTTGACTTTATACATATATATACATCAAGATCTACAATATTACAACATCCCCCATCTTGAGGTCCGAAACTAAGCACTACAGATGCCGTAGTATATAATTAACTTTCGATGACAAAATATGGTCATGTTAATGGTATCCATAATATAAGAAGCACATGAATATGAAATAATTATTAACCTAATTTTAAAGAAAACTTCCACATTTCATTTCAAAGTCATAATTTCATATTCAATACATAATCTTAAACTTTGCCCAAGTTCAGATGAAATATAATTATTACAAAATACTCCAAGAGCAACATATGAAGATGCCCCTTGGTTGACGAGAGTTACTAAATAGACAGATACATCAACTTCCATTACATTCATATATAACACAGCGAAGAATAATAAATAAACTCCTACATAGCGAGCCCTGCCTTCTATATGTCTCCGAAAGCTTTATGTTCCAAAACCTACTTAACCTATAAAGACCCTTACTCCCAACCTACTCAAAACAAATTTTGAGCACCCGGGAGTTTAATGGAAAAAATATAAACTTTGAGTTAGACATAAGGCCTAGTGGGAATAATAATATGTCATCTCGGTTTATAGATATTAAGTGAGACCATGCCACTGAGCGAAATGGTTTTTCCCTCACTAATACCCTTTCTAAAATGTATCTTTTGCAAGTCAAAGTCATGCAACCAAACTTGTTAAAAATATAATATAAACAATAATGTGCATGCATGCAACATGGATAATCATAAAAAATCTGTTAAATCAAAGGACTATCCATCCCAACATCATAGTTTTATCAGGCTGACTACAAACCTATGGCTGACACGGGCCTAACAGATATATTAAATTATCTAACCTACTATTAGAAGAAAACTTGACGGTCTATCTGAAACATTCTATTCCTTGGGTCAATTGATCCTAATGTTGTTGCAGGCTCACCCTATACCGATCCCATTTGGTATTTTGATCGCCGAGTCGATTTATTCTACCACAATCTATTCAAAAGTCATAAGAACAATAATTTCTTTAGTAAAATTTTAGGCAATCCCTTTCTATTTCCTTGAAAACACTTTCATTATAAATGATTTGACCCTTGAAATCATACTTTTAAAACAAGGAAACTTTTAGACCTTTACTTTATTCAAAATGCTTATGCCATGATATATTCTTTTGTAAAACAATATTGATGAATTTCGGAACCATTTAAGGTCATCGCCTCTCAAAACATGGACTATAGAGCCAAAACAATATAAGTCTTTATATTGATAAAATGCGACAAGAATATAGTCGAAGAGGGTCTTTGCCCCTCAAAAAAAAGGCCATAAGGCCAAAACAATAAATTCTTTTGTATCGAAAAACTTCGGTGTCACTATCGCCATTAGGGGTAACCAACCCTCTTAAATATTCAATATGTTAAAGCCTTTAGCTTTGAAAACATAAGGCCGTAAGGCCGATAAACTACGTCGTACTTCATAGGGTGTCAACGTCGTATAATATAAACATTGGTTGCATAGTGACAAGTGTTAAAAGAATATAGTTGACATAGATAAACTTTGGCAAGCATTACTTCCTTAATAAAAACAAGTGGCATCCTATATTGCCGAAGTCAATAATAGCGGCATAGTTTCCTATAGGGTCGAGAACGATATAGTTAATACATGCAGCGTCATTATCACCGCTATAAGCCTCATTGAAACCATTGGGGTCGGCGATGTTGTTGAAAACAAGCGGCATAGTTAAAAGTGTGGCATCAATATATTAAGGAAAGCGGCCTAGTCCAATTTGAAGCTCACAATGTCGACCTTTTTGCTTAGCTTCCTACGTCAACCAAGACAATTTCCATATCAATAAAAGTTGACATCTTGTGCATCGCACTTGATGGACATCGAAGGCCATAGAGGTGGCATAATGAAATGTGACATCATGAATTTCGATGTGGCAAAGCTATAATTACTCTAAAAAACAAATTTCTTACTAATAAAAGTAATTTCTTTTCACCAACCGCTTGTATTTTTCAAAATGCTATTAGACAACAACTTTCTTTATCAAAATTCTTTCTAGAAAACTGTTAAGGAGCAAGTTTATCATTTTCGAAGTACTTAGAAAACCTTGCATTTTATATTAATATTTAGATATACTAATTAAGCCTTTCTAGCTCAAACAATTCATATTAAATCATAAACACTTATGAAAAATCCCTAAAAATCATTATAACTCAAATTTATTATATTCTTTATCATATAAAAATTTTGAGGCCAAAAACTCAATTTAATTATATTTAGTAACTAAAACCCAAAATATCTGATTTATCAATCTTATATAAGGCACAAAATATTCTCACTAATTCAGAAAAATTACGAAATAAAATAACCAACTTTCAAAATAATGTTTCGAACGTCATATCAAAATTCCAAGTCACTTGGGTGTCATATGACAGGTTTTCTAACTCAAATATATCAGTAAATTTCATAAACAAATTTTATATATTTACCAAAAATCATATAATCCATCAAACTATCATAGCATGACATAAAATAAGCAAAAGATTTGGGTTTAAACTTAAAACTGAAAATAACATTAAAAACTTGAGATTCATAACTATTATTCATCTTGAATGGATTAAGAAGGTTGAGAATTGTACTTTGATTTGATTCCCCTAGCTTTGACCTTGTTTTCTTAGCTTATCTTCCCTTTGAAACCCTTGTTAATGACTGGCCTTGGTCTACTTTCGTTTTCTTTGAATGAAGTGATAATGGGATAAGAGGATGGAAGGGTGAGCATTAGGAAATAAACTCATTTTCCTATTTTGCTCCTTGTATGCATTCATCTTTCTTATTAATGTTTTAATCAATCCTATTAGATCATTTGTTAAGGCACGACCCACATTAATTACTAAATATCAATCTCCTTGTCATTTAACATTAAAATTCTTCTAAATAATGTTAATGAAAATTATGGTTATTATTGACTCCCCTCCTTAAAGAATTTCATCCTTGAAATTATGATAATGTACTTAACAAACATATAATATAGATGTAAAACATACTATTAAAATAAATTAGGATAAGTGTCTTTGATCCTTCTCCCTCTCTTCCAAGTATTGTCTCTCTTATTGTAACTCCACTGGATCTTGACTAACCTGACTGTCTTGTTCCTTAGCTTCTTATCATCCTTAGCCATTATACGCACTAGATGTTTACTATGGTCATGTCTGGTTCCACCACTAATTCTTCCAATGCTGTTGGAGTAATAGTAGTTTCTGGATCTCAAACACACTTCTTCAGATAAGAAATATAGAAAATATTATGGACTCTTGCCAAACTACTCGGTAACTCTAGCGAGTTTCTCGATCCTTCCTATAATAGGAAATGGTCCAACAAACCTAGGTGCTAATTTCCCTAATTTTCCAAATCTTACTACGCCCTTCGTCGATGATACTTTGATAAAAATATAATCTCCAACAGAGAACTCTAATCCTTCCATCTCTTATCTGCATAACTTTTCTATCTAGATTGAGCTTCCTTCATTTTAGCTCGAATTAACTCAATCTTTTATGCGGCTTCTCTTACCATATTCGAACCAAGAACTAAACTATCTTCAATCTCTAATCAACATACAAATGACTTACAAGGCCTTCTGTATAAAGCTTCAAAAGGTGTTATCCTTGTACTAGTCTGATAACTATTGTTATCGAAAAACTCGACTACGTATTGATGGTCTTCCCAAGATCCTCTAAAATCTTGCACACAAGCTCTTAATAAATCCTCCAAGACTTTGTTAACTCTTTCTGTTTTCCCATTTTCCTGTGGATGGTAAGCAATACTCAACTTGAGCTTGGTACCTAAAACCTCTTGTAGAATCTTTTAGAATTCACTAGTAAACAAAGATCTCTATCACTGACTGTACTACTAGGAACTCTTGTAGTCTAACTATATTCTTCATGAATGAATTTGCCAAAATAGGTGTTGTTCTTGTCGACTTAACAGGAATGAAATCAGCATTCTTGGTCAGTCTATCCACTATGACCCAAATACTTTCATTTCCATTATTTGACATTGGAATCCATTAATGAAATCCATAGATATAGAATCCCATTTCCACACTAGGACATGTATGGGTTGAAGCAATCCACTTGGTTTTTGATGTTCGACCTTTACTTGCTGATAGTTTAAACACTGCTCTACCTATATGCCAACTCCATTTTCATACTCTTCTAGAAGAAACTTCTCTTCATATCTTGATACAACTTAATTCCTCCATGATGAATAGTAAACTTTCGTCGATGACACTCCCTAAGAATTTCTTTCCTTAGGTCCCTAGCGTCTAGAATACACAGCAGTCCCTTCTTTCTCAACCATCCTTTTTGGTAAAGATAAAAATCTTTCAAGTAATCAATCTCATTTCCACCTTTCAATCTTCTAATTTTTTCAGCTAAGACTGGATCATCTCTTTATTTATAAGCAATCCTTTAGATCAATACCGGGCGAACTTCGAAACAAGATAACATTGAAATACTTTGACTAGAACTTGCGATCGATTTTAACCACCAACTACAAGTAGTCGATGCGTATAAAATCTTCCCATTCAGCCAACATAACTAACACCACACTCTGATATTTCCTGCTAAGTGCATCTGCAACTTTATTTCCTTTCTCTGGTGTGTACTTAATTCTAAAATCATAAGCAGCTAAAAACTCAAATCATCTCGGTTGTCCTATGTTCAACTCCTTCGGCGAGGATAAGTAACTTTCGAACTATGATCCGTGTACAACTCAAATCATTCTCCCAAAAGATAATGTCTCATGCACCTTCAAAGAAAAAATTACGGCAGCTAATCCCAACTCATGAGTTGGATGTTTAACTTCATGCGGTCTAAGCTATCAAGAAGCGTAGGCAATCACTTTATCCTTCTGCATCAACACAACTCCTATTTGTGTTCCACATGCATCTATGTACACCACCATGTCTTGATTTCCATCCTGAACTACTAACACGGGAGCAATGGTTAATAAATATTTAAGTTTCTAGAATGCCTCCTTACATTTATCGATCCAAACATACTTCACGTCCTTTGCCGTTGGTTTAGTCATCGGTGCTGCTATACGAGAGAAATTCTTGATGAATCTCTGGTAATAGCCAACTAGTCCAAGAAAACTCTTTATCTCAGTCACTGTCCCGGGCCTCTTCCAATTATTAATTGCTTCGATCTTAGCTGGATCTATTGACAACCCTTTCACTGAGACTACATAACTACAAAACTGCACTTTCTTCTTCCAAAAATGACACTTTGAAAACTTCACTTTAAATGATGCTGCCTCAGCGTCTCAAGAACTATTGCAAGATAAACTTCATGATTTCTTTCATATTTGGAATATATCAAAATCCATCTATGAATACCAATACAAACCTATCCAAGTGCCATTGGAAAATCCGGTTCATTAAGTCTACAATGAACGCATACGCATTAGTCAATCCGAATGGCATTATTAACCATTTATAGGAACCATATCTTGCTCTAAACATTGTTAATGGAATACTGCCCTCAACCACCTTTAGTTGATGGAACTCTATCACTAAATCCAACTAGGAAAATACTTTGGCTCCACTCAACTGATCAAATAAATCATCAGTTCTCAATAAAGGATATTGATTCTTTATCGTCTTTTCATTTAACTTACGATAATCGATGCACAACCCTAATGACCCATCCGGTTTCTTCACGAATACCATGGCTGCTCCTCAAGGCGAACTTCTTGATCTGATAAAATTCTTTCCTTCTAAGTCCACTACCTGCAACTTTAACTTCGATATCTCGGTAGGTGTCATCCTGCTAAGTGGTCTACTTACGAATGCAGCTCCAGGTGCAAGATCTATTTGAAACTTAATAGCTTATTTCGGTGGTAGTCCTGTAATAGGCTTAAAAACACTTGTAAATTCTCTAACTACGAAAACCAAATTTTGAATCATCTTCCTCCTTTATTACACCTAATAAAACCCTAACGTCAAAATTTGGTTCTCTATTGAGTATACAATTCGGTCACCACTATTAGGGTGTCTTAGTTATATCTTCCTATCGTGGCAAAATATTATAGCATCATATTTACTAAACCATTCCATACACAGAATAATTCCAAAGCCCACGAAATCAAACACATGCAAATTGCAGGCACATGTGTGGCCCGATGATGCAAACTCTAAATGGTAACATCTCATCCCTAGAGTTGCATATCCACATATCGAATTTCCAACCCTTAAGGAAGTGAAAAAGTATGAGGGTTTTAGGTTAAGCTTATTCACCAAGCAGTGAGATATGAAAGAATGTGATGTACAAATATCAAATAGTAATTTAATAGATAAGCCATGAATCAAAAGCGTACCTCTCATTACAGCTTTCCCTTTCTCCTCGGTTGTTGGTCTCGAGGTAGTTGGCTCCAATGCAAACATCTTTCCCTTCTCAGCTTTAGCTGGTTCCTTGCACTGGTTCTTATAATGTTCAATCTGGTCACTTGATATTCCTCCTTTCAATTTCCTTTTCCTTTCCAATTTGGCGCTCATGAGCATAATGGCCCTTCTTTTCACCCTTGTAAGACACAACCTCAGACTTTCCTTTTTTGGCAACTTCAGCTTCCGTTTTATGGTAAAACATTTTCTTCTGATTCTGTCCACCCTAACTCTCTCCGGGATTGTAATTGCTGAATAAAGCAAGCATCTCTTAATTTCGCAAAGCCATCTCCATGATGACATCACATGGATCCTTGAGATGTGGTAAAGTTGCACTAGCAAGCTCTGTCTCAGTCCACAGATGAACTTCTTATTTCTTTTAATCATTGTGTCTATTGTAGCATATCTATATCGGGATAGCTCCTCAAATCTAGTTGCATACTCAAGCACCGTCATATCACCTTGCACCAATCTTGCAAACTTCCTTAACAAAGTTGACTTAGAAATTTGTAGACATAAACCTCTATTCAAACCTCCTCCTAAACTTTGCCCAAGTCAAAACTTTTTTGCTATCCTAAAAGTTACAATATTACACCAGTTGTAACATCCTGGTATTTTCAACCATTCGCATCCACATATGTCGGATTTGAATTGCTCAAAATATCATATTGTTAATTTATATTTGGCAAAACTTAGCATATACAATAAATAAATAATCACAGAATCACGGACACGGAGTAATATAACAATAAGCAACAGAAATAAGGGAATGGTAGTTCATGAAGCTATAATATATCTATATATATCAGAGTTAAACAAGATACAACAGAAGTCTCTAATACATAGAAGTATCAATAAAATAGTCAAATACAAGATCAGAATATATCACATGAGTCAACTGAATAACTAAAAGCTGAATAGATGGTTGGATCTCCAAGCGAAGCTCCAAACTCCGAAGATGAGTCTCAATTGTTGTAACACTCAGTTTGAATCGAGCATAAAGCAAAACACAAAACACTCGAGTAAGGATTAACATTCATATATTAATAAATCTAACTCAAGTGAAATATCAACTGAAATTCAAGTAACTTTAAAGGATGTTTGGGATAGCCATCCTCTAAGGGTCCATTAAACTATCTACCATGTAGTAATATACGTTATTATAATAATGTATAAAGTAAAGTAAAACTATTAAAATAGCGTTAAGGCGTTACCCATATCCTCCTTAACACATTTTATAGTGCTATAGTCTATACAATACGATGATACCCCGTAAATTGAAGCTTTCAAAAGGCACTCCATAGGTACAACACAAAACAAACTCGTAATGGTCTCGATAGGATAGGTGACATGGCACAAACAGGCAATGTTAGGTAGATATACCAATTACACTTCCAGGCTGGTGGTAACGCAGAGCCGCAGCAATCACCTACCTTGAGCCACACTCCCGAATCAAAGGTGCGTACCAAATAAATCACAAAGTAAAAGAATGGCATAAGATGGAGTGTGTCCGATCGGAGGAGCTACCTCACTTGGCCCGTCAATTGCTCCTGTTTTAGCCACATTATGCTAACTCACGGGAATTAGGTCCATGTATATATCTCATATAGGATCGTCGCCACCATCCTACTTCATTCTGGAGTCTCCACCGCGTACACAGTTGTTAAAGTGGTTTTCGGTATTGGCAGAGAGTATAACAATATCCGATCCCGGTCTCTTTAACAACCAATCGTTATTATAACACCGCGGTCATTTCAAAATAGTTTATACTTCAAAACCAAAATATCATCGCCATTTCAAAACCATATCAATACGATATCATTTCCGTTTCAAAACTAAATATGATATCATTTCCATTTCAAATATATCCATTTTCAAAAATCATAGCACTTCAAAGTTATAACACTTTTGAAATTATAAAGCTTCTAAAACCATAACAATTTAGAAACCATAACTTATAAATCATAATACTTTGGAAATCATAACACTTTGGAAACCACAATTTAGAAATCATAATACCTTGGAAACCGTAGCACTTTGGAAATTACAACATTTCCCACTTAACCGATTTAAGATATTAAAATAGTTTATAAAATAAAATAGTTTGTATAATGTAATTATAGGTTAAAATAGTTTGAAATAAAATAGTTAGTATATAAAAATTGTTTATATAAAAAATAGTTTAGATTAAAAATGATTTATATTAAAATAGTTTATATTAAAATAATTTATATTAAAATATATAAACAGTTTTAAATATAATTTTAAAAATACTTATAAATAATAAAATAGTTTCCTAAATTTCACAAATTGATTCAAATCAACTCGAATTCCAAAATTAAAATTTAATTCAATCTCAATTCATCAATTTCAACTCAATTCGGTTTCTCAATAAACCATTTCAAATTATATCGATTTCAAATACATATTTTTTTACACATAATAAACCATTTCAATTTCAATATATTTCAAAGCTTTAAATATTCAAACATTTCAAAACTTGATTTGATAATTTCATACACACACACAAATAAATAAATAAATATATATATATATATATATATATATATATATATATATATATCAAGTTCACTTTACTATTATTTATTTTGAAATATTTACTTAATAATTCAAACAACATTTAAATAAAACTTCAAATTTCAAATTTAAATTAAACTAAATATACTATTTCAATTTATGTAAATTTGAAATGTTCATTTAAATTACTTTTAATCAAGCTCAAGTTATAAAAATCATATCATTAGAATCCCAAATCTAACAAATTTCAAATCAAACTTATTTGAGTATAATTCTTAAATAAATTCAATTTCAAACCAATTTTTATTTCTCTTTCTAGCCCGAATTTTATTAAACTCATTGTAAACTCTATATTTGAAAATATAAATTTTAAATAAATAATTAAACATATTATATATTAATTAGATCAACTTTATTAAATCAACTTTAATAAATCAAATCTTATTGTTAACTTATTTTATATATGTTGGGGATGCGGATTAAGGGTCTTAAGGCAGAAATAACATTAGAGGGGGGGTGAATAGTGTTTTAAAGAATCTATGAACTATATGACTAAATTAAAACTTTCAACACAAATCTAAACAGAATTATAACACAGAATGATCACAGAACATATAACAAATGCAAATAGTAAAGTAAAGCACGTAAAAGGAAAGAACACACCGGAATTTTATACTGGTTCGGAATCCTCCTACATCCAGTCCTGTACCAAGGCAATATCCTTGTACAGATTTTTATAAGCCAATATCCAAATTACAACCCTCAATTTATAAGGCCTTGAGGAACCCTCCTATCTCCGAGTCTGGGGTAAACTCTCTTGATTTACGGGACACAAGATCACCCTTATACTTTCTAATAACAATCCTTTTGAATGAATAGACTCTATGGACTTTTTGAATACAAATTGATCCTATAACTCTGAATAGCACTTTGATCTTTAGTAGAGTGATGGAGAATCAAATAGAGAGAGTATCTAAATGATTTCCTATTGAGAATTTGGCAGAATGATGGCACGACCTTGTAAATATGAAGTTTTATGGATATGGAATGGTGGAGAAGAAAGAGTGAAGAAAATAAGAAAAGTAAATTGTTAAAAATTCATTTTGGAAGCCTTTATATAGATGCACAACATTCATAACCATTGGCGAAAGGTTTTCGAACGAATGGACACTTCTTTTGAAATTTGAATTTTTAATTTCAACTGTCACCATGTCGACATGGGGTATCCCCATATGTCGACATCGCCTAGTTCAAATTTCTAGAGATGTTGCTTTGAAAAGACAATTGAATTTAAAACAAGTTGAAACTTCTCTGGACCAAAGTAAAGTGTTTAAACAATATTTTGAGATAGAGAATGAATATAAAACATTATTTTAAATATATATATATATATATATATATATATATATATATATATATATATAATTGATATAGACCGTCAATTATATAAGTAATATTTAAAATTAGAATAAATTTTGATGTTTTTAAAAATAGAAGTTTTAAAATCAGAATAGAGGAATATTTCAAGGCTAAAACAAAGTTTGAAAACATTTTTGAAAACATGATTTTGAAAGCTAAAACATTTTGAAAACAGATTTAAAATCATTTTGAAAAATCTATTCAAACTGAAATTGCAAGACCTTCCTACAGAGCTCCTCCATAGGACTCGAGAACTTGTACAAAGTAGTTTAAATGATTTTGATTTTCGTGGGTTTGTAAGCCACTTGTCGTAGGTTTGTAAACTACTTGTCGTGGGTTTGTAAGCCACTGGTTTCGATAGAAATTGGGTTCCATCCCAAAAGTAAATTAGAAGAAAGATGAGAGTGCTATTATGAAGTTTTAACAAATTACTAGACACTTATCTTGAGATCTTGAAATCTTGATTCTCTAGAGTCTTGAATCTTGAATCTCTAATCTTCGTCTTTGATGCTTGAGTCTTTATACTGATCAGTCTTCGATAATACCTGCATATACTTCCTATATACATACATACATATACATATATATATATATATATGAAAATGTTAGTATATATTTTATAAAGTAAAGTATAATAACTATATAAGGTTGTTGTCATCAAAACATCAACAACTCAGTTCCTAACAATCTCCCCCTTTTTGATGATGAAAAACCTTTATTTATAAAATATTCTTACCATACCATCACTCCGCCTTATTCCATGACTTCTTCTTAAACTTACAACTCCCCCTTACTCCATGACTCCCCCTTACATCAAGCACATATATTTTTATAACTTTCTCCCCCTTTGTCATCAACAAAAAGGAATAAAAGATTTACCTGTTCTAAGATAATCAAGCATATATATATAGAATAATATTGTAAAATCAAGCATATAAGTGATCAAGTGAGTGTAAGTGTGTATAAGTGATCAAGTGTGTGAACATATATAAGTGTATCTTGGCAATCAAAACAATATCATTCATAAGCAAACCAATCATGTATAGTATATGAAGTTATATACAAACCAAAATCCAAATCAAACTTAAGTAAACAATTCAATCAAATCCTAATCAAATCTAAGTCAAATCAAATCAAACAAACAAACAAACAAACATAATGATCAGACATTCCTTGGGACTTCTACCCATCCATCTTCTCCAAAGATAGGATCAGTTTCGATAACATCCCAATTATCTTCGTCGAGAGTGACCGGTGGATTTGCTTCGGGTTCATCTTTGCTAAGGCTCGAGATCATCCAACGAAGAGCGTCGAAATGTTTCTCTTGCTCTTTGATCATCTGTATTTGGCTTAATTCTAAGTGCCTTTGATTTCTAAGTATAAATGATAGAATATTCTTGAAAGAAGTAAGTGTTTCTTCAAGATTTTCACTTAAATTCTTAATTGGAGAAGCCATTATTTAAGAAATAAGTTAAATTATGAAAAGAGATGAATAGAAATGAAGTTAGAGAAGTTTTTCTAGAAGAAATAGGTATATATAAGAGTTATTGGTCGTTCAAAGTGAATTGACACTTGGTAGTTACAAGAATTTGAAGTTTAGAAATAACTACTTTCTGGCCGTTGGATGTCGACATAGGGGGATATGGTATGTCGACATGGTCTAGGCAGAATGACCAATTTTAGTTATTTTTGATTTCTAAGTTTATTTTTATACTAGTGGTCCTATATAAATTTAAAATAAATAACTATCAGAGATATATAAAGCTGGAAAACAGAGAATAAGATAGCATTACTCATATTAGTTAACATTACATAATCTTAACTAAAAAGTAGAAAATACAAAGATAGATAAATGATAACTAGATAGATAATGGCTAGGATTAGTTTGATGAGGATGATGATGAGGACAAGCCAAGTTTCCTGCCTATATTTCCAAAGAACTTGTCGATCTTGGTAGAGATTTTATCCATCTTCTTGCTAAAAGATCTCTTAAGAACCTTTTGGTTTTGAGCAAGTATCTTTTGGTTCTTGAGTATGGTTTTGTTGGATGGATTGGCGGGTGTAAGAGGATACTCTATACTTTCCAAAGAGGTTTCTTCATCTTCCTCTTCTTCTTCTATTTCCATTCCTTCCCCTTCTTCTTCTTCTTCCATTTCTTCATGAGCAAGTCTTTCTTCCTTCTCGGTAAGTGTTTCATATGGTTGAAACATAAGTGGGATTTTAATAAGGGAAATATTCCCATGATTGAACCCTTTCCTACTTACAAACTCTTCTTTTTTAACATTCACACCAAAATAATTGAAAATCCGAGTAAGGTAAATTCCGTGATAAAGAGTGTTTTCTCCCATAGTGAAATTTTTGGGTCTTAACTCATCCAAAATAGTTTGTGCCCAATTAATATCATATTTTCCAAAAATAGCAAAAAGAGCTTTACACACTTTTGAGGTGGGGTTATTGTAGTTTCCCGACCTAGGAATAACGGTGTGTTGAATAAGAAGGTTGACAATTCTTGCTTTTGGGCGGAAAAGGCGATTCTTAAAATCCATGTGGTCATCGCTTTCAAAAATGTGATGAAAAGTCTCTCGATCGGTTTCATTGATTTGAAATTCCGAGAGATTCATACCGGTAGATTTGCAACCCAAAATAGTGCCCAAAATATCGGAATCCAAAATAATAAGTGTTCCTTTAACACTACTCCAAATTTGATCTTCATTTCCATTATAAAATCCACGATTTAGGTTTGCATAAAACATTTTGACAAGGTTTGGATAACAAACGAAATCATTTTTCTTGTTATCAATCAAGCTAAGAATGGAGTTTTCTTCAAAAAGTTGATCAATTTCATAAGAAGAAAAATCATCAAAGATAGCAAATTTTCCCGTATTGACTTTACCATAGTTTACATAACTTATGTAAGCTTTGATAGCCTCCGGGTCATTGAAAAGATCATTTTTGATGGATTTGGGCAGCCTCATAGTTGATGGGTTACTTGAGGAAGCCATTGATGAGTGCTTGAGAGGAGTAGAAGATAATGAAGAAAGTTTGAATTATGAGAATAAAGTGAAAAGAGATGATAAGAGAAGTATATTAAATAGATTCTCTAAAGTCATGTTCTCTGGTCAAGAGACATCTTTTTAGAATTTTGAAGTAAGTGAAAAGGTGGAGGGAAATTTAAAAGTTTGAATTCAAATTTTGAAATCAAATTTCTGATAGGCATGTCGACATGGGGTATCCTAGTATGTCGACATGTGCCTGTTGATTTTGAAAAGGAGTTTCTATTTCTAAAATCTAAGATATTCCTAAAACGTAGAGAAAAAAACTAATCTATATTCTATATCTATATATAATTCCAGTAATAATATTAAATATAATAATATTAAAATATTTAAATATTTAAAATATTATTAAAATAATATTTTCTTGAATTTAAAAATTCAAATTTCAAAGGTTGATTTTGAATTTTAAAAATTCAAAAAATTGCAAACAAAATCAAAGCAAACAAACATCCAATAAAATTAAAATAAATGTGTACCTATTTTTAGATCCAAACTCCGATCGTCTTTTGATTCGAGAATAGCCGTGAAGCACAGATTTAAATTATCAGTTTTCTTCTCATCATCACTGGATGAATCTGAATCGTCAAGAGTTGCTGCATATGCTTTCTTTCTTTTCTTTGGTTGCTCGTTGTTTGGTTGAAATGTCTGTTTGTCTGGATATGGACAATCCATCTTGTAGTGTCCTGTTTTGTTGCAGTTGTAGCATCTATCAGCATTGTTGTTATTGTTGTTGTAGTAGTTGTTGTTGTTCCCTAAAGTATTTCTGGAATTCCTTTGATCATTTCTTTTAAAGTTATTCATCTTTCTATACTTCAGAAATTTCCTGAAATTCCCGGTCATGAAAGCAATTTCTTCATCACTCTCTTGTTCTGAATCTCCAGTTGTTGCTTTGAATGCGATTGATTTCTTTTCCGTTGCCTTAGATTCTTTTCTCCCTTGTAGTTGAACTTCATAAGACATTAGATTACCGATTAACTCTTCGATCTTCATTTGACTAACATCATTTGCCTCTTCAATGGTAAGTGTCTTTTGATCCCATTCTGGAGTGAGTGAATTGAGTATTTTCCTGACTTGATCTTCTTCTGAGAAATCATTTCCTAAAGCAATTAATGAATGAACAATGTCTTGAAATCGACAATACATGTCAGAAAAAGACTCATTTTCATGCATTTTAAACAATTGAAACTGGTTAGTTAATATGGAAATTTTAGTCTGTTTAACTTTGCTTGTTCCTTCATGAGTTACTTGCAAAGTTTTCCAGATTTCAAATGCAGACTTACAAACAGAGACTCTATTAAACTCATTCCTATCTAGTGAACAAAATAGTATATTCATAGCCTTAGAATTGTTTTGTGCAACTGTCTTTTCCTCAGTAGTCCACTGGGCAAAATTAGTAGCTGGTTCAACATATTCAATTTGTGTCATATTCCAAGTATCTAAACTTATGGATTGTAAATAAATTTTCATCCTACATGCCCAATATGCATAATTACTGCCATTAAAAAGTGGTGGTCTGACAGTAGATTGACCCTCTACAAATGAACTAGTGTCAGTGCTTGTGTTGACAGAAGTAGTAGTGACAGGAGTGACATTATTAGTGTATTGTGCCATTAAAACTTTTCAAAATTTCGGATTATGAAACTAATGAAAACCAATGCTCCGATACCAATTGTTGGGGATGCGGATTAAGGATCTTAAGGCAGAAATAACACTAGAAGGGGGGTGAATAGTGTTTTAAAGAATCTATGAACTATATGACTAAATTAAAACTTCCAACACAAATCTAAACAGAATTCTAACACAGAATGATCACAGAACATATAACAAATGCAAATAGTAAAGTAAAGAAAGTAAAAGGAAAGAACACACCGGATTTTTATACTGGTTCGGAATCCTCCTACATCCAGTCCTGTACCAAGGCAATATCCTTGTACAGATTTTTATAAGCCAATATCCAAATTACAACCCTCAATTTATAAGGCCTTGAGGAACCCTCCTATCTCCGAGTCTGGGGTAAACTCTCTTGATTTACGGGACACAAGATCACCCTTATACTTTCTAATAACAATCCTTTTGAATGAATAGACTCTATGGACATTTTGAATACAAATTGATCATATAACTCTGAATAGCACTTTGATCTTTAGTAGAGTGATGGAGAATCAAATAGAGAGAGTATCTAAATGATTTCCTATTGAGAATTTGGAAGAATGATGGCACGACCTTGTAAATATGAAGTTTTATGGATATGGAATGGTGGAGAAGAAAGAGTGAAGAAAATAAGAAAAGTAAATTGTTAAAAATTCGTTTTGGAAGCCTTTATATAGATGCACAACAGTCATAACCATTGGCGAAAGGTTTTCGAACGAATGGACACTTCTTTTGAAAATTGAATTTTTAATTTCAACTGTCATCATGTTGACATGGGGTATCCCCATATGTCGACATCCCCTAGTTCAAATTTCTAGAGATGTTGCTTTGAAAAGACAATTGAATTTAAAACAAGTTGAAACTTCTCTGGACCAAAGTAAAGTGTTTAAACAATATTTTGAGATAGAGAATGAATATAAAACATTATTTTAAATATATATATATATAATTGATATAGACCGTCAATTATAAAAGTAATATTTAAAATTAGAATAAATTTTGATATTTTTAAAAATAGAAGTTTTAAAATCAGAATAGAGGAATATTTCAAGGCTAAAACAAAGTTTGAAAACATTCTTGAAAACATGATTTTGACAGCTAAAACATTTTGAAAACAGATTTAAAATCATTTTGAAAAATCTATTCAAACTGAAATTGCAAGAACCTTCCTACAGAGCTTCTCCATAGGACTCGAGAACTTGTACAAAGTAGTTTAAACGATTTTGATTTTCGTGGGTTTGTAAGCCACTTGTCGTAGGTCTGTAAGCTACTTGTCGTGGGTTTGTAAGCCACTGGTTTCGATAGAAATTGGGTTCCATCCCAAAAGTAAATTAGAAGAAAGATGAGAGTGCTATTATGAAGTTTTAACAAATTACTAGACACTTATCTTGAGATCTTGAAATCTTGATTCTCTAGAGTCTTGAATCTTGAATCTCTAATCTTCGTCTTTGATGCTTGAGTCTTTATACTTATCAGTCTTCGATAATACCTGCATATACTTCCTATATATTTATATATGAAAATGTTAGTATATATTTTATAAAGTAAAGTATAATAACTATATAAGGTTGTTGTCATCAAAACATCATCAACTCAGTTCCTAACAATATATATATTAAAATTGTATGTAAAATCTTAAAATTTATAATTCTAAAACTAACTTATAATTTTAAAATTTCAAAACATATAATTTTAAAAATCAAAATTTAAAACCTTTATAAAAATAACATTTATATACATATCTTGAAACCAATATTTATTAAAACCAAAATACTCATTTCAAAACCTTGGAAATCATCTCAAATATATATATATATGTGTGTGTGTGTGTGTGTGTGTGTGTGTGTGTGTGTGTGTTGACCAACGGTGTTTGTATATAATTTTCTATCCTATGGTCAAGTGATTTGGATACTTATCATTTCAATTCGCAATTTAAATATATACGGGTATATATCATTTCAATCCACAATCCCAAACTCAGTTTAATGGAAATCATTTGGGTTTATCATTTCAACCCATAACAGTTTTCTCCTATTCTACAGATCATTCGGGTATGTATCATTTCAACCCATAGGGATTTCTATACTAACGGAGAACTTGCAGAGTGAGAACATATATGACATATAAGCAACAACATATATCATCAATAATTGAGAAAATATAATTACATATCATGGTGTCAGATGTCATAAGTTAACAGATACAGATAAATAGTATATATACAGAAATTTAAATAACTAATAGCAGCATATTTCAATTTTTGTTTCAACTGAAATCAAATTTAATAAATATAAGAACGTTAATTGTGAGTGATTGCTCACTTTTCGAGGTTAGAGAGATTCGACAAATGAAACGAGTTACAAATCCAAGCACGAATTTTCAGAGCAAAGTAAGATTGGCACGAATTCGACGAATACAAATAAAAAGAACACAAGAAGAATCTACAGCAATGCTCGAGAACAAAGACAGGCGACACTGATGTAGGTTGAGCTTGCGTGCTCTGTGGTGGAGGCACATGAATGCAAGGGTGGTAACGATGAGGGTTTCAAGGCGGAGGAGATTGTTGAGGTGGTCGAGCCTGGTGGGGTGCGAGCTGCTTCGGCCATGCTGGGTTTTTCACGTGGTGGAAAGGAGAGGATCTCGGCTAGTATGCAGGGTCAGTGAGGCCGAGAAGGCAAAGTATGGGAGGTGGGAGCACGGTAGGAGGAAGCTGCGTGTGTGTGTATATATATGCTTGATTCAAATATTCTTTTTCTTCTTTTCATGCAGGTTCGAGCTTTGAGAAAAGAACGTCGATGGAAAAACAAGTAGAAGAAGAAAGGTAAATTTGCAGAATATAATATATATATTTATATAGTTGAACATCTGAGGGGATATGAAAATAAGGGACGAGCTGAGGTTGAGGAAGCAGGAAGAAAGATGAATCAACACATAGTTCGCAGATCTGAAATATAAATTTTATACTACTATTTATTTTAAGAAACCAAATGAACTAGAATTTATTGAACATTAGAAAAGTAAAAGTCTGAAGTTGAACAGCTGGAATATCAATGACTAATGGTTATACGGTGGAATATGAAAGAGTATGGAAAGCTAAAAGGTCAAATTGTGAAACCGTTATGGCAATTATTTTGTAGATTGCACCGCACATCGGGCTCTAAAATAGACAATCGAATACACTACAGAGATTAGCATGATGTGACAATCAAAATGAGTACAGATATCAATGGTATCCTATCAAAAGTCGATATCGGTACCGAAAATGCTGCTAATTTGTCAGAACCAAGGTAGACAAAGAAATATCAATCCAAATTTGGGAAAACGAAATATGACATCTCACTCAGAAGATGATTTACAAATTTATTATATAAAAATATTCAGATTTGGAGAATATTTTATTATCATCAATTTTTAACTGATTTGAATTGAAATAAAATTTACCCAAGAAAATAAACTTCCATACTATCTGATGAAAATTTACCATTTGCTATGTTAAAGTAGACGCAATTCAAATATTAAATTTTTAGTTCAAAATTTTATCATTTAAAAATTTCACAAAAATTCAGTTAAATATAATAATAAAACCATTAAAAATTACGGCTCGTTACACTCTCCCCGACTCAAAACTTTTCATCCTCGAAAAGGAACGAGGTAAGAGAATAGAAACAACCAGAAAGAAAATAAATCTGAAATATAAAATAAAAAAATTAATTTAAACCATATAAATTGCAATTTAAATTAATTAATATTTAACAATTCGGTTTAATCTATTTGATTTCATTAAAATTAAATCTTAACTATCCCCAAATTCATATATATATATATACACACACACACACACACACTCACTAGCCTATTGTTCAACTATTTAAATTAACAATTTCTATAATCATAAATTAAGTGCGTAAGCATTTATTTTAACCACTCAATTTAATTTATAAATTTCACTAACATCAATTAGATTTGTATATTATTTAATTCCATAGTTAACTTCTGAATAAATTTAGGTAAGTTATATAATTTGGAATGTAATTTAGTATTATACAAGTAAAATTTTCCAAATTCAATTATTTCAAGTTTAAATATTTATTCAAAAAAATTGGCTTCATTTTATAACTGAAATCATCTTTAACATAAAATTTAAGAATTAAATTTCCGATTCACTTCCAACCATTTAGAGATAAATATATAATACTATATATATCAAATCAAATTTATAAATATATACCTATATATTATAAATCAAGTCATATTTAAGAAATTCAAATCAAATTTATTTTCCAAAAAAAAGTGTAGAAAAGCTACAGAATGGTCTCTCCACTCTGAAACTCGAAAATAAATGATGCGGCTGCCATCATCGAAATTATTTTCCAACGACAAAAGAGGAGAACACTGATTTAAACATTTTAAAATTCTTTGGAAACAATTTCTATTCGAAAATACTTTGAATAATATATGTTTAAAAAAAATTAGAAGTAAAGTTTGGAGTTACTGGAAATTAAATTCTCAAAATCTAACTTTTAAGTTCAATTAAATTTCTAAAACAGTTTCTAAACCACGATTTTATAATTTATATCATGTGACAATAGTTAATGATTTACAAAGCAATAAATGAAAATCAAATATTATCATTTCAAACAACCAATTCAGTCAACTATTAAATTTCAATTTTTTTATACTTAAATATAATATAATCATACAAATTTATTCCATTTACCAAATTTGAAAATAATATTGTGTCATTTTGTTTTGTTCAAGTGTTTTTCAATTTCTGTCGATAGTGCTAATCAGACAAATCGATCGAACTCCAAATCAACATCAACAACTCAAACAATCACAATATATAAAAAAATTAATATTAATTACAAATACACTCTCTCACTCGACGATTCCAAAATAGATTTCACACAAGGATAAAGATTCAAATTTAGGGAGACCCTAATCAAATAGAATTCTAACCAGAAGAGATTGGCTCGAAAGGGAGATAAGATAACCAACCACAAAATAGAAGGATGGATTGACTTATATAAATCGTGGGCAACCTTAACTGGGTCAACCGTGACTTCAAGAATACGATCGATGTTGAATTCTGAAGCAAATCGACATCAGATCACAAGAGATAGAATTCGGGTATATCAAGAGATAGCAGCATCTAAACTAACGATACAGAAATCTTCAGTGAATCGATGCCTATTTTAAAGGAGTTTCACCCCGTTACGAACCATATAGTGTAGCTATGGGATGCTTCAGAATCAAGAAAATACGAATAGAGAGAAAGACTGAAATGGATTTTGGAACCGAGTGGAGCGTTCCAAAATTCAAAGGAAACAGAGTCAAAAAGGAAGGAATTCAAGCTAGAATGAAAGTGATTTCGTAATTAAATTTACCCTATATGTTGAGTTTTGCCTAAAACTAGAGCTCTGACACCACATGTAACATCTTGGTATTTTCAACCATTTGCATCCACACATGTCGGATTTGAATTGCTCAAAATATCAGAGTGTTAATTTATATTTGGAAAAATCATCATATACAGTAAATAAATAATCACAGAATCACATACACAGAGTAATATAACAATAAGCAGCAGAAACAAGAGAATGGTAGTTTAAGAAGCTACTCTATATATATACATACATACATACATACATACATATATATATATATGTATATATATATATGTAAATATATATATCAGAGTTAAACAAGATACAACAAAAGTCTTGAATACATAGAAGTCTCAATACAATAGTCAAATATAAGATCATAATATATCACAGGAGTCAACCGAATAACTGAAAGCTGAATAGATGGTTGGATCTCCAAGCAAAGCTCCAAACTCCAAAGGTGAGTCTCAATTGTTGTAACACTCAGTCTGACCCGAGCGCAAAGCAAAACACAAAACACTCGAGTCGGGATTAACTTTCTTACATCAATAAATCCAACTTAAGTGAAATATCAACTGAAATACAAGTAACTTAAAGGATGTTTGGGATAGACATCCTCTAGGGATTCGTTAAACTATCTACTATGTAGTAACATACGCTATTAAAATAATGTCTAAAGTAAAACTATTAAAATAGCGTTAAGGCATTACCCATATACCCTTAACATATTTTATAGTGCCATAGTCTATACAATACCATGATACCCCGTAAACTGAAGCTATCTGGGGCACTCCATATGTAGGACACAAAACAAACTCATAATGGTCTCCATAGGGGAGGTGACATGGCACAATTAAGCAATGTCAGGGTAGATATACCAATTACGCTTCTAGGCTGGTGGTAACGCAGAGTCGCAGCAATCGACGACCTCGAGCCACACTTCTGAATCATAGATGCGCACCAAATCAATCACAAAGTAGTAGAATGGCATACGATGGAGTGTGTCCAATCGGAGGAGCTACCTCACTTGGCCCGTCAATTGTTCCTGTTTTAGCCACCTTATGCTAATTCACGGGAGTTAGGTCCACATATATACCTCATATAGGATCGTCGCCACCATCCTACTTCAATCTAGAATCTCCACCACGTACACAGTTGTTAAAGTGGTTTTCGATATTGGCAGAGAGTATGACAATATCCAATCCTGGTCTCTTTAGCAACTAATCGTTATTATAACACCACAGTCATTTCAAAGTAGTTTATACTTCAAAACCAAAATATCTTTGCCATTTCAAAACCATATTCATTTCAATTTCAAAACCAAATACGATATCATTTCTATTTCAAATAAATCCATTTTCAAAAATCATAGCACTTCAAAGTTATAACACTTTCTAAATTATAAAGCTTCTAAAACCATAACACGTTAGAAATCATAACTTAGAAACCATAATACTTTGGAAATCATAACACTTTGGAAACCACAATTTAGAAATCATAACACTTTGGAAACCATAACACTTTGGAAACCACAACACTTCCCACTTAATCGGTTTAGATATTAAAATAGTGTATAAAATAAAACAGTTTATACAATAATTTATACAAAGAAGTTATAGGTTAAAATAGTTTAAAATAAAATAGTTAGTATATAAAAATAGTTTATATTAAAAATAGTTTATATTAAAAATGACTTATATTAAAATAGTTTATATTAAAATAACTTATATTGAAATATATAAACAGTTTTAAATATAAATTTAAAAATAATTTATATAATTAAATAATTTCCTCAAAATTCAGAAATCGATTCAAATCAACTCGAATTCCAAAATTCAAATTTAATTCAATCTCGATTCATCAATTTCCACTCAATTCAGTTTCTCAATAAACCATATCAAATTATATCGATTTCAAATACAGATTCTTTTTACCACAAAATAAACCATTTCAATTTCAATATATTTCAAAGCTTTAAATATTCAAACATTTCAAAATTAGATTTGATAATTTCATATATATATATATATATATATATATATAATTAACTTTACTATTATTTATTTTGAAATATTTACTTAATCATTTAAACTAAATAAAACTTCAAATTTCAAATTTAAATAAAATTAAATATACCATTTCAATTTATGTAAATTTGAAACATTCATTTAAATTACTTTTAATCAAAATCAAGTTATAAAATCATATCTTCAAAATCCCAAATCTACTAAATTTCAAATCAAACTTATTTGAGTATAATTCTTAAATAAATTCAATTTCAAACCAATTTATATTTAACCTAAATTTTATTAAAATCATTATAAACTCTATATTTGAAAATATAAATTTTAAATAAATACTTATAAATATTATTTCTTAATTAAATCAACTTTATCAAATCAACTATAATAAATCAAATCTTATTATTAACTAATTTTTTATATATTTTAAAATAGTAAAATTGTAAGTAAAATCTTAAAATTTATAATTCCAAAACTAACTTATAATTTTAAAATTTTAAAACATTTAATTTTAAAAATCAAAATTTAAAACCTTTATAAAAATAACATTTATATATATATATATATATATATATCTTAAAATCAATATTTATTAAAACCAAAATATTCATTTCAAAACCTTGGAAATCATTTCAATACACACACACACACACATTGACCAACTGTGTGTATATAATTTTTTATCCTATGGTCAAGTGATATGGATATTTATTATTTCAATCCGTAATTTAAATATATATGGGTATATATCATTTCAACCCGCAATGCCAAATTCAATTCAATGAAAATCACTCTGGTTTATCATTTCAACCCACAACAATTTTCTCCTTTTCTACAGATCCTTCGGTTATGTATCATTTCAACCCATAGGAAATTCTATACTAATAGAAACTTGCAGAGTGAGAACATATATGACATATAAGCAACAACATATATCATAAATAATAGATAAAATATAATTACATATCTTGGTGTCAGATGTTACAGGTGAAAAGGTACTAATAAATAGCATATATATAGAAACTTAAATAACTAACAGCAGCATATTTCAATTGTTGTTTCAATTGAAATCAAATTTAATAAATATAAAAACGTTAATCATGAGTGATTGCTCACCTTTCGAGGTTAGAGAGATTTGACAAATGAAACGAGTTACAAATCCTAGCATGAATTTCTAGAGCAAAGCAAGATTGGCACAAAGTTGATGAATATAGATAAAAAGAATACAAGAAGAATCTAATGCAGTGCTCGAGAATAAAGAAGGGCGGCACTGATGTAGGCAGAGCTTATGTGCTTGGTGGTGGAGGCACGTGAGTGCGAGGGTGGTTACGGTGAGGGTTTCAAGGTGAAGGAGATTGTTGAGGTGGCCGAGCCTGGTGGGATGCGAGTTGCTTCGGCCATGCTGGGTTGTTCACGTGGTGGAAAGGAGAGGATCTCGGCTGTTAGTCCGTGAGATGATGGTTTTGGTGACAACAACCTTAGAATAGATTATAAAATATAAATACTAACATTATAAGTTTAGATAAATATGAATATGCTGGATTTAACCATGCATGTACTAAGAAAGAAGATCGTACTGTATAGAGATTCAAGATATCAAGATAGAAGACTCATGAGTATCAAGATTATCAAGAGTTCAAAATTTCAAGGATAAGTATTTTTTGTTAGGAATTTTTGTTAAAACTCGTAGAAAAGCACCGACATCTTAAAATCCAATTTATTCGTGGAATGGAATCCACTTCGAGCCCGTTAAAGGGATGGAACCCTAAGTAGGATGGAACCTACAAAAATCTAGTGGGAAATTGTTTTGTATCCACTAATTTAATTCAAAATGATTTTACAAAATTATCTTGTTTTCAAAAATGATTTCAAAACTTTCTTTTTAAAAAGATTCAAAACCCTCGATCCTGATTTTAAATAATTTTAGCCTCAAAAACATCTTATTTTCAAAGTCAAATTACTCCTGATTTTAAACTACCTTTTTAAATAATATATTTAACTTTTAAATACTTATACTTAGATTTAAATATAAAATTATAGTTAAAATCTATATATATTATTCTCTATATTTACTTATGAATTTTAACTACAGTCAAGTATATTTATAAAGTTCAAAAGAGTTTTAATATAAGAAAAAGGTTATTTACAAAGAAAATCAAAACACCAAAAAATCCTTTGGGATGTTGACATGTCTATGGGTACCATGTCGACATAGTGACAGTTTGATTCAAAAATTCAAATTTCAAAAGAAGCGTCTATTCGCCGTAACTCTTCATGAATGGTCATGGTTGTTGTTCTTCTATAAATAGGGGTTAGTTTCAACGAATTTTCAATCATATTTTTCTGGTTTTCACTCCTCTTCTTCTTCCTCATTTCTTAATACATATTCTTATCATTACTCTACCGAAATCAACATTGAATCATACTCACTACTTCTAGTTTGATTCTCTCTCACTATCTCTACAAAATTCTCAGTGATATTCAGAGTTATAGACTTCTTTGTAATCTATTAAGCGAGAAAAGGTGAGATTGTAGCCTTGGAAATCAATCAAAAGGGAAAAGGTGTGATTGTAGCCTTGGTAAATCAATTGGGTAAACTCGTGGCCCGGAAATCAAGTATCTCTACCCAAAGGATCGAAATTCTGGAGGGTGTACCTCGTAGCCTTGAAACCGAGGGTGTAATTGTACAATTGCTTTTGAAAGGAAATCCGTACTTGTGTTGCGGGACTGGATGTGGGGTAACTCCGAACCAGTATAAAATCCGGTGTGTTCTTTCCTTTACTGCTTTTATTTTATTTTTGCATCTGTGTTTGTTTCTGTGATCATTTCTGTTTCTGTATATTGCATACATTTATGTCTAAATTAACATATTCTCAAAAAATCAAAAAGATTTAGTAATTCTTTATTAACACTATTCACCCTCCCTCTAGTGTTAATCTTAGCCTTAAGATCCATAATCCGCATTTTCTCACAATTGGTATCAGTGCAAGGTTTTCAAATTTTCATAATATGATTTTTGAAAAATTTTCAAAATGGCTACCAACACTAGTACTGTTACTAACACTAGTATCCATGTCACTAGTTCATTTATAGAAGGTCAGTCTACTGTCAGACCACCACTTTTTAATGGCAGTAACTATGCATATTAGGCATGTAGGAAGAAATATATTTACAATCTATAGGATTAGACACTTGGAATATCACACAAACTTAATATTCTGAACCCACGACTGATTTTGCACAGTGGACTGCTGAGCAAAAGACCGTTGCACAAAATAATTCTAAGGCAATAAATATTCTGTTTTGTTCACTAGATAGAAATGAATTCAATAGAGTGTCGGTTTGTAAGTCTGCATATGAAATCTGATAAACTTTGCAAGTTACTCACGAAGGAACAAGCAAAGTTAAACAGACCAAAATTTCCATGCTCACAAATCAGTTTCAATTATTTAAAATGAATGCTAATGAGTCTATTTCATATATGTATAGTAGATTTCAGGATATTGTGCATTCTCTAATATCTTTGGGAAAAGAATTTTCTGAAGAAGATCAAGTCAGAATGATTTAAAACTCTCTAACTCCAGAATGGGATCAAAAGATACTTGCGATCGAAGAGGCAAATGACATCAGTATTTTGAAGATGGAAGAATTAGTTGGAAATCTAATGTCGTATGAAGTTCAAATGATCGGGAGAAGAGAAAGTAAAGCATCTGAAAAAAAATCAATGGCATTCAATGCATTGACTGATGGATAAGACTCAAACAGCGATAATGACGAAGAGATAGCCTTTATGACCAGAAATTTTAAGAAATTCCTGAAATACAGAAAGACGAATAATCTCAAGAGAAACAACTATAAGAATTCTGGAAATCAGAATATAGTGCCAAATAATGACAAGTGTTACAACTGTGATAAACCAGGCCACTTCAAAAGAGACTGTCCGTATCCAGATAGACAGAATCCTCCCATGAACAATGAACCAGCAAAGAAACGGAAGTGTGCATTTACTGCTACTCTAGATGACTCAGACCTCAAGTGAAGATGATCAGAAGACAGATAATTCGACTTTGTGTTTTACAGCTGTTCACGACTTCGACGAATTCAAAGAAACAGACTCAGAAAAAGGTACACGTTTACAATTCAACTGATTGAAATTGCTTGCTTAGAACTAGTTAATTGATTGTTTGATTTTTGAATTGGTGTGTTGTTTGAATTTTAAAATTTATTTTCTATTTTTTATTATTTTATTATTTTTTATTATTATTTTTATTACTTTTAATATTTTCTGAAATATATTACAAGTATTATAATATTTCAGAAATATATAATAGACATTAATAATAATAATAATAATATATTAGAGATCTTAAGAAAAAATCAATTCATAAAAAATCCAAAGCACACGTCGACATGGTCCCTACCATGATGTCGACATGGCTATCTGAATTTGAATTTCGAAATTTAAATTCAAACGTTTGAATTTCCCTCCACCTTTTCACTTCACTCAATTCTCTGAAAAGATACCTTTTGACTAGAGAATATGTCCTTTGAGAATCTATTTATTCACTATCTTTTATCATACTTTTCACTTTCATTTTCAAATTCAAACTCTCTCTTCATAACTTCAAACTCTCTACTCTCTACTCTAATGGCTTCTTCAAGGAACCCCTCAACCATGAGAATTTTCAAAAAAATCAAAGAGCAATCATTCAATGATCCGGAGGCAATTAAAGCATACATCAATTATGCTAACTATGCCAAAGTCCATCCCAGAAAATTTGCTATTTTTCAAGATTTTTCTTCTTATGAAATTGATTCTCTTTTTGCAAACAATGATGTTCTTAGTCTTATTGACTCTTCTCAAAATGATTTTGTTTGTTATCCTAATCTTGTCAAAATTTTCTATGCGAATTTAAATCGCGGATTTTATGTTAGAAATGGAAATGAAATTTGGAGTAGTGTCAAAGGCACTCAAATTGTTTTGAATTGTGATCTTTTGGGTACCATTCTCAATTGCAAGAGTTCGGGAATGGATATTTCTGACTTTATAATAGATGAACATGATCGTGAGACATTTCATCACATTTTCGAAAGAGATGATGATTTTGATTTTAAAAATAGAAATTTTCGACCAAAAGCAAGAATTGTTAATCTTCTTTTACAACATACTTTGACCCCAAGATCAGGAAATTTTAGTAATCCTACTTTAAAAGTTTGCAAAGCTCTTTTTGCTATTTTCGAAAATTATGACATAAATAAGGCACAAGTTATTTTGGATGAAATTCGTCCTAAAAATCTTGAAATGGGTGAGAATACTTTACACCATGGAATTTATCTCACTCGGATTTTTAACTATTTTGGAGTGGATTTCAAAGGTGAAGAATTTGTCTCTAGAAAAGTTTTCAATCATTCCAACATTTCGCTTATGAAAATTCCATTTATTTTTCAACCATATGAGACCCTTACCGAAAAGGAAGAGCGTTTGGCTCATGAGGAAATGGAAGAAGAGGAAGAAGAAGAAGGAAATGAAATGGAAATTGAAGAAGAAGGAGAAGGTGAAACTTCTTTATAAAGAATCAAATATCCTTCCAATCCATCCAACAAAACCCTTCTCAATAACCAAAAGAATATTATGGAGAATCAACGGATTCTAAAACGATCCGTTAGTAAAAAGTTGGATAACATTTCTTCGAAGATGAACAAATTCTTTTCAAAAGTCAGCAAGAAACTTGGACTATCTTCATCATCTTCATCCTCTAACTAGTTTTATCTTTTCGTATCTTGTTGTATTTTTTTTAGTTTGCTTTATTTCGAATGTTCATTTAATTTGTTATATGCTTAATCATTGTATTATCATAGTATGCAATGAAATGAAATTTCCTTTCTGTTATATACCTTATCTTATCTCTAGAGTAAATGTTAGTATATTATATAAATTTATATATATATACACAATTATTCACAAAATCAAATTAGTCATGACATTTCACTAACCCATGTCGACATCCCCTATAAGACCATGTCGACATGTACTTGTCAGAAATGGCAATTGATTTTGAATTTGAATAACTACCACATGTCTATTCATTTCAAATGAATTTCTACACCTATATATACCTGTTACTTCCAGAATTCTTCACTGAAATTTATTTCTTATCATCTACATCCTCCATTTCTTTCACAAATTCAACTATGGCTAATCCTATTCACAATTTATCCGAAAATATTGAAGAAACTCTTAATTCATTCAAGAATATTCTACGAAACTAGCATCATTTAGAATTAAGTCAAATGCAGATGATAAAGGAACAAGAAAGGCACTTCGATGTGATACGATGGATGATATCCTCTCTGCACAAGGATGATAATGAAGCACATCACCAATGACAATGATAATTGGGATGCTATTAAGGCAAACACAATCTTTGGAGAAGAATGATGAGTGGAAGTTCCACGTAACGTTTGATTTTTTTTATTTGTTTGCTTTGTTTGAATTGATTTGGTTTGAATCGATACTTTGTGTGGATTGATTTCTTATTGATTTAAAGATTGGTGTGTAAAACATATATATATATATGCATTGAAATGTATATAATCTTTAATTAGTTATTGATATAAATGAAGACGAGAATAGAGAATGAAACTCAAATTATTTTCTCATCATATTACTTCGGCCTACTTACACATATATAGTTGGGCTTACAAGAAAACTGGGCCGAACATGCTAGGCCAAACAATTACACTCCGAGAAAATAAGCAAATAGAAAATAGAAACCAAATACACAAGTATACAGCTATCTGTACATTATTTACACAGCTATATGTACATTATTTACAACCCATATGTATATCCTTCTGATAACACCTCCCCTCAAGTTGGTGCATAGATATCTATCATGCCTAACTTGTCACACAAATATTCGATTCTGGCTCCGTTTAAAGCTTTTTTAAAGATGTCAGCGAGTTGTTCTTCAATTTTTACATGCTTCGTAACAACAAGCCCTTTTTGTATTTTTTCTCTCACAAAATGACAGTCTACTTAGATATGTTTAGTTCTTTCATGAAACACTGGGTTTAACGCAATGTGCATAGCAGCTTGATTATCACAATTCAGTATGACTGGCTTCACAATTTCGAGTCCAACTTCACACATAAGATGATCTATCCACATTATTTCACAAACTGTTTTGGCCATAGCTCTATACTCAAATTCAAAACTTGATCTCGAAACTACATTTTGCTTTTTACTCTTCCATGAAATCAAATTTCCATCTACAAATATGTAAAAACCAGAGGTAAATTTTCTGTCTACCTTAGACCCTGCCCAATCAGCACCACAAAACACTCAATTTATGCATGTCCATGATTTTTGTACATTATTCCACGTCCAACAGTTCCTTTGAGATAGCTTAGAACTTGTTTTAATGCACTCCAATAATGGACAGTAGGAGATGACATAAATTGGCTTATTACACTTACAGAGAAAGAGATATCAAGTCGTGTAAATGTCAGGTAATTCAACTTTCCTACTAACCTTCTATATCTATTTGGATTTTTGAATAATTCACCACCTTCCATGATTGTTATTTGGTAGAATAGGTGTAGTACTTGGTTTTATCCCTAAGTTTCCAGTTTCATCTAACAAGTCAAGTACATACTTTCTTTGAGACATAAAAATACTTTCATCACTTCTTGTGATATCCACTCCTAGAAAATACTTCAAATCTCTCAGGTCTTTAGTATAAAATTGTTTATAAATGAAAGTCTTGAGAGATGAAATACTCAATTCATCATTACCAGTAATCAATATATCGTCTACATAAACAACTAGTAAAATTAAACCAGCTTTAGTATGTTTGTGAAACACTGAATGATCACATTTGCTCTTCACCATGCCAAAGCTTTCCATAGCATTACTAAATTTTCCAAACCAAGCTTTGAGGCTCTGTTTTAATCCATACAGTGATTTCTTAAGTCGAAAAACGAGACCACTTTTTTCTTGAGCAATGAATCCAGGTGGTTGGATCATATAAACTTCTTCTAAGTCCCCATGGAGAAATGCATTTTTGATGTCTTGTTGATGTAACTTCCAACTATAAGTTGCTGCCAAGGAAATGAACAATCGAATAGAAGTTAATTTTGCTACTGGAGAAAAAGTTTCAGAGTAATCTATACCATACACTTGAGCATATCCCTTTGCAACCAACCGTGCTTTTAATCTGGCAATGGATCCATCTGAGTTTGCTTTTATAGTGAATACCCATTTGCATCCAATGGGTCTTTTATTCTTGGGTAACTGGACTAAGTCCCAAGTTTTGTTATATTCAAGAGCATCTAATTCTTCAACCATAGCAGCATGCCATCCAGAGTTTAATAAAGCTTCTTCAATAGTTTCAGGTATAGACACCGATTTAAGGGAAGCAACGAGTGAGTGAGTAGATAATGGGATATGTTCATATGATACAAATGAGGAAATAGGATATGTACACCGACGTTTTCCTTTTCGTAAAGCAATAGGTAAGTCACGTTCAGGGTCAAATGTGGAAACTAGTTCATGTGGAGGTATGACTTCTGGCTGAGGAGGTAGAATTGTATTATGAGGAGATGATGAGGCATTAGTATCAATATCAGGTTCCTGTTGAGCTTCAGATATCTCATATACAAGGAATTCATCATTTTCTATCTGAACATGATCATATGTACTTGGTGATGATTGGAAAAATGGTGTCTCTTCAATAAAGGTGACATCAATGGATACAAGATACTTATTTAGAGAGGGACAAAAACATCTATAACCTTTTTGCAAACGAGAGTAACCAAGAAATATACACTTCACAGCTTTTGGATCAAGTTTGGACATTTGTGGTCTAACATCTCGAACAAAACATGTACAGCCAAATATTTTTGGTTTTACTGGATATAATGTTTTATTTGGAAAAAGGATTTTATATGGAATATCACCATTCAAAATAGTTGATGGCATACGATTTATGAGGAAACATGTTGTTGATACAGCATCATCCCAAAATTGTTTGGGTACATTCATATGAAATAACAAAGCACGGGTAGTCTCGAGAAGGTGTCTGTTTTTCCTTTCAGCTACCCCATTTTGAGGTGCTGTATCTACATAAGATGTTTCATGAAGTATTCCATTTTGATTCATGTAAGTTTGAAATTGATTTGAGGTATATTCCTTTGCATTATCACTTCTCAAAGTTTGAATAGAAACATTGAATTGATTTTTAATTTCAGCACAAAATGAACAAAATATTGAATACAATTCAGAACGATTTTTCATAAGAAATAACCAAATTACACGAGAATAATCATCTGCAAATGTAACAAAGTATCTAAATCCAGGTTTAGAAAGGACTGTTGCAGGTCCCCAAATATCAGAATGAACAAGCTCAAAAGGACAATCAACTCTTTTATTTACTCTTGGACTCAGATTAACTCGATGATGCTTAGCATGTTGACATGACTCACAATCTAGTGATTGAACAGAACTAAATTGTGGACATAGCTTCTTTAAAAATGAAAGAGAAGGATGACCTAATTGACAATGAGTTTTTAATACTTGTGAAATACTTGAACAAGTAACAGATTTTTTTATCAACAAAAGGAGTATCAAGAACATACAATCCCTTTGACTCATGTCCTTTACCAATAATTTGTTGCGTCATAAGATCCTGAAATATACAATGAGATGGGAAAAATGTGATGGAACAGTTTAGCTTCTGAGTTAACTGACTCACTGATAGCAAATTGAATGCAAGCTTGGGTATATATAAAGCAGATATTAGTGGAAAAGGTGAATGGTTTAAACTAATTGTTCCAAACCCTTAAACATTGGAGGAAGAACCATCAGCTAAAGTAATATTATGAGTGGAAGTTTGTGATTGAAGATTTGTAAAGAGAAGACAATTACCTGTCATATGATCTGTTGCACCAGAATCAAGCACCCATTGAGTTTTGCCTGGACACATAGACCTACTATTGCTTGCAATAGTAGAGACAATTGGTGTAGTCGATGTAGATTTGTACATACTATTCTGATATTTAGTGAATTTTGCATATTCTTCAGCAGATACAAGAACAGTTTGATTATCTTGATCTTGTGTTTTTGCCACGTGAGCTACCTGTGCGTTCGAATTTCCAAGTTGCCTCTGCTTGTTTTGTAATTTCCAGCATTCAAACTTTGTATGCCCCGGTTTCTTATAGTATGCACATGAATTTCTATTCACTATGCGATTTCCAGATACACCTGTATCTCTCTTGTGCATATTTTGTTCCTGTTTCCATGGTATATATCTATTATTCGAATTTATTAGAGCACTGTTATTTTGAGCAGAGGTAGTTGTGTTTGAACTTGAAATTTCAGTTCAAAGTATCCTTCTAAAAACATCATTTAACGAGGTTACATCAAATCTAGATAAAACTTGTGCTTTAGCCGATTCAAATTCAGATGGAAGCCCTGCTAGAAAACTCATAATAGCCATTTGCTCTCTTTGTTTTTGTTGTACTTTCACATCTGCACTAATAGGAAGCAGCATATTAAACTCTTCATAAGTCTTCTTAGATGCCATAAAATAGTTCATAAGAGATTGATCTTGTTTCTCAACCCGATAAAATGATTTACATATTTCACACATTCGATTCAAGTTTCCCTTTCCAGAGTATAAAAACTCCAAATAATCCATAAGTTCCTCAACAAATTCATAATGATTAACCAGATTAATGATACCACTATCAATTGTATTTCGAATCTGAAGAAACAATCGAGCATCATCTCGAAACCAAGTCACAGCTTCTTTGTCTGATGGATCTTCTTTCGGCGGATCTTCACTCAGATGATTATCCTTATCAATGCTTCTTAGGTATAATCGAAATGTTTTACTCCAATCAGAATAGAGAATGAAACTCAAATTATTTTCTCATCATATTACTTTGGCCTACTTACACATATATAGTTGGGCTTACAAGAAAACTGGACCGAACATGCTAGGCCAAACAATTACAGTCCGAGAAAATAAGCAAATAGAAAATAGAAACCAAATACACAAGTATGCAGCTATTTGTACATTATTTACACAGTTATATGTACATTATTTACAACCTATACGTATATACTTCTGATAACAGTTATCATGTTTAGAGGTATAATTATTTCTTACTCTATATATTCCGTGGTATAGTTTATCAATGCAGGTACTGAAGTCCAAGAAAGAGGGTAGTAAGTTTTAAAGGGGGAGTAAGTTTTTGTTGATGACAAAGGGGGAGAAATATAAAATAGGGTAATTAGGCATAGATTAAGGGGGGTTATTAGTTTTAGGGGGAGTTATTAGGATAGAATTAATATTTTATAAACAAAGGTTGTCATCATTAAAAGGGGGAGATTGTTAGTCCGTGAGAGGATGGTTTTGATGACAACAACCTTAGAATAGATTATCTAACATTATAAGTTTAGATATATATGAATATGCAGGATTTAACCGTGCAGGTACTAAGAAAGAAGACCGTACGGTATAGAGATTCAAGATATCAAGATAGAAGACTCATGAGTATCAAGATTATCAAGAGTTCAAGATTTCAAGGATAATTATTTTTTTATTAGGAATTTTTGTTAAAACTTGTCGAAAAGCACTGGCATCTCAAAATCCAATTTATTCGTGGAATGGAATCCACTTCGAGCCCGTTAAAGGGATGGAACCCTAAGTAGAGTGGAACCTACGAAAATCTAGTGGGACATTGTTTTGTATCCACTAATTTTAATTCAAAATGATTTTACAAAATTATCTTGTTTTCAAAATGATTTCAAAACTTTCTTTTTAAAAAGATTCAAAACCCTCGATCCTGATTTTAAATAATTTTAGCCACAAAAACATCTTTATTTTCAAAGTCAAATTACTCCTGATTTTAAACTATCTTTTTAAATAATGTATTTAACTTTTAAATATTTATACTTAGATTTAAATATAAAATTATAGTTAAAATCTATATATTATTCTCTATATTTACTTATGAATTTTACCCATAGTCAAGTATATTTATAAAGTTTAAAATAGTTTCTTATATAAGAAAAAGGTTATTTTCAAAGAAAATCAAAACACCAAAAAATCCTTTGGGATGTCGACATGCCTATGGGTACCATGTCGACATGGTGACAGTTTGATTCAAAAATTCATATTTCAAAAGAAGTGTCAATTCGCCATAACTCTTCATGATGGTCATGGTTGTTGTTCTTTTGTAAATAGGGGTCGGTTTCAACGAATTTTCAATCATATTTTTCTGGTTTTCACTCCTCTTCTTCTTCCTTATTTCTTAATACATATTCTTATCATTACTCTACCGAAATCAACATTGAATCATACTCGATTACTTCTAGTTTGATTCTCTATCACTATCTCTATAAGATTCTTAGTGCTATTCAGAGTTATAGACTTCTTTGTAATCTATCAAGCGAGAAAAGGTGTGATTGTAGCCTTGGAAATCAATCAGAAGGGAAAATGTGTGATTGTAGCCTTGGTAAATCAATTGGGTAAACTTGTGGCCCAAAAATCAAGTATCTCTACCCAAAGGATCGAAATTCGGAAGGGTGTACCTCGTAGCCTTGAAACCGAGGGTGTAATTGTATGATTGCTGTTGAAAGGAAATCCGTACTTGTGTTGCGGGACTGGATGTAGGGTAACTCCGAACCAGTATAAAATCCAGTGTGTTCTTTCCTTTACAGCTTTTATTTTATTTCTGCATCTGTGTTTGTTTCTGTGATTATTCTTGTTTCTGTATATTGCATGCTTTTGTTTCTAAATTAACATAAGATCAAAAAGATTTAGTAATTCTTTATTAACACTATTCACCCCCCTCCAGTGTTAATCTTAGCCTTAAGATCCATAATCCGCATTTCTCACATCGGCTAGTATGCGGGGTCGGTGAGGCTGAGAAGGCGAAGTATGGGAGGTGGAAGTACGATAGGAGGAGCTGTGTATATATATATATATATATATATATATATATATATATATAGACACACACACACATATATATGTCAGCTTCAAATATTTTTTTCTTTTCATGCAGGTTCGAGCTTTGAGAAAAGAACGACAATGGAAAAATAAGTAGAAGAAGAAAGGTAAATTTGAAGAATAATAAATATATGTTGAACATCTGAGGAGATAAGAAAAGAAGGGACTAGCTGAAGTTGAGGAAGCAGGAAGAAAGATGAATCAACACATAGTTCACAGATCTACAATATAAATTTTATATTACTATTTATTTTAAGAAACCAAATGAACTAGAATTTATTGAACATTGGAAAAGTAAAAGTCTGAAGTTGAACAGCTGGAATATCAATGACTAATGGTTATACGGTGGAATATGAAAGAGTATGGAAAGCTAAAAGGTCAAATTGTGAAACCGATATGGCAATTGTTTTGCAGATTGCAACACACACTAGACTCCAAAATTGATAATCGAATATATTACGGAGATGGGCATGACGAGACGATCAAAATGGTATATAGATATCAATGGTAACATCATCTTATCAAAAGTCAGTATCGGTACCGAAAATGCTGCTAATTTGTCAGAATTATGGTAGACGGAACAATATTAGTCCAAATTTAGGAAAACTAAATATGAAGTCTCACTTAGAAGATGTTTTACAAATTTATTGTATAGAAATATTCAGGTTTGAAGAATATTTTGTTATCATATTTTTTATGATTTGAATTGAAATAAAACTTACACAAGAAAATAAACTTCCATATTATTTAATGCAAATTTACCATTTGTTATGTTAAAGTAGACGTATTTCGAATAATTAAATTTTAATTTCAAAATTTTATCATTTAAAAATTTCATAAAAATTCAGTTAAATATAATAATAAAACCATTAAAATTTATGGGTCGTTACACCAGTACAATGCAGCTCCTTATAGTTGTCTATATGCCAATCTCATCTTTTGTTTGTCATTCAAACCGTGGTGAAATAGCATTTATGGTGTAGTGCAACGAAGATGTACCCATTTTTGAAAATACAAAGTTATGAGTTAACGGTTACGAATTACATGCTTATAAATTTTTATAAATTAATGGGAAGTACCAACTCACCACCATAGTTCATCCATGTAACAACAAATAAAAGTTACAACATTTTTGATTGGTTAACTGTAGATGTAAGAGCCACTGACAAAAAATATGCTATTGTAAGAGCCATATTAGATGCATGAAAAAAATATAAAATGTCTAGCTATTCCAAATGCAACTTTGTTTCATTCCCACATACAGCTAAACAGGATAGGAAGTGAAAACAAAACCTGAGGCATTAGCCTGCTTGTGAGGATGCGGCTCCAGTAGATAGGGTCTTCGCTGACGCATATTCTCGCTAATTTACACATCTTCAAGGGCCTAGAAGGAGAAGCTCAAGAAGTATTTAAGCAACAATTTATAACTTTTTCAAAATTTAGAAATATTTGGAAAAAATTAGCAAATGTAAAATAAAAATATTTAAGGTTTCATATCTTTTTTTCAATTTTTTATTGTTTTCTTGAAAAGCAATAAAAATTGTGAATCGGAAACAATTATAAGGAAAAAACCTCATAAGGGAGTAAGCATTGAATACAAGACGAACAGGTGAGCATTCACTTATCTATACAAACATATTTTTAGTTTTGTGTATGTCTATGTTTATACTTATGTATGCCTGTATATGCATCTATGTATGTGTGCGTGCGCGTCACTTATATTGTTTTCTACATTATGAAATCAAGATATTTTTTTTCTATATTGTTGACAACTTAGTATATATTACAATTCTTTGATTATGATATACTTATGTACTATACATAGTAAACTATTACATCA
Organism: Allium cepa; assembly: GCA_030765085.1. NCBI lineage: Eukaryota > Viridiplantae > Streptophyta > Magnoliopsida > Asparagales > Amaryllidaceae > Allium > Allium cepa. The sequence goes on along the minus strand of CM060945.1, from coordinate 876,364,885 downwards.
TTGTTATTTTCTCCTTTTATATATTTTAGAAACATCTTCAAACATATGTAAACATAAACTTTGTTAAATTTTTTGCATTTTAATGCTACCATACTGTCAACCTTGGAACAAAGATTGTGGGAGATATATTCTCTAACACGCGGATAGATTTGATGCCCCATTTAAGGTTTGTTGAAAAATGTGATACAATATTGGATTTTGTTATTTTGTTTAGTCCCACATCACGGGATAAATTCAAGCCTTGGTTCTAAAGCCTTATATGAAGGAGCTTATGTAATAGGAATAACTTGTAACAAACTCTTTAATCCTCTCTCTTAAGTTATTAATAAATAAAAAATTCTCCTCTTAGTTGACGTACACTTTAATGTGCTTCCATTTCATTTATAATTAGATGGTAATTTTCACATTTTCTTTGAAGAAGAATAAACCCAATAATTGTTTCATCATTCTATATTTGATCGTATTGTTCCACATCTATATTGTTAGGTAATATTAGCTTTGAAGGATAGACCCCAACAATCTGGTATTGGAGCATCAAGGTTGATTCATAGAATATGTAAGAAAGTGTGGCAGAAGACAGGGCTACCCCAGTGGTAACAAGGCCTTATGTCAGAGGTTTTATATTACATCTCGGTCATAGTTGGTAATAAAAAGGTGGAATGGGGATAAAGACTTCGAGAAGTGGAAATAGAGGATTAAGGTTATTCTTGAAAGGAATGTGGTTCATCGGTTAGTTTTTGGCATTAAGGAGTCACCAGTTGAATTATTTTTCCATGGAGAAGGAGATGGAAGAATGAGCATTTATTACTCTACAGCTGACCTTGGGAGAAAATGTTATGTCGGAAATTAGTATGGAACCAACTAGTAAAGGGACCAAGCCGGAGAATCTATATCTAAAGAAACACTCACTAACCATTTGATTCTACTGAAGATGTTTTTTACCATGAAGATGAGAGAGAGTTCTTCAGTAAAGGCGCATCTTAGTTTCTTAGATGACCTTGTAATGAAGATGAAGATTTTGAATTTGAAGGTAGACGAAGAGTAGAAGGCGATGGTTCTTTTGTATTCCCTTCTGAAGCGTTACATAGGTTTCGCTAATAGTCTGATTTATGGAAGAGACACTTTGATATGAATGACTGAAGTCGGGTCTTGTATCTGAGGACTTGAGGGATAGATGAAAGAGAAGAGTGAAGGAAGAGAAGAGAGTAGTAGTCAGGGACTATTTGTTGAGAGAGAAAGGGAGGAAAGGAAGAATTTGAATCTTAAGGAGCGTTCCAATTATAGGAAGCTCAAAAATGGTTAAAGAGGAAAGTCTAGGGATGGAAAGTACCACTATTGCAAGAAACCAGGCCAATAGAAGAGAGACTATTCGGATTTGAAGAAGAATGCTGAGGATGGATCTTCATCAATTGTAGTGGAGAAGATTGCATCCGATGATGTGTTGACTGCATCAGTATCTGATGTATCTGACCATTGGGTGCTTGACTCAAGGGATTCGTTCCATATGATGCCAAACAAGGATTATTTCAGCTCTTTGTAGGAAAAGAGGGAAGTGTAATCCTTATGGGAAACGATGCTAGTTGTAGAGCTATGAGATAGGGTAAAGTTTGGATTGGGAAGTTTGATAGAGTGATACGCACTTTTACAGGTGTCCGTTATGTTCCAGTTTTCGAAAGTCATTGATTTCTTCAGGTAGTGGCATCCACGGTATGCAAGATAAATATAGTGGAGGATGGTTTAAAGGTTTCTAGGGGTGCACTTGTTTTGACGAAGGGTGATCTATTTCAATATCTACTTCTGCTGAAAGGAACCACAATTTTTGGAGAATCCTGTGTTGGAGTGGATAGATCTCGTGCTTCGGATGCAACTAGACTTTGGCGCCAAAGATTGTGTCATATTTCGAAGAATAGCATAGAGTTGCTTCGAAATTGAAAGATGATCAAAGAATGAAGCTTCGATAAGTTGGAATTTTTCCTGAAGTGTGCGCTGGGAAAGCAAATGAAGGTGTATTTTGGAGTTAGACTTCACGGATCAGAGAGAGTGCTTAATTATGTGCATATAAATGTTTGGGGACAAGTAGCTACCGCTTTTATTTAGGAAGCAAAGTATTTTATTTTCTTTATTGATGACTTTTCTTGAAAAGTTTGGATGTATGTAATGAAGGCCAAATCAGAAAGCTTTGTGAAGTTTAAAGCTTGGAAAGCGCTAGTTAAGAATCAACTGGTTGTAAGTCGAAAATTCTTAGATCTGATAACGGCGGTGAATTTATTTCTAAGGAGTTCCTCGATTTTTTTAAGTCGCATGGTATTGAGAGGCATTCACTACATCAGGAGATTCACAATCCAATGAGATTGTTGAGAGAATAAATCGGACTCTATCTGAGAAGGCACGTTGCTTGAGATTGATGGTAAGCTTGCCTAGAGGCTTTTGGGCTGAAGCTTTATCGACTGCAGCACATATTTGCCGAGTTCAATTTGAAATGTGCAATAAGGCAGTGGCATTATATGTTCTCGAGGTCAAGAAGATAATCAACATTTTTGCCGAGTTCAATTTGAAGTAGATACCCAAAGATAAGAACACCAATGATGATCAAGCAACAAAGGCAGCAAGCAACCTAGAAGAAGTCACTCCTTGGGTCCACTTAGTGATCCGAGGCACCTCATGCTGCAAACTAGGGGTAGTAACCATAGAGAAAGATGTGCCATCCACGGACAACTAGATAATGCCCATTGTCAAGTACTTAGCAAGTGAGGAACTTCCTATCGGTCGATAGGAAGCTGGGAAGGTCCTCTACTGGGATACCCATTACACGATCATGGATGGAAAGATCGAAATATGGGGGCACTTTAAACCTCTTCAGCGGTGCATGTCTAAAAATGAAACCCACTAGGTCCTGAAAGAGCTACATGATGAACTTTGTGTGGATCATGTCGGGGGGCAACACCCAACAAAAAAGTCTGCCGGCAAGGCTACTATTAGCATATCATGATAAATGATTCGATGGACTATGTGAAAAAATGCGACTAGTATCAGCGGTTCACCAAGATCCCTAGAGCCACTTCTACCCTCATTGCTCCTGTGATTTCCCCATGATCGTTTGACACATAGGGAATCGACTTAATCAGAAAGTTGCCTAAGGCCAAGGGGGGTACTACCATGCCATAGTCTCCATCGACTATTTCACCAAACTGGTCGAGGCTAATCCTCTTACTAGAGCCACCACCCCCAAGATTCTAAACTTCATCATCTTCCACTTTGGCCTACTAAAGTAGATCATCCCCAACAATGGCACTCAATTTGAGAGCAGCTTATTTCAAAACTTCTTCTTAAGGAATGGAAATAAAAAGTGATTCTCTTTTACTGCCCATCCTCAAGTCAATGGATAAGTCAAGGCCGTTAAAAAATTTATCAAGTTCGTACTCAAGAAACAATTCGAAGAATCTATGAGGAATTAGCCTAAAGAACTACTGCTCACTCTCGAGTTCTATGGCATGGAGCTAGGTTGATGGTTAGGGCTGTCAATGGATATTCGAAAAATTTGAAATCCGTCTGAATCTGTATCTGAAAAAGGGATAGATATCCGATACTCGAAAAAATGGATGCAAACCAAGACATCCGCATTCGATTATTATCTATTCGATTTTTTCAAGATTGTAGTTTAAATTATACGTATTTGGTATAATGAAAGATATTTATTTATTATTTTATTATGTTAGAAGTTTATATATTTTTTTATTTTTAATACTTCGACAATCAATGGCCTTGAAAAAAGTTTATGCTGAACTAAAATTTTCCATTTATATTTCTTGATTTAACGGCTGTTTGTGGATAGGATAATTATCTGATATTCGTTCTATCCACGGATGCAGATATTCGATATTCAAAAATGATTTTAGATAAAGATATGGATATGACACTGTAATCAGATATTGAAGATGATGTTGGAAGTGTGACTTAGCCGATATGGTTTACTTATTAAATACAATTACTTCGGCAACCCATTTAGCTTGCAAAGCCCAAGTAGCCCAAATCACCTCGTGTAACAGATCTGTTAAGTTTGTTACCTAAATTACATTCATAAATATATATATATATATATATATATATATAAGTATGTAATCTTGAGATATGGAATAATATGAATAAGAATGGTGACTGATTTCTCTCTCTTCTGCTTTGTTTCTTAATACAAATATCATGGTATCAGAGCTTTTAAATCTTCGATCTAGGGATTAAATCTAAGAACAATCAATTTAGGGATTCTATTATCAATCCGAATACGTGTTCTTCTATCAAATCCATGAATCATGATGGAGAAAATTGTAGATGTTGTATCAGTGATGCCTAAAATCACAGATCGCAAATTGAATGGATCTAACTATCTAGATTGGAGTAAAACAATTCATCTTTATCTTCGAAGCATGGACAAAAATAATCATCTGACTGATCAACCACCTAAATTTGATTCTGAAGACAAAGAAGATCAAAATTGGATTAGAGATGATGCTCGCCTGTTTTTACAAATACGAAGCTCGGTGGATGATGAAGTGATTGGCTTGATTAATCATTGTGAAACGGTGAAGGAGTAAATGGAATATTTGGAGTTTTTATATTCAGGAAAAGGAAATTTGACAAAAATGTATGATGTTTGTAAATCTTTCTATAGAGCTGAAAAAAAGGATCAAAATCTTACAAATTAGTTCATGTCATTTAAACAAACTTATGAAGAGTTTAATCTGCTTTTGCCAATGAGCACTGATATAAAGATACAACAGCAACAACGTGAGCAAATGGCAGTGATGAGTTGTAGGTGATGCCATGAACTGGCTGATGACACTAACTGAGTATGCAATGTCAGGTCTTGTAACAGTTAGATAATTGAGCTTCCCTACCAATCTTCTATACCTTTCTGGATTATTAAACAATTCTCCATCTCCACTCAAGTTGTAGTTAGGTACCATAGGAGTGTCACAAGGTTTTGCTGCAAGCTTTCCTGTTTCCCTTAAAAGGTCAAGTGTGTATTTCCTTTGATTCAGAGATATCTCCTTGCCATTTCTTATAATTTCAATACCTAGAAAGTATTTGATTTCCCCTAAGTCCTTGGTATGAAATTGTGATTGAATAAATTGTTTTAGGGCAAGAATACCAGCCTCATCACTCCCAGTGATCACTATATCATCAACATATACTACTAACAGTATTATCCCTTTATCATTGTTTGTATAGAAAACCGAGTGATCAGATTTACTCCTGGTTATACCAAATTTCTCAATTTCCATGCTAAACTTACCAACTTTGCTTCAAGCCATATAAAGTTTTCTTGAGGAGACACACATGTCTGATCTCCCTTGAGCAATAAAGCCAGGTGGTTTCTCCATGTACACCTCCTCAGAGAGATCACCATGTAAAAATGCATTTCTGATGTCAAGTTGATGAAGTTTCCAATTAAATATTGCTGCTAGAGAGATAAAGAGCCTAATGGAAGTCATTTTAGCAACAGGTGAAAAAGTCTTAGAATAATCTATGCCATAGGTCTGAGCATAGCCTTTAGCAACCAGTCGAGCATTCAATCTTGAAACAGTTCCATCTGCATTCATCTTGATAGAGAAGACCCATTTGCATCCTATTGCTTTTTTATTTGGTGGAAGTTGAACTAGATCCCATGTACCACTTTGTTCTAGTGCATTCATTTCTTCTTTCATTGCTTCACACCACTTTGGTGAAGCCAGAGCTTCATTAACAGTTTTAGGGAGTGTAATAGAGTCGAAAGAAGAAACCAAAGTATGTGAAGAAGGGGACAGTCTTCTATAGGATACAAAAGATGAGATAGGGTAGGTACATTGCCTTTTTCCTTTTCGAAGTGCAATGGGTAACTCAAGACTTGGATCAGTTTCAGTAGTTTGGTGGAAAGTGTTTGTGTCACTGGGTATGGTAGAGTAAACAAGAAATTCTTCATTGTCTTCTTGTATACTTGGGTATGTAGAATGATTAGTGGATTGATAAAATGGTTCTTCTTCCATAAAATTAACATCAATTGAAACAACATACTTCTGCAAACTCGGACAGAAGCATCTATATCCTTTTTGAAGTCGAGAGTATCCAACAAATATACATTTTAAGGATTTATGGTCAAGTTTACTCAACTGTGGGTTGACATTCCTAACAAAGCAAGTATAACCAAAGATCTTAGGCTTGACAGGATATAATTGTTTGTTAGGATGCAATACCTGGTAAGGAATTTTATTATTGAGCACTGTTGATGGAATCCTATTGATGAGGAAGCATGCTGTGGAGACAGCGTCTGCCCAAAACATTTTTGGGACATTCATTTGAAACAATAGTGCTCGAGAAGTTTCTAACAAGTGTCGGTTTTTTCTTTCAGCAACTCCATTTTGAGATGGAGTGTCTACACATGAGGTTTCATGGAGGATACCATTTTGAGCAAGATAGGCATTAAATTCAGTGGACACATATTCCTTGGCATTATCACTTTGTAAAGTTTGCGTAGATGTGTTGAACTGTGTTTGGATTTCAGCATGAAATTTACAAAATATAGAAAACAATTCAGACTGAGATTTCATTAGAAACCTCCATGTGACACGTGAGTAATCATCAACAAAAGTTACAAAATATCTAAAACCAGGTTTAGATGGACTTGATGATGGTCCCCAAATATCTGAGTGTACTAATTCAAATGGCTTACTTGCATGTTTATTTATTCTAGGGTAAGAGGTGATACGATGATGCTTGGCATACTGGCATGATTCACAATTTATTGTAGACAAAGAGCTAAATTGAGGGCAGAGTTTCTTGAAGAGTGAGAGAGATGGATGGCCTAATTGATAATGAGCTTTGAAGGCAGAATTTATAGCTGAGCATACAATATTGTTTGTTGGAGAAATATCAAGCGTATATAGGCCACTAGACTCACTCCCTCTACCAATAGTCTGATTCGTCGTAAGATCCTGGAACGCACAATGACTTGGATAGAAAGTAACACTACAATTAAGGTTATGAGTAATCTTACTTATGGATAATAAATTGAATGATAATGTAGGCAGATATAAAACAGAATTTAGTGGTATAAAAGATTGGTAGGGAAGCTCAATTATCTAACTGTTACAAGACCTGACATTGCATACACAGTTAGTGTCATCAGCCAGTTCATGGCTTCACCTACAACTCATCACTGGGCAGCACTTGAACAAATCCTATGATATTTAAAAGGTACAGTTGGACAAGAACTGGTTTATGCAAACTATGGTCATATGAATATAGAAAGTTTCTCTGATGCTGATTGGGCAGGCTCTAAAGTGGATAGGAGATCAACTTCTGGATACTGTGTGTTTGTTGGAGGAAATCTGGTAGCATAGAAAAGCAAGAAGAAAACAGTTGTCTCTCGATTAAGTGCAGAATCTGAATATAGGGCAATGGCAAACAGTGTGTGTGAAATCATGTGGATAAAACACTTAATGACTGAGTTTGGGTTAAAACTGAGTTTGCCAGCAATGTTGTGGTGTGATAACCAAGCAGCAATCCACATAGCATCCAACCCTGTATTCCATGAGAGAACTAAACACATAGAAGTGGATTGTCATTTTATTAGAGAAAAAATTCAACAAGGTGTGATTGAAACAAAGTTTGTAAGGACTGGAGAGCAGCTAGCAGATATATTCACTAAAGCTTTGAATGGGAATCGAGCTAAGTATTTATGTAGCAAGTTGGGAATAAAGAACATATGTAACGACCCAGAATTTCTATTTGTTAAAATTCGTATATTTAATTCATTTTAAATATTAACAAGTAAGATTTGTAAGTCAAATAAATTTTATTTTGAATATCTGGATTTAACTGGATAATTTAAATCGATAATTTAATATTTGAAATTACAGAAATAATTGGAAATTGGGTTTAATATGATTAAAAATGATTTGTAAAATTTTATTTAATCATATTGGAGTTAGAATGATGTTATAGAACTTTTAAAATCGAATTAAAAGTTAATTTGTGAAAATTTAATACTTTAATATTTAATTGACGAGTTAAGATAGCCATTTTTCAAACAGTCTCGGATTTCGATGAAACTAATTTCATCGGATCCATAATGTGATATTATTGTAATGTTTCAAATTTCGTTTCAATCGGATTTACCGTTTGTCCGAGGCAAGCTAAAACGCCTAGAAATTTGGTTAATCGGTTTAATTTAAAATTGATCGTTTATTGCCGTAACTCGTACAGGTGATTGAATTAGCCTCCGAAACCTATTCCATTGTGTTCAGAACGCGGGGTAAACCCTAGAAATGCCAGCCGGCATGCTTCTTTTGGAGTTCGGAAAATTTTGGATGAATAGTGATTTGGAATTTTTCTATAAAAGCACCTCACAACTTCAATTTTTCAAGACAAAAATTCTAACCCTAATTTTTATCTTCAGCCGCCACTATCAAAACCCATGATCAGAAATTCACCATCTTTCTTCCCTCTTTTCTCCAAATCCGCAAACAATTACGGAAAACTCTCAACTGCAATATTGAAGAGCACGTCGAGATCTTCAATTGCAATGGTTATGATCGAAAATGGAACGGTGGATCACTGGAAAATCGACCGCGTTTGTTTGATGCTTGAGCATGAATTTTGGAGCATTCGAGCGACCGAGCTCAGCCAGGTCACGACCAATGGTGGAGTGGAGGACGAGCTTCACGTTGGAGTTGTTCGATCGTACTCCGATCGAGATGGTGGCATGCGGCATCGAAGGGTTTACGCGAGCTATGGGTTTGCATACACAATCATTTGCCTGGGGAAGAAGAAGCGGCTACACGGCCCGGATCTACTAGTTTCAAAACGAATGGTTGTGATGAAAATTAGGTTAAAATTTAAAAAAAAAAATAGTAATTAGTTATATTATAATTTGCATAATGTTTAAGATGTCGTATCTTTTTCATACGAGGTCGGAATTTCACGAAACAAATTGCATTGGATTCGTTTCGTTGAGCACTATGCTATGGAACAGGATTGGAGTCATTTGGAGCTAGTGAAAATTTCAGGTAAAATTAAACGTCCTTTTAATTTTATTCGAAATAAAACGCTACAACTGTTATCAGATACTCAAGGTGAGAACTTCTCAATCGAATTAGTTTCGATTTAAATTTTTAAATAGTTAGATTTAAAATTGTTTGATTGTGCTGATTTGCATGCTTGGATGATAAATTGCTATCTATTGTTTTCAAATAGACCCTATACGCCGCATATTAAGCGGAGGTTATTTATTAAAAACATATACCGCAATATTTCACCTTGAAGTGGAATTGGTATTATATATGTACTTGGAGTTGATTTTCCCGTATTATATAGCGGATGAGACCCTATTGCGCCGCATAATAGCGGATAGTATTTTATAAATCCCATATACCGCGATATTCCGTCTTGAAGCGGAATTGGTATTGTGCTAACATCTGTGGATGTAGGGAAACAGGTTGGAGGGATCCAACTGGATTCCTCAAATGATTGAATTGGTTTCGATGTTGTGTGTTGATCTATTTATAATCTTTGTGATTGAGATCGTTAAAGGCTAAAATTTAGCCGAATATAATTTTGGTATCGTTAGATGCCGAAAATAAATAAAATTGGATTTTTGAAAATTTAAGTTGAGAATTCATTATAAAATCTAATTTTGGAATTGATTCATTTTAAATAAATAAACGTTATAATTTTTATGTTATGAAAATTATGATTTTTGTGAAATATAACCGAAATGTGATTTTTGAAATAAGTAGTTGATTAATTTATAAAGTGGTTTAAATTGGGATCTTTGAATTATTATAAACGATTTATATAAAAGGTTTATGAAATTGATATTTATAAATTAAAAATATTGGAATTATAAAACGAGTTTTTATAAGTATTACAATGAAATAAAAATGGATTTCATAAGTGAATGAAATTTATAGATTTATAAATTGTGAAGTTATAAAATGAATAGATTTTGTAAAATAAAAGATTTATAAGTAATTAACTTATAAATTGGATTTTGGCGTTAAAATGAGGTATAAATAGAATTTGTTAAATAAGGGACTTTTATGAGTTGAAGTTTTTATAAAATATATGAATATGAGTTTATAAACATTGTTTTATAAATTAGAAATCGACTTATTTTGATAAGTCAATTATTATAGATTATTAAAGGAGAATATTCACGATTTTGGACAGTGAATAATATATTAAAGAAATGTTTTGGGAAAGTGATTTTAAATAGAATTAAAACGATTTAAAGATGTTTTAAAATGTATAAAGTATCGAAATCATAGATTTCAACATTCATTGTTGAAATAGACGTTTTCGAGAAATAGAAGGAAATGCTGGACTATAACACTGTTGTTATAGTAAATGATTTCCGAAAGGAAATGTTTTATGTAGTATTGAGATTTATATATCTATCTCAATTTCGAATCCCTATACTAATGATTTTGGGTTGTCGTAACGATGTTTTACGCAACATTCGTTTTGAATCAAATAAATGTGTTCAAGAGAATGTTTTCCTTAAAGAATAAATTATATACTTAATTGTGATTTAAGTATATTGAATATTTTCCGTATGTTGAAAATAAATAGATTTGTGAATTACTTATTATTAAATAAGTATGGAAATGTTTTTCCAATATGAAGTGAATGTTTTGAGATTTTATCTTTTAAAGATAAATTGAAAATGAATATTAGAAATCGATTTGAAAATCGTATATTCATAGATATTTTGGAAATGTAAATTCACTATGGAATTTATAAAGAAAGGGAAATTTGTTTAAAAATAAACATTGTTTTATTTTTGAAGTGTGGAAATAAATTTACGGATTTGGAACGTAAGTTTAAAATAAATCGGTAAGGATTTATTTGATTGATTTAAATGAACCATTTTAAATTTAAAATGGATAAATATTTGGAAGTGTTTCCGTTTAAGGAAATTGATTTGAAATTTGTTTTTAAAGATTGAAAGGTGAAAAATAATTTGAAATTTGTTTTCAAATGGTTGAAATGTGGAAAATATATCTTGTAAAGATATTTTGAAAAATAAATAATTTGGGAAAATTATTTATAATCGGGTGATGTTGTGAATACTGATTGATAGTTAAATAACCGATTATCAATATTGACCTTTAAATAGGTATTTGTTGTGAATTGGTTGAAATTGAAATGCTACACTTATTTTTAAATTATTGCGCTCGTTACTCGGATTACCCATTCCGAATAGTGATACGACGTAATGGATAGCATTGAAGACATGTGGTGAAGACCGGGTATTTGTGAAAACGATAGGATGACCTATCGATTGTCTCTGCACCGTTAGCTACGGTATGGAGATTTCCTTTGTGATGGAAAATTCGATCGGGATTGTGAATACCCGGATTTCAAGGGCTTCTTTGGAAGTGACTTTGGTTCTGTTCGAACCCGGAACAGACTTGTATGGTTACATGTCTGACATTACATTTTGAGATATAAAGCAGATTTCTTTCAAATATATTTCCGTTGGTTGCGGAGTATTTATTCTCTAGCTTAACACCCTTAGAGGTTATGTAGTTGAAGATTATCAGCGATATATTTCCAATTTAGTAATGTGGCATGCTGAGTGTTGCTGTGTGATGATTATTTATTGATCATTTGTTGATCAAAGCGTGGCTTTGTGCCTAGCTTTGTGGACGAGACTTCGTCAGACCTCACTCCCCGGAAATGGTCAAAATAAGAATATGCGGCAAGCTTACGAGGGTCGCGCCCTTTAGGGTATGTCATTTCCTTCTGGAAAGGGTGGTATCATGGTATGGAGCCCAGATACTTACTCATGTTGATACACTATATTTATTACTGTGTGATGTTGGTTATCGAGCGCTCGGATAAAGGTCCAAAGGGACCGAGGGATGACATATTAGTGTAGTAATTACCTAGTTACAGAGGTAGCCCGGCCTTGTGTTGGTAGAGATCTAACCGTAACGTTAGGTTTTCGGGACGTCCCGCTAGAGGCGATCCCATTGACAGTAGGAAGTTCCTTAGCCTGACCATTTGTTGGAAATCCAAATAAAACAATACGCATCTTGTACGGTTTTAGTTGTAGAACCTACCATTCGCTTATGGTGGCGCCCCACTGTTTGGGTGGTAGCTATAGTAGACATAAGTGCGGAATGCCTATGCTGGCTAAGATTTATATTATACTTTCGAAATGTTTTCTACACTATGCACCAATAATAATATCAAAAATGATTTGTTTTGCGTAGTAAGCATCTTTGACTATCATAAGGAGAAATCTCCTCCAATTCTGCGTTTGCATTGTGTGTGTGGCGGGAGGCCTTATGGTAGTTTCATTTTCTAAAAAGCATAGCGAAATTCTTTTGATTTTCTTTATGAAAATAACTGTTTTAGTTCTCACACCAGTCCCATGACTGACCTGGAGTTTATTGTTCCCTTCCTAAACTCTGGGAGCCCACCAATTTCCACACGGGCAACCTAGAGTCAGGTTATCAGGTTATTCTGGATTTAGGAGTGCTATGGAGCTCAGGAGGCGAGCTGGATGGCGAGACGTACTATAGTATATGATATTATTATTATTTTTTCCGCTGTAGAATTCACTTGTAAAGACAAGTTTGTATAACTGTCCATTGTTTGTTGCGTTGTATATTGTTGTTGTATACTCTGATGTAATGTGATGTAATAACTGGGATAGTTCTTTGTTTTAAAAGATTATTCATTTATCTATTATATGTTGTTCCGCTGCGACTGTGAGATTCTGATATTGTTTCTGTTCTGTTTTCTTACTTCTTCTATCTTTTTTTTCTACCTCTTCATTTTAACCCTAACAATTCGGTTTTCCGGCATTCGATTATGCGGCATTTGATACAGTGAATGTAAAAATGCCGACCTTCGGATCCTGACAAAATCACATTCGTTACATCATATATTCTCCAACTTGAGGGGGAGTGTAATCAGATATTGAAGATGATGCTGGAAGTGTGACTTAGCCCGATATGGTTTACTTATTAAATACAATTACTTCGGCAGCCTATTTAGCTTGCGAAGCCCAAGTAGCCTAAATCACCTCGTGTAACAGATCTGTTAAGTTTGTTACCTAAATTACATTCATAAATATATATAAGTGTGTAATCTTGAGATATGGAATAATATGAATAAGAATGGCGACTGATTTCTTTCTCTTCTGCTTTGTTTCTTAATACAAATATCAGACACTATTTGCATCCGAAAGTATTCGTTGACAGACCTGTTGATGATGGACGTGAATGTGAATGGCATGTGGCATAAGTAGGCGACCCAAGATACAGATACAGATATAGACCTGTGACACGAGTAGGTGATCCATCTATTTCATTGTTCCCTTGAAAGCTTTGGCAAACCGGTGTAGAGGTGGATGTTAAGAAACTCTGTAGACTTTGGGCGGTCCAGCGCGTTAGTTTAGTTAGTTTATGAGGACAACGGGCGTCCCTGTAGGGCATAAGGGGCACGAGATGGTCTAGGGAAGTGAGTCCTATATATGATTTACGTGACGATGGATAACAGACGACCCTATAGGAGATGGGACCGATCTTGGTAAGTGATTCCATATAGAGATGACGTGGTACGACTAGATGTAGACTAAGTACGACATGACCATAAGGACGTGAGGTGACTAGAGCGGTAGTTTCTGAAACTTTGATGGAGATTCAATGTACAGGATGTAATCGACTTTCAATTTCTCGAATATGATGAGTAGTTTCTAGGACCGGTGTTTATAGTTGGTTCCATCCAATGCTTTAAATATGGAAGGATCGTGAAGAATGCGGTTGGAAGGGTCATTGCTCTTTACTATGAGAATTCGCTTTCAAATTGTAAGAAAGACAGTTAGTAAAGAATAAGAAAGAGAGGTCGTGTCGTGGATAGACCACGGCCTTGAAAGCGAATTCTAGCACGACAAAAGTGCAATCATTGATTGTCGTTCGCTCTCAAGGTTCACACAACATACTTTAAACCTGTGCACTTAATGTTGAAGAATTTAGAGGAGTGTATATAGGCAACTGCTCAAGAGTTTTGAAGAATTTTAAGAAGATGTATTGGATTATTTTTCTGTATCTTTTCTCCAAAAAAGAATGGTTATAAATAGATATTGATGTAGAAACTGAAGCTCAGAAATCAAATGGTGAAAAATTGGGCAGTCGGGGCAATAAAGAGACAATTTTGTTTTGATATATTCGTAAATTTTAGTAATCACAACTGTAACTGATAAGTATGTAAGAAAATTTGTCTTTTCAGTTTTGAAAGCTGAAATAAAAAGGGAAAAATAAAATAAACTGTATTGGATAACATAGCTCATTTCATTGCAGTGCAATGCTAAGTGTGCCCATTCATCCATATATGTGCGTGTTCGAGCTTGTATGGTAGTCCATATCATCCACGCCCAATTAATAAATAGTAAAAATATAAATATATAATTAAAAGAATAACAAATATTAGATGACGTGGGGGTAAAGTTTAATTGTAGTTATCCAACAGTTCCATGATACGTGAGTTTCTCCGATAGAGCGAAATTTATGGTGTCTGCAAATAAATAAGGGGCTTTGCGCAGAAGGTCCATATTTCTGATATTGTTATAAGAAAATTCCTATAGCAATAAGTATCTAGATTATGTCCCTGTTTTTTCTAAATCAGAAAGCTTAAACTAGCTTGCACTTTCTGATAAAAATGCAACTTAACTTACGCTTTTTAAAATTTCGAAATTTTAAAAAATTTCAAAATTTTAAAAAATTAAAAGAAAGATTCCAAAATTAAAAAGCACAAACTTGCTTGCGCTTTCCTTATAAAAAGCACATGTTAACTTACGCTTTTAAAATTTTCAAAAAATTTGAAAATATTTAAAAGAAATTAAAAATCAGAAAGCGCAAACTAGCTTGTGCTTTCCTGATAGAAAACGCAAGTTAACTTGCGTTTTTCAAAAATTTAAAAGTTTTAAAATTTTCAAATAAAATTTCAAAATAAAAATAGTGCAAGTTAAGTTGCATTTTCTGTTAGAAAAATGCAGGACACCTTGCGTTTTCTATTTTTCAGAAATAGGGATCAAATTTATATATTAATTTCTATAGGAACTTTTCTTATAACAACGCAAAAATAGAGACATGTAACTTTTTTTTTTTGAATAAACAATGTCTACTAAACCACACACTTTAAAAGTTGCAGCTGGTCAGTTGCCCCAAAACTAAACATTAATTGTAACAACTCCTGAATTGAGATTTCATCGCGCTTGCTCCATCATCCACAGTTTATGAAGTTATTTGTACTTTCTGTCGTGGTTAAACTTATGCATTGTTTATCATACTCGTGCTTGCTCACCAATAACTTTTTCAAGAAAAGTATGAATGTCAACACAAAAGTTGTTGGTTCGTCTCTTGATTCAATTTTTTGTAATTTAAAAAAGCTTCAACAAAATAGCAACATCGACTTCAACCATTTTTGTATTAGATGTTTATTCTTAGAAGTTGTCATCTGCAATACTTTTCCATAATTGGTTTTTTCTCCTCTATTTTTGATTGAATTAGAAATAGGAATCTCCTACTGAGCGGTGAAATTTCTCAAAATGTAGTCAAAACCATAAAATACAAGAGTCTTTGGTTTCATTTTAATTTTTTTTTATTGATTTCTACGTTAGTTACAAAATATGAAAAGAGTGAGGAAACGACAGAGGGGACAAAAGTAAGATGGAAGGAATGACGGAGGGAATGAAAGTGATGGAGGAGACGATAGAGGGGATGGAGGGACGATAAAAAGATGAACTGTTTCTTATATTTCTGTTATTTCTCAAAACATGAAATAAATAAAAAAAGTTATCTTTTATTCTGTATGTTAACTTTATTCTCTAAATTAGACATCTTCCATAGCATATTTGTATCATGCGTATTTTTGTATGGACGTAAGTACAAAACTAAAAATAACAAACGAATAGCAGTCTACGGATCTGGTTTGGTTTTGTTTTGAATTTTCTATTTTGCGTTTTCAAAATGCATTAAAAATAAAAAGAGAACAGAGAAGTAGTTTAGAATTCTAAATCATTATGGCAATAAAAGACGACGAGCGAATGTATTGTTTTTCATGGTTTTATTATTTTCCGTAACATGAATTTTTTTATATATATTTGATACTTTAGCTTCGGTTTTCAAGATTGTTGTGTATTTTTTGTTTGGACCGCCAAAAACTAAAACCAAACTGAGCAGCAAATTGCAATAAGTTATGATCAAATAAATTAGAACGTAGGTCTCCAAGGTTTAAAACGCAATCTATTACTTAAATATAAAAGCAGGAACAACACGTTACTGAGGTAGCATAATTGTTCTTCCAGCATTTCAAAATACCACATTGTTATTTCCCAGTTTAGTTTTTCATAACTTCCTTTTTATTGCTTCCATTTCGTTACCTCCCTACCGTTTCTTCTCTTCTTCCTCACTTTATAACAGTGATTTCTCACCACCAAATTCATGTAGTTTTATCATTTGACCCAATTTTACTTCGTCTGCATCTCCTGTACCAACACTTGCATCCCCAATTTATTTCTCTACGTCCAACCCAAAACTTAAAATTGATAACAATCTTTCCCTCTTTCAACCTTCAACCACCTAGATTTGCTATGAAGTACAAACCACTGTAGATGACTTATCGATGGTAAGTTATTGTTATTTCTTGTGTTACCGTTTATTACTTCCACCCTCAATTTAGTAATAGTCCTAACTTGGATTATGACATATTAGTTTATTTTTGGAATGATGTTTTAGCATTATTTCTCATGATTTTCAATTCAGTTTTGTACTTAATCTCATCTAATATTCAATAATGGAGAGAATATGTTGTCTGTTGTTTGAACTGATAATTTTACTGGAAGTAAAATAGCCATGCAAGGTAATTTGATAAAATTGAACACCGTATGCAGTCATATTGTATGATGTACTATTTGTCCAAGTTTTTTTGTTTACTTTGGACATACCGGATAGACTTGGTAAATACTTATACCTGGAAAAAAAATGATAGTCACATTGTATTCCAACTGACGATGATAGTTTATATTTTGAGAATTGGGCATTATAATCCTCCAACAATATTGATGCTGTCATTTTTACTTTCTTCAACAGTACCATCTTTATTGGACATTGGACTGTGTAGTGATATTGTGGATTCGTGTGGTATAAAAAAATTGTATTTACCCACCTATTTTCAAGTTAATGTCCTCTAACAGCTGATTCATTCCTTCCCTTCACTGCTTTCGTACTAATTTTGTCTCCGTCTATGTATGAACACGGGTTAGACATGATATTTTTCATGACATAGGGTTGTATATAGGCATAACATTTCAAACCGTTAATGCTGCTACTAAGCTACTGTCTCAGTGACCTTACTTAGCGCTCCTACCTGTTATCGATGCAGGCGCATGTTCTTTCTGTTGTTATTAGGGGTAGTGATCTTGAGTACGCCGTTATAAATTAAAATTTATGTTTCAAATTTGGTTGAGTTCAACGTGGATTTATGCTCTACACGATTTTACTTCTCCTGCATGATCTGTTGATCACTGTTGCCAGTAATAATCTTGATTGCTTAATTTTTTGCATAATCGATCTGCATTATTTTCATGGATTTTCTTCTTGCTGCAGATATAGTATTTGTTAGTTTAAGTTGTTCAATCGCCAGCTTTACTGGAACTTTTCTCTGGATCCCCTGCCCAAGGTTAGAATAATTTTTTATGGTTTAAATAAAAAATGTTTGATAATACACTGTCATATGTTCTTGCTGATAGTTCCAAATGTATGGTAACTGGTGGTAAAACTTGATGAATTATTCTTTTTACATGGTATTTCAGACTATGACTTCCCTGATACATATTATTCATTCACTACAGTTCCAAATGTATGGTAACAGGTGGTAAAACTTGATGAATTATTCTTTTATAAACTTCAAGTTAGTAGGTCATATTGTTTTTCTTTTAGAAAACTGCATGAAATAGGTTAGTGGAAAAACATATCGGACAACCTGTGCATTGTTTATATCTACAAATATATATTGTATGTCATGTACACAACAACACTGTACATCCCATGCTACGTTGTTTAGTAAATAACATTACAGTACTTCTTCATTATCGACTTCTAATTGATTGCAAAAAAAGTCGAAATTGATATCTTTGGTAGCCCCTTAAGATGTTTGGTACTAGAAAGAATATAGAATGCATTTTTTCCATGGCCATCAATCATCGAATTACTATTGTTCGATGATTGGTCGCCGTAGAGAACGACATTGATCGACTGTTATTCGCCATGCAAAAAAAAATCGAAATCGATATCTTTGGTGGCCCCTTAAAGTGTCTGATATTATGAAGAAGATAGAGTAAAATTGTATGGTATTTTTTAGTAATTGCCCCTTAAAATGTGATATTATGAAGAAGATAGATTAAAATTGTATGGTATTTTTTAAGTAATAGCATTAGAAAGAGGAAAACAAGCCGCCTTAACAGTTACATATTACAATCGTATAAAATGATCCAAGAGAATATAAATAAATATAATCAATCCAAAATCAATTTCGTCGCTTTCTAATGTTTCTCTCCGTGCTTTCTTCAATATTTTGATCCTTGGTTTCAGTTGTTAATATCTTTCACCGATCACTCAAATCATAATCTTCTCATTTCATAAAAATATCAAATACAAACCGTTAGAAATCTTCGATACCTTTCGATGTCAAATCCACAACAATCTCTCCGTACCAAAATCTTGATTCATCAATGTTTTAATAGGTTGATTTTAATCCCGAATTCTCTCTCCACGAAGCGCATTCTTACTACAGACAGCGACTATGAGTGCGACTACCTCTTGTATAAATTATTTGCTTCAATCCTGAAGCTCGCTTTCATCTGAAGGGAAAGTGAATTCGGCTTCTAATTTAAGGGGTAGTTCATCTTGGAATTATCTGAAAATTGATTTTCTCGTGACGTATGCTGAGCTTATTATCTATATTTTGAATCAGGTTCAAGATATGCTGGACGAAATTAGAAGTTCAGAAGTAATCAGCCTAAATAATAACTGTCAAAACAATTGCAGTTCTTTCTACAACACTTTTAATCTTGTTTCTAGGTACCATTGCGTTCAGAGACTGTTTGCCTATTGTCCATGTAGTTATAGCCTAGGATAAGATCCCTCTATGTAGCCTTAATCATGCCCACTGCTAATGCTTGCAGATTCATAAAGATGTCACTAATTCATTTCAAAACTAACCACGAGGCAACGGATATTATTTTCTGCAGGCAAACTTTATCTGGTTTTATTGTTACATTTGAAATAAAAAATTTGTGCTAAAGTTATTTTTCTTGGGTTCTTATATTATACCCTGTTGTGAACGACTCTAGGGTGCTTGCTGCTTTGAATTATTTGATTAGTCACGTCTTCTCAGTACACGATGTCATGCTTCTACTTAAGGTTCGTATATACTAATATTAATACTTTGACTTCGTCCCAGTAGGGAACACCCTATGCTGTACAAGCAGTTGCTTTAAATGCTAGTGAACCATGTGTTTACTATAGTAAATATTATAGCGGTTAGGGTTTGAATTTGATATAGCTAGAATTAATAAATTACGTGATGGATTTAATATAGTGGTTTGAGTTGCTAATTTGTCTGTACTTCGAATATAAATTGTTCTTTCAACCTTTACCACTATATATTACTTTACGCAGAATATTCATAACTCTTAGAGTAGTAAAAGTACGTGCTATATCCAAGGTACAGAATATTTACAAGGTGCATTATTTACTTAAAATCTTAAGCTACGTATGTGCAAACTCAAGGTTATATATGGGTACGTCCTACCCAGGGCCGGTTATTGGGCAAGGCCCAATAGGCCATTGAATAGGGCAAAACCCCTTACGGGGCAAGGAACGAATCAAAGCCCTATTTCTCCAAATTTCAAATTGCGATAATCGCGAATCCTACTTTGGCAGCCTTCAATCTCCACGACGCGATCCACTCGGCGGCGCATTCTCCTCCACGGCGTGCTTTCTCCTCCACGACTCGAGTCTCGAGCTACAGCCACTCGGCGATGCCGCAACAGCAATCTCTAGTAGGCTGCCGCCTGCAAGTTGCAACCTGCAGCAAGCAACATCACGTTAGCACGGCCTTCGGCTCCACCGCTTCATGGCTGCAGTCTCCAGGCTTCTAGTCTTTGACATCCTCTGCTTTTAATTTGATTACCGGCCTGAAACAATTTGATAAAGGTAATTACTAATTTCATATTCGATCATGTTATTTTGACCGATAAAGGTAATTACTAATTTCATATTTCTTTGCTTAACTTATTTTGACTGATACAGTAAGTTATTCCTCTGTTTAACTTATTAAATTGCAATGCAGTTATTGTCTGATTTGTTGATTTTTCAGGTTAATAATTATTAGATTGATGACGATTTGTTAAATTCAACAATTCATATTTTTATTATAAATTTATAAGCATGAGAGCATCAAAATAAAGTGTATTCTTATAATTTATATACAATGTTAAAACTTCACTTATTTCATCGAATTAGAAATCTACAGGGAATATGACGAAGAATGAAGATGATAAAAATCAAATTAGATTTCGTAAACAAAACTGTGGATTTTGCAACAGAAAAGTTAAGCAAAAGAAAGACCGAACTTGCAAAATCTGTCGTTGGTTCGATCTCTAATTTATTTCAAGCACAAATTCAAAAATCTCAATCTACAACTTCAAGTAGAATTGAAGAGATGGATGAAAACAATCATATTGAGATTCATGAAATGGATGGAGATGTTGATGTCAATGAAGAGGCTATTGAAAATGAAGAAGGAAATGTAATTGAAGAAGACGTAGTTGGTAAAGTGAATGATTTGAATGAAGGTGTTGACAATTTTATTGCGCTTGATCTCGAAAAGGATGTTGATGTCAAATATGATCCGGGGTTATGGGGAAGAATAACCGACAGTAAAATGATAATGCTAGGCAAACGAGGGCCTATCAAAATTGTGAAAGAAAATGAAGATTTTCCTAAAAATGAAATTGATGGTAGATATTTTACTTCTAAATACTATTTTAGTTGTTATCCACGAGGAGAAAAACATGAAAGAAAATGGCTATTTTACTCAAATGAAGTAAATAGAGTCTTTTGTTTTTGTTGCAAGCTATTTAAAACCCACAAAAAAGTTTAAATTATGAGAAGAAGGAATGGATGATTGGTATAACATTACAACCAAGCTAAGAGAGCATGAAAGTAATCCAGAGCATACTGCAAATCTTATAAAGTGGGTTGATTTGTACAAAGGTCTTCAAGATAAGGCAACAATTGATGAAAAAAATGGAATCTTTAATCGATCAAGAGAGACAACGTTGGAAAAAGGTATTAGTGCGTATAATTGGCATTGTGACAACTCCTTCTCGAAATAATTTACCATCTCGTGGTACTAATGAAAGAATTTATGAAAAGAATAATGGACTTTTTTGCCAATTTGTGGAATTTGATCCAATCATGGAGGAGCATCGTAGAAGAGTGATAAATAATGAAGTAAATAATCATTATCTTAGTCATAGCATTCAAAATGAACTAATAGTTTTGTTGGCAAAAAAGATTAAAGAGACGATGCTTTCAAAAATATTAAAGGCAAAGTATCATTCAATCATTCTTGATTGTACTCCGGATTTGAGCCACAAAGAACAAATGAATTATTATAAGATGTGTTGACATTGATAACGCTATCAAGGTGGAGGAATTTATTCTTGGCTTTATAGAGGTTGATGATACATCGGGACTTGGTCTATTTAAAAAGCTTCAAAATATTCTAATTGATCTTAAACTTAACATTGATGATGTGAGGGGCCAAAGTTATGATAACGGATCAAAAATGAAAGGTATGTTGTATTTTATAACATGAATTTAGTAGTTTAGTATTATTATATAATATCATGTCATAAATAACTTATATTTGATATCAGGTAAACATCAAGGGGTACAAAAGAGACTTATCGATCAAAATCCAAGAGCATTTTATATTTCATGTGGGTGTCATAGTTTAAATCTTGCTCTATGTGATATGGAAAAATCATGCATGAAAGCTAGAGATTTTTTTGCATATGTCCAAAAGATATTTTGTTTTCCGATTCAACTCAACGGTGGGAAATACTTAAACAACAAGTAAAAGGTTTAACGCCAAAACCATTATCGGCAACTCGATGGGAAAGTCATATAGAAAGCGTGAAAGCGATAAGACTTCAACCGGTGGAGTTCAAAGATGCTTTAATTGACATTGCAAATAAGTATAAAGATAATAGTATCATGAGGGTGGAAGCTAAATGTCTATGTCAAAATGCTTTAGAAGATTACGAGTTTTTGATTAGTTCATGTGTTTGGTACACTATATTGGATAGCATTAATCGAGTTAGCCAAATATTTCAACGTGAAGACATGGATATTGAATGTGCAATTACTAAAATAAAGGAGCTTATTGCATTTTTTGATAAATTTAGAGAAGATGGATTTGCAAGCATGATAATTGAAGCTAAAGAACTCGCGGACGAAGTTGGCATTAAACCTAAATTTGCTAAAAAAAACAGAATTATTCATGGAAAGGAACATTTTGATGAGGATATGGATGTTGATGCTCATGAAAATCAATCTTTGGAAGATAATCTTAGAACCACTTACTTTCTTCATATAATAGACCAAACTCTTTCTTCACTTAAGGATCGGTTTGAACAATTTGAGCTTTACGAAAGGATTTTTTGATTTTTGTTTAATGCAAAGTTCAAAACTATTGAAGAAAAACAATTGAAAGAGAAATGTGTTTGCACAAAAAATGGACAAACACCTCCAAGTCGTGTGAATTAGTCGATTTTAGGTTGTTTCTAGTGGTTTGGGTGATTTATGCAAATATATAAAAAGCAGGGACTAAACTGTAAAAGACACAGATTTATAGTGGTTCGGGCAGAACGTGCCTACGTCCACTTTATATGTTATTCTCCTTTTTCTTTCAGATTACAAGTACAAAGCTTTGTATACAAGTATATGAAAGTTGTTTTAAAGTTCCTTCCGTGCTTGAGCTCTCAAACTTGTCTGCCATTGTTGTACCCCTGCCCCTCTATTTATAGAGTGAGGCTGGGGGCAGGGGTCTTGGATGTAAATAGGTGCTGGTGGGCATGTGCTGAAGCAATCTGGCCTGGCACATCTGGTTCGGCGGAGCTTGGTTCGGCGAAGCTTGGTTCGGTCGTAGCTTGGTGGAGTTTGATTCGGTGGTGTGTAGATGGTTGGTCCGGTCTTGGTTTGGTTCGGTAGTTGTGGTGAGGGTTGGTCCGGTGGTAAGTGAAGTAGGTTGGTTCGGTGGTATGTGGTTCGGTGGAGCATGGAAGTGGAGTTTGGTTCGGCTATGCAAGGAGGGAGGTATCTGGTTCGGCATGTAGGGGAGACGAGCTGGTTCGGCATTGATGTGGTTGGGCTGGTTCGGCATGGAGGTGGAGAGGTCCGGTTCGGCATGGAGGTGGAGAGGTGGTGTCTCCTTTTCTTTTGGACCGGTGGTGGTGGAATCGCACACAACACTTGCCCCCCAAAGTGGGGCATATGCCAGCGTATGCCACACTTTGTTAGTTCGGATAGCCGCATTCGGTCCTAAGTGTCGAACCGTTTGGTCCGGTCACCCATGCTCACCTATAAGTAGGGGCCTTATGCCACCGTTATTCCCTACTGAGTGAAATAGCCGAACCAGATTCCTTCCTGCCGAATCTACTACATTGCCGAATCGCGTTTGATTGCCGGATTCATGTGAGTTAACCTTTTCTCGCCGAACGAATTTCCGTTGGAAATGCCGAATAGTGTTTTGCCTTGTATTGCCGAACGAACTCCTTGGAGCTCGTATGCCGAATGAATATTGTGCTTTGAATTACCGAACGAACTCCTTGGAGATAGTGTTTTGTCTTGTATTGCCGAACGAACTCCTTGGAGCTCGTATGCCGAATGAATATTGTTCTTTGATTTGCGAATGTGGCTCTAGGCTGCATGTACCTGTTTGCTTATATCTCTATACTTCTTGTTCTAACACTATGTCTCTCGCTTTTGCGTATGCAGATAAATGTCTCGCAAAGTGGAAACTCGATTAGAAAAGAGAAAATCTACGGACCGAAGTGAGCCTCCCGTTGTGCCCCCCCGCCCAGTCAGAACCAGCACGACAGGGACCTGCCCCAAGGTCTTTAGTGGACGGATACGGTCCTCAGGAGCTCTTAAACTCTCCTCCTGACTGCTTTCCTAGCTCTCTCAGAGAGGAGCAGCTTGATATTATATCCGCTCCTTTGGGATTGATAGAGCGCTTATGCGGTTGCCGGGGAACGGAGTGATGCCGCACAATCCCCCTGAAGGATATTTTGCGTATAGTAGGTACCACTGCATGTGTGGGGCCATTCCTCCCATTAATACCTGGATAGTCAGCTTCATCACTTATCTGAAGGTGGCTCCCTTCCAGCTTCAGCCCAATTCCTACGCCATCTTGGTGTGCTTATACATTATTTTCCAGAGAAGGTACAGACGCCCCCTTCCAACCGGGAGATTCGGTATCTATATAGCTTGAGGGGTTACAAGAAGGGATCTCCGTACGTTAGCTTGGAAGCGGCTGTTCCCTTCAAACCGGTCCTGGACCTATATTCGAAGCTTAGTATGTTTAAGAAAGAATGGTTTTTCATCAGGGATGACTCCGTTTTCTTCCGCCTTTTCACCTCTGGCTGTAAGTTGAACTTCATTTATAGTTTCCTTGTTTCGGCTGCAACGCTTCTTCTTATATGCTTTTCATAACTTGATCGTTTGCGGTTTATCTGATGGATTCTTTTCCTGAATTGGACAGGTGGGACATCTGGTCATCATGCTGGGAGTTCCGATCCCGCAACCAAGTAGATTCGGAGAGCTGGTTTTGAGGTGTAGTGGTTAGCACTAATGTAGCTGGTTATTTTATTTGGTCTGCCTGACATTCCTGTATATGCTAGTTCAAAAACATTAATGTACTTTCGAGCTGTAATTATGTCATTGAACGACTTTATGTAAGTTTATAACACAAGCTGATTCTGTCATATTTTGAATGCTTTCATTATTTTGGTGTGCTGCATAAGAAGTATAATTATGCATATGCCTGTGATTTAGTTGTGTTTGATGCTAAGCTCTTGCTTGAAATATAATCTCATGTTTTGCAATGTTAGCGTGGTGTATGAATAAGTTATAGTTACATGCTTATGTACAAGAGAAGAGAGTACCGCCCTTCATGTCTTAGTTGCAGGGGGTAGCTTTGAGCGTCTTGTGTAACTGGTCATGGATACAGCTGAGTGTCTTGTTATCCAGTTTGCGGGCTCTGATCCTTATGAGCGAATGTCTCCTAGTCGGTGTCCTGTACTTTAGGGATCGTTACACAATATATGAGAAAAGTATTTAAATGGAATGGAAATATAGGAAAAGTAAAACTTCCAGTCACGGAAGGCCGTCGATATGCTTAAGTTCGTGGCAAACGGGTTTTGTAGTCACTTTCCCTAGCTGTGGGTCTTGGAGACATTTGTCACCCATCTTACGCCTCCGCGGGGAGTTTTCTTTTTTACCACAGCCTCACTTAAGACATATCGGAGCCGAGATCGCGCACAGTAACTACCTGAGCCATTATGGCCCGTAATCGTGGGTATTATTCGATTTACTGTGGCCGGCCAGCGTGGGTGCCGATCGTCAACCGTGAACTACCCCTGGCTGGCCACACCTTATGTTGGGGCTTAAAGTAGGTTCACAGTTGCCGGCGAGCCGAACGCCGTAATGAGCTGCCATCGGCTATAGTCGGCCTTCGTGATGGCTTATAATCGGCTCATTACAGTTGGCTTTGAGGGCAGTCGCGAGCAATGAGTTAACCCGCAGCAGAGGGATGCTGGAGCAAAAGTGTCTCATTGGCGAGTGCATAGAATCGCATAGTACCTGTTGAGTCTTGTCCAGGTGAAGTTGCGCCATGAAGTTCCAGTATGGAAATGTCGTTGTACACGAAGTTGTTCAACAGAAAAGGATAAAGCTTAACAAGCAGCCAAGATATAAAGGAACAAGTTAAAAAGAGACCAGATTTTTAAAGTGGTTCGGCATGAAAACGCATACATCCACTGATTCTCTTCGTTAATTCACTTCATATGGGCAGTACAAGTTAAGAAAAGTATCGACGGAGGTGTTGGATGTTCCATGCCCTCTGGAACATCTCTCCGTCTACTGTTGACAAAATATAAGCTCCGTTGTGGAGATCTTTATGAATTACATAGGATCCGTCCCAGATTGGATCTAGCGCTCCGGGGCGCGGGAAGATCCGCTTGAGGACAAGATCTCCTTCCTGTAAGCTGCGGTGCTTGACTTTAGAGTTGTATTGTGCTGCTACTTTTTGCTTGTGAGCTGCTGCTTTGAGTGCTGTATCGTCTCTTCTCTCCTCAATTAGATCCAAAGACATGAGGAGGAGTTCTTCGTTCTCTTTCGGGTTGTAGTGGATGCTGCGGTGAGAGGGCACTATAGTTTCAACTGGGAGCATGGCATCCGATCCGTATGCCAAAGAGAAAGGAGTATGCCCTGTTGAAGTTCTGTAAGATGTGCGATAGGTCCAAAGTGCCGTAGGAAGTTCGTCCACCCAAGCGCCTTTCGACTTTTCAAGTTTCTTCTTGATTAAGGTTTTGAGAATCTTGTTGACAACTTCGACTTGTCCGTTTGCTTGAGGATAAGCTACAGATGAGAAGCTTTTGTGAATTTCGTGCTCTTGGCACCAATTGGCGAATTCTTCGCTGTCAAACTGAAGTCCGTTGTCTGATATGATCTTGAGTGGGACCCCATACCTGCACAGAATATTTTTGATCAAGAAGTTGATAACTTTTGCCGAAGATATTTTATTTAGAGGTTCCGCCTCCACCCATTTGGTGAAATAGTCAACTGCCACTATAACATATTTGGCTCCGCCTCGGCCCGTTGGCAGTTCGCCAATTAAGTCAATTCCCCATACTGCAAAGGGCCAAGGGCTGGTCATTTGAGTAATCTCATTTGTGGGTAGTCGAGGAATCTTGGCAAACTTCTGACATCTGTCGCATCTCTTGACGAAGTCCAAGGCATCTTTGTTTAAAGTGGGCCAGTAATATCCATATCGGAGTATCTTCTTTGCCAGAGTCTGTCCTCCAGTGTGATCTCCGCAACTTCCTTGATGGATGTTGGATAAGACTTCCCTGGCTTCCCTTCCAGCGATACAGCTTAATAAGGAATTAGAGAAGCCGTGCTGATAGAGGATGCCTTCTTGTAATGTATAGCGGGAAGCTTTCCTCGAGATTTTCTTGATTTCGTTACGCCTGTCGGGCAGTGTGCCATCTTGTAAATATTTCCGGATAAGAGTCATCCAAGTTTCTTCGTCGATTGCAGCTATCAGATTCACTTGCTCGAAACTTGGTGCCGGCTGTTTTGAGATGGTTAATGCTCCGAAGATAGTGATGTTCTTCATACTAGCTTGCTTTGCTAGTTCGTCGGCCTCTTGGTTCTCTTCTCGAGGAATGTATTTGATTAGATAGTGATCCAATTGACTGAGCAACAGCTTGGTCTTTTTTAGATATGCTGTGAGTCGTTCTCCTCAAGTCTGGAAGTCTCCAAGTATTTAATTTACAATGAGTTGAGAATCACTATGGAGACATAAAGAGCCGACCCCAATCTCCAAGGCCAGTTCTAATCCAGCTATCACCGCTTCGTATTCTGCGTCATTGTTGGTGGCAGTGAATTCCAACCTTAGGGCGTAGTGCAGCTTCTTTCCCCTGGGGGTGATTATCACAACACCTGCCCCCGAGCCTTGTTCGTTCGACGCTCCATCTACGAAGAGATTCCACTTGATATCTTTTGCTATTTCAGATTGCTCCTTACCTTCGCTAGTAGTGAATTCGGCAATGAAATCAGCTATGGCTTGCCCCTTGATAGCGGTGCGAGGATGGTAAGTGATATCATATTGACTTAGTTCAATGCACCATTTAAGTAATCGCCCAGAAGTGTCGGGGTGATGAAGCACTTGCCTTAGCGGTTGATTGGTTAAAACTCTGATGGAATGAGAGTGGAAATAGTGTCGCAGTTTCCGTGACGTGATTAGCAGACAGTATGCTAGCTTCTCAAGTCTAGGGTACCTATCTTCTGCCCCTGTAAATCTCTTGCTTACAAAGTACACGGGCCGCTGTATGCGGTTGTCTTCTCTCACCAAAGCGGCGCTTAAAGCATGAGACGATACAACAAGGTATAAGTACAGTTCCTCGCCTTCATTTGGAGTTGAGAGCACCGGTGGTTTCTGGAGGTGTCCGATTAAGTTAAGGAAGGCTGTCGAGCATTCGTCAGTCCATTCGAACTTTCCTTTGTCCTTCTTTAAAGCCTCGAAGAAAGGGATGCATTTGTCGGTTGCTTTAGAGATGAACCTACTTAGGGCGGCCACTTTCCCGTTCAGGCTTTGCATCTCCCTTCGAGTGGATGGTATCTTGATATCTTGTAAAGCTCGAACTTGTTCGGGGTTTGCTTCAATCCCTCTGGCATGAACGACGAATCCCAAGAACTTTCCCGACGACACCCCGAAGGAGCACTTTAGAGGGTTCAGCTTCATTCCATATTGGCGAAGTACTTGAAACATCTCATCCAGGTGGTTTATATGATCGTTGGCTTTCCTTGATTTTACCAGCATGTCATCCACATAAACTTCCATAGTTCGTCCTATTAGTTCCGCAAACATCTTGTTGACAAGGCGCTGATAAGTAGCCCCGGCGTTTTTGAGTCCAAAAGGCATTACTTTGTAGCAGTACAATCCCCGGTCAGTGATGAAGCTAGTGTGGTCTTGATCGGGGGCGTGCATGGGGATCTGGTTATATCCTGAGTATGCGTCCATAAAGGATAAGAGTTCGTGCCCGGCAGTGCTGTTCACGAGTTGGTCGATTCGGGGGAGTGGGAAGCAGTCTTTCGGGCAAGCGTCATTTAAGTTGGAGAAATCGATGCATGTTCGCCACTTCCCGCTAGCTTTCTTTACCAGTACCGGGTTGGCGATCCATTCTGGGTAGATGGCTTCCCGTATGAAGTCGTTGGCAAGTAGGTTCTTCACTTCTTTCTCTAGGGCTGCCGACCGTTCTGCCCCCATGCTTCTCTTTTTCTGCTTTACTGGCACCTTGGTGGGATCGATGTTCAGCATGTGGCATGCTACGTCTGGGGAGATTCCCGTCATGTCAGCGTGCGTCCATGCAAATACATCCATGTTGTGGCGAAGAAAATCGATGAGCTGATTCTTTAATTCTCTTTTTAATTGAGACCCGACTCTCAGCAGTCTACTTGGGTCATGTTTGTCTACAGATACGAATTCCATAGCATCTGTAGGCTCGGCGGTGGCCTCCTCCTCTTTGTCCCTGGGGTCTAGTTCATTGAAAGGATCACTGGTATATCGAAGAGGAGGGGCTTTCTTTAGTTGCTATGCTTCCAAGCTTTTCATGCAGAGAGTAGTCTCCGCATCATTCCCTTTATCTTTTCTACGGTTATTGCGAAGTTCAGTTACATCGCAGTCTCGAGCAGCGTCTTGATCTCCTCCATTTCTCCTATTTCGTTATCGGTTGGGAATTTCATTTTCAAGCACCACGAGGCTATGACAATTTGGAAGTCAGACAAGGCTGGTCTTCCTAAAAAGGCGTTGTAGGCCGAGTGGTTCTCTATTAGCACAAATGTTTGTTTTCGCACAACGGAGCGGGGATGACTTCCTATTTCAACAAAAAGGTCCAGTTGCCCGAGGGGTATCTTCGCATCTCCAGTGAAACCATGTAGTGGCTTGTTGCAGGGAGACACATCCTTTATCGATAGTTTCATTTTGTCGAAAGCATGCTTGAATAGGATATTCACCGAGCTTCCAGTGTCTATTAAAACTCGGAAAACTTTGGCGGGTCCGAACCATGCAGAGATGACCATAGGATCAATGTGCGGGTATTGTCTTCCCTCTAGATCACGCCTACTAAATGTGATGTCGTAATTCTCTTTTCGTTTCGGGTGGCGTTCTTCCATAACAGAATTAACGCAGCCTTCAGCGTTCTTCAGTGACTTACCGTATCTTTTCATCTCCGCCCAGCTTCTGTCGGCGATGTGCGGTCCTCCTGATATGGTGTGGACCACTATCTTCTCTTGACTAGAGCCGCTGGTGTTGCGATTTCCCCCACCTGCTTCTTGGGGGGGAGGGGGGGTAGTCCAGGATTCTCATTGGCCGGAGTTGAAGTCCTGTTCTGGCCTTTTACATAGAGCTTCAGTCTCCTCCTTCTGATGTGTTCTTCAATCAAGTCCCGGAGATGGTGGCATTCATTGGTATCATGTCCGTGGGATTCGTGGAAGCTGCAGAACTTTCCAGATTTGAGTGCGCTATCTGACTCATTCTTGTGCGGGGTGCGCTTGTACCTAACTTCGTCTTGAGTGGCTAGGAAGATGTTTTCGATCGTTTCATTCAAAGGAGTGTAAGAGTCAAATCTTGGTCCTGGTCGATATAAGCGCTTTTCTCACTTTTTGCCCCCAGCATTGTCTCTAGAATCATTTCTTCGAACATCCTTTGCTGCAGCGGGGAACCTGCCTGTAGCCGTCTTAGCCTGTTGCCTTGATTGCCTCTCAGTGGCAGCGTCCTCAAGTCTCATATACTTTCCAGCTTCATGGAAGAAATTAGGTAAAGTAGCTGGTTTTTCCTTGGTTAGTCTTCTAGCAAATTTAGTATCTGGATGTACACCACTGCAAATGGCCATTGGGATAAGTTTCTCGTCGGCATCTTGGACTGCGCTTGCCGCGGCGTTGAATCGGGTTAGATATTGTTGCAATGTCTCTCCGGGTTTCTGTTTGATATTAGATAAGAAATAAGCGTCCTTGGGTTGCTCCACATGAATGCGGAACTGACTGATGAACTTTTCTTTCAACATTTCCCATGAGCTGACGGACCCTTGGGGTAGGTGGCAGAACCAGGAGGTAGCTAGGTCTGCCAAGAATAGTGGGAAGCATTTACACAACACTCCCTCTGTTGCTCCGCTCATGAGCATATGCTGGGTGTACCCCTGTAAGTGTACGATGGGGTCAGAGGTTCCCTTGTAAGGTTCCATCTTTGGCATTTTCCATTCTCGGTGGGTGATGACAGTTTCAATATTGCGGGTGAAGGGGCTGGTTACCCTAGCACCTATCCCCCGATCCCTTTGCTCCCGTTGGACGCACTCTCTGAACAATCGCGCCATCGTTTCATCAGAACTTGGAGCGGACAAAAATGAACTTGGTTCTTCCCTGCGGGATTGATTCCGTCCAGATGACTTATAGGGATGGTATCGTCTGTCACTCCTAACATTCTCCAAAGGCTGTCTCTGCTCTTCTGGGGGCATGCTGGGGTCAGCCATAGTTGGCCCTTGCCTTGATCTTCCCCTGCTGGGTTCTGTTCTCAGCGCTTCCTCGGGTCCAACTTCGGGCTGGACTCCAGCTCGGCCCCGTCTACTGGTGTTTTCATGGTTAGGTAGCATGACAGGCTCAGCTACATCCGACCCTTGCCTGGCACCTCCCCCGTTGGGTTCGGCTCCAAGTGTTTCCTCGGGTCGGACTTCGGACTGAGACCGGGCTCGGCTCCTACCATGGCTGTTTCTGTTGTTAACCTCTTCGAAGAAGAAAGGTCTTTGTCGCCTTCCAGATCCTCCAGATTGGGACTCGCCCCATGATTCGGTGTTGCGGTTGGATTCTTCAGCATCCCTTAGGGGTGACATGAGTTGGTCCACCAGGGCTTCTTGTTGAAATGCGAAGCGGTTAGTTACTTCAGCCACAACTCTGTCTAGATCTGCCCTAGTAATTGGTTGTTCCGCGGCGGAGGCTGTTGGATTTGCCTGATTTTCATCTGGTATTGCTGTTAAAACGGGATGATTCTCTTGATTTTGGGCCACTGGATCTGGGATACTGCTAGTTGCGACGTTCTTTCCTTTGTTAACATCTCTCCTCTGCCTGGAAGTCATGTTGTCGGAGCAAGGAACGATGCTGTGAGGAAGAAGGTTGAGTAGGAGAAGCTGTAGCTTCTAGCTTGGTTCTCGGTGAAAGCACCAAAAATGTTTGCACAAAAAATGGACAAACACCTCCAAGTCGTGTGAATTAGTCGATTTTAGGTTGTTTCTAGTGGTTTGGGTGATTTATGCAAATATATAAAAAGCAGGGACTAAACTGTAAAAGACACAGATTTATAGTGGTTCGGGCAGAACGTGCCTACGTCCACTTTATATGTTATTCTCCTTTTTCTTTCAGATTACAAGTACAAAGCTTTGTATACAAGTATATGAAAGTTGTTTTAAAGTTCCTTCCGTGCTTGAGCTCTCAAACTTGTCTGCCATTGTTGTACCCCTGCCCCTCTATTTATAGAGTGAGGCTGGGGGCAGGGGTCTTGGATGTAAATAGGTGCTGGTGGGCATGTGCTGAAGCAATCTGGCCTGGCACATCTGGTTCGGCGGAGCTTGGTTCGGCGAAGCTTGGTTCGGTCGTAGCTTGGTGGAGTTTGATTCGGTGGTGTGTAGATGGTTGGTCTGGTCTTGGTTTGGTTCGGTAGTTGTGGTGAGGGTTGGTCCGGTGGTAAGTGAAGTAGGTTGGTTCGGTGGTATGTGGTTCGGTGGAGCATGGAAGTGGAGTTTGGTTCGGCTATGCAAGGAGGGAGGTATCTGGTTCGGCATGTAGGGGAGACGAGCTGGTTCGGCATTGATGTGGTTGGGCTGGTTCGGCATGGAGGTGGAGAGGTCCGGTTCGGCATGGAGGTGGAGAGGTGGTGTCTCCTTTTCTTTTGGACCGGTGGTGGTGGAATCGCACACAACAAAATGCATGAAACTAGAAAGTTTTTTGGAAGATAATCAAGAGAGCGATATATGTGGGAAATGATTATTTCTTGAACTTAGACAATTGAAAAGAATATTGCCATCGGAAACAACGAAATCAATTAGTATTCTTAAGTTTTGAAAATCCTATCGTGATGTGAGTGGATTTCTAAATGTATGGATTGCGTATCGAATTTTATTAACTATACTGGTTACGGTTGCTTCGGCAGAAAGAAGCTTCTCTAAGTTGACATTGATAAAAACTTATCTTTGAACTACTATGTCGCAAGAAAGACTAAGTGGGTTGGCAATTATTTCAATCGAAAATGGATATTTAGATAGTTTGAAATATGATGATATAATTGAAGAATTTGCTTCCAAAAATTCAAAAAGAAGCTGTTTTCATTGAATGGGATTGATATGGTAAACATATTAAAGTATGTGTATGAAGTTAATGAGAAAATATTTTGAAAGAATGGATGAAATATGTATTTTGGATGAACTTTGTTATTATGTGAAATTAATGAAAAATATTTACAATGTCATAGTGTCATTTTTTATTTTTTATTCTTATGTAAAAGATTAAAAAAATTATGCTCGCCTAGGGCAACCCATAAGCTAGAACCGTCCCTGGTCCTACCTTGTAGAGTACTATCATCTCAAGTTGGTGTATTAGATCATATAATCCTTTAAGTTGGATTGCCAGAATTGTGTTCCATGTTTTATCCAAAAATGTCTTTTCAGATTACAGTCTATGGTACTTATGATCTAAATTATTTGGTTAATACAAACAAATCATTTATTCACATGCTATAATGGTTCACACAAACATCATTGGAGAAAGATAAAGCAAAAGTCAATAGTCCAAATCAATAATGAGTTCACATAACAACTATGTTACTGAAACCATCCCATGCAGCAGATCTGATATACATTCTACTGTGAGATTTTATAATTTTTGTCACATATTAATGTTGAAAGCCCTTCTATATAGGTTTATTAGTAAAGCCTGGTGATGTATCTATTATCTATGTGTTACCCAGATGCTTGGGCCGGCTACAAAATATTGGTTACAGAAGTTGATTTGAATGGTCCGGCCAACGCACACGGGTCAGCCTGTAGACATGACTCGGCCGGAGTAAAGGGGTTGTATGTCGTCCGGGCAAAGAATGATGTTTTTATGAATTCCATATGTATTGCTCGGCTTGATGTGGAAGTTCATCGGTCAATTACCGTTCGGTGTGGAATTGTTCCAACCTAAAAGGCACATTGTCATTCGTCGCTCGGTCTTAATAGTACATTGTATGTTGTTTGGTCTGAATGATTCAGCCCTCGTCGCTCGGTCAATGAAGTGAAGCCATACATGGTTTGGCTAAGGAGTTTGGTTCGGTCTTATTTCAGTGCTCGTGGTCCGGTCATGACAGTTTAATGCATACCGCTTGCCAAGCATCGCTCGGCTGCCTTCGTCCGAACGATGTCGTCCGGCTACTTCCATTCGGCATGCATATATCGTTCAACATGCAAGTGTGGTTCGGCTTGTATACAGTTCGGTCTGGATGTGTGCTTCGGCTAACACTGCTTGACAACCACCGTTCGGTACGCCTGGTTCAGTATAGCTGTTTCAAAGCAAGATGGGGGATTTGACTTATTTGTGAAGGACGACACCCAAGTGAGGGGTTCGGTATTGTTCCATTCCGAGTTCCACCGCGAGGCGCTTCGAGTCTTTTGAGGGCTTACTTTGAGTCATTTGACAATCTACCACCGACTAGACATGATGGGTCGGCTTTTCTCGATCAGCATTTGTCGTACGGCATGTCTCGTTCGGCATGCCTGGCTCAATGCGTAGAAGTCACATACTATGGGCCGAGATACCTTGTTCCTGGGCCTATGAAGGAAGTCCAACTATCTTCGTCTATAAATAGAGGGGCATGCGAGTAGTGAAAATGGACCTTTTTTAGAAAACACTAGGGAGACTGCCATTTTCAAGACTCATCCCTTTTCTGTTAAAACTTGTATTCAAGTTGTTGTGTACGGATTGTATCCGTATTCAATTATTTGAAGAAGTAATAAAGATTACGATCAAAGTGGATGTAGACAGTTACACCGAACCACTATAACTCTGGTATTCTAGTTTTTTACAGTTATTATTGCATTCTACTGTGTTATTCCTCAGTTTTAATTTACTTTCTTGATTAATCTCTCTATACAATCCTACTCAAGGGTATTAGTGACCAATTTTGGTACTAATATTTTGGTGTTTTCACCGAGAATAACATTCTCAGTTTATTAGGATCTACTTTGTAGCTACTGGATTGAAGAAATCCCTTGAAGGAGATCCAAGTCATTCGTAGGAAATCCATTGGTTCTACTCAGAGTTCCTACCCATAACTCTACAATGGAAAGACCTCGTATCAAATCAGCCTCTCACAACATGGACGTCAACGAGACTGCTAGCGTTCAATAAGTAAGACCCAACGATCAACAAGTTAATACAGGCACAGGGACTGTCACCGCCCAAAACAAATGGAAGTTGTCCCTAGAAAAGAGTTCCACGAGCTGATGAGAGAATTCACGGAAAGCAGGAGACAACTTAACGAACAGATTCAAGCTAACGCCAACCTCATGACTCAGCTTACTCAACAATAGCGTCAGAATGCGAGAGAAAGCCATGCTTCTTACTCCTCATCAAACAGTTCGATGAACCTTCCAGGCATAGACGCCGTAGAACTAAAATAACGCAAACATGTGTTGCGATCGATCAACCAGGGATGGTCCAGGTTCCCTACCTAGAGCCATGGCCCCTCACTTACACCAAGAAAATCACACCCAAGCTGGAACAAGAAATTTAGGATCGGAAGCACGAGTGGAAGTTGGACGGCCGGCTCACCAAGGTCCTAATAAAGCTGGTCCCCAGGATACATATTTGGTAAATCGCCAACATAGGAGACACCCACCAGAACGGTCTCGTAAGACAAATTCCAACCTACCATCTTCCATACAAACCCCATACCTATCGGCTATGGTTAGACAGCCGATGAGAGAAAATCAAGGCTTGACTAATGATGATTGGGGAATATCCAAGAGTCATACTCCATTCACAGATACTATTCTACAGGCCGAGTACCACAGAAAGTTTAACATACCAACTATTCCCGCTTATGAAGGGAAGACCGATCCCCGACAGCATGTGATGAGATATGAGTGGATGATGGATTTAGCTAGAGAAAACGATGCAATTAAGTGTAGATGCTTCCCAATAACTTTATATGGAATGGCTACCATGTGGTTCACCCGACTTCCTCCGCGGTCTATCTCCAACTTTGATGAGTTAGTGACGAAATTTGTGGAACAGTTTAGAATTCATGCCACTCGTCCCAAGGACGTTATGTCCTTGTCCAGTATGATTCAGGCTCTGGGAGTCATTAAAGGAGTACTTACAGAGATTTTACGTTGCGGCTACTGAAGTTAGCAACCCAAATGACCATGCCATTCTGACGGCTGCGATGCGGGAGTAGATCCGGATTTGAAGTTTGGCGATTGGCTGGCAAGAAAATCTCTGACTACACTGGGACGTCTTTATTCAAAGGCGCATCAATTCATAAGAAGAGAGAAAGCTAGGTGGACGAGGCGAGACAATGCACTAGGGCCTGGCAAGGAGACTGTGAAGAGCAACATTGCTGTTAAACAATCTGGTGATAATTTAGGGAAGGTCCAGGTCAATGTCCGAAACAAGCCTGAGCAATCTAAAGGATCCGGAGGAGGAAATCCCGGAAAGAAAAGGAAAGCAAGAAAATGAAAACCAAGGATTTCAACTTACAAAGAATACACTCCTCTGAATGTATCTTTGGAAATATTTACCTTTCGACTTATAATACTCTTTCAATATCGAAAGCCACGCCCAAAAGAGTCCACTGAGGAACAAAAGCGGACTGGGAAGTATTGCCGCTTCCATGAGACTTACGAACACAATACCGGAGAGTGTAGGCACCTCCATGATGCTATAGAAAAGTTGATTCGACATAAAAAGTTACAGGAGTTTGTCAAGAATCTACAGGAAGGCAGACAAGGAGCATCGGACCCCGGTCGCGGGCAAGCTCCACGCCATCCAAATGAACCTTCTCATACTGTAGGTAGACTAATCATAAACACAATACTCGGTGAGCCTCACCCTACAGATAAGAATTGGTAAGAAAGGGAGCGGTATGCTAATTTCCTAAAGCATGCAGATTTTGAATGTTGTTCAAACACGGAGGATGGAGCCCTAGCTAAGCAGCAGCGAATGACGATGATATAGTGTTCAGGAGCAGAGATGTTGATCAAGTGGAGGCGCCTATCATTGAGCCAATGGTCATCTCGGCCACTATTGGGCCAGCGTTTGTGAGGAGAACACTCATTGACTGTGGAAGTTCTGTTAACATTATCTTTAAAAAAGCATATGACCAGATGAAGATGGAGACAAGGGATCTAAAACCACATAAAGCCCGTATTCACGGCTTTAATGGTGCAGCTACTGATGCAGTGGGTTTTGTGGAATTAACAGTTGAACTTGGAGAGAGTGAACGTAGGAGGGTGCAAATTCTACCATTTGTCGTTTTGGATGTCGATTCTCCTATAATGTATTTCTGGGTCGACCGGCCCTGGCGGAGTTTAGGGTAGCTTTGGCCCTATGGTGTTTAACCTTGAAATTTTCGACCGATAAAGGAGTTGATGTTATGCATGTCGATCAGATGACTGGTCGTGCATGTTATGTAGCTGAGATGAGAGACACCCAGCGAAGAGAGAAATGAAAGGTTGTGGATAGCTCCGTCCACATTCAAGTCACTGAAGATTGACAAGTAATGCACGAGCCTTGGCTCGGGAAACATGACTGAATCTATAGAGACATAGATTCGAGAGACGATGATGAGGAATCCAGGGAGGCAAAGGCAGCACCGGCTAAACTGATGACTGATATTCCTGTCAGCCGTGATGACCCATCATGGGTACTTAAGAATGGATCACAACTCAACCCCTCAATAGCCGAGGATCTCTTTGATTTTCTCCAAGCGAATTTGGATATTTTCGCTTGGACACATTTCGATATGTGCGGGATTTCTCCCGACATTGCGAGTAATATATTGAACATAGACCCGAGGTACGTGCCAGTAAAGCAAAAAAGGAGAGGCATGGACCCAGAGTGGTCCACTACTTTCAGAGAGGAGGTGGACAAACTCAAGGCCAATGGGTTCGTCCGCGATGCCCTCTACCCTGAGTGGGTGTCTAACCCCATGCTAGTGAGAAAAGAAAATGGGAAATGTAGGACCTGCGTAGATTACTCAGATATGAACAAAACATGCCCTAAGGATAGTTTTCCTTTATCCAGAATTGATCAGCTGGTCGACTCAACAACGGGACATGAGTTGTCGTCATTTACGGATGCGTACTCGGGATACAATCAAATCCCGATGCACATTCTAGACCAAGAACATACTAGTTTGTCACAGATGTTGGGCTGTATTATTATGCAGCGATGCCTTTCGGATTGAAAAATGCGGGAGCAACTTATCAGCATCTGGTGAATCGGATGTTTAAAGACCAGATTGGGAGGACAATGGAAGTCTATGTGGATGACATGCTCGCGAAGTCACGGCAGTCAAATGACCACATTCGAGACTTTGCGGAAAGTTTGATATACTTATATTACGGAATGAAAATCAATCCTCTGAAGTGTTCCTTTAGCATTGCATCAGGGAAGTTTTTGGGTTTCATTGTTAATGCATGGGGAATTAAAGCTAGCCTAGAAAAGATTCAGACTATTCGAGAGGTACAAGTGCCCAAAACTATAAAGCAAGTACAAAGCCTGAACAAAAAAGTGGCCGCGTTGAGTCGGTTCATATCTAGAGCAACATATAAGTGTATTCCCTTCTTCGACATAATAAAGAAAGGAAAGAGAAATTTCGAATGGACGCCCAACTGTGAGGATGCATTTCGAGCTCTGGTAAGGCATTTGGAAAGTCCCCTGGTGCTGTCGAAGCCTGTAGACCATGAAGTGTTGTATGTATACTTGGTCGTATCTCAACATGCCGTCAGTACGGCTTTGGTTCGTGAGGAGGACCGAGTTCAAAGTAAACGTTTTATGGGGGCAGAAAGAAATTATCCTAAAATTGAGAAGCTAGCCTACTACTTGGTGATTGCATCACGCAAGCTTCGTCCGTACTTTCAGGCACACTCGATCCGTTTTTACATAGATCAACACTTGCGACAGGTACTCCAACGACTAGATACTTCTAGAAGGCTGTTAAATGGAATATTTAGTTGAGTTAGTTCGATATCACCTACCTGCCATGGAAGGCCATACAAGGGCAAGTGCTGGAGGACTTCATCGCTGAATTTAATGTATCAGACGAATCAAACAATGATGATGTTATTCCCTCTATTCGATGGAAACTATACACTGATGAGGCATCCAACGACCGATGTTCTGGGGATGGTGTAATTCCCATGACTCTTGAAAATCGATCAATTTGTTATGCTTTGAAGCTCGATTTCCAGCTACAAATAAGGAAGCCGAGTATGAAGCATTGATTACTGGCTGAAACTTATCAGGGAACTTGGAGTGAAATCAGTCGAAATCTTTTGCGACTCACATTTGGTGGTGTTCTAGGTGCGTGGAGACTATCAAGCAAAGGGTTAGAGACTTGCCCCATATCTGGAGCGAGTTTATGAACTATTGCCAGACCTTGGATATTACAATATTTTGCATGTCCCGCATAAACAAAACAGAGAGGATGATTCATTGGCGAAATTCACAGGTACTAGCGATCCACAGCAAATGAGATTGGTTCCTGTCGAATGATTACATGCTTCGAGTATAAATGAGATGGAGGTAGATTTTGTGTTAGAAACAGAAATTGAGAATGAGTCGTGGATAACCCCTTTCAAGTAATACATGCTACACGGGGTTCTGCTCGAAAAAAGAACGAATGAGGACAAATCATTCGCAAAGCTTCACGGTATATAATGCAGGACGGAATAATATATCGAAAGGGATTCTCGATCCCCTTACTTTGGTGCATTGCCCATTGTGAGATAAAACGAGTCCTGAAGGAAGTTCATGAAGGAGAACATGGTGACCATACTGGGGGCAGACACAAGCAAAAAAGATCATCCGCTATGGATACTATTGGCCAACTGTAAATCGGGATGCTGCGGACTACGTAAGGAGATGTGACATATGCCAAAAATATGCGGAAATCCCAAAAGCTCCTCCAATGGAACTCACACAAATTGTTAGTCGATGCCCGTTTGCAATATGGGGGATCGATATAATTGGTTCCTTGCCAATCTCCAAAGGTGGTGCAAAATACGCAATGGCCTTCCACGAACTATCATTACTGATAATGGGACTCAGTTCGAAAGTAGGGGGTTCAAAGAATTTTGTCAAAAGTATGGCATTGAGAAAAGGTTTGTAGCAGTTGCTCATCCAATGACCAATGGACAAGTAGAAGCCGTGAACAAAATAATCAAATCCATATTGAAAAAACGTTTGGAAAAGTCTAGAGGTAAGTGGGTGGATGAGCTTCCAACAGCACTTTGGGCTTACAGAACCACCCAAAAGTCCAAGACTGGCCACACTCTGTTCACATTGGCATATGGCATAGAAGCCGTTATACCTGTGGAACTTGAAGTTCCTTCACATCGGGTAACTCATTGTGACCCTAAGACGAATCGGGATCTTTTGCTGGAATCACTGGATTTTGTTGACGAAAAACGTGAAGATGCTGATTTAAGGGCGGCTGCATATAGGCACCGAGTCACCCGATATTATAATGAAAAAGTCCAACTGATAGTCTTTGATGTGGGTGATCTCGTTTTGAAGTAAGTTTTCTCGATCCCATCGTATGTGAATTCCACATGGGAAGGTCCTTACGCATTGAACGGAGGCTTGGACCGGGAACTTTCAAGCTAGCGACCCTTGATGGAACGACACCCCCCCGAGCATGAAATAGCGAGCATCTGCAACATTATTATAATTAGTCTATTTCTTTCGCATTTACTTGTAATTGTTTCCACTGTATGTTTATTTTGTTGATTCTTAGCTTTCGACATGTAATAAGACAATTCAGTTTGTTTTCATTAATAAAGGTTTGAAGCCATTTTATCCATAAGCTATTTGCGCATGTTGTAATTCTATGGAAAAAATTAAAGTTACATTATTCTGTCTGGCGTATGAATGCCCACAAAAACTTAAAAATCTCTGAGTCCCCAGAGTGCGGACTGGAGTACTCTGAGTCCCCAGAGTGCGGACAGGAATATAAACGACTTAAAAATCTCCAAGTCTCTAGAGTGCGGACTGGAGTACTCTGAGTCCCTAAAGTGCAGACTAAAGTATAAACGACTTACAAATCTCCAAGTCCTCAGAGTGCAGACTATAGTATTCTGAGTCTCCAGAGTGCGCACTAGAGTATAAACGACTTAAAAATATCCAAGTTCCTAGAGTGCAGACTGGAGTACTCTGAGTCTCCAAAGTGCAGATTAGAGTATAAACGACTTAAAATTCTCCAAGTCCCCAGAGTGCGGACTAGAGTATAAATGGTTCAAAAATATCTAAGTCCCTGGATCACGAACTAAAATATTCTAAGTCCACAGAACGTGGGCTAGAGGATTTATGATTCCAAAAAAATTTCGAGTCACATGGAGGTGAATTGGAGCTCGTGTAACTCACAAAATTCTGAGTTATGATAACAAGTTAGACAATAAGCTGAAAATAGAAAGTCATCAAAGACAAAGAAACGAAGTTTTATTCACTAATCTCAAAACAAAGTTCCACTATAATTCCTCCTAAACTCGAAGTCAAAAGTCTATTTACATCAACTATGGAAATAAACAGAAATAATTACATAATCTAGGCTTATTCTCGTTGAACGAGGCATGATAGCTACTTCTTTGACCTTTTTTCCTTCCTCGGTTTCTCTGAAGACTCCTCCCCTACGCGTTTTCTCTTGGACGCCTTGCTTGCTTGGGAAGCGGTGCCCGGGGAAGGGAGAGGAACTTCTAGAGGAGAGGTCCCACCGGGGAGAATAACTTTCAGAGGCCTGGCCAGTGGGTCATCAAGTTCGACCACTTGGCGCTCGACCTTGATTTCATTTTTCTTCTTCTTCTCTTCCATATGTTGCTCCTCCGTGCTCAATTTTGAAGTGTGTTCGGAGGCGTCCGTAATTTCAACTTCGTCATGTTCTTCTACCGGTGATGGATTTTCAGATGTCTTTACCAAGCGCCTTGATCACTTAAGCGTCGAGTCCAAGAGTCTCCCTAGTCTGAATCGCCTCTTTCATTTTCTCCTCTTTCACCTTGGCGGCATCGGTCCTTGGAGTAGGCTTAGGATCAGAATGGCCTGTACGAAATCACAAGAGACAAATGTTAGAATACATTAACTACTTGCCAAAAACAACGGCCCTTTGAGCTTTGAGAAGAGAAGTTATGTACCAGTTCCTAGCTGACTCTCGACTGTTCGGGGAGTTTCACCTTCTGGAATAGGAGATAGAGCGTGAATATCAAGTCTAGGATCCTCTGGGTCTAGCCAATATGCTGCTCGAAGGGATCAAGTGATGGGTGACAGTCGGCTGAGTGGGAGGAGGAACAGGAGACTCAGTTTTGGACGGACCAGTAGTGTCATTCTTTCCTTTTGGCTAGGAGGAGTCTCTGCTATAAAGAGCTTTCGCTGCAGACAAGTCCGAAGGCTCATTCTCCTAGAGAAATTCCTTCACTAAAGCTCCTTCGTCAACCTCTTCACTTTCCCAACACAACCTTTTTGATTTTTATTAAAGTGTCCCATGCTTCGAACAAAGATTCGAGGTAACCCTCTCCAAGAAATGTTAGGTCGAGATGCATGAGAACTCGAGCATTGTACTGGGCTATGAGAAGATCAAACATGCATTTGGTTTCCTCCCTACCAGCCTCAGTAGCCGCCTCAAGGCGAGAATCGATTTTCGAGAGTTCCATTCTCTTGCCCTACTCACTGGCTTCGTCCTTCAGCGCTTCAGCGTTGGAGAGCTCCTCATCGAGCTTTGTGTTTAGGAGTCGAGTGACAATAATCTCGTCACAATATCGTTGTGACTCTTCCTGAGCGGTAGTCTTTTCTTCCTTTTCTTTGGAAAGTAGCTCTTCCAATTCTTTAACTCCTTGAGCGAGTGCATATTTCTTCTTTTGAACGGAATCTTTCTCTAAAGCTAAGGTGCCGCAGCATTGAATCGCTTCATCAATCTCTTTCTTATGTGTGGCCTCCAGGCGATTGACTGCCTTAGCAGTATCTTTAGCATTCTTTTGAGCGGCCTCAAGCTGAGATTTATACGAGGCAAGCTCTTCATCCTGGGCTTTGATGATGCTCTTATCATGGATGG
This sequence comes from Allium cepa, assembly GCA_030765085.1. NCBI lineage: Eukaryota > Viridiplantae > Streptophyta > Magnoliopsida > Asparagales > Amaryllidaceae > Allium > Allium cepa. The sequence goes on along the minus strand of CM060945.1, from coordinate 876,321,637 downwards.
CCTCAAGCGTTAGGCGATCGATTTCATGCTTGCGCTCCATAGAAACTTCAAAAACTTTTTCGGCCAAGTGAACGAACGCGTCATGTTGGACGTAGACATCGTTGTTGCAAGCAATGACACTCTGTTTAACGTGCACTGGAATAGGATGGATCGCGGGAAGAAATTTCAATCCATCGAAGCATATTTTTGGGAATGTGACTTTAAGCTCAGCTAGCTTTTCTGCTATCGATGGATCGTGTGCAAGGGCTGAAGAAGTTTGTTTAACCGAAACCATGGACTTTTTGTGAGGATCATGAGTTTGCCTAGTTCTTGATGAACCAGAGTATTGGTCGCAATGAACTTCAGATTGAGAACCCCTTTGACCCAATAGCTCCTAGCTTTGTTCTGGTTGAGGAGGATCATTGGGTACGAAGGATGACTGTAGCTTTTACTTCGAGACGACGAGGAGTCTCGGGGACGATAATCTCTATCACTATTGTCGTCTCTATCTCGACGTTTATTGGACCCCGTGTCTCGGCTGGAATGATGGAAGATAGAGGACCCACGGAGGCGGTTGAATCCATGAGAGTGTCCCATATCACTTGCACAGAAATTAAGTGAGGATAAGATAGCCAGAATAACATGGTGGCAGAAGTTTAAGTGTGAGGTGTAGGTGCTAATTTGTGCGTCCTAGTGTTTCCCCCCGATGGACCAGTTCCTTTAGCTTTACTGATCGGAATTTTTTCTCCTTGGTGATGGGCTTGAACGCCTTCATCACCTCTCGCGGACGAATGAAGTTTTAGGGCTTCTGGATCGTCGAAGCCGTAATTGAGCAAGTCATCGGGAATAGTAAGGTCTGATAAGCCTTTCAATGAACCCTCTAAGTGTTGTGGAGATGGCTCTTTCTCCACTGGAGTAATCGTCACTTTCGAGGTCCTGCCCGCTACTTTCTTCCTCAGCTTGTAAGCTAGTTTCTTTTTTCCCTTCGAGGGGGCAGGTGGTTCATAAGTGCCATGTGCCTCAACCAACGGTTCCGGAGCAGGACGTACATTCTCACCCGGTGCTTCTGACACCCCAGTTTCTCTAATCTCACCCTCCTCGAATGTGTCAGGGGCACTACTTGCAGGAGGCACCGAAGGTCCGGCCTGTCCTTTACTCTTCTTCGACGCGGGTCTAGTTATAGCGGCACCAGATGGAAGATTTGTTCGGTGACCTTCCGTCAATAGCCCAAACTTTAAAAGCGACTCATTGAAAATGACAAGTTTCATCTCCCGATTTCCTACGGGAGTAGCGCAAATGGCCTCAATGGCCTTAGAGTACCCGGTGCCTTCAGTACGTGGGCTGATACCTATAAAAATCGAAAAAGGTTTAGAAAGAATGCACCTTCTTCTGCAGACAGATATTGATCTGGAAAAGGAACTTACTCCCTTCCAGCCATCTTCTCGCAAAACCTGGAGGACATCGTACGTAGAACCATTCCTGCTTGTATTGGGTGAACTTACTCCATGCCTCCGTCAGAATCTGACACTGAGAATGTGGCTCAAGAAATATGAAAGATGGACTGTTAGACCGTCTTTTGAAGCGACAGATGTAACGGATGTCGCTAGGAGTGGGGAGCCTGAATAGGATACTCATAAAGAGAATACAAGTGCCATAGATGAACGCATGACTATTGGAATGTAGTTGTGACGGTGCAATCCCGATATACTGTAGCACTTCATGGAGAAAGGAGTTGAATGTTGGCACGCTACTGATCCAGCACATGAAATTGTTGCAAGCTGTATATCCAGCTGGGGGCATGTGAGGACGGTCTCGTCCCGATGGAACTAGTACGCCGTCGAAAGGGATTCCGTGAATCGAACATAGTCGGTAAAGAGCAGTTTCGTTGATTTTTGAAACCTGGAAGTCAATAGGATTATCTAGAATAACAGCTCCGTCTATAACATCGGGAGACGGGTCAATAGTTACCGCTAATGGGTTTGGGATACCCTTTGTAGGAGTTGTCGATGGATTTGAAGTCCCCACTACTCCCTGCTGAGAACTCGGCTCAGGTTTATCTGAAATTATGTCGGAGCTCGACTCTCTAGATATCCTCAACGAGCGTCGAATTTGGGAAAACTCCTGTTTGAACTATACTTTAAAGACAATCGATACTAGATATAATGAAACAGATTTTCCACCAGTGTGGTGTGTGAGCTAATGTGATGGTTCATGTAAAGAATATAAATAAATTAGGGTTCTGAAAAGTAAAGTGTAGCATGACGAGCTTTAAGTTCCTCTTTAGAATGCTTTAAGTTCACATTTATTATGGTTTAAATCGTGAAGTTATTAGTCCTGATCAATTCCATGTGCTTTTGGATTTAGGTTTATATCATGGATTTATGGGTACACAAATAAAGTATGGAAATAAGCAGCACTGTTATGTTCTACGAGTTGAGGTGAGTTAAGTATGCTTGTTAATGCCAACCCCCACACTTAAGACCGGTCATCTATTCGAGTGCATGTATGTCGAACCGTAATGCCCCGCTCGGTGCCGGTCCTCAAAGCCTATCCCGCTTCTCCCTTTTCTTCTCTACTCGCCGACCTTCTTAGAGACTGAATATCAGCCTTGACCAACACCGTTGAATCGCTCACTCTCCTCTCCGAAACTCTCTCTTTACCGAACGGAATACGGGGGCCATACCAAGCCACACTTGCTCGATATACCAAGCTCACCTCGTGGTCCCTAACCGGGCCGTAATACTACACTCAAGTGGTTAAACCACACTTTCTCCCTCAACACCGAATGGCACCGGGCCACTTTCCATGACTCCAAAAACCAATCAAACCTACCGACCCACATACTTCCCATCTCTCTCAAACAACAAGACGACCCACTGGTCTATGCCGGCCCACCTTCCTAATTCCCTAACGTCTCGTGCTCTCCCTTATGGCCGAACGACCCACTCGACCAAGTTACTGACCAACTCCTCATGGTTTTGACCGACCCACACTCACTCTCGAATTGCCAAACCCCTCTTCTCCTCATCTTTCTTCACCAAGGAACAACTCCTAACCTCCACCTAAGTCCCGACATCCAGGTTTAGAGGAAGCAACGACCACTCATTCTAGGCGATTTCAGCCACCAACGACCAGCAAAGTCAGGCCAAGGCCCTACGTGGAGTCTGCTTTTATTCCTAATCCATCTCTTTCCCTCCTCTAAATTTATTTCTACCTATTCCTACAACAAATGAAGAAGGGAGACGGAGGGATTATTCACATAGACACTGAAATTCGATATAACGCTGGGTTTGGAAATAAATTCATACCGAGGAAGAGAGTTCGTGGTATGCAGCTTAGGGACGTTAGGCTGGAGATTCGTTCATGATAGCGATTAGTTAGAATCATGAGATGGGAAATTCGGGTTCGATCGAAGGCAAAGCAGCGAGTAAGGCTCGAAGAGGAATGAACTGATGACTTTGGAGAAGTAAATTACAAGTGAGAAAAAGGGAGAAAGAGGGGAGGCCGGAACTTATATATGGTAGATGGGACGTGAACAGGCTATCTCCTGTAGACCCGATCAATATGTTTTGGGAGGTGAGTTTTTAGGCATGCGTGCTCCAGTTCAAGTAAACCGACCGTGTGGTTTGATCTCTGTATACCGAACGGCCCCTTGTTTGTAAAAAAAAAAAGAAATGGAAAATAGACTCGAAAACCTACGACAGGTGCTAGGGAAGACGACCATTTTTCGACCTTCATTGTATACATTCGACTTTTGACAGTAGGAATTGATTACTGATTCAAAGCGTGTCATGTTGCTTCACACGACACGCTTTGGAGGGCGAATGTTACCCGAATGCTGGGGCTGACTACAAAATATTGGTTATAGAAATTAATTTGAATGGTCCGGCCAACACACACGGGTCGGCCTGTAGACATGGCTCGGCCGGAGTAAAGGGGTTGTATGTCGTCCGACCAAAGAAGGATGTCGTTATGAATTCGATATGTATCGCTCGGCTTATGGTGGAAGTTCATCGTTCAGTAAATTACCAATCGATGTAGAGTTGTTCTAACCTAAAAGGCGCATTGTCATTCGTCGCCCTGTCTGGATAGTACATTGTATGTCGTTCGGTCTAAATGATTCAGCACTCGCCGCTCGGTCAATGAAGTGAAGCCATATGGTTCAGTTAAGGAGTCTGGTTCGGTCTTATTACAGTGCTCGTGGTCCGGTCATGACAATTTAATGCATACCGCTTGGTAAGCATCGCTCGGCTGCCTTCGCCCGAACGATGTCGCCCGGCTACTATCGTTCGACATGGATATATTGTTCAACATGCAAGTGTGGTTCGGTCTGTATACTGTTCGGCCTGGATGTGTGGTTTGGCCAACACTGCTCGACAACCACCGTTCGGTACGCCTTGTTCGATATAGCTGTTTCAAAGCAAGATGAGGGATTTGACTTATTTGTGAAGGACAACATCCAAGTGAGGGGTTCGGTATTGTTCCATTCTGAGTTCCACCGCAAGTCTCTCCGAGTCTTTTGTGGGCTTACTTTGAGTCATTTGACAATCGACTATCGACCAGACATGATGGGTCGATATTTCTCGATCTGCATTTGTCGTTCGGCATGTCTCGTTCGGCATGCCTGGCTCGGTGCGCAGAATTCACGTGCTATGGGCCGAGATAGCTTGTTCCTGGGCCCGTGAAGGAAGTTAAGCCTATCTGTATAAATAGAGGGGCATGAGCGCAGTGAAAATGGTCCTTTTTTGGAGAACACTGGGGAGACTGCCATTTTCAAGACTCATCTCTTTTTGTTAAAACCTGTATTCAAGTTGTTGGTGCACGGATTGTATCTGTATTCAATTATTTGAAGAAGTAATAAAGATTATGATCAAAGTGGGCGTAGGCAGTTACGCCGAACAACTATAACTCTGGTGTTCTAGTTTCTTACTGTTATTATTGCATTCTACTGTGTTATTCCTCAGTTTTAATTTACTTTCTTCCTTAATCTCTCTACACAGTCTACTCAAGGGTGTTAGTGATCAATTTTGGTGCTAACACTATGCATGTATATTGCCTGAAAATAAAGAAAGATTTGATAAAATAAAAGTTGCAGCGCTTGGTTTGGGACAATGAAAAATATATGCTCAGTTAAAATCAGGAATTACAGTATAATTCTGATCTACTTGACATCAAGATGAGTTCACACAGGTATACACTATCTTGTATGCTTGACAATTAATATTGTAGCCTTTACGAAAATATAAAATAAGTTATATTTTTAATCTTTTATTCTCCATTTTTTAACTTCTATCTTTTATGATTTAACTTCTACCGTATTGTATAAAAGCAATACAAATTGAAAAATAAATTAAGTTATAAGCTTGTTTTGTCTTGTTCACTATCAAATTTTTGTACCATAAAGAGAATTCTTGTATCATATATATAAAATGAGTAAATTTATTGTACATGTTATGCAGTCAGTTAAAATTATCTTTATTTAAAAAGTAGTTAATCTTTTTTAAAAAGATGCAAGTATTATTTTGAATGAAAAAGATAAAATAATTGATCTATTTTGGAAAATGTAATGGGATTTATTTTTATGAATAAAATAAAGGATATATTAAAAATGGTAATATAATTTATCATTTGTAAAACGATTTAAACTGTATTTTACGAAAAAAGATAAAAGAATTTGTAGGAGAAGTATTAAAAATTATTGTTGTATTTTTTCAATAAATTAACAAAGCAACACTTTTTTATATCTTTTATGTCCATTGAAGCATAATTTTTTTTTGACTTTATTTGAAAGTTATAAAATATAAGATATTTGGTGATGCAAATATAGAAGTGCTTCTATGTCAAAAAAGATTGTAATTTCTATTGAGTAAAGGACTCAAAATGCGTCATTAAGCTAATGTGTAATCATACTGATTATGTAACTTATTGCTATTACCGAATCTGCTTTTTTATATACTAAAAACAGTACTCATATACTTTCATAATATATCTCATTAAAACCTTGCAATCTCTCTAACCTAAATGGGTACCTTGCCAGGAAAAAGGAGTACATATCATATCCATATATTAACAATATAACAAATAATAAAGCCTGCAAAACCAAGCTGTCAAATAGATGGAAGAGCAAACAAGTAAGTAAGACACTTAAAACCATTCATACGATCAACTTGGGGTAGTAAACAAATCAAAAACTAACATTACAAGCACTGCAAGAAACAGAGCATTTTTCGACGGCTTTCGACCATCGGAAGCCGTCGGAAAATGTCGCCACAAATTAACTCGTCGGTAAACATATTTTCCGACAACTCCCGACAACGTCCATCGACTTTGTTTCCGATAACAGTCCGACGGCCATCGGAAGCCACGTGGACGGTTACGCTTTATGGCGGAAGCCGTCTGAATTTCGTCGCCTGTAGCCGTCGGAACATGTCGGTAAATTTTGACCTATAAGCCGTCGGAGGCCATCGGAAAAACTGCAATTTTTTTTTCATTTCAGCTTCGATTTGGCCTTCCATCCACAATTCATAAATACAATATCTTTCACCTAACTTAATATATCCAACACGGATATTCAATATGAAATCAAACCATAGAAAGATAATCAAATATCATAAAGACATAAATCAAACCCAATTCATATAAAATTCAACCCAGTTCATGTAAAATCAAGCCAGACTTCACTAGCATAATTCACATACATCTAATGTATAATATATACATCAATGCTTCACCAACCACTCACAATCAACTCCCAAATGTCAGAATCACTACCATCAAGTGTATCATCAAACAATACACAGAACAGTACAAATCCTAATCCACCAACTCAATGTATCATCCAAACTTACAAAACAATGAAACAAAACATAAAAATATACCTATCACTCCGGTCAATCAGCTCCAGAATCTTCCGAACCAGCAGAAGATGGAAAGCGGCGACTATATTGCTGCATGTCTACATGTACTAGCAATACGCTGATCCAGTAGCTGTGTCATTTTGATGGTTTGACGACGGTTCTGATCTTCCAGTTGCGCCACCCTAGCCCTCAACTCTACCATCTCTGCTAGATCGATATCAGCTCTGGTCGGCTGGCTGGCTCGCCTATATCTGATAGCCTACAACATATTTTTAATTTAGTCCATAATCTTACTATCAAAGCTACAACATAATGTGTTAATTGTTATATCTATAGACTTATTATTGAAACTAAAGCGATGCGAAGTTCTTTAGAACTAACAGATTATTAAATTGTTATATCTTAATATATTATTCATTACCACTTGATTGGCAAAGCCGTAGGCGTAGCATCTATTCTATGATGGTGGATTCATTACTAACTCAAAAATGATGTTCTCCTCATCCATCGTGAGCTACTCTCGATCGGTATCCTCGAGGAATTTTTGACGTTGTTTCATAAACCTTGCCGGCATGAACAAATAAAAATGTAGTTAAAATTAATATCATGATATCTTAAATCATTTAATTTAAGAATTAAAATAATTACAAATAGTACATAAACTAAAATATGCTTACATGGCTCTTGTTCGATTCATCGTCGTGCCATGTATACGAAACTGTCCCGTCTGGATTTACATGCTCGAGTCGTGTGTATGAGTAAATACATCCACATACGACACAGGACCCTGTGCCTCAGCTTTCTGAAATTGATTATTATGTACTGTTATCGTATATTCAAAATTATATAACACAACAACTATTTACAATTCGCATTTAATAAATTTACCAACTCCTGGCGATACTGCTGAAACGACTTCGACCCTCCTTGATGAGTGACGGGATTTTTGTTCCTATTTGCAGAGTTTATTTCCGACTCTGCCTGTACATTTAAATTTAATACATTATTTAATTACCAAATATTTTTTGATATTTATGTGTCAATCAAATAATTAATAAAAGTTTAGTACACTTACCATCATCTCGTCACTATTCCAATGTTTCAGCCACCCTTCCCATAAATTCGTCCCCATCCAGTTTGGCTTCTGCCCTTTATGCTTTACTGTTGACATAGAATCTCTGTAGTTCTTCCTCATCTTCTGCATCCAGTAACATCGTACCAACTACAGGTCTTCCGACTGTATGTCCACGGTGGTCTATGTTTCATGATAACAAGCAACTAAAAATTAAACAATAAAAGGTGAATAACAAATAAGCGATAAAAACAAATTAAGAATGGAAATAGAGGATTATACTTATAATGAAATCCTGCCAAATGCACTCGATGATGCGGAGAGGGATGTTATTCAACTTCGGCCAACAAGCCGACATCCTACTCTTGTACTCCGTCGAAACCGATAGAACTACGACTGATGACTGTAGCTCAAACACTATGCTTTAAATATGATACAGATTAGTATATCGTACGATAAGTATTTAAGATGCTGAAAAATTTTTAATACTTACCCCTCGTCTCTAGTACTAGAGTCACGATAGGTCGCCGTGGCGGTTTCGATGGACTGCTGCCATCGCCTATTGAAGAGTAGGAAGAACTCTTTCTGGATGACATGATACCTGTCACAGACACATCATTTTAAAAGAGAACAATAACATGATAATGATATATATTTTATAGTTAAATGACATAAATGATATAAAGTATACCTGATTTAGATTGGGTCTCATATTCTGACGATAAGCAGAATATATTGCATTTTTAACATAAATTGCTAAATAAATGACAGAAATGGTAATGCCATAAAAGATGTAAATAACGATAAACAGATTCAGTTTTATAAATAACATAAATTACATAACTAGCAAAATAAATCTCATCAGTTACATCAATTTCGTAATACACCAAGAATTCAACATAGTTATATCAATTGCATAATTACATCAACTGCATAATATCATCAATTACATCAATTGCATAATTACGTAACTATCGAAATAAAGCTCATCATTTAAATCAATCATCATCATCTTCTGATTCAGATTTGGCCTCATATTCTATGTTATTTTCCTCCGTACTCTCAAACGGTTCTAGCAAAACATTTGATTCATCGTTCAGAGGTCCAAAATCTATACGATCGTGTAACGACCAGATTTTTCAACGTTTGATTTGGAATACTTAAATGGTTTTAAATATTGAATTTGATTTATAGATGGATTTTGAATATGAACGATTGGTTTTTTTTTAATAAAATAAATTAAGGATTTAAATATAGCAATTTATTGGATAATTTAATTATTGAATTTAATAATTGAATATTGGGTAAATTATTGTATCTTGAGTTTTAAGCTCGATAAAAATAATTTAAAGGCTTGTAAAATTTATATTAATAATAATAAATACAATAGAGGTTTTAAAATTGAATTTAAAAGTGATGTGTTCAATTTTATAAATATTTTGTTTAAATTGACATTAAAAATAGCCTTTCGAGGCAGTCCCGGAATTCAACGAAAACAGTTCCATTGGATCCATAGTAGTGTGTTATTATTGGATTTAAATTTTCCTAGTGTTTGGAATTATAGATTGGTCACACGGAATGTAAATGCGCTGACGGTTATATCGAAAATTCAATATAATAACTGGGTCCAGAAAACTATCTTCTTCATAAGATCGAATTAGGACTCGAAACCTTTTCTATTGCGTTCGAAATAGGGGTATAAGATTATAAACGTCTAGCGGCATGCCTCGATAGGGGTTCAAGATTTTTATGTTACATAAACGAGACGTTTTGAAATTTAATATATATATATATATATATATATATTATTAAAATCAGAAAAGTTAAATCATGGGCGTCTTCCCCAACCTAAACGTATGTGTTTTCGTTACTGTGTCAGGCATGCATAAATCACGTATTTTCCCTTTTATTATTTCAGTTCAAATCGCCTCCTTTAAAACGACATTATCCCATTTTCCTTTTCAAAATGCACGAAATCGAATTTGTATTCCAAAAAAGTAAAGAAACACGCAGCGTAAAATATATGTATATACGATCGAAATCGAACTAGCATCGATCCTGGAAGGCGAGGCTTTTGCGATTTACTCAGCATAGGTTCGAGCGCTGCGATGGTCGCAACTGGCCTGAGGCGGTGCATAGGGGAGCGGGATGGTCGACGTCGGGGTCGCGATGGGGTAGGGTTCATGAGCGTGAATCTGTTTTTGGCTCGATCGAAAGAAAGGGTAGGTGAGATTTTCGGTGCTCGTTGTCGCCAGGTCGAGCAGAGTTTCGGTCGTGGTTAGGCTATGGCAGCGCGACGTAGTGGGGTCCGAGCATCTCCTGGTGGCGGCGAGAGTGGTTGAGGCCGGGTAGTTGGCGACCTAGGTGTGTCATGTTCGGAGGACAGTGAGTAATTCGATCTCTGATTTAAAATTTGTTTAAGCTAATTTATTTTAATTACTCGAATGGTGAATAATAATAATGATGATTGTTAACTTTTATAATTCGTTAATTATTCGTATGAGGTTCAAATCATGAAAACAATCTGAGTTGGAACGGATTGCAAAGTGAATATCAAAGGTGAGAATTTTTCACTCATTTTTGGATTGCCGTAGTAAAAATTTAAATGTTAAATTTAAATTTATTGGATGTTGATTGATTGATAAATTTTAAATATTGGTTGGATAATTATATTATATATAGTAACATATATATATTTGTATTGGAGTGATATTCCCACACATTATAGCGGATGAGATCCTATGCGTCCGCATAATAGCGGATGACCCTATATGTTGCAATATCCCCTCGAAGTGAGATTAGTATACGTGTATTAACATCTATGGATGCAGAGAAACATGTTGGAGGAATCCAACTAGATTTCTCAAATTTATTATTTATTTTTCATATATAGTGATATATGATTTGTGTTGAATAATCTATTATAGATTATTATAATGATTTGGAATTTGTTGGATGCTATTGTAGCACTAGCCTGAAATTTGATAATTTAAATACTACAAATGTATTTTTAAATTTATGGAGTTAAAAGGAATTTGATATAAAAATATATATTGGAATTGAAGTTATGTTAAAGAAATTGAATTAGAGAAAAATATATATTTGATTTTTGGTTATAATTAACTGTTGTGAATTTTTTAAACGGAGATTTTTTTTAAATGAAATATTTAAAAGAATTTATAAATGATATTATGGAAAAATAAAAAAGGGTTAAAATCAACATTTAAAATAGATTGGAAGTACAAAAGGAATTATAAGAAATGAATTTGTATAATGGAATTTAATAAATAAGAATTGTATTATGAACAAGTAAAATAAAGGGGTTATGAAATTATAAACGATATTTATAAATAAAAGAATTCGATATCAGATGATAATTTGAAATATAAATTCATAGGATAAATTTATATTAGAATTTGGAAACAGGTTTGGGAAAAATAGTAGATCTTATTTTTGAAATGAGAATGGTTAGGGAATCGACAATGAATCGATATGTTGTGAGATCGAGAGAAAGTTATAAATTAAAATTGGTTATTGAGATTTTAAAAATATATTTTAAATTATAAGAGGTGAGATTGTTTAAAAAGGGAAATTTTATTATTTTAAAAATATGGAATTTTAAACCAGTTGAGATTTAAATACTCGGTAAGTAGATTTCAAATATTAAGTATTTATTTTAGTAAATTCTAACTTTTGAAATCAGTTTTGAAAATTTATTTGGTTAACTAAAGATGAATTTTTAATGTTATAAAAAGTGTTTTCGATTAATTATTCGAATATGTTTTTAAAACTAAATAATTTTTCTTTAAAATCATTATTATGTATATATATATAGTTTGAAGTGATTAAAATTTTTATTTTATAAATTATCTCGAGGTTCGAAAAGGGGCTTATAAAAGGATATGATTTGAGGAGAGGAAATTTATTTGTGATTTTGGTGATTTTTGGAATAAGTTTCGGAATAATTCTCTGAAACATTAATATTGAAAGGATTTTGGAAAATAAGACGAGTAATATTTTTCTAAGTGTAGAAAATAGTAATTTGGAAATATTTCTAAGTATTGAAAGTATCCTGTTACGGATTTAAGTATTTGAAAAATTATTTTCAAATTTTAGGAGAAATTGATATGTCTTTAAAGATTTTGAAAGTAAATGTTTTGGGGAAAATTTATATTAAGGCTAGATGATTGCTTACTATTTTTTATTGATAATTAAATAATCGACTACTAATATTGGCCAATTTCGTTAATCGTTTCGAAGCGACCGAGATCAGATTTAATTATTCTAAAACCACTTCGATCCGGTTTGAACGTAATGAATGAATACCATAAAGATGATGAAGGCGGTGATTTGGTTTGTCCAGACCCAAGACAATTTGTATGGATGAATGCTTCTAGAACATCGTCATTGGAGGACGATGAGCATTCTAAGTAAAATTGTTCTTGAAAAAGTAACGCTTAGCCTCGAGCCTCATCAACTAGGGATGACTGAAAATCAGGGGAGATGCAGCAAGGCTAAGTGGGTCGTACCCAAGTAGTCTAAGATTACCCCTATCTAGAGTCCCTTTTAGTCGGCTGTGTGGTGCGGTTGTTGATCCCAACCGCGGGGTAATCTTATTCGGACTATCTAGGTTAGGGGTAGTCCGGTCTTGTGTTGACAGGGATCGATAGGTTCGATCTCGGTACGCTATTCTAGACGTGTACTGTGACAGGTGGTACCCTAGTGCCTAGTCATTCAGTTGGAATCCATTCTCCAATACGAGCTTACGGTTTTGTTTGTAGAGCCTAGTATGCTGAAATTTAATTATGTAACAATTTCAGCTAGTTGAATAAGTATTTGCATTTGGACATTATTATATATCACTGATTTTGTATAAAACTGTTTTGGTTATCGTAAGGTAAAAACCCGTTATGTTTATGTGTGACACGATCTCACGAGATACCTTTGTTTTTCAAAGGATTTTGATAACTCTAATAATTTAAATTGAGTGTGTTTCTAACGCTGGTTTTCTGGACTGACTCGAATATTATTTTATTATAATGCTCATGTCAGACCGAGTGTTTCATATTCATGTTAAATGCTATGGAGCTCAGGAGATTTGCTGGAGGAGTTTCAGACTATTTTCCATACTTGACTTATATTCCGCTGTGTAAGGACAAGTTATATAACTGTCCAGTTTGATGTATTGATGGTTGTACTCTGGTAAGTGTAAGTGTATAAACTATTATAGATTCTTTTGTATAAATCCTGTTATTATATATTATATTTTATTCTGCTGCGATTGTGAGATTCTATAGTGTTGTTTCTATTTTTCTTCAATCTTCTTCTTCTTCACCCCTAATGAACTGGTAATTCCGGCATTCGAATGTTCGGCATTTTATACAGTGGACGTATCAATGTCGATTTTCGAGGGTAGAAAATTTCGTTTGTTGCAGATCATCTGTGATTATTATTTCGTTGTTTTGCTCAAGTCTACCACGTAAGCTTGTTCGTTTGGAATATTCTTCCCATTAAATGTAAATGTGGCCTTTGTTTTACAAACTGCCGATCAATCTGCGTTCTCTTTTTAAAGATGGATAAGGAGTGTAATAAACTTGCAATGCTTGTTTGGCTAGTATAAAAGGATCGTACTTGTGATAATGCTATGTATGCTTTATTTCAATAAGATTATAATTCATGTGCACATTAATTCCATAACCTGTAACATTGCTAAATCAATTGCATCTAAACAGAAACACCTCCTCCGCGGGTCGTGAGAAATACGTCTGCTGCAAAATTTGTGTCAAATTCCCATAAAAATCATTCACGTGATTTTCTGGATCATCGCTACCTTTAATAAATACACATGTATTATTAGTTATTTTTCTATACCGTATTCTTTGGTGTTAAATTTATATCCATTGACGAAATATATTGGATATGTCTTGACATTTCTTTTTGGTCCCGACGCAAGATGATTCAAAACTTCATCAACCGCACGATTTGTTGGTTCATAAACATACTTTGAAAACCAATCAGATTTTTTTTACTGAGATCTCCGTGCGAATGTTCACTTTCATAAATACTGTATATATGAATAAAATATTGCATTAAATTTTACACGTGCATGCATTGTGGAAATGAATAAATCATAAATTATTATTTCAGATTACCTAACAAATGGGCAGCCTCAACAAAATTTAGAAGAATATAAGTATGTGCCACATGAAGATCTCTGTCGCCTAGCCATACTTCCACACATTTCCTAGAAGGTCGACCATATTTTCTAAAAATAGATAACATTGTTTGAGAGGACTCTTGTTCGTTGCCTTCGTCATTACGAGAAACACTTTCAAATGATATGTTCATATGTTCACTGAAATAGTGAGAGAAAAAGAACAAAGCTTCTTCTTCGATAAGATTTACATATCGGACTTTTAACTCGTGCTTTTTGCCTCACTTTTTTCTTCAGATGATTCAAGTATCTATGTAAAATTAATTTACATTAACATTAACTTCCGAATGTAATTAAATTAATAGGTAACATATTACATACCTCTCAAATGGATACATCCATCCATATTGCATAGGATCTCGAAGTCGTGCTTCAGATGGGAGATGAACAGGTAAATTTTCCATTACATTAAAACCTGGTGGAAATATTTTCTCTATTTTGCAGAGCAAAATAGGAATATCCACTTCAAGTTTATGTAAACGTTGCACTTTTAAAGTAGTCGAACAAAGCTCTGTTACTGCCTTCCAAACTTTTGATGGCAATAGTTCTTTTAGTAGAACGGGTAATAAAATTTCTATCATTATGTGACAGTCGTGGCTTTTCATTCCGCTCAATCTACCCTTTTTGAAGTCAAAACATCTATGAATATTTGATGAAATCCTATCAGAAATCTTGACCTTTCCACCCATTTTAACACAACTTTAACCTGATTATTATCTAACTTGTAACGTGCTTGGGGTTTTTTACTGTCATTTGGTTTTATATGTAGTCAAGACGTTTGCATAATTCTTGTATATCGCGTCTTGATTTCAAATCGTGCTTAGTCTTCCCCTTGACATTCAAAATTGTGTTAAAAATATTATGAAAGACATTTTTCTCGTTGTGCATCACATCAATATATGACGAAGCAGAATATATTCCAATAAGGCAACTCCTAAAATATACTCTGTTTTCACTAATTATGAATAGTCGATTTGCCTTCAATTTCTTTTTGCACTCTAGTTTCATATACTTTTGGATAGTCCCTTACAAGTTTGTATATCTCTTTGCTTGACCATATCATTGGTGGTTGTTTGATTTCTACTCTATTAGCTAAAAAGATTTTCTTGTCTCCTCTAAAGGGATGATTGACATAGAGTAAACATTGATGACAGTCAAACTATGAAATTTTCTTACCATTTAGTAATGAAAACGTCCATGTTTCTTCCATGCAATATGAACATGCTAGACTACTGGATGTACTCCATCTTGAAAGCATTGCATAGGTAGGAAAATCACTTATAGTCCACAACAAAGAAGCAAATATACTAATTTTTTTCTTTGAAACTTCATATGTTTATATTCCTTCATTCCACGGTATTTTTAATTCCTCAATCAACGGTTGTAAATAAACATCAATTCTCTGTGTCGGATCGTCGGAGCCAGGAACGATATAGTAAGTAACATATATTGTGTTTTCGTACACATCCACGGAGGTAAATGATAAGGTGTGATGATAATGGGTCAAGATGAATATTTAACACCAAATTGAAAAAATGGTGAAAAATGATTTGTACATATTCCAAGTTTAACATTATGACTCTCCGCTGCAAAATTGGGTTAAGTTTTGTCGAAATGCTTTCATGCTTCTCCGTCGGCTGGATGTGTCAACGTACTCTCTTACTCTGTTCTCACATTATGCCATCTCATATGAGATGTAGTTACAGAAGATGGGTATAATCTTTGAAGCCTAGGAATGATGGGTAAGTAATGCATACACTTGTACGGAACTTCCTTTTTTTCTTTTTTCTTGGTTTTTATCTTTCATGATTTATAATTCCTAAGATTTATGTCTTCTTTCCAAAAAAAAACGTGTAGCCATTTAAACATGTATCTATTTTCTGATAAGGTAAACCAAAAACCAACATAAGTTTTTTAACTTCATATTGATTTTTGTACAATAAATTACCGGATGGCATATGTATTTTTGTGGCTTGTATAACGGTTGTAAATCCGGCTTCGTTGATGTTGTTTTTTGACTTCATCACAATGTATTCTGCGATTACTGATAGCTGGATGTCGATTTTACAACCATCCCAAAGAGGTTTCTTAGCAGCATCTAGTAAATCATAAAAAAATTTGCTTCAATATTTGGTTTTTCAACATTTTCATCATCGTTATCTACTTCAACCGCAGGGAACATTGATCATGCTGCCTCTTCAACCATATTTTCTATACGGTTCGTCGTAATAATTTCATTACCAGCAATGTCTAATTCAAATCTGTAGAAGTATTTGCTACAACTTATCCATGACGATCCCAAACATAATACTCCGACTCGAAAACTTTTTCGCACAAATGAGCTTTCACAATATCAGGTAACGAATACTTCAAATGTCTACACCTACTACATGAACAATGAATTTCTGCATCATTTCCATTATTACTTAAAGAAAATTCAACAAACACGTTTATACCATTATAATAATATTCTTTTATTGAGCTCTCAACCCTATTCTTTGACACATCCATCTTCTCCGACCAACAAAATAATCGATCATTTTTCCTATTTGAAAAAAATATGTCACAAATTCAAAAACAAATATTGTTCATATGTTCTATTTAATTTTATTTTTCAACGTATCGATACAAAACTTATACGCATCAATTTTACCCCACTTAAGAATACAATATAAAACTGTTGGTTTATAGTTATCTTTTTTTTCTGGTCAGTCACCCTATTTTCCATTACAAACACAGTAAACATTTGCATTTCGTACATTATTTCATTTTAAAGGATTCAACAAAATTTTGGTAGCGCTTTCTTTTTGTTTCTGCATTGTACACAAATGCATGTATATAGGAAACAAAAATGAAGAGTGATGACGAAATTTTGTGAACCGTTTGAAACAAAATAATATGGGACATGTAATTGTTTGCTGTTTTTTATAACATGTCCAATACAGAGACGAATCCAACAAGCATTGTACCTGATGAATATAAATGGCCGTTTTGTGATAAAAACGACTATTTATATAACGATCATGTACAACACCCGCCGGACGGGGCCAAAAACACTCTAAGGGACGTAAAAAAAGTATTTTATAAAAAATAATATATATTTACTAATTTTATACATTTTAAAAAAATATTAATTTAGCACATTTGTTCCGCGTGTTTCATCGAATAAGGCTGCTTTAGTATTGTTGTCATTTTCCAATACAGTTAAATTTCTTTTAGACTCGTGCATTCATTATTGTTGCACATATGACGCCCCACCTCTATACCCACGCTAGCCAAGGACACTACGGTGTAATACCGTCAACTATCACAGAGAATAAGACTGTTGAGGAGCGACTATCCGTGTAATGGCTTTATGCGAGCACCAATATGTCAGATAAAATAATAACTTTTCATCTCATCTCAAGAGGAAATCCGGCATACGGATAGAAACACAAGACTACTACACAGTGGCTATAATATCTTCGGAAACAAATATAGAAATAAGCATAACATAAATCAGTCACAGAAGCTCATATCTCAAAGGCGGAAACGGATATGAATATTACATATAAAAGTGTACATCAGAGTAGTTGTCGAATAAGATCCACAATATCACAAAAGAATAAATACATATGTAAGACAAAAGGATAAGTATACATCAAGGAGTCCATATCTCAAATGTATACAACAAAAACTACTAATCTAAAGTAGTTAGCCAAAAGTCAGATGATGGTCCGATAAGGAGTCAAGCAGAAGCACCTGTAAAATCTCAGTCTGACCCGAGTATTATTTAAGAAGAAAATAATAAACGGATCAGTCTAGCTATAATTATCAGATAAAATGAGATTTAAGAAGAGATATAATAAAAACGTATGATAACCAAAAATGTCATACTGCGATAAGTATACATTAGAAATCACGAAAGTCATACAAAATCTCAAGAATCTCATAACATAAAAAAGAATGTCATATTCTTTATTTAATTCACCAAGCCACAAAAAATGACATACATATCAATGCCAACTGTAAAAGTTGGTGAAACATAAATTCCAGAAATCAAAAATTAGAAATCCAGAAATCACAAGAAAAGGATGACCAATCCCAAATGGAACACTATTCCATAAACCGAACATCGACGCACCTAAATAGACACACCCAATGCACAGTCAAACATCGACGCACCTAGAAAGATACGCCCCATGCATAAACAAACATCGATGCACCTAGAAAGATACGCCCTATGTAGTGTCTAACATCGATGCACCTAGAATGATACACCCCATGCTAAGTCGAACATCGACGCACCTAGATAGATACGACCCATGCATAGACGAACATCGACGCACCTAGAAAGATACGTCCCATGCCCCGACTAATTGAGCTGATTGCTCCATGAAGTAAACGAACACCGACGCACCTAAATAGGTACGACCCATGCATAAACAAACATCTACGCACCTAAATAGGTACGACCCATGCATAAACAATCATCGACGCACCTAAATAGGTATGACCCATGCAAGAAATGTGACGAAGCTCAATAAAATGAGGAACAGTCCTCCACGTGGACAAAGAGACATCGCACATTGCTAGTCTAAACCATAAAATGATCATCATCAATCATCAAGAAGTGTCAATTATACTAAGCTAGTAAATATATGAATTTAGCTTCATGTCCCATAACCACTAGCTTAACTTAAATATTTACGAACAAATTGTAGATCTCCACTCGAAAATTGTCACAAGAGATTCAATAAAACAAGTCCAAGAATTAACCGACGAAGTAAACGCAAGCGTTTCATACCACTTGTTTTACTGAGCCGTTTAATTAGATTTCTCGTACGAGTGAGGTAAAGGTTTGTATATACTAATAGATTGAAAAACGGTTTAAGAAACGAGCTTTGTAATAAAATAGTGTTGAAATAGTTCTGATGAAAGAGTTTTGATATTTACTACCAGTATAGAAAACCTTTATATTTTAAAGTGACAAATTACTAAAAATGATTGTAGAAATAATCAATCATCAAAATTCACATATGAAGATGTGAATCAAATCCAAAGAAATCGATACCAAATCCATCAAAATGGATATTTCCAAAAATCCATAAAAAGAAGTCATCAAAGTCGATAATAAGTGACAACAATTAACCGGATCAACAAAAATCCATTAAAACTGGAAATCCACTCAAAAAATAGCCAAAATAGGCAAAACTGCACATTTCAGACGTCTGAAATTACCAACCAGATGTCTGAACCACTTACCAGACGTCTGGATGGAATTCCAGACGTTTGAATTTTGTCTCTGCCTTTTTGCATTTTCCAGGGACCAATTCCAAACGTCTGGATTTCTAAACCATATGTCTGGATTTTCTTCCAGACGTCTGGATTTTCTTCCAAACGTCTGAAATTTCCTGCTAGGCAAAAAAACAGCCTAGACCAAAAATGGCCAAAATCCAAACCGGAAGCGATCGGACGAGCGACGAAGACTAGGGATTTATGCCAAGAGACAACCCAGCCTTATAAGCTCTTCGATACACTCCAAATAACATGTCCAAACATCCAAGATAGGATTTATAAAGAATTGACCTCAAAACACCAAAAATTGGAATATTCATAAAACTAATTCAATCCAAATCGAAAGCAAATGAACATAAATAAGTGTTAGGAATTCATACCTAACAACAAAGATAGATATAGACGTAGATGTGAGATAAAAATCTCACATTTAACCCAAAAACAAAGAAGAAGGAGCTCAATTTGCAAGGAGAAGACCAACCAATCTCCACTTTAACTCAACAAGATTCAATCTAAGATCAAAACAAGTATTTCCTAAATTTAGGTTTAGGAATTTCTAAGATTGAAGAGAGAAAGAGATAGAGAAGATGAAGAGGAGGCTTACCAGTAGCTTCCATTTGATTTTGGAGCAAGAATTCAAGTTTGCAAGAAGAAACTAGGGCTTGGAATTTTTAATTCCTCTTCCTTTCCCCCCATTTTCAGTTTTAGCTTGAGTTTGAGGAGTGGGAATGAGTGAATGGAGAGGAGAGGGCTGAGTTAAGGTATTAAGTTAGCTAGTGGGCTGAACCCAAACCCAAAACCCAATAGAAAAAGTAGCAAAATTCGACTTACTCCAAACATATCGAAGCTTATACTCAAAAAGGTCGTAAACGTCATTTTGAACTCAATGGGAGTGGTCTCGAGTCCTAATTCGACCGTTTGCAAGAAGTATGTTTTCGGACTAAAATCCGACGAACGGTGAAATATTTTAATAAAATATTTAAATATACAATCGATAAATATGCGGGTTGTTACAGACTCCCCTCCTTATAGAAATTGCGTCATCGCAATACTTAAGAAGAAAATAAATAGTAACAACCATAAAAGCATATCAACATAAAAGAAAATTTGAAAAAAGAAGTTCACCACAAGGAGCACGAAAGAGTAAGTCCGAACACGTTCGCTCGTTGAATTCTATGGATTCCCACGAGCTATCCTCGATATTTGAGAACCATTGAACTGTCAAAAGAAGTACATCTTTATTTCGAAGGCGCTCAACCTCTGAAGAAATGATGCGAATAAAATGTTGCTCAAAATTCAAATAGGCGAAACTTCCATTTCTTCAATAACACCGGGCTCAAGAATTAAAAATCGGAATCCCTAAGGCATTTTCGAAGATAAAAGACGTGGAAAACGTCATGAATAGCAGAAGATTTAACCGTTGCAACGGCGTAGTACAATAATGGTACGCCTGAGAAACTAAAAACTTGAATAATTTGAAACATCAGCGTAGTACAATAACGGTACGCCAGGTGAACCAAAGCTCAAATAATTCGAAACACCGACGCAGTACAAACGGTACGTCAAATGAAACGAAAAGCCGAGACATCGATGTAGTACAATAACAGTACATCTGATGAACTGAATTCAATAAGAGAACATCGGACGCTAGTCCATGAAAGAAATGAGACGAAGCTCAATAAAATGAAGTGCATCGAAACGTCCGATGAACTTGGTAAAAAGATCATTCCATTTGGACATAATCAAAGAAACAACCACTTGTTGCTTATGACAAAGGGCATTGGCAACACGATTTCCCCTTTCAGGAGTATAAAAAATATCAAGATCATAAGATGCAAGGAACTCGAGCCAACATTAAGTTCCTTATGAGAAAAGAAACATTTCAAAGATTTATGATCGGAGTGGAGAACGAATTTCTCCCCCAAAACAAATGATGATGCCAAACTCTAAAAGCAAAAACAATAGCCGCGAGCACTAGATCTTGAGTGGCATATCTAGTCTCGATAGTCTTTAATGATTTATAAGCACAAGAGATAACATATTCTCTATTGCAAGAGAACGGTATCCAAACCAATACGACAAGCATTGATACGAAAGATAAAATCTTGGTTCCCTTCGGGAATCACAAGAATAAGAGTATCGGAAAAGAGTTCTTTTAAATAATCTTTTTTCCCCAAAAAGCTAAAACTTTCAAAATCACAATTATCTTTATGTAATTACCTTTCTAGACAAATTTACATTTTTACAAGTCAATATATCATGTCTGACTGTCTCATAAAAGCATTTAGGAGATTCCTATCGATAACGTTGATCAAACGCATCGACCAGAATTCTTAAAACACTAAATGGGCAATACAATCACAAAATCATCTTCTATATGACAAAAATGTCTCTTAAAAAGTTTTACGGATATTCTTTGCTCGTTTAAGAACAAAACCCAATTGTACTTATAAATAAATCTTATGAAAAAGATTTGCAAAGTTTTAAATTGCTATTTTCATCCAAGATCAATAACCACAAAAATGGAGTCATCGAGATATTCATAGAATACTTGATTTATAAAATGGATGAAATAAGCTAGACAAACTGAATGACATAATAAGTAATTCATAAGAATCATAACGAGTGCTGAATGCGGTAAGTGGAATGCTAACTTCTGCGACTCGTAGCAAATGAAAACCGGTGGCAAGGTCGAGTTGAAAAGACCTTAACACCACACAAAAGATTGCTTAGGAGATAATCCTAAGACAAGCTCAAAAATACCGGAAAATTCACAACTATTTAAATGAGAGAAATAACACTTTCCTCATCATAAGCGCTTAAAGAATAAAATCGATGCCACTTAAAGTGGAATCGAAATCACAAAGAAAAATAGAAATCTGCTTAACAGATAGAAAATGTCGAAGATGAATAGTACACTCGAAACATAGGATAAAGCTTCATAATGATTAAGCCAATCCTTTCCAAAAATCAATTCCGAAGCCTAAGAAAAAAATCGGCTTTGAAAAGAAAAATCACATAAAATAATATCGACATCAATAAAAAAACAAATTGAGTGTTACAGATCCATCAACAGGATTTGCAATTGTCAACGAAGTCTTCAAGCCCAAAAATGTTTAAAGAAAAAGAATCAACAAGTTCTTTTGATATAAAATAGTGAGATGGAACCCATATCAAAACGAACTCGAATCAGATAATCACAAAAAAAAATGTCATCAAGGATTGAATGAGAAATACCTTGACCACAAGAAATGCCATTAGGGGCTTGCACTGCATTGAGCTTGCCCTCCTTCCTACTTTGAAGTATGGGACATGCAGTTATATGGTGACCCGAATTTTTGCAATTGCGACAAGAAATAGGCCTTGGACACCTATTTATATAGTGGTCCTTAGAGCCACAATTGTAGCGTTCTCCACGATTAGGGATTGGAGTATTTGCTACAGAAGTCACATGCTTCATTCTCTTGTTTGGATTAGGACTTTCGAACTTAATAAAGGGATGCCTCTTCTTATTGACTCCTACAATCTCAACATCGCTTTCTTTATCGGCCTCTTTAAGTCGAAGAGCGATATCAATAAGCTGATCGAAAGAAACTTCTAGTTTTAGAAGCAATGGCTTTTTGAGATTCTTATTCAAGCCATAGACGAATCTTTGATTTTTCTTCAATGTGATATTAATATATTCGACCCCATATTTAGAGAGAGATTCGAAAGATGCAACGTAATTCGTCACAGAATATTTTCCTTGAACAAGGTCAATAAAAGCCGGGCTAAAGTTACTTTTTCAGCTTCCGGCACAAACTTCAATTCGAATCGTTTCTGGAATTGCTCCCAAGTAAGATCCGCTTTGATAATCTTCGAAGTCAAGAGCTCATACCAATCTAATGCTCTTTCTTGGAGCATGCTAGAAGCCACTTGGACTCGATGTAAATCAACAAGATTCATGCGAGAAAAGATGCGATCGCACGATTTGAGCCAAGCTTGGATTTCTATAACACTCTCGGATCCCTTGAATGGCCTTCCACTTAAATCGGTATAGTCTCTGCACAAGCATGCAAAACCAGATCTAGGATGAGTAGGCTCTGGGATGGGTCCGGCTGTTTGAGCGTTCTTTACTAGATCAAGAAGCTGCTGGGCAGACATAAATACTCCATCCTGGGGAGTAGCACTAGATTGTCCGGCACTGGGACGATTTGATCTAACCATTTCTCTTCTTTAAGAAAGAAAGAAGAAAAAAAGTTATTCTCAAAATAAATATCAAGCCATTTTGATAGATAAAATAAGGAATCATAAAGAAAAATAGGATGAATCAGTACGAAGACTCGAATAAAATCCTAAAGCACGACTCCTAAGAAAGACTTAGGACAATGATCTTTGCTAGATTATTCTACATTGTTCCAAAGTTTGGCTCTGATACCAAGCTGTGACACCCCACCTCTATACCCACGCTAGCCAAGGACACTACGGTATAATGCCGTCAACTATCACGGAGAATAAGGCTGTTGAGGAGCGACCATCCGTGTAATGGCTTTGTGCAAGCACTGATATGTCATATAAATAATGACTTTTCATTTCATCTCAAGAGGAAATCTGACATACCGATACAAACACAAGACTACTACACAGTGGCTATAATATCTTCGGAAACAAATATAGAAATAAGCATAACATAAATCAGTCGCAGAAGCTCATATCTCAAAGGTGGAAACAGATATGAATATTACATATAAAAGTGTACATCAGAGTAGTGGTCGAATAAGATCCACAATATCACACAAAAGAATAGATACATGTGCAAGACAAAAGGATAAGTATACATCAAGGAGTCCATATCTCAAATGTATACAACAAAAACTACTAATCTAAATTAGTTAGCCAAAAGTCAGACGATGGTCTAATAAGGAGTCAAGCAGAAGCACCTGTAAAATCTCAGTCTGACCCGAGTATTATTTAAGAAGAAAATAATAAACGGATCAGTCTAGCTATAATTATCAGATAAAATGAGATATAAGAAGAGATATAATAAAAACGTATGATAACCAAAAATGTCATACTGCGACAAGTATACATTAAAAAATCATGAAAGTCATACAAAATCTCAAGAAACTCATAACATAAAAAAGAATGTCATATTCTTTATTTAATTCACCAAGCCACAAAAAATGACATACATATCAATACCAATTGTAAAAGTTGGTGAAACATAAATTCCAGAAATCAATAATTAGAAATCCAGAAATCACAAGAAAAGGATGGCCAATCCCAAACGGAACGCTATTCCATAAACCGAACATCGTCGCACCTAAATAGACATGTCCCATGCATAGTCAAACATCGACGCACCTAGAAAGATACGCCCCATGCATAAATAAACATCGACGCACCTAGAAAGATACGCCCCATGCATAAATAAACATCGACGCACCTAGAAAGATACGCCCCATGTAGTGTCTAACATCGATGCACCTAGAAAGATACACCCCATGCAAAGTCGAACATCGACGCACCTAGATAGATACGACCCATGCATAGATGAACATCGACGCACCTAGAAACGCCCCATGCCCCCGACTAATTGAGCCGATTGCTCCACGAAGTAAACGAACACCGACGCACCTAAATAGGTACGACCCATGCGTAAACAAACATCGACGCACCTAAATAGGTACGACCCATGCATAAACAAACATTGACGCACCTAAATAGGTACGACCCATGCAAGAAATGAGACGAAGCTCAATAAAATGAGGAACAGTCCTCCACATGGACAAAGAGACATCGCACATTGCTAGTCTAAACCGTAAAATGATCATCATCGATCATTAAGAAGTGTCAATTACACTAAACTAGTAAATATATGAGTTTAGCTTCATGTCCCTTAACCACTAGCTTAACTTAAATATTTACGAACAAATTGTAGATCTTCACTCGACAATTGTCACAAGAGATTCAATCGAACAAGTACAAGAGATTCAATCGAACAAGTCCAAGAATTAACCGACGAAGTAAACGCAAGCGTTTCATACCACTTGTTTTACTGAGCCGTTTAATTAGATTTCTTGTACGAGTGAGGTAAAGGTTTGTATATACTAATAGATTGAAAAATGGTTTAAGAAACGAGCTTTGTAATAAAATAGTGTTGAAATAGTTCTGATGAAAGAGTTTTGATATTTACTACCAGTATAGAAAACCTTTATATTTTAAAGTGACAAATTACTAAAAATGATTGTAGAAATAATCAATCATCAAAATTCACATATGAAGATGTGAATCAAATCCAAAGAAATCGATACCAAATCCATCAAAATGGATATTTCCAAAAATCCATAAAAAGAAGTCATCAAAGTCGATAATAAGTGACAACAATTAACCGGATCAACAAAAATCCATTAAAACTGGAAATCCACTCAAAAAATAGCCAAAATAGGCAAAACTGCACATTTCAGACGTCTGAAATTACCAACCAGATGTCTGAACCACTTACCAGACGTCTGGATGGAATTCCAGACGTTTGAATTTTGTCTCTGCCTTTTTGCATTTTCCAGGGACCAATTCCAAACGTCTGGATTTCTAAACCATATGTCTGGATTTTCTTCCAGACGTCTGGATTTTCTTCCAAACGTCTGAAATTTCCTGCTAGGCAAAAAAACAGCCTAGACCAAAAATGGCCAAAAACCGGAAGCGATCGAACTAGCGAGGAAGACTAGGGATTTATGCAAGCGACAACCCAGCCTTATAAGCTCTTCAATACACTCCAAATAACATGTCCAAACATCCAAGATAGGATTTTTAAAGAATTGACCTCAAAACACCAAAAATTGGAATATTCATAAAACCAATTCAATCCAAATCGGAAGCAAATGAACATAAATAAGTGTTAGGAATTCATACCTAACAACAAAGATAGATATAGGCATAGATGTGAGATAAAAATCTCACCATTAACTCAAAAACAAAGAAGAAAGAGCTCAATTTGCAAGGAGAAGACAAACCAATCTCCACTTTAACTCAACAAGCTTCAATCTAAGATCAAAACAAGTATTTCCTAAATTTAGGTTTAGGAATTTCTGAGGTTGGAGAGATAAAGAGATAGAGAAGATGAAGAGTACCAATAGCTTCTATTTGATTTTGGAGCAAGAATTCAAGTTTGCAAGAAGAAATTAGGATTTGGAATTTCTAATTCCTCTTCCTTTCCCCCCATTTTCAGTTTTAGCTTGAGTTTGAGGAGTGGGAATGAGTGAATGGAGAGGAGAGGGCTGAGTTAGGGTATTAAGTTAGCTAGTGGGCTGAACCCAAACCCAAAACCCAATAGAAAAAATAGCAAAATTCGACATACTCCGAACATATCGAAGCTTATACTCAAAAAGGTCGCAAACATCATTTTGAACTCAATGGGAGTGGTCTCGAGTCCTAATTCGACCGTTTGCAAAAAGTAGGTTTTCGGACTAAAATCCGACGAACGGTGAAATATTTAAATATACAATCGATAAATATGTGGGTTGTTACAGCACAAGTCAAGATGTTATACGACTCATATCTTATTTCAATTAACAGAATATGATGGTAGAAACAACGCATATACAATGGTTTATATATACACACACAATCACAAATTATGCATACTTTTTATAATTTCATGATAACATATGAAATAGGTATACCATGGGATGGTATAAACCATTATTACGCTATGGGTAACAATTGCAATCACTAATTAGCCCTAATTTAACAGCTTATACAAATCTAGGTTTAAGGTAAAATTCAGATTTTTAGTGAAGATAAGAGATTATACCTGAGTTACAGAGCAATAGACGTTGATTACGCAGCCGGGGAGGATTCAAAAGCTCAAAATTGGAGATTGGAAGTTTGGGGGAGAGATTTGGGGATTTTGGGTTAAAAAATTTCGTGCCGCAAATGAGGATGAAGAAGACTCGGCTGAGCCCTATAATTTGCGAATTTCTGACAGCTTCCGACGGTCGCCGACGACCCGTCGAAAGCCATCGGAAATTAGCCGTCGGAAGCCGTCGGTGTAATTGTCTTTACTAGTAGTGAAGACAAGTGTAGCAAATTAGACAAAACCAAATAAAAGGAAAACAACGCAGCATATGATGTCTTCATTCTTCAGCTTCCAGGAGAGAGAAAACCATCGTCTTTGTTAAAATTAGATCTAATCTAATTCATCTACTGAAGCTAGACAATAATGGAAGCTAGTAATATAATGAAGCAAGGAAAGATAACCAATGGCAGGCTGCTGCAGAAGGCTGCACCACGATCAAGGAGGTCGATGATTCGAACATGGGTCAGTTGCAATGTCGAAGTCTGACAAGATAGGCTCAAACTCTGTATTTTTTGTCTTAGAATCCAATTTATGCTGAATTAAATACTTGTAGTCTTTAATTATTAGCATGAATCTCACTTTAACTTGCAGTTCAATACCTTTGAAAATCCAAAAATTTCTTTCACATCAAATGTGCCAATTCAGTGAAGTAAAAACCATGTTTGTAAGATGGTTAATTAGTAAATTACTTTTCTGATTTTGGCATAAACTTTCCAAGATTTGGTTCATATCATAAGTGTTACCTAGGTAAAAAAAATTACTCTTTAACTTATGCATAATATCCTCGAGTAGTTGCTTCAAATATTTGCAATTAAAATATCTTCATGTTGATTTAAACACATCACACAAGATCGATCAATATCAGTGTTCCATCTGCAGATCATGTCTTTAGTATTTAATTTGTTTAATTTAGCCAGAAGAGAACAAGTAGCCATTTTTGGAGCACAAAATTTATCCCAAATTATGTTAGTCTAATTAAACTCGGCATGTTTGCATCTAATTTGTTTCCAGGCCGAATTTATACTGAACTGGCCATTGCTGATAGGAATCTAGAACCAAAAGTCTTGTTGCAATTGATTATGAATTTTGATATTGTGTACTGTGTGTTGAATTTGGGTAGGAACACAATCAATATGATCTTTCCATCTATTACTAGATATTAGAGTGGATATTTTTCTGTTACAACGACCAGTAATAGACATAATATTCCATCCAAACTTATCTATCAAGGAATAGCATTAAGCCATGGGTCAAACCAAACATCTGTATTTTCACCATTAGACATTTTCCTATCAATTAATCCTTTGCACCATTGTCTAGCTCTAAGCAGGAGTTCCTTGTATATGAAGCATTATTATCGATAACAGCAGTCCAATTTTTTTTATTATTACAGTATTTATTATACATCAATTTGGACCATAGAGATTCAACTTGTATATATTTCCATAATAATTTTACCGCAACTACTTTAGCAACTTCATCTATCCTTTTAATACCAAGGTCACTCTCACTTTTAGTTTTACACACATCATCCCAGCACATTTTTTGAACTTTGGATTTCCATATGAAGTTAGCACATAAAGAATTAATTCTTTGGATGACAGTCATAGGAAATTGTGAGAATTGCAGCCAAAATTGAATCATAGGGTAAATGACAGTTTTAACTAATTCAATTCGACCACTAATGTTGAGCATTTTACCGTTCCAGTGATTAAAATTTTCATTTGTCTTGTCTATTAAACATCCAAAATCCCTCGCTTTTAATTTGTTAGATAATGGGATGCCCAAGTAAATAACTGGAAGGTTTCCAATGTTGATATTTAAAATATTAGCAATTTGTTGCTTGTTATTTGCTCCTTTACTAAAAAATAAAGTAGATTTGTTTTCATTTAAGTCAAGGCCAGTTAAAATCTTCAACATCTGAAATATGTGTTGAATGCTTTCAGCATTCTTTGTGGTAGCTTTGGCCAAAATTAAAATATCATCCACATGCAACAAGTGAGTAATCATTCAGTTTTGTATATGGGGTGATATTACCTTTGAAGTACTTCATATCAAGTTTAATT
This sequence comes from Allium cepa, assembly GCA_030765085.1. Classification (NCBI taxonomy): domain Eukaryota; kingdom Viridiplantae; phylum Streptophyta; class Magnoliopsida; order Asparagales; family Amaryllidaceae; genus Allium; species Allium cepa. The sequence continues at coordinate 876,292,335 of CM060945.1, read as the reverse complement.
ATGAGGAATTCCCTAGCAATTGAAAATAAATATGGCGAGAGTGGATCCCCTTGTCCTAAACCCCTCGTGCTGTTAATGAATCCAAAGGAGGAGCCATTAATTCACACTGAAAACGGAGGAGTAGATATGCACTCATAGATGAGATTAGCAAATAACATTGGAAACCCCATAGAGATCAGCATGTGATGAATAAACTCTCTACTTATTTTTATCATAGGCTTTATGCAGATCAATTTTCATGCATAGATTGTTAGAAAATTTTCTATTGAATTTTTTGACCATTTCATATGCTAATAGGGAATTCTCAGTAATTATTCTACCAGGAATAAAGACATTCTGATTATATGAAATAAGACCATTCATATAAGCTTTCATTCGATTACAAAGGAGGTTGGCTAAAATTTTATAAGAGACATTACATAGAGAAATCGATCTAAAATCAGTTATATCAACCATATCAGGTTTATTTGGAATTAGACAAATAGATATGTGCTTGATTTCTCTAATAATTTTTCCCGATTGGAAAATGTCACTCATAGCATTCCAGATATCATTTTTAATTTGCTCCCAATGCACTTTGTAGAATTTTGAATTGATACCATCAGGTCCGGAAGTGTTGTTGTCATTAATCTAGAATATAGTTGGTTTTATTTCCTATACCTGAAATGGTTTGCATAAATTGCTTCTAGCGTTGTCAGAAAGGATTTTCTTATGTGTAATGCCTGGAAATTGATATGTGGCCTGAGATGACAAGAACAGATCAGAAAAGTAATTAACGGCTTCACACGCAAGTTTTCTGATGCCGGTGATCATGATCTATTACCATTAAGAATAAAACTACTCCGTCTAGGGTTAAGAACATTAACCTTACTGTAAAAGAATTCAGTTGGTTTATCCCCTTTAACCAACCAATTTATTTTCATTCTTTGCTCATTTTCAATTGCAATTTTCCTCATAATAGAATGGATCTACTCTGATTTCAAAGTATATTGTTCTATTAAACTCTCATTCACAGGGTATTGAACTAGCTGTTTATAAAGATCATTAGCCTCATCTTTTAATTTAGTAGCCACCGTATGTATGTTACTTTTATTTTTTACCCAATTCTTCAATACAAATTTCGTCGATTTCAGTTTGCATACGGGAATATGAAGAGGGTTTCCATTAAACTCATGCATTAGAGTATCCTGAAGGGAAGGGTAATGTTATCCCGCTTTTTGGCAAAGCCGTGATACCAAAAGATCGTTCAAAAACAAAAGACAGTTCGTCTCAGAGATTGGTTGTACTTCACTCCGCTTTGGATATCGATGAATTTTGTCCGAGCTCGGATCAGGCTACAATTGATAGGATATGACAAGCAAAGCCATGAAAGCCAGCGTTTCAAATTTCAGGTTAATCGGAGATCGTATGAACGAGATATGATCGATGCAAGTTAGCCAAAGAATGTCGTTCGAACCCATCAAAAAGTGGAGGAGATGCTCATTTCGAACCTATAGGATTCGTATCCATCTTGTTCGAATCCATCGGTTTGCATACGCTTCGAGTCGGTCGAGTTCGAACCGATCAGGCATGATATTGATCACTTCGAATCGATCGGTTCGAATCCATCAGACGGGCATCCCCTCAGCACATTCGTATCCATCCAGCTAAGCTACTTTGTATCCATCAAGTTGTAGTGCTTCGAATCCATGGAGTCATCTTCGTATCCATCGGCTTGGAGTACTTCGAATCCATGAGGTTCGTACCCATCCTCATGTCTCAGCTCGACTCCAAATAGTTCGCATCCATCAACGCCTCGCTCCATTCGAATCCAACAGGTTCGAATCCATCATGAGTTAGTCACTTCGAACCGATCTTGTTCGTATCGATCGAGTTCGAACCCATTGGGATGCCTCAGTTCGAATCGGTCACGTTCGAATCCACGAACAATCACTTGTTCGTATCCACCAAGTCAACTAGCTTGGATGATGTGTCACTCCACGATACGAAGTCGGTAAGATCCAAGGAGACGAAGCGTTCAACCCGGAGAGAAGACCGGATCGACTCGAAGGACGCGCGCCACCTCATCCCAAGACCACGTGAGCTGATGGAGTCGAAGGGAGTGGATTCGAAGCAATGGATTCGAACGCAACAGCCCTCATGAAAAACCACAACTTGAATCGATCATATCTCCTAAACCACTGATCCAAATGCAACGAAATTTTCACAGTAGCTTCCATACAAGGTAAAGATTGTTCCTGCCAAGTTTCAGCTCGATTGGATCATTTTTTGATGGATTCGAAATCACTTCGAATCGATCTCAGATCGAGTCGAAACTTGGCAGGGCCGGTCGCGTGGGCCCACTCACGTGCCAGAAAAAGTCTCCCGAAGTTTGAGCGAGATCTGGGCCTCCAACGCCTATAAATAGCACCCTGAAGCCTTTAGAAAGGAGGGGGCTTCCGCCATTGAACATCCAGACTCTGCTGAATCAAATTCCATACTTCATTATCGCTGTTGTAATCAGACTTGAGAGCTATCATCAGTTGTAATCTGTTGTAATCGACTGAAATCATCAAGTGAATCAATAAAGACATAAGCTTCAGAGTGGACGTAGGCAAGATCGCCGAACCACTATAAATCCTGTGTTTGTGATTGTTATTTGTGAATTATTGTGATTATTATTGTTTAGATCTGAGTTCTATATTGATTGTTGCTGATCTGCATTCATAAATGGGTGCTTTCACGATATTGGGTGTTTGTGGTCAATTTTGACGCAAACACTTTGGTGCTTTCACTGAGAAAAGCTGATTCAGGATAATTTGAATTTGAAGACTTAAGAATTTAGATCTAAGAACCATGACGAGACAAACAAGTAAGAAACAAAGGCCAGAGAGAAGTGAACACCAAGGAAGTCAAGAGGCTTCTTCAGGAGCGAATCAACCGTCAATCTTCATCACTAGAGACGAGATGGAGACAATGATGAAGAAACAAGAGGAGTTGATCCAGAGTTTATTTCAACAGATAGGACAACTTGGAGCACAGAATAGAGAAGCGGATGGAGTTCAAAACGGAGAAGGACCATCTGGCGTAGCACCTGAACTTGGGGGCACGCATATGGAGAACGTTGATCCAATCTCGGAGAGAGAGAGAGGAGCATCTGCGCAACCCAGGAGTAGCAGGGGAGTGAACGCTCAGTCAAGGGGGCAGATCCCGGAGTTCCCTCGTGAACTCTGGGGGCAGGTTGAAAGTGGTGAACGAAGATTGCATCTCGGAGACAGTGACAGGTTGGCGGAGATGGTTAGAAGAGCTATGAGAGGCGGTTTAGTAAACAAAGATTTGGAGGATGTTAATAGGAGTCCTTTTACTCCAGTAATCAGACGAGCTAGAAACCCACCGGATTTCAAGTTACCATCGTTGGACATGTATGACGGGAGAACGGACCCCACGGTTCATCTAAAGAAGTATATGAGGCATATGGAAATGTTGGGGACATCAGAGGAGGTTATGGCCCGGTGCTTTCCATTGTACTTGGCGGATATTGCAGCATTGTGGTTTAGACAATTGGAGAATGGATCCATCGGAACATGTAATGTTTTAATTGAGAGATTTATGAGGCAATTCAGGGTTCACATTACAAGACCCAAGAATGTGATGACTTTGACAACTTTAAAGAAGAAAGCCGGAAAGACTTTGAGGAGTTATCTAACGCGATTCAATGCAGCAGCAGCTTCGGTGGATCGAGCAGATCCATCTATGATGGTAATGGCAGCTGTGTCCGGAGTAGCTGACAGCACAGATTTCAAAATTTCTTTGACCAAAGATCCGCCTGTGGATCTAGCGGAATTCTACGACGAGGCAGAAAAGTTTTTGCGATTAGAGGATGCGAATGCAGAAAGAGAAGAAGGAGAGGGAATAAAAGTTTATGTGCTTAAAGACAAAAAGCCTTTCGAAAAGGTCTCAGGCAAGGATAAAGGAAAACGAAAGGCTGAGGATTATAACGACAGGCCAAAGCGGCAACGGAGGGAGCCGCGATTCACCACTTACACCGAGCTGAATGAGAGTCTGGAACGGATTTATCAGGATACCAAAGAGCAGGTTCCGTATCGTAGACCAATGCAAAGGGATCCGACTTCCGACGAAAGAAAATCAGATAAGTTTTGTGTATTTCATGAATTAAACGGCCATAACACTAATGATTGTAAGCATCTGAAGGACGAGGTAGAATGACACATCAGGAATGGCATGCTGCTTCAATACGTGAGGAGGCGAGCTCCAGCGATGGAGTCGGAGCGGCCACCGTCTACATCAGCTCGAGGTGGCCCTGAACCGGGACACCGTATGATTATCAATTGATTGAAATAGCGATGAACAAGTCGTAAGCTTCTTACTAACACAATTAAATCATTTACACATGTACGAGATCGCAAACGATCCCCAGGCATGCTCTGAATGATCATTGACCGTTTGGAAGTGGGAACTTACACTTTGACATCCTTGCTTTGCTTTTGTTTCATTTTGATTTGGACATTTGGACTTTGTTTGTTTGGACATTTCTATTTTAAAACTCATCAGTTGAATAGATATTTGATTCTGATAATTCTGAAATGGCTAAGCTACTTACACATGTACGGGGTCGCGAACGGTCCTTAGGCATGCTCTGAGATGGCGATAAACCGCCCTGACAAATGATCCAGGGACCCACTCGAACGTGAACCTGGTATCAACAATACCAAGCCCTCCCGGGCATACTTTCTCGCCTCGAATGGCACCCGACCACGAACGGTCACAATTCGCCATGAACGGCACCCGACCTCGAACGGTCACAATTCGCTACGAACGGCGCCCGACCTCGAATGGTCACAAAATCGCCTCGAACGGCACACGATCGCGAACGATCACAACTTGCCTCGAACGGCACCCGACCGCGAACGGTCACAACTCTCCCCGAACGGCACAACTCACCTCACCTCAAATGGCTCGATCGCGAACGGTCGTCATTTGAGGTCCGCCACTTGACCGCGCACGGTCGCACTTCACCTCAAATGGCTCGATCTCGAACGATCGTCATTTGAAGTTAGGCGCTAGACCATGAACGGTCACACTTCATCTCAAATATCTCGATCCCGAACGGTCGTTATTTGAGGTCGCATAAAACTATAAATTCCTTTGCAGGACATCAACAGGATATGAACATCTAGCTCATGGCATTACAAAACACGCCTTCCTGCCGCAAAGCATATTTTGGGGGGCATATGTTATCCCGCTTTTTGGAAAAGCCGTGATACCAAAAGATCGGTCAAAAACAAAAGACAGTTCGTCTCAGTGATTGGTTGTACTTCACTTCGCTATGGATATCGATGAATTTTTTCCGAGCCTGGATCAGGCTACAATTGATAGGACATGACAAGCAAAGCCATGAAAGCCAGCGTTCCAAATTTCAGGTTAACCGAAGATCGTATGAACGAGATATGATCGATGCAAGTTAGCCAAAGAATGTCGTTCGAACCCATCAAAAAGTGGAGGAGATGCTCATTTCGAACCCATAGGATTCGTATCCATCTTGTTCGAATCCATCGGTTTGCATACGCTTCGAGTCGGTCGAGTTCGAACCGATCAGGCATGATATTGATCACTTCGAATCGATCGGTTCAAATCCATCAGACGGGCATCCCCTCAGCACGTTCATATCCATCCAGCTAAGCTACTTCGTATCCATCAAGTTGTAGTGCTTCGAATCCATGGAGTCATCTTCGTATCCATCGGCTTGGAGTACTTCGAATCCATGAGGTTCGTACCCATCCTTATGTCTCAGCTCGACTCCATATAGTTTGCATCCATCAACGCCTCGCTCCATTCGAATCCATCATGAGTTAGTCACTTCGAACCGATCTTGTTCGTATCGATCGAGTTCGAACCCATTGGGATGCCTCAGTTCGAATCGGTCACGTTCGAATCCATGAACAATCACTTGTTCGTATCCACCAAGTCAACTAGCTTGGATGACGTGTCACTCCACGATACGAAGTCGGCAAGATCCAAGGAGACGAAGTGTTCGACCTGGAGAGAAGACCGGATCGAATCGAAGGACGCGCGCCACCTCATCACAAGACCACGTGAGTTGATGGAGTCGAAGGGAGTGGATTCGAAGCAATGGATTCGAACGCAACAGCCCTCACGAAAACCACAACTTGAATCGATCATATCTCATAAACCACTGATCCAAATGCAACGAAATTTTCACAGTAGCTTCCATACAAGGTAAAGATTGTTCCTGCCAAGTTTCAGCTCGATTGGATCATTTTTTGATGGATTCGAAATCACTTCGAATCGATCTCAGATCGAGTCAAAACTTGGCAGGGCCGGTCGCGTGGGCCCACTCACATGCCAGAAAAAGTCTCCCGAAGTTTGACCGAGATCTGGGCCTCCAGCGCCTATAAATAGCACCCTGAAGCATTCAGAAAGGAGGGGGCTTCCGCCATTGAACATCCAGGCTCTGCCGAATCAAATTCCATACTTCATTATCGCTGTTGTAATCAGATTTGAGAGCTATCATCAGTTGTAATCTGTTGTAATCGACTGAAATCATCATGTGAATCAATAAAGACATAAGCTTCATAGTGGACGTAGGCAAGATCGCCGAACCACTATAAATCCTGCGTTTTTGATTGTTATTTGTGAATTATTGTGATTGTTATTGTTCAGATCTGAGTTCTATATTGATTGTTGCTGATCTGCATTCATAAACGGGTGCTTTCACGATATTGGGTGTTTGTGGTCAATTTTGACGCAAACAGGTAATAGCCCGTTTGAAGGTGCTAAGAATTGTTATATCTGAAAGGTATTCTAATCTTCATTTTGTTATGTAACAGAAGTATGATAACAATAGGAGAATGATCGCTCAAAGAATGATTTCCAAAGTTAATACGGAACTGATAGAACTTTTCCAACCATAAAGAATCAACAAATACACGGTCAATTTTACCGTGAATAAAGAAATTTTGTCCTTCTCTCCAAGTAAAGTAGTTCCCCTTAAATTTTGGCTCAAATAAATTAGATAAGAAAATGCAGTCAATAAAATTTTTCTCACCCATCGAATTAAGCAGACCATTATTAATTCTGTCATTAGACTATAGAATAACATTAAAATCGTCCACCGTAATTCATAGGAGATTAATATTTATAGACTGCTCACTAATATACTTCCATATATCAATCTGCTTTACTTCATCATTGAAAGCATAGACCGTGGCACACGAAGCACTAATACTATTCGCATTATGTAAGATACAAGATATGAATTGGTCATTGGAATGTAAAATGATGTTCGACCATTGTGTAGAGTCCCAAATAATTAAAATTCTACTTTTCTGACCATTAGTAATATTTTGAGAATGTTTTCAATTATTATTGATTTTGGCCATAAATCCACCAATATCATCCAATGATAGTTTATTTTCAAGTATGCCAAGAAAAGAAAATCTTCTAGTAGTCAAAATTTGCAAAATTTCCAACTGTTTCATAGGGCATTCATACTCCTGATGTTCCAAAAATGAAACTCTATCTATAAGCTATTTTCTGGGTTGCTACTGTCTATAGGGGAAGTAGCTATCCCCGCTGTCTTAGCTTTTTTTTGTCTTTTTATTTTTACCTTTCAACTGATTATTCAACCTGGTCCATGCAGGATTCTCTATAACATCAACAGAATTAGTGGCTTAAAATTTAAAAGGCACTTCCTCTTTCCTAGTTTTCGAGTTGATCTTATTCTAGAGACATGCAGTGTTTCATTATTCTGCTTATCAAATACAGAACATGGGGATGGATCAAGTGGCACGTCAGACATCTCAGCAGAGTCATTGTTATCATCCTTTCCATAGTTACTAATTTGCTGCATATCCATATCAGATTCTGTAAATAAGATATTCTGTTGCATATTTGTATTAATAGTCGCATATATAATATCCGACTGGACATTTTAAGAATTATAGATAGGACGTTCATTCGTATTATTGTTTTTGCTATCCTTTAGACTGTTGATGTATATAACTTTCTATTCTGGACCGGATGAATTCGAATTTTTAACTATGCTATTGGAATTGGCTGCCAAATTGTTATCATTATTAGCATCAATGTTTATATCAGTACCGTCGATCGTCTCTTTTTGTGGAATAGGATTAGGCATCCTGTGACGACCCGGAATTTTTGAATGTTTGAAATTGGAATATTTAATTGATTTTAAATATTTAAAGGTTAATTTTTAACTTGAATTCAAATATCACAATTTATTTGATAAGTAAATTATTGAATTAAATAATTTGAAGTTGGGTAAAATGTTGAATATGAAGTTTTAAGCCTGTTAAAAATAATTTAAAGGCTTGTAAAATTTATATTGATAATATTGAAGATAGTAAAAGTGTTAAAAATTGATTCGGAAGTGTTTTGTTAAGTTTTGAAATTTTATCGTTTAAATCGATATTTAAAAATAGCCTTCCAAGGCACAATATCAGATTTCGACGAAATCAGTTCCATTGGGTCCGTAATATTGTATTATTATCGGATTTCAGTTTTTGTAGTGTTTGGAGTTGTTGTGTGAGCGTACGACTTATAAACGCGCTGAATTTTATATCGAAAATTTAATATAATAACTGGGTTCAAAAAGCTATCTTCTCCATACGATCGAATTAGGACTCGAAACAATTTCCATTGCGTTCGGAATAAGGGCATAACATTATAAACGTCAGGCGGCATGACTCAATAGGGTTTTGGAATTTTGTGATATGTTAAATGTGATATTTTGGAATTAAATAATATTATAAAATTCCTAAGTCAAACCCTATTACATCCCATCAGCCAACCTAACCCTTCACCTCAGCTACCCTATAACCTGATATAAGCCACCCTTCTTCAACTTTAAATTGCACTCACCTTTTGTCCTCGGTGTCTTCAATTCCAGTCGAGAAAAAAAATCGAATCATTAAAAAAAAGGGCAAAAGCGAAACGAATTCAAATTGAATTCGTTATATATAAAAATAAATAGTTTAATCGTGGCCTATCTACCTTCCATTCCTATTCGAACTGAATCCCTAATCTCGTCTTCATTCTCGAAAAAAAGAAAGAAAGAGGGGGATAGAGGAGGAAGCTCGCGAGGCGGCGAGGCTTGTTGTTCGGTGAGGCTTGTCGTCGACGAGTTTTTGTGTAAGCAACGGCGAGAGGAAGGAACGCGGCAGCTTGGGGCGGAAAGTGTCGCGATGCCGGTGTTTGGCTCGTCTTTGGCGTTCGTGCGCGTGAGCTACGAAGGTGGAGTCACGGCGATTTGGGGATTCGAGCAAGTGGAGATGGTTCGTCGAGGTCAGGAAATATCGCGTATGGCTTGAGTGCAGAACTCATTTGTTTGATTTTCTTGAACGTGTTTAAGGTAATTTAAATCTTTAACACTTTAAATTTTTCGTCGCTTAAGTTTAAACTTGTAAAGTAATTATTATTTCGCTTATCAGAAGTTAACTGCAAGTTATAAAATAGTTGTTTTAAATTTAATCGGTATAAAAAACAACAAGGTTTAAATAGTTGTTTAAGAATTGAATCAGCCACATATATATGTATGTATGTATGTATGTATGTATATAGGATAGCAAGGTATATTATTTCAGATACTAACTAAGTTTAAAACATATATATATATTGAAGAGAAAAAAGTAAAAAAAGAAGGAATTTTAAAGGTTGAAAGAACTTATATAAATTGGATTTTTATGAAATATATATAAATATATATATGTAGTTTCAAAAGAAAAATAAATAATACGTTTATACATTTTAAATTTACTAGTTTATTTTAAAATAATAAATTTAGTGATTAAATTTGTTCGATTAACTTATATAATTTATTATAGTTACTAAAAGATTTTTAAAGGGAAATTATCAGTTTAGATTAAATTATTAGTTAATTAAATTATGAAATGGCAATTAACTGTCCGATTATTTAAAATGTTAATATATCGTATAATATTTATATAAGGTCTTAAATCGGGGAGAGACAAGCCGGTTTGGATCAGACTTGCAAAACAAAAAGCGAAGGTGAGTTAATCTTACTCATCTCGATTTTAATTCTAATTTAAATGGTTAAATTTAAATAATTGGTTGAATGATTGAATTGATTTGATGTGGTATATTATATAGTAATATATAGTATATATTCCAATGATTGATTTTCCGCATTATATAGCAGATGAGACCCTATGCGCCACATAATAGCGGATGATATTATATAAATCGCATATACCTCGATATTCCACCTCGAAGTGCAATTGGTATAGCTAACATCTGTGGATCCAGGGAAACAGGTTGGAGGGATCCAACTGGATTCCTCAAAATTATTTAGATTGTTTAATATTCTGTGTTATGAATGTTTGATATACTGTGATGAATTATATTGATAATTGGAATATTGGTTACCATGGTTTGATTGGATATTCCGGTACACTGGGTTGTCAAAATATATAGAATCGGATTTTTGAAAGGAAATATAAGAGTAAATTTTGGAAGTGAAATAATTATAGAATAAAAATAAGAATGAATTAGAAAGAAATAAAAGTGATTTTTAAAAACTAAGCTAAATTATAAAGTAGGGATTCAAAACAAGTTTTAAATCAAAGTAAAATCTAGAATTCAAGTTAGTGAATCTCAGTGTTTAAACAAATAAAGTTTTTTAAAAAAGATTTAAATTGTTTTTACAACTTGAATGTTAAAGCGCATTTTTAAATTGATTTGAATTTAAAAATGAATTGGGTTTTAAATTCCTTTAAACTTCTTTTATAAAATGAGTAATTAATTTATTTGATGAAGTAAATATGAAGTTAGTTAATTACTGGTTGACATTAATCAAGAGTGATTAATATTTGTGGTTTAATTAATGATTAATTACTTAGTGTAATTAATTTAGATTAGGACAAATTAAAATGTAATTAGAAATCATTAATTTATATAATTAATGATGTAATTTAAGGTTGATTAATTAAGATTAATTAATCAATAATAAGTGATTTATGAGAAATTAATTAATATAAGTAATTAAGGATTAATATAATTAATTATAGTTAATTAATTTGTGAAGTAATTAAAGATTAATTACTGTTTTTGGTTAAGAATAATTAATTTGCGAAATTAATTAAAGATATTTACTTGAATGTAATTGAAGGATAATTAATCCAGGGTGATTAATTAAGATAGATAATTAAGAGATGATTAATTTATTGGTTTGAAATTAATTAATGTTAAGTGAATGAATCTAAGTGATTGAGGTTAGTAATTCAATTGGAATAAATTAAATTAATTTGGAAGTGATCAAGCTTTGCTTATGGATGATTGAATGGTATTGGATGCCTTGAATGAGTTGATATCTCTGATATGAAATATTTTGTGGTAACATATGTTTGGGCGGACAAGATATTGTGGTTATCTATCAATGATGAATTGTTTTGTAAAGGGACATCCTGTATTTAAAGTTTGAAGTGTATTTCATTGGATAACTTGGGTTAGGATAACATGAGACTCGAAGAGACCGGGGTCGGGTATTAGAAAATACCCGAAACCACATCGAATTTTTATAGATTGATCTGTGAAATCAATAGGCTGGAATGAAATGATTTAAGCGAATTGGGCTATTTAATCTAATTTTGGTACTTAGAAAATTAATGTGTGAAATAAGTGATGTCTATAACAAATTGTGAAATTGTAAATTGATACGAGTTACCCCGGGTTTTAAATAAGTTTTATGCTTTGGTATTTCATGCTAGATGAGTTTACTCACGCTAGTTTCCAGCCTGACCCGGACGTTACTTTGATGAAATGCTCGGATTAGACTAAGTATTACAGATTTTCAGGTAAGGACGTTCTGGAACTCAAAAGGCGAGCTGGATGGCAAGAACGTATGGAGTGTCTCCACCGTATTATATTATTGTATATCTGAGACATGATGATTGTGTATATCCAGTGTCTGTATATATGTGTAACTCTGATGTATTATAAAGGTATTTTGACAGATACACAATTCTTTTGTAAACTGTTATTACTTATTATAATATTTTATCCGCTGCGAATGTGAGATGTTGGTGTTTCTGATCTTCTTCTTCTTCTATCTCTTTCTTCTTTTTCCTAACTATCTGGAATTTTCGGGATCAAAAATTCCAGGTCGTTACAGTTGGTATCACAGCTGAAGGTTAAGCGAGAACCTTGGCTCCATTGGGATTACTCGTTAAGGATAGGGTCAATGATACCCTAAAATGAGTTGAGTGTATGTATACACACACACACACACATATACATATACATATACATATACATATACATATACATATACATATACATATACATATACATACATACATACATACATACATATATATATATGAGCGCGTACTTGTTATTCTTATATAAAGGTTTTAAATGATTTTATATAAGAATATATTTTGATATATAAAGCAATATTTCATTCTAATAGGTAGTAAGGTGATTGGTTGTTATATTATTTGAAAATTTTAATAATGAGAATTAAGTGATAATAGAAATACAACCAAATTAAAATTAAATGAAAATAAGTTTGAAATGGATTCATAATTAAATGGTTTAAAGAGATCAGTTGATTTGATTTAAAGGATTAAATCAACATTTAAAAATTTAACTCGAATTTATATAATTCGGGATGGTTTAAATTTGAAATTTGAATTAAATTCGTTCAAATTGAATCTGATTTGAATTAATTGGATTTGTGATTGAAGATGTATAAGTTTATCCAATTTAAATGGAAAATTTGAATTGGATTGAATTGAAATGATTTGAAAATTGAAGTGGGTCCAATTGATATTAGTCCAAATTGATTGGAATAATTCGAAACTGTAATTAAAAGTTGAATAGGTTTAAAATCAAGATTAATTCAACTTGAATTGGGGTTAAATCGATTTCAATGGAAATTGAAGTTATTCAAATTGGAATTGAGGCAATTTAAATGGAAGTGGAAATTTAAATTGAATTGATGGGAAAGTGAACAGTTTTGACTCTGGACTATTTTCAATATAAATTGTTTTAATATAAACTTATTTTTTTCCAAGCTATTTAATATATACAACCTTTCTTTTTAAAGCCAAATTATTTTATATTTGTTTTACAATTATTTTTGAAACTATTAACAATTTTTCAATTGTTTGTAAACTAATTACTATTTTTCTACTATTTTACAAATTAATTACTATTTACAACTATCTTGCAATTATCTAAAATTTCTGAAACTATTTAACTATTTTCCAACTATTTTATAATTAGTTAACTATTTTACAGCTATTTTGCAAACTAATAATTATTTTTCAACTACTTATCTATTTTAAACTTTTCAAGTTTTTTTCTTCTGAATCTAAGCTGGACAGAGTTTAAACTGTTTATGATTGAATATTCATTTGGGATAAGGATTAAAGTGATAATCTAATGGAATTGAAACAATTGTGATTATGTGGATAGAAATTAAAGGAAATGTGAATAGAAAGAAAAATTGATTTAGTTGATAATCAACGAAGATAATTACGTAGGATGTACTTATATTACTCTATTCGCATAGTGATTTGATCCAGATTCGAGCACAGAATTTCGAGATAGTTTATCGATCCGAGTTGGGATTTTTCGCTCGATTTTCGACGGCGAACCTGGATATGGATCGTTTGATTGGTTCTGGATATTCTCTATCATAGCTAGGCTATGCAAGAAGAATGACGGTTTCTGATCAAGGAACCAGATTTGTGTCCGCACTAGAAAGTCAGGTGGATGATACTAGTTCGGAAGTGAAATTGTGTGATCGAGTGAGCGATCAGATTGGTATAGCGTACGGATGATATGTGTACGTCGTACGGTTTTAAATGACATTGACTTTGAAAATTTGTGAATAAGAAATGTGAAATGATTTCTTTTGAAAAGAAAGTATATTTTGTCAAATATACAATGGATAAAAGTGAAAGTTGGATATTTTTTTATGATGATAAGTAAGATGGAAACAACTTTATAAAAAAAAGGGGATAATTAAATTTGAATATTTGATTTTGAATAAACAAAGTTATATATCTTTGTTATACAAGATAAATCTCCCCTTGTTGAATCTATTGCTGGAAGAAAAGGATTTTGAAAGTGTTTGAAGTATAAAAGAAGTTTTATACAAGTTTGAAATGATCCAAAGTTTTTAAAAAATCATATATATATATATATATATATATATATATATAAAGAATCTTATGAGGATTTTGGAAAAAGGTTTTGGGAACCTTTGGTTTTGGAAAGGCTTTTGATTTTTTGGTAAAATCAATATTCGAATTTGGAAAGCCTACTTTGAGAATTATCGATTTTGGGATAATCGATTTTAAGAAAAGAAGATTTATATGAGATTCATACTAGGTGTATGATTTGGAAGATACTATATGTGTATAGTATAAAGTTTTTTGATAATGGCTCTGGAAAAAAAGGCGCCCCTTTGAAATGAACTTCTCAGAAGTGCCACAGGATGGTACCGCCTTGAACCCTAAAGGGGGGATTCTAAAGTTGATCCTGTGAGAAGTCCGGACAAAACTAGTTCCTGAGGATTATGTGTAGTGTGTAGCGAAAGTCGAGGTCGCTGATGCCTACAGAGGCATTTGGGTTATGCTGTGATGACAGTGTAACTCGATGTCACTGCGATCTACTGCAGACCATAGTGAAAGTCGTGTGTGTCGCTGAGAGCCAACGGTCTACGTTTGATTTTATATCGGTAGACTACGACCTATGGTAACATAGCGAAAGTCGTGTGTGCCGCTGGGAGCCAACAGTCTGCTTTTGATTTTACATCGGTAGACTGCGACCTATGTGGGAGTGGAGAAGTTTCATTTTTGAAAGCGAAAATCGAGGGCCCTGATGCCTACAGTTACATGGACTTTTGCTGTGATGGCAACGTAACCCAAGATGTAACTGCGACCATGGACAGGGGTGATGATTTGCAGAGCATTCTCACCAAAGATTTTCCTCTATTTTCAAAAACTGTTTTCTATATTTTCAATAAAATTATTTTCCCAAGTATTTTCACTGGGTGTTGAAACGGGTTTACCAAGTACTTACAGACTCTCAGTCCTATGCCTGATCAACGTATGGCCGAATTTCTGTGAGAACAAGGATGGACTGGTTGAGACATCGAGTTATAAGAAGTATTTTTATAAAAAAGATATTTTAATAATATTATGTGAATTTAAAAGTATTTCTAAATTTTTAAAGTAAAAGTGTTGGAATTTTGGAAAATGGAAGAAAATCCAAACTGGAATTATGTAAAAAAAATTGAACTCAGGAAAATTTAATGAAGTGATTTTTGTAATAAAATCGAATATTGATATAAAAGTTGGAAGCAAGCTAATTAGCTAAATAAAGTATTTGATAGAGCATGTTAATAAAATTTAACTCAGTTAAATAAAATGGATTGTAAGATAATAATGAAGTTTGGAAATAAATTCGATTTGGATTGATAATGAATTAAAATAAGTGGAGATGTTGTAAAAATAAAATGGAATTGGATTATAATAGAAATGATTTGAGTTACAAATAAAATCCAATTCGAGTATAAAATGAGTTGGAATCAATTGGATGCGGCTAAAAACTAAAATGGATATTCTACTAAGTGAATGAATTGGATTTGGAAATTAGATTTATAGTAAATAATGAAATAAATTTATAGATTGAAATGATATTTGATTGAAATAGAACCAAGTTAAATTGAGAAGGAAAATTTATTTTGCAAATGAAGTGAGCTTAAGTTTTGAAGTTGGACTAAATTAAAGAAAATTAACACAAGTTAAATTAAAAAGGAACTGAATTAAATAAAATTGAGTCGGAATTAATTTAAATTGGTTATAAAACTTAAGTAATTGTTTATTCACATGGATATCATCAATTTGCGTAGAAATGATTGTCGTTTGACGTAAACGAGATTTAATTAAATTCTATGAATTAGTGGATGCAAATATAATTGATTTTTGAATCAATTGATATGAATATGAGTTTGTTTGGAATTATAAATGAATTGAAGGTAAGTAAGTGAGTTGTACATCACTTAAATTGAATGCAAGGGTAAGAAAAGCGAGTGAAAGCAAATGAATTGGTGATTGAAACCTTGTTAATTACTTTTAAGTGCTGTTTGGTAGGTATGGCTTATGAAATCCATGTGTTAGCTATTGAAAATGAGTGAAATGTAAATGAATTTCCTATATATGGCACTTACATATTTAAATTGAGTAAGTACAGGTACCTGAAGCCGTTTGGTTGGATTTGGACATGCTAATTGCTAAAATAATAAGCCGCTTGCTTAAAAATGCTAAATAAAGGAACACCTACACAATAAAAATAGGAAATATGAACTGTTTTTGTTTTTCCGACCGGGTGGGTCGATATATATATTTTTATCTCTTGTCAAATTGCAAAAGCTCCTCCGTACAAAGGAGACTCTGGCATAAATTTTCAAAAATTTTGGCAGTAAGAATTTTTTTGAAAATTTTTGGAAATTTTTTGTTAGCGATAAAACAATTTCAAATTTGAAATTAAAATAAATTAATGGATGAAACTAATTTAAAATAATGATACGAATCAGTTATAAATGGAAGATAAAATTCGCTATTAAGAGTTGAAGATAAATTGAATTCATATGGAAATGGGGAAAACTAATTTGAATAGAAGTAGATATAAAAACTTCTGTAAGGAAATGTATAAAATGATTTTAAAAGCTATGATTGGATATTATTGCTAAGTAGGATATGCAGGTATTGTAAAGGGAAAGGAAAATTAGTTTTGATTTTAGAAGATAAATTTGAATTGCTCGACGAATAGGTATGTGTTTAAATTTCTGTATGAAATTCGATTGGGTTTTTTATCTAGCCATTTGGCTTTTGTTTTCTTTTGGAGTTTGGGAGCCCGTAGAGGCATTTTGTAGTTGTATCGAGCTAGCCGCGCAAAGAAGACGCTGACGAAATTTTCTGGAAATTTAGGGAGTTAGCAAAAAAATTGAGAAAATATTGATAATTCAAAATTTGGTTTTAAATTCAAATTTGAATTGTTAATAAATAATATTATTGGGATTTATAGATAAGTTTGGAAAGCTAGAAAAGGTTTATTGTGTCTTTAATAAAAAGATTATTTGAGAATTGTTTGGAATTATTTGGTTTTTGGAAAAAGTAAATGGGTATTGGACCATTCTTCTTAACCAGCAATTTCGGGGACGAAATTCTTTTAAGGGGGAAGGAATGTGACGACCCAGAATTTCTGAATGTTTGAAATAAGAATATTTATTTGATTTTAAATATTTAAAGGTTAATTTTTAACTTGAATTCAAATATCACAATTTATTTGATAAGTAAATTATTGAATTAAATAATTTGAAGTTGGGTAAAATGTTGAATATGAAGTTTTAAGCCTGTTAAAAATAATTTAAAGGCTTGTAAAATTTATATTGATAATATTGAAGATAGTAAAAGTGTTAAAAATTGATTCGGAAGTGTTTTGTTAAGTTTTGAAATTTTATCGTTTAAATCGATATTTAAAAATAGCCTTCCAAGGCACAATCTCGGATTTCGACGAAATCAGTTCCATTGGGTCAGTAATATTGTATTATTATCAGATTTCAGTTTTTGTAGTGTTTGGAGTTGTTGTGTGAGCGTATGACTTATAAAAACGCTGAATTTTATATCGAAAATTTAATATAATAACTGGGTTCAAAAAGCTATATTCTCCATACGATCGAATTAGGACTCAAAACATTTTCCATTGCGTTCGGAATAGGGGTATAACATTATAAACGTCAGGCGGCATGCCTTAATAGGGGTTCGGAATTTTGTGATATGTTAAACGTGATATTTTGGAATTAAATAATATTATAAAATTCCTAAGTCACACCCTATTACATCCCATCGGCCAACCTAACCCTTCACCTCAGCTACCCTATACCGTGATATGAGCCGCCCTTCTTCAACTTTAAATCGCACTCACCTTTTGTCCTTGGTGTCTTCAATTCGAGCTGAGAAAGAAAAGAAAAAAAATCGAATCATTAAAAAAAATGGCGTAAGCGAAACGAATTCAAATTGAATTCGTTATATATAAAAAAAAAACTAGTTTAATCGCAGCCTATCTACCTTCCATTCCTATTCGAACCGAATCCCTAATCTCGTCTTCATTCTCGAAAAAAGAAAGAAAAAGGGGGATAAAGGAGGAAGCTGGCGAGGACGGGGAGGCCTGTTGTTCGGCGAGGCTTGTCGTTGGCGAATTTTTGTGTAAGCAACGGCGAGACGAAGGAACGCGGCAGCTTGGGGTGGACAGTGCCGCGATGCCGGTGTTTGGCTCGTCTTTGGCGTTCGTGCGTGCGAGCTACGAAGGTGGGGTCGCGGCGATTTGGGGATTCGATCAAGTGGAGATGGTTCGTCGAGGTCAGGAAATCTCGCGTATGGCTTGAGTGCAGAACTCGTTGGTTTGGTTTTCGTGAACGAGTTTAAGGTAATTTAAATCTTTAACATTTTAAATTTTTCGTCACTTAAGTTTAAACTTGTAAAGTAATTATTATTTCACTTATCAGAAGTTAACTGCAAGTTATAAAATAGTTGTTTTAAATTTAATCGGTATATAAAACAAGAAGGTTTAAACAGTTGTTTAAGAATTGAATCAGCCACACATATATATACATATATTATATCTATATATGTATGTATGTATATATATAGGACAACAAGGTATATTATTTCAGATACTAACTAAGTTTAAAACATATATATAGATTGAAGAAGAAAAAGAAAAAAAAGCAGGAATTTTAAAGGTTGAAAGAATTTATATAAATTAGATTTTTATGAGATCTATATAAGCATATATATATATATATATGCAGTTTCAAAAGAAAAATAAATAATACTTATATACATTTTAAATTTACTAGTTTGTTTTAAAATAATAGATTTAGTGATTAAATTTGTTCGATTAACTTATATAATTTATTATAGTTACTAAAAGATTTTTAAAAGGGAAATTATCAGTTTAGATTAAATTATTAGTTAATTAAATTATGAAATGGGAATTAACTGTCCGATTATTTAAAATTTTCATATATTGTATAATGTTTATACAAGGTCTTAAATCGGGGAGAGACAAGCCGGTTTGGATCGGACTTGCAAAACAAAAAGCGAACGTGAGTTAATCTCACTCATCCGGATTTTAATTTAAATTTAAATGGTTAAATTTAAATAATTGGTCGGATGATTGAATTGATTTGATGTGGTATATTATATAGTAATATATAGTATATATTGGAGTGATTGATTTCCCGCATTATATAGCCGATGAGACCCTATGCGCCACATAATAGCGGATGATATTATATAAATCCCATATACCGCGATATTCCACCTCGAAGTGGAATTGGTATTGTGCTAACATCTGTGGATGTAGGGAAACAGGTTGGAGGGATCCAACTGGATTCCTCATAATTATTTAGATTGTTTAATATTCTGTGTTATGAATGTTTGATATGCTGTGATAAATTATATTGATAATTGGAATATTGGTTACCATGGTTTGATTGGATATTCCGGTACACTGGGTTATCAAAATATATAGAATCGGATTTTTGAAAGGAAATATAAGAGTCAATTTTGGAAGTGAAATAATTATAGAATAAAAATAAGAATGAATTAGAAAGAAATAAAAGTGATTTTTAAAAACTAAGTTAAATTGTAAAGTAGAGATTTAAAATAAATTTTAAATCAAAATAAAATCCGGAATTCAAGTTAGTGAATCTCAGTGTTTAAACAAATAAAGTTTTTTTTTAAATTTAAATTGTTTTAACAACTTGAATGTCAAAGTGCATTTTTAAATTGATTTGAATTTAAAAATGAATTGGGTTTTAAATTCCTTTAAACTTCTTTTATAAAATGAGTAATTAATTTATTTAATTAAGTAAATATAAAGGTAGTCAATTACTGGTTGAGATTAATCAAGGTTGATTAATATTTGTGGTTTAATTAATGATTAATTACTTAATGTAATTAATTTAGATTAGGATAAATTGAAATGGAATTAAAAACCATTAATTTATATAATTAATGATGTAATTTAAGGTTGATTAATTAAGATTAATTAATCAATAATAAGTGATTTATGAGAAATTAATTAATATAAGTAATTAAGGATTAATGTTGTTAATTATAGTTAATTAATTTATAAACTAATTAAAGATTAATTACTGTTTTTGGTTAAGAATAATTAATTTGTGAAATTAATTAAAGATAATTACTTGAATGTAATTGAAGGATAATTAATCCAGGGTGATTAATTAAGATAGATAATTAAGGGATGATTAATTAATTGATTTGAAATTAATTAATGTTAAGTGAAGGAATCTAAGTGATTGAGGTTAGTAATTCAATTAGAATAAATTAAAATAATTTGGAAGTGATCAAGCTTTGCTTATGGATGATTGAATGGTATTGGATGCCTTGAATGAGTTGATATCTCTGATATGAAATATTTTATGGTAACATATGTTTGGACGGACAGGATATTGTGGTTATCTATCAATGATGAATTATTGTGTAAATGGACATCTTGTATTTAAAGTTTGAAGTGTATTTCATTGGATAACTTGGGTTAGGATGACATGAGACTCGAAGAGACCAGGGTCGGGTATTAGAAAATACTCGAAACTACATCGAATTTTTATAGATTGATATGTGAAATCAATAGGCTGGAATGAAATGATTTAAGTGAATTAGGCTATTTAATCTCATTTTGGTACTTAGAAAATTGATGTGTGAAATAAGTGATGTCTATAACAAATTGTGAATTTGTAAATTGATACGAGTTACCCCTGGTTTTAAATAAGTTTTATGCTTTGGTATTTCAGATGAGTTTACTCACGCTGGTTTCCAACCTGACTCGGGCGTTACTTTGATGTAATGCTCGGGTCAGACCGACTATTACAGATTTTCAAGTAAGGACGTTCTGGAGCTCAGGAGGCGAGCTGGATGGCAAGAACGTATGGAGTGTCTCCGCTGTATTATATTGTTGTATATCTGAGACATGATGATTGTGTATATCTAGTGTTTATATAAGTGTGTAACTCTGATGTGTTATAAAGGTTTTTTGACAGATACAGAATTCTTTTGTAAACTGTTATTATTTATTATTATATTTTATCCGCTACGAATTTGAGATGTTGGTGTTTCTGATCTTCTTCTTCTTCTATCTCTTTCTTCTTTTTCCTAACTATCTGGAATTTTCGGGATCGAAAATTCCGGGTCGTTACACATCCAGATTTTGTTAGATTGACTGTGAGTTTCAACATGTCCAAAATTAGAGCAAATGGAAGGCTTCCACTCGTTCGTTACTTCTTGCCAAATAATTTCATCCGTCTCCGATAGAGTAGGAATTTTATTTGGAAATTTAAATGAATTATTAATTTCAATGAAGATTCTCGCATATGAAATTTTTATTATACATTCTGTGAATTTATCCAGTTTGATGAGGGATCCAAGGACAGAGGTAATACGACTAATCTCCTCTTCCGTCCAATAATCAAGTGGTAAATTAAGAAAACAAATCCAAACAGAATAGAGTGTATGAGTTCTTTGTTATGTTACCTTCCAAGCGACCACCTCTTCATCATCAACTTTTTATTATAATAGTATAAACCACCTTCCAATATTTTATCACAATCCTATTTATTATTAAATTTAATGACATAAAATCAATTTTACTTATAATAAATAGAGAATTTGTAAAAACCAGATATTTTCAACCATTCGCATCCGCACATGTCAGACTTGAATTGCTCAAAATACCGCGTTGTAAATAAAATTTGGCAAATCTCAGAATATACAGTAAATAATAATCACATATCACAGACACATAGTAAGAAATGCAGCGGAATTAAAAGAGATAGTAGTTCATGAAGCTACTATGAAAATATATCAGAGTTAAATAAAATACAACAGAATAAATAAAGTACAACAGAAGTCTCAAGATGATAACCAAGTACAAGCTGAATAGAACAACAGAACTGGAATAGATAAAACTAGATAAGCAGATGATCTCCAGCGATTCCAATCTCCAAAAAGTGGAATCCAAATCTGTGAATAACTCAGGCTGACCCGAGCGTAAATAAAATACAAACACTCGAGTCAGGACAATATATACTTATATAATGTAAACCAACTCAAATGAACTGTAATAAGGTACAAGTAACTTAAAGGATGCCTGAGACCGCCCATCCTCTAAGGATCCATTAAACTATTTACTATATAGTAATATTGCGCTATTATAAATTTGTCTACGGTAAAATAAACCTACTTTTAAATAGCATTCCGGGCTACCCATATCACCCTTCACACATAATAGTCCCAGCAGTCCATCCAATATCATGACATCTCCACACGGGATGACTGTCAGAGGATACCACACGGGCTACGGGAGAAAAACAAACTCGTAGTAAAGGCTCGGTATGGTAGGTGACACGGCACACAAGGCAATGCCAGGGTAGAAATACCAATTACGCAAACGGGCTGGTGGTAACGTAGCAGCCACATACGCCCACCTCGGAACACACTCCCATATCAAAATCGGAGGATGACCATCTAATCAATCACAAGTAAGAGTATAGTATCGAAGGAATGTGTCCAATCGGAGGAATGACCTCACTTGGCCCGAGATCGCTCCTGTTTTAGCCACCTTATGCCAATTCACGGGAGTTGGGTCCACGTAATATACCTCAAGATCCTCGCCACCATCCTACTTCATTCTGGAATCTCCACCGCGTACACGGTTGTCAAAGTGGTTTTCGGTATCGACGGAGAGTATGCCAGATATCCGATCCCGGTCTCTTTGCGAATCAATCGTTATTATGACCCGTAGTTATAATTTAAAATGGTATTTATACTTCAAAAGAGAATATCATTTCAAACCCAAATCTTTATCAAAATAAAGATTAAACTAATTCCAAACCATTTCAAAAACATCATATCTTTCCAAAACTTCATGTCAATCATTTCAATATATTAAAATATGATATCTTTACAAAACTTCATTTCCAGTCATTTTAATATATCAAAATATCATATCTTTACAAAACTTCCTTTCAAATCATTTCAATATATTAAAATATCATATCTTTACAAAACTTCCTTTCCAATCATTTTAATATATTAAAATATCATATCTTTACAAACTTCATTTCAAATCATTTCAATATATTAAAATATCATATCTTTACAAAACTTCCTTTCCAATCATTTTAATATATTTAAATATCATATCTTTACAAACTTCCTTTCAAATCATTTCAATATATCAAAATATCATATCTTTACAAAACTTCATTTCAAATCATTTCAATATATTATAATATCATATCTTTACAAAACTTCCTTTCAAATCATTTCAATATATCAAAATATCATATCTTTACAATACTTCATTTCAAATCATCATTCATTTCATTCAATTTAAAATACCATTTCAATTCACATTTCAAAACAGTTTATATTTCAAAAATCATTTTTTATCATTAAAATGAAGTTATTATATTTAATAATTAAATTATTAAATTTCCAAAATTTTCAACTTTCAGAGTTCATTTATTCACTTAAGTTTATCAAAATAGTGAAAATTCACTTTTCGCAGCATTTAGAAAATGCTACGGAATACATTCAAAACAGTTCAATTTAACTAAAGACAGCATTTTAAAAATGCTGTAATAGGGTTTACTTAAATTTCTAATAAATTTAGTTAAATTCCACAATTATAGCACTTACAAAAATTGCTATAATAGCCTTTAATTCAATTTAGCTTTATAGTTCATTATCATCAACTACAGCATTTACAAATGTTGTAATATCATTTACATTGCAATTAATAGCATTTCAAAAATGCAGTTAATTAACTTCAAATATTCAATGTAATTTCACAACCAATTATATTTTTATTTAAAAAAAATTTAACTTATAAAATCATACATTTTCACATTTATAAGCATCATTTAATTTTTCTGAAATTCATGATTTTATAAAGTTAAATTTCGATTCAAAAATCAAGATTTAATAATAATCCACTTATTAAATTTCAACATTCAATTTTAAATTCATTGAATTAAATTTCAAATTAACACTAAATTTTAAATTTTCAAAATATGACTTAATCTCAAATTTATTTACTTAACTTAATATTCACTTTTAGGCCAAATTCACAAATTCCCATTTTGGTTATATTTCAAAATTTCAACTTAAATAATCATTCATTTCACATTTTAACTTTATTCAAAAATCATTAATATATTAAAAAATCACTTTAAATTCATTTTAAATTCAAATTATCATAAATTTATCATAATATCATATTTAATTTAATTTCCAATTATAATTAAATCAAAATTTCCAAAATAACTTACATTTAGATTTTCTAAATTTTCCATAATTTATTTAGCTTATAAATTTCCAGAAAATCAATAATACTTTTCAATAATTATTTTTAATTAAGTTTAAATCAAAATATAGTAATATTTACATTTCTAAAATATTTTAAAAATTTTAGAAAAACATATTTAACTACGGGTCTGTATATAATTTTCTACGCTACGTAAAGTGATACGGGTAATATATCATTTCAACCCGTAATTTACAAAGAAAATCCGGGTTTTATCATTTCAAACCCGTAGTCCCAAGTAAATGAAAATAATTGAAAACCATTCAGGCCTATCATTTCAGCCCATAACGATTTTCCCTTATTCTAAATTCCGTTCGGGTATGTATCATTTCAACCCATAGTGATTCTAATCTAAAGAGAACCTGCAGTGTGGTAAACTGATAAAAATAACAGAACAGCATAATAAAACAGTAACATATGATATAATAGGTGTTTAAGCATGGGTAAACATCATACAATCATAACATAGCAGATGTGATATGGTTATGCATTTTACATATTCAAAAGGGGTCAATTTACTAGTTATATATGTACATATTGTCAGGTGAGAATAACTCACTGGTTTGAGCTGGAGACACAACAACGAATGCACAAACTGAGATATTCAAAAGCACTATGGCACGACAATGATTCGAGTTTGAGAGAGCCAAAAATAAATTGCCTTGAACACATGAGGCAAAATAATTCAAATATACATTAATAAACACTACACAAACTTTTAAACAACTTATAAATTCAAGCACAAAACAAATCCAAATCAATTGCACTTGCCTCCATCAAGCATAGGCTCAGCCATAGCTGGAAACTACACGACTAATGCTAGCTCTAAGGTCTGGTTGTGAACTTATAGTCGACCTATCCTAGGGAAAGTGGTGCAATATTTGGTGATGCAAAATCTAACATTACAAGGCAATAGCAAGGATTCTAGGCCACTACAAGGCTCGGTTAAGGCCAAAAGGGCACGGCCAGGCTTCGGGGGTCGGGAGGTGATGTGGCAGGGTGTGTCAGGTCTGGAACAGCAGGTGGTGGTGGTGTATGGCTGTCCTAGGTGGTGGTTTGGAGGTGATGATCATAGTTGTGCTCGGCTATGGGATATAGGTGGAGTTTTGTGGATTTTTGTGTGGATCAACATCATGGGAGGCCACGGCTTGGGCTTGGGGTTGGGCTGGAGGTAGTGGTAACTGGTTCAGGTGGTGGTGGAGGCGGCAAGGTGGCTGGAGTGGAGAGGCCAAACCTGAAGTAGAAGAGAGCAAGTGTAAATTCAAAGAACAAAACATTGAAAAGTGAAAAGAAAAGAGAGATTTACCAAAAATTCTCACCAAGATGAAGGCCAAACTATTTTTCTCAGGTTAGAGATGATAATCCACATGAAAAGAAATGGGAGAAGTCCACTGAAGATTATGATAAGGTCAGCCAATAGTAAATGCAAGTAATGGTTGAAATGAAAAGACAAGAATGCAAAAGGACTAAGGCAAATAAAGGGTCACAAAACCTTTCAAATTTCTCTTATTTTTTATAAAAGTTTATATTACTGAAAATAATAATAATTTCAGTCACAAATTCAAAAATATAACAAAATATAAAATATATATAAATATTTATTAATTATATAAGGAAAAAATAAGAAAATAGCACAAAATTGCAAACTGGTCTAGAAAAATGGAAAATAAACAGAATGAACTTTGGAAAATTTGTATGGACTTGTAAAAATATTTATAATAAAGATAATAACATAAAAATAAAATGCATTCACAAATAAATATATAAATTTTAATTTAAGTAAAGAAAATAGCAGAAAAATGGAAACTAGGCTTTAAAAATTGAAATAAATTCAAGTAAACTTTAGAAAAATTATACTATCACTTCAATGATATTAAAAGACAAAAATATACATAAAATAACATAGTAGCACATATTAACATAAAAATATGACAAAGAAAATATAATTTATATAATTTAAAATTGACAAATTTGTTAAATAAATCAAATTACACTCAAAATTGAAATGTACATAACTTTTACAGTTTAACTCCGTTTTCAACAAAACTTAAAGCAGTGTTCAAGTTATTACATCTATTTTCATAACAAAAGATAAAATTTAAGATTTAAAATAATTTAAATTTGAAGTTTAGAAGTCAAAGTTTGAACAGTTTGACCAGAAATTCACTTTACAGTAAAATATTCAAATTATACTAGTTTGAACTATAAATCACTTAATAATCAACATTTATATTTAAAAATGAAATGTTTGAAATAAAACAAATTTAAAATAACTTAAAATAAAAATAAAGTCAATTTAAAAATATAAACAAAATCTAGAGTTGTTACACTCTCCCCCACTCAAAACTTTTCGTCCCCGAAAAGGAATGAGGTACGGAAAAGCACAGAAAAAGATAGAGTGAAATAAGATTAAGACAAGATGACAAGAAGATTGGAATTATCGCTGATAACTGTTGTTATAGGTAAGTTTAACAAGGTGAAGATGATCTTCACAAGATTCTCCAGATGGAGGAACACAAGCATGAAAAGATCCTCTAGAATCTGATTTACTCTTTCCGCTTGATCGATGGTCCGTGGATGGAAAGCAGTGCTCAGATTAAAAGATTATCAAAGATTATAGAAAGATTTCTAAACAAAAAGATTATAAATATATGCCTATACCCTTCTATAGCAAGATGAGGAAAAATAAGGACAACTAAAGACAATTTGAAAACAAATAAGATAATAAGTTTGAAAAATAAAATAAGATAATAGGTTTGAAATTTCCATGGTTTCAACTTAAATGGATAATTAATTTTTTTTTACATAAGTTAAATAAATCTTAACTATCTCTAATTTCATTATCTTATCATCCAATTTTCTTAAACTAACAATTTTCAAAAATCATGGATTTGAAAAATCATCATTACACTCATAATGTGCTTAATAAATTTAATTCTTATTTATTCCTAGTTAAAATTAAAATTATTCCTCTCAATATATTTTATCACCTATGTTAAATATACTTACATTTATTATAACTGTTTTAATTTATTTTTGATTCCTTTAACATCATTTATATTGTAAATTATTCAATTAACCCCTTTTTCTATATTTACCTTTGTCAATCTTGTATAACTAAAATTTAAGTGTATAACATTTATTTTAACCATTCAAACTTTATTTATAAAATCTTTTTATATTATATATTATCCAATTACATTGTTAACTTCTGTATAATTTGGGTAAGTTATATTCGAATGCGATTGGGTATTATACAGATAAAACTTTCTAATTCAATCATTTCAAGTTTGAATCATTTATTCAAAAATTTAAATTTTCTCTTTATAATTAAAATTATTATTTAAGATAAAATGTAAGAATTTAAATTTCTGATTCCCTTCAAACCATTTAGAGATAAATAAATATATGAACATAATAAGTCAAATCATATTGAAATCATATATATAAATATATATATTATAAATCCAGTCTTATTTTATAAATTCAAACCAATCAGATTTCCCAAAACAAAGCTGTATCAAGATTACATAACGGTCTCTTCACTTCGAAACTCGAAAATGAATGTCGATGATGCCGCGGTCATCGCCGAAGTTATTTTCCAGCGACAAAGAGAAGAGCACTAATTTTAAACTTTAAAATTTCTTGGAAACAAATTTCCATTAGAAAATACTTCAAATAATACACCCATGTTAAAACTTTAAACACAATGTTTGAAACCATCGGAAATTAAATTCTCGAGTTTCTTGTTTTAAATTCATTTCAGTTCCTAAATCAATTTGTAAACAGCTATTTATAAATTCATTTATTTTATTAACCAAATTTTTAAAATAATATTGTGTCAGTTTGTTCTGTCAAAGTGTTTTAGAAATCCTATCGATAGTGTGATCAGACGAATCAATCGGAAACCCAAATCAACATCAACAACTCAAACAACACAATATAAAACAAAACATTAATGTTGATTTACAAGTACAATTCAAAAGGTTTGGAAGATAGATTAGAAACAAAAGACAAGATGATTGAATAACAAAATAGGAAGGTGGATAAGCTTAAATAAATTGCGGGCAACCTTAACCGGGTCAACCATGACTTAAAGAATAAGATCGATGTGGATTTTCTAGGGTAAATCTACATTCGATCTCAATAGAGAGAGTTTGGAATAACAAAAGATATTAGCATCAAAACTAAGGAAAGATATAAATCTCTGGTGAATCGATGCTAATTGTAAAGGAGTTTTCCCCTTTACAAATGAATTTTTGAGATTGGTGGGACCGCCGATTCACTATAAAGCTCATTCGAAGTGGAGCTATGAGATACTCCAGAATCAAAGGAAAACGAATAGTGAGGGACACGAATGGACTTTGGAACCGCAGGGAACGTTCCAAAATTCAAAGGTATCGAGTCAAAAAGGAAGAGATTTAAACTCGAATGAAAGTGATTTTGTAAATACATTTACCATATATGCTGAGTTTTGCCTAGAGCTACCAAAGCTCTGATACCAACTGTAACAACCAGGTATTTTCAACCATTCGCATCCGCACATGTCGGACTTGAATTGCTCAAAATACCGCGTTATAAATAAAATTTGGCAAATCTCAGAACATACAGTAAATAATAATCACATATCACAGACACGGAGTAAGAAATGCAGCGGAAGTAAAAGAGATAGTAGTTCATGAAGCTACTATGAAAATATATCAGAGTTAGTTAAAATACAACAGAATAAATAAAGTAAAACAGAGGTCTCAAGATGATAACCAAGTACAAGCTGAATAGAACAGCAAAACTAGAATAGATAAAACTAGATAAGCAGATGATCTCCAGCGATTCCAATCTCCAGAAAGTGGAATCCAAATCTGTGAATAACTCAGGCTGACCCGAGCATAAATAAAATACAAACATTTGAGTCACGACAATATATACTTATATAATGTAAACCAACACAAGTGAACTGTAATAAGGTACAAGTAACTTAAAGGATGTCTGGGACCACCTATCCTCTAAGGATCCGTTAAACTATTTACTATATAGTAATATTGCGCTATTATAATAATGTCTACAGTAAAATAAACTTACTTTTAAATAGCGTTCCGGGCTACCCATATCACCCTTCACACATAATAGTCCCAGCAGTCCATCCAATATCATGACATCTCCACACCGAGTGACTGTCAGAGGATACCACACAGGCTACGGGAGAAAAACAAACTCGTAGTAAAGGCTCGGTATGGTAGGTGACACGGCACACAAGGCAATGCAAGAGTAGATATACCAATTATGCACACGGGCTGGTGGTAACGCAGCAGCCACATACGCCCACCTCGGAACACACTCCCATATCAAAATCGGAGGATGGCCATCTAATCAATCACAAGTAAGAGTATAGTATCGAAAGAATGTGTCCGATCGGAGGAATGACCTCACTTGGCCCGAGATCGCTCCTGGTTTAGCCACCTTGTGCCAACTCACGGGAGTTGGGTCCACGTAATATACCTCAAGATCGTCGCCACCATCCTACTTCATTCTGGAATCTCCACCGCGTACATGGTTGTCAAAGTGGTTTTCGGTATCGACAGAGAGTATGCCAGATATCCGATCCCGGTCTCTTTGCCAACCAATCGTTATTATAACTCGTAGTTATAATTTAACATGGTATTAATACTTCAAAACAGAATATCATTTCAAATCCAAATCTTTATCAAAATAAAGATTAAATTAATTCCAAACCATTTCAAAAACATCATATCTTTCCAAAACTTCATGTCAATCATTTCAATATATTAAAATATGATATCTTTACAAAACTTCATTTCCAATCATTTTAATATATCAAAATATCATATCTTTACAAAACTTCATTTCAAATCATTTCAATATATTAAAATATCATATCATTACAAAAATTCCTTTCCAATCATTTTAATATATTAAAATATCATATCTTTACAAACTTCATTTCAAATCATTTCAATATATTAAAATATCATATCTTTACAAAACTTCCTTTCCAATCATTTTAATATATTAAAATATCATATCTTTATAAACTTCCTTTCAAATCATTTCAATATATCAAAATATCATATCTTTACAAAACTTCATTTCAAATCATTTCAATATATTAAAATATCATATCTTTACAAAACTTCCTTTCAAATCATTTCAATATATCAAAATATCATATCTTTACAACACTTCATTTCAAATCATTATTCATTTCATTCAATTTAAAATACCATTTCAATTCACATTTCAAAACAGTTTATATTTCAAAAATCATTTTTAATCATTAAAATGAAGTTATCATACTTAATAATTAAATTATTAAATTTTCAAAATTTTCAACTTCCAAAGTTCATTTATTCACTTAAGTTTATCAAAATAGTGAAAATTCACTTTTCGCAGCATTTAGAAAATGCTACGGAATACATTCAAAACAGTTCAATTTAACTAAAGACAGCATTTTAAAAATGCTGTAATAGGGTTTACTTAAATTTCAAACAAACTTATTTAAATTTCATAATTATAGCACTTACAAAAATTGCTATAATAGCCTTTAATTCAATTTAGCTTTATAGTTCGTTATCATCAACTACAGCATTTACAAATGCTGTAATATCATTTACATTGCAATTAATAGCATTTAAAAAATGAAGTTAATTAACTTCAAATATTCAATATAATTTCACAACCAATTATATTTTCAGGTAAATAGGCACAAGGAAGAAGTTACAAAAAAAATTAGTCTCAAGAACAACAAGTTTACTTTTTAGTCTGAAAGACACTTTTTAGTGTAAACTGAAAATGATAGTTACAACTATCATTCTATGATTTACACTAAAAAGTATCCTTCAGCCTAAAAAACAAACTTCTTGTCCCTGAAACTAAATTTTGCTCTAATTTTTTCCTTGAGCCTAAAAACCCCTTATATTTTTATTTAAAACGTTTTTAACTTATAAAATCATACATTTTCACATTTATAAGCATCATTTAGTTTTTCTAAAGTTCATGATTTTATAAAGTTAAATTTCCATTCAAAAATCAAGATTTAATAATAATTCACTTATTAAATTTCAATATTCAATTTTAAATTCATTGAATAAATTTCAAATTAACACTAAATTTTAAATTTTCAAAATATGACTTAATATCAAATTTATTTACTTAAAATAATATTCACTTTTAGGCCAAATTCACAAATTCCCATTTTGGTTATATTTCAAAATTTCAACTTAAATAATCATTCATTTCACATTTTAACTTTATTCAAAAATCATTAATATATTATAAAATCACTTTAAATTAATTTTAAATTCAAATTATCATAAATTATCATAATATCATATTTAATTTAATTTCCAATTATAATTAAATCAAAATTTCCAAAATAACATACATTTAGATTTTTCTAAATTTTCCATAATTTATTTAACCTATAAATTTCCAGAAAATCAATAATACTTTTCAAAAATTATTTTTAATTAAGTTTAAATCAAAATATAGTAATATTTACATTTCTAAAATATTTTAAATTTTTTAGAAAAACATATTTAACTATGGTTTTGTATATAATTTTCTACGCTAGGTAAAGTGATATGGGTAATATATCATTCCAACCCGTAATTTACAAAGAAAATCTGGGTTATATCATTTCAAACCCGCAGTCCCAAGTAAATGAAAATAATTGAAAATCATTCAGGCCTATCGTTTCAGCCCATAATGATTTTCTCTTATTCTAAAGTCCGTTCGGGTATGTATCATTTCAACCCATAGTGCTTCTAATCTAAAGGGAATTTACAGTGTGATAAACTGATAAAAATAACAGAACAACATAATAAATAGTAACATATGATATAATAGGTGTTTAAGCATGGGTAAACATCATATAATCATAACATAGCAGATGTGATATGGTTATGCATTTTACAGATTCAAAAGGGGTCAATTTACTAGTTATATATGTACATATTGTCAGGTGAGAATAACTCACTGGTTTGAGCTGGAGACACAACAACGAATGCACAAACTGAGATCTTCAAAAGCACTATGGCACGACAATGATTCGAGTTTGAGAGAGCCAATAATAAATTTTCTTGAAAACATGAGGCAAAATAGTTCAAATATACATTAATAAACACTACACAAACTTTTAAACAACTTATAAATTCAAGCACAAAACAAATCCAAATCAATTGCACTTGCCTCCATCTAGCATAGGCTCAGCCACGGATGGAAAATACACGACTAAAGCTAGCTCTAAGGTCTGGTTGTGGACTTATAGGAGTCGGCCTATCCTAGGGAAAGTGGTGCAACATTTGGTGATACAAAATCTAACATTACAAGGCAATAACAAGGATTCTAGGCCACTACAAGGCTCGGTCATGGCCAAGGAGGGCACGGCCAGGCTTCAGGGGGTCGGGAGGTGATGTGGCAGGGTGTGTCAGGTCTGGAACAGCAGGTGGTGGTGGTGTATGGCTGGCCTAGGTGGTGGTTTGGAGGTGACAATCATAGTTGTGCTCGACTATGGGATATAGGTGGAGTTTTATGGATTTTTGTGTGGATCAACATCATGGGAGGCCACGGCTTGGGCTGGAGGTAGTGGTAACTGGTTCAGGTGGTGGTGGAGGCGGCAAGGTGGCTGGAGTGGAGAGGCCAAACCTGAAGTAGAAGAGAGCAAGTGTAAATTCAAAGAACAAAACATTTAAAAGTGAAAAGAAAAGAGAGATTTACCAAAAGATTTCAACAAGATGAAGGCCGAACTATTTTTCTCAGGTTAGAGATGATAATCCGCGTGAAAAAAATGGGAGATGTCCGCTGAAGATTATGATAAGGTCAGCCAATAGTAAATGCAAGTAATGGTTGAAATGAAAAGACAAGAATGAAAAAGGACTAAGGCAAATAAAGAGTCACAAAACCTTTTAAATTTCTCTTATTTATTTATAAAAGTTTATATTACTGAAAATAATAATAATTTCAGTCTCAAATTCGAAAATATAACAAAATATAAAATATATATTTATTAATTATATAAGGAAAAAAAATCGTACAAAATTGCAAACTAGTCTAGAAAAATGGAAAATAAACAGAATGAACTTTGGAAAATTTATATGGACTTGTAAAAATATTTATAATAAAGATAATAACTTAAAAATAAAATGCATTCACAAATAAATATATAAATTTTAATTTAAATATAATTTAAATAAAGAAAATAGCAGAAAAATGGAAATTAAGCTTTAAAAATTGAAATAAATTCAAGTAAACTTTAGAAAAATTATACTATCACTTCAAAAATATTAAAAGACAAAAATATACATAAAATAACATAGTAACACATATTAAAATAAAAATATGACAAAGAAAATATAATTTATATAATTTAAAATAGACAAATTTGTTAAATAGATCAAATTACACTCAAAATTGAAATGTACATAACTTTTATAGTTTAAGTCCGTTTTCAGTGAAACGAAAAGCAGTGTTCAAGTTATTACATCTATTTTCATAACAAAAGATAAAATTTAATATTTAAAATAATTTAAATTTGAAGTTTAGAAGTCAAAGTTTGAACAGTTTGACCAGAAATTCACTTTACAGTAAAATATTCAAATTATACTAGTTTGAACTATAAATCACTTAATAATCAACATTTATATTTAAAAATGAAATGTTTGAAATAAAACAAATTTAAAATAACTTAAAATAAAAATAAAGTCAATTTAAAAATATAAACAAAATCTAGGGTTGTTACATAATTCTTCATCGGGCTTCCATACTCAAGTAATGTAGTCGTTGAAGTATGAGTAATGTGGCTTGGGATCAACAACATAGACCACAATGACATTATGCCGTTATTTTCTACATTCTTAACATCCTCAGCAGACATTTTAGCACGTTGCATTGAATTAAACTTACGTAGATGATGAAATTTTAATGGAATAGAGATTGGAATATTATTTACTTATTACAACTTCATCCAACTTCATCCAACGACCAACTAGACGAAGCGTAAAAATTCCATTTTTTGGCAGCTGATCTGTTTTCAGATTGATTGGGGCAATTAATATTACTATTGATGCAGTCATAATTCTGATGCACATTTTGATATGGGGGTGATCTTAAATTCCTATTCTGTAAATCATGAGAGGTGGGATTAGTTGACTTAGACTGATGCATAATTGTTGATTGACGTTTCCACTTACGTGATCGAACCTGGATGAATCCATCATCAATATCAACAGCAGAATCTGTAGGCAGTAAGGGAGGAAAACCAGGAGACGGATCTGAGAGGATGGGAGGCGGATCAGGAGGAGAGAGAGTCTGACGACTGGTGGGGATGGCGGAAGACATATCAATGACTGTGAAAAGGGAATCACATGACGAATAGAATGGGGCGGAGGTGAGATGCTGGCGGCAACGGCCAGACAGGCTGGGGGCAGCGGCTCTTAATTAGTCTAGGGTTTCGCTGACCAATAGAATGATATAAGTTTAGTTCCATTACCGAACCTGTTATCAGGTTAGCAGGCTAAATTCATACTGTAAAGGCCGAACTTTTTGTATTTTACTACAATTGAACGACTACTATGAAAAAAGAACGATTCAAGATTTTTTTCATTTTAAAATGGTTAGTCACTTGATCTTATTTCCGTCGAATATGTATTAGCATAAAAAGATAATTTCATTCTTTACAAGAAGGTAACGTTAGTTTGATATATTTTTTAGAGGAGATATTATTGTTTTGCTGTAAATACATAAATGAATTCATTTTAATTCTGAACTTATAGTAGGGTGTTTCCGTTTACCTTATTTACTAATAAATTGTATACAAGCAGACAAATAATTATTAATCCTTCATAGGTAAATGTCAACGTCATATATCCTTACACTGGATTCGTTTTCATACCGGATGAGATAAATGTTCATCATTTTATTTGTAAAATTATTTTTATTCTGCAATTTCTCTTTGAGGTTATAGTATTTTATTTCTTGTGAATGACTGCCTTTAATTAACTTTTGTACGATGTTTATTCTTTTAAAGGAGACTACAAGCAGACACTATGGCTACAGTGAAAGTCCATGATTTTACATGCTGAAACTAGATGATGATGTTGCACATAGCCTATGAACTTGCAGTCAATAGTCTCTATACTTAAGCAACTATTGACATTTTGAAACACAGTATGTTTAGTATACATACACATGACATTTTTCAAGAAATTAATTGGTCGTAGCCATACGCTAGACTTTCGCATGCAGCTTTTTCCATCCCAGGGTTAGATATGAATTGAAAAACGAGGAAAAAATGTGATGATTTTTGTTTCTTTCATGACAACAAGTGAAGATGAATTTTACAGTTTCAAAATCTGGTTGCTTTATGTATTCAGAAGTAATCCTTTAGAAGTAATGAAAAGTGGTCGGTTGTTGGTTGGGACGACATATCTGGTGCAACTAGAATCGAGCCCATAGTATTAAAGGAGGTGAAGTAGAATTGAAAAGGAGAGGTGTTGCAAGAGGGCCAAACAACTATAGACAGCATCTAATAGAGACTGAACATTACACTGAAGTACCGAACAACTGTAGATATTAGTGATGAACGCAAAAACATGGCTGCTGAGATGCTATGAGAGCCTTTCGTAAATGAAATTATCGTACTTTATTCATACAGCTACGAGAGCCTTTTGAGTGGTATGCTGATTTGCAGTGGCTGCTCTCATGACATGTATATTTACTGTAAGTGTTTAACAATGTGAGTGGGCTGCCTTTGAGCTGCATGGATATATATTTGCACTTCTTTGGTATAACTTGTATATATTTGCAGTGGCCGAATAACTCCTGTCAGGTCTTTTGAGTGGTTGCCGAGGGAAATAATGGCGCTACATGCTGCTTGAGAGCCATTTGAGTGGGGGCAAGATGGCTGTACGAGCTCTGCAACATGGCAATCAAAGACGTGAAGCAGGTTAAGTGAGCAGGTCTGAATGTCTCATATATGTTGATCATGCACATTAGCTAAATTGCTCTCAAAGATGGGTGAGAAAGAGGTGCTGAGAGTATTGGATATGACACATTCAGGTCTGAATGTGTTTGCTGGTGGACCGTGAAAACCGCATTAGAAAAAGACATAGTTTTGTATATAACTATTTCTATGTTTTCTGCAATAATGAGAAAAACGTGTGATCCTCTAAAATAGAGGAGAGCATACATGTAAATATGTATATATCAAAGAAGACAAGGTGCTGCTAACATGTCTGGCAGATAGCTAATTATAGTACAAATACAAAGAAAATAACTCGGGTACTCCTAGAATGAGCTCCGGCAAGGTCACCGTCCATTACACTCCAATATCGAGCTTCTCAAGGCCACCGTCCGGTATTTAAGTGTTAGAAGTACATACAGAACTATGGGGCATCTTCGCGTCAGTATCAAGCTAGCTCCATCTGCCACGTTGCAGACTCGAAAGATATGGAAATGCTAATGATCTGGACTGGAAAGGACCACTCCGTAGACTCGATAGGACTAAAGAGAGTGCCTCGCTGAAAAGTGAATCAACTAGAAAGTAGAACGCCATAATGTAGCTGTAGAAGAACTAGGAAGAATTCCTCACTACAAACAGCAATTCTGCCCTTAGAAATCCCGTGTACCTGTAAAAAGAAACTAACACCATTTTAGGCCAAAACCTGTATCCGTAAAAAGAACTAGAAGAATATAAGAATAATACAGAAATTTATATACATATATAAAATAAAAGTAAAGAAATAAAAGCTAAGATAATAGGAGAGAATACAATAAAAATTAGAAAAATAGACTAAAAAAAATTCATTATCAAAAGAAGTTAAAGATCTGTAAACTAAAATAAAAACAACCTAAAACAAAAACAAAAACAAAAGCAAGTCAAAACTTATCCTTATGGTCTTTTGATTAAAAGGATATTATGACACACAGTGAAATCATCATTTAAGTTTGGAAAAATGTTAATACTACAATTATTGATGTCGAAAATATTGTTTTTATGCTTAAATAACTTAATATTATTATTAACCTTATCAAGATATTCTTTGAAATGTTTATTTTTAGCTAATTTATATTTTGAATTAGAGATCCAATTAAAAAAAAGATTATAAAAATCAATTTGTTAAAATAACTATTATTATTATTAAAAATTATTTGATTTCTCTCAAACCGAATATACCAACAAATTATAATGAATAAAGTGTCAAGGAAAAATCTATTTTCCATTTTAAACTTAAATCTAAAATTATTCCTGTAATGATCGCAATTAGAAATTTTAGTTGTAAGACTTAATGTTAAAGACTATGAGAGTATTATTCAGAACGAGGTAAGTATCTAAGCAATTATAGTATGCATGTTTAATATCTTCAAAATGCATATTACAAAATTAACATTTATTATCAATTTGCATATTTTTTCTTTTTAAAAATTCTATAGTATTTAGTTTTCCATGCATGATTAACCACATATTAATTTTAGATTTAGGAGGAGCATTTGTTTTTCAAATAACTTTATAAGAGTTATTAACTACACCCGAGAAGTTAAGAAATTTATAAAAAGAATTAGATGTATATTTCTTACTCTTATCCCATTCCCAACTAATATTATCATTTTCGTTGTCGATATTATAAAGACTCAATCTAGAAGTAAAGAAAACTGCCTAAGAGTGGTACCTACTAAAATTCCAAGGGAGTCATTTTCAGGAGAAAAATCGTCCAAAATTAAAGCATTATTAAAGTTACAAATATCATAGAGGTCTATTCTATCCTAAGAGGAATAATAAAATCCAACGGTCATGTCAAAAAAAAGTATTATTACTTGAATGAACTTGTATTAGTACCTAGATTAAGACATATTAAAATTGATTTTCAAAAATTAGACAATTTACTTATAACTGTAGGAGTAATTTTATGTAAATTATTACAACCATTATAGTAATATATTTAGAAATGATTTCTTTCCAAATAGGATTATTGTTAGTATCCTTAAATTTCCATAACCATTTCCTTAACAAAGATAAATTCATTTTACGTAAATTAATGACTCCTAAACCACCTTAAATGCATCATATCTCTTCAGGAAAAAAGATAAATGATTTTCTGTTTTCTTTTAATAGGCTAAACTTGTACTGTAAGAATAAATTAATAATTTAATTTGTTATGAGCATATGCCTAATATCTTTGAAACGACCCGGAGATTTCAATCCAGAAAATTTCAGATAGTTAAGGAAAAGAAGAAAAGAAATAGAAGAAGAAGAAGAAACAAACACACCAAAACACAGAATCTCACATTCGCAGCGGATAAAATATAATATCAAATAATATTCTTTACACGTAGAAAGCTATATCAGTCAATTCTATTTAATACATCAGAGTTACAACATTACACAATCACTGGACAATTAAAATAACTTGTCCCGAATAAATAACATTATATCACAGCGGAATACACTCCATATGTTCCTACCATCCAGCTCGCCTCCTGAGCTCTAGAACGTCTTTACCTGAAAATCTGTAATACTCGGTCTTGATTTACATTTCCTTTGAATTTATATAATTAGATAAACTAATTTAAAGATTCATGGAAAATTTAGTTTTAAATAATTTCTTTGACTAACTTGTTTGATAAAAGCATTTGGAAAGTTTAACACAAAGATTTTACTCTTGTTTTAAACTTGGTTATAAACTACATCCATACTCCACAATTTAAAATTCTTAATTTATTAAGCGGGTCGAAGCCCAAAACAATGAAGCATAGTCCCGTCTTCCACCTCCAAACACACGACTCGGTTCCAGTTCCTTCACCAGGAAACTCAATGCAAAATCAAACTATAACAAACCCGATCAACTCGCCGTTCAACTCATCGAACAACGAATAACCTAGACAGAAAGCAAACCAGATCAAACCCAAACCTCCGCACTCAATTCAATTTCAGTTCTGATCCCCATCGTGCACGCTGTGCACATGCACAACGTCTCCTCCGACCATCATACAGATGCGACATTCAATCCCAGTCTCCATCCTTCTCACGCTCCAAAATAACCACTTCATCGATGCGCACAATTCTTCGATCGAAATTCGATCAAAAACCAACCCTCCAGTAACATCGAGAATCGACCTACCCTCCCAAATCGACCCGCCTCAACGTCGACCGACCACTTCATCACACATCACCTACCTAAATCAGAAGTCCACCCATACAACTATCACCTTGCCAAACCCTTCGACTTACGGTTGCCCCATTGACATCCAGTTCTGTCGCGATTCACCCTCCTCGCAAAACTTTCCAATACCCTACAATCTACTCCCCCTTACGATCTAGGCCCAAAACCACGATTCTGCCACAGTCGGCACCTCCCCTAGGTCCATCAGCATTCCCCAGTTTTGGCCGCACCATTTTACGGCGACGAGATCGCCAGAAATTAATTTCTGAACGAAATTCATTCATCCCTCTAATTCTCTAAATTTACCAGTTTAAAAATCATGATTTTACTCTTAAAAATCCTTGATTCCGAAATTGAATCAGATCACAATCTTGAATTAATGAAATATTACAGTCGAGTTTTTGTTATATTTAAGATTTTACTGTAATTCTTTAATCTGGTCAAAACTATCTTTGATTTATTCCCGAAAGCATTTTTAAAATTTATATCAGAATATTATTAACAGGTTGTTTTTATACATCAAGGTCTGGTAAAGATCAAGTGAAGAGATATTGAATTTTTGATCAAAACTTGGAGCCTGTAAAGCTAACAGAGTGTTCAATTTTGTATACAAACATTTTAAACCATATATCCATATATATACACATAACATTCATACTAGGCAAACAGATAAGCATATATCATACTTTTTTCAAGTAATTACTGCATGCACAAGATTTTAAAAGAGATTTGGGGATTAATTTACTCACCTGATGTTGAAAATGAAGACAGAGCCTTCTTTTTGATAAAAAGCTTTTGAACTGTAAATTTGAATGCTGAAATGTTTCTGATTTAAGAAAATGAATTGATGAAATTGATTTGGAAACTTGAATGTTAGGATCTGAAAATTTGTGGGGACTGCTTTGATTTTGATTTGTTGTTTCCTTATTAAATCTGAAATGCTGAAGATTGCGTTAGCTTGGAAACAGAGATGAACTGCTTTGTTTCCAGGTTGAAGAGATAATTCCAGTTTTAATTTTGAACTTGCTTAGCTTCAGTTTTAGATTGCAGAAGTTTGATATAATTTAGATTTTAATTTTTTTTAGCTGCTTTGTTTTGGGTTTCAGTTTTGAAAATCAAGATGAGAAAAATATGTAAGCTAGTTTCTCCTTTTTTTTCTTCAAAACATGTTATATTTTTATTAATTGCCACATGTTATTTTGTTAGTTACACTTGTATTTGCATGGTTGAAATTCTTTACACTTGTTAAAAATGAGTATCTTTATGTTTAAGTCCTCCATTTATCTTAACTTAACACTTATGCTTTAACCCCTTTAAATTAAGTATTTATTATATTTTTTTTTAAAATATTCAAATGTATTATGTACTTGGACACTTGTTTAATGCATTTTTTTTAAAATTTACAAATCTCAAGATAAAGTATTTTGTGGTTTAAGCCCTTACTTAATTTACCTATTATATTTATATTTACATATACTATTATGTTAAATTTCAAATATATAAAAGAAAAGAGTTTTAAATCTCTTTTGTTAAGTCCCATTTTATATACTTACAACCCAATTTTAGACATATATATGTATATAATTTCCAAGGATTTACGTAAGGTTGAGTTTATATTTCTAATACTAAAATAAGTATCTATATTTAAAAACAACCCAGTATCATTATTGTTTGAAAATAACAATTTTTATCAATTTAAAATAATTTATAAAGGGAATTATCACATTTAATTTTGCTTGAACTTTCCGGAATATCACATTCCTTCCCCATTTGAATCTTTTCGTCCTCGAAAAGGAACGAAGCCAGAATTTATCAAAATTCTTAACATTAGTTAAATTTTCTCTTTGAACATTTTTTTTTAAAACACTTTAAAATCTATATAAATTGCTAAAATATTTTTTTATAAAAATATCATTTTATAACTCGAAGTTTACACAAGTCCGTCCTCATTCTCATAGAAATTCGGTCATACGTTGATCTGTCGTAAGACTGAAAATCTATAAGTACTTGGTA